>OY728156.1:1567290454-1568498625 GCA_963277665.1 Viscum album
TTTCTCCAAACCCCGTAACAAATGTTATAGAAATTAAGGAAAACCCATAAATCATCTTAAGTGATTTAGATTTTCCAATAAAATAAAATACAAAAGAAAACCTTCATTCATCTCAAATATCTTCTTTTTAACACCTCAAAACCTCATGGAATCAAAAGGTTAGAGAATAAACAAGATGATATTTTTCTTCTTATATGATGAGTATGAAATATGATCCCTATATTAAGATATATTGAGTAAGTATATTATCATAACTAGATAAGACATATGACGCACTTATCTATCATGTGAGGGGAATGTGATGTGATCATACATAAAGGTGAATGAATTGTGATGTATTCCACAACCTAGACATTCTATACTCATAAAATCAAGTACATATGTGGTTTCTATATGAGATTCACAAAATTCATGTCCCATGGTCACTTAATGTCTGGAAAAAGTGAATCATATAAAAAAATTTTCTTTTATATTATGCATCTTTGACATTGAATTTTATAAATATATATGTTTGATGGAGATCACACTATATCCTTAGGTATTATGATTACAATTGATACTTTTCTAGAGGTCTGTTTTTTTCATATATATCTGAATTTGGAAATTTGTTTTGGGTTTTAATGTAATAAAGGCTCAAGAGGTCAAAATTTATTGTTTAATGAATAAGGATTGAGTTTACAGACTTAGAGAGTTTTTTAAAAAAGATTTTTATAGTTTATCTGAAAATATTTTTGATATACATTCACAATATAGTGCATATGATGTGATTCATGTTGACTTTGATGATAGTTTTCAATTGTTTTTTATAAAATATCCATTTGGGGTTTTCAATATGGGTTTGAAATTTATTGTATATGATACAATATAAGTATAATTACATGAAGTCTACGATGTATTAGTGCAAGTGTCGAGTTAAATGAGATATTCCTTTAATCCATTATTCATGTGATTAATTGCTTCCAAATATTCATATATTATTTGTGTATATCATAGGTCATGTTATTTGATATCTTGACACTTCCTTGGGTAAATTTTAGTATTTTATTTTGTTATATCATATGGAATAAATTGTAATTTATGGTTTTATTAGCATTTTTTGGGTAACTAAATGGTATGAGTTATCATGTGATAATATTCCATGTTTGTTGTGATTCCCCAAGACCTATAAACCAAGATCTGATGATTAAAGCATATTATTTACATACAGACTTTGATAAAAACTATAGAGAACCAATTTTAACCATTCATAATTACAACATAAAAATAAATTATTGTGAGATTTATATAACCATGACCTCTTTAGGTTTAGATATATATAGAATTAGGAAAAACGTTAACTTATCAAAACCCTTGTATTTCTCATATAATGTATATTTTTTCTATTATACCTAGATTTTTTATTTCATAAGAAGTCTCTAATATATTTGACACAAGTCTCTACACAAGATACCCTTCTAGACATTTATTTCCAAATATCATTCTTCATAACCTAGGGATGTAGATAAATAAGTTGGTTATCATGTGTGGAGAATTTTTTGTGATATATAGAAGCCTTATTATGGAATTAGAAAATTTGGATATAATAGAAAAAGTATACATTGCATGAGAAAGAAATAGGTCTTGATAAGTAACTATTTTCATTAATTATCTAGATCTTAAACATAAATAGGTCTTGGGAATATAAGTGACTCAATAATTATTTTTGATATTGTAAATATGGAGGGTTAAAATTGGGTCTCTATAGACATTATGTAAAAAATATGTTTTAGAACTATATTTTGGTGTATAGAACTTGAAGTATCACAGTTGGTATCAGATAAAGGTATAAATGAATTTATAGTCTAGTAAGTTATCATATGAGGATAATTTTAGATTTTTGGATACTATAATGTGTTTAAAAATTTAAGGTTGATCATAAGTTCAGAGGTATATATTTTTTAATCTTGTAGTGTTATTGTTTTAATGATCATGAAAACTCTAATGTGTTTCTAGATTTTTCATGTTTCTTCAAGTGTTTTTTAGTGTTTTTTTGTGTTAGAGTGGTAGTAAGGTAACAAACCATAAAAAGAATTAAAATTGGACTCAAAGGAACTTTTCCAAGCCCCATGAAATATAGTAGAACTAATTAGCTATTAGGAATGCATAAATTAACCAATAAATCAATTAGAAATCCTTCTAGACAGTAGAACTCCATTATATATCTAGTTTAGGATGATCGGATATCTAGTTTAGGTTCTATTTTTTCAATGCTACTTTTGTGCACACCAACTAGTCATTGGAATTAGAAGGCTAGCTAGTGGAACTATTCAAAATTATTCTAGGAAACATTTAGGGTTGGTATAAAAGATTTTAATCCACTAATTAATGATTGGATCATCCTTGGATGACACTAAAACCCCTTTAAGGCTATAAATAGTGGTTTTGGGAGGTGTGAATCATCATCTGAACAAAGTAACTTACCAACAAAACAATCTCCAATCTCTAATGATCAAAGTTTACTCACAGATAATAAAAGAGATTCAAAGTTCTAATATTAATCATCCTTTACAAGATAATATCAAGTAAAAATTATCTATTTGAATTATAATATTCAAAGGTAAACATTCAATGGTGTGATCTTCATCGAAAATTATAAAGATCCATCAAGCTTAATCCTTTTACTTTTTATTTGTTACATATTCATTATTCTTCTCTTGAGCCTTTGTTCTTTCTTGTATAACCTCTTAGAACTATCTATCTGTTTTAACTCTTCTCTCTCTCATTGTTTTTTTATATTATAATATTTTTTTGATACTTTAGATACAAATTTAATTGGTTTAACAAATGGAAAAGTGCATTTTTTCTCCCTCATTATTATAATTTGTTTCATGCTTTTTTTGATCAAAATAAAGGGTTATTTTGGTTCTTTTATTTCCATTAAATCTGAGGGTTATGGGTTTCATTATTTCTTTATTAAAAATATAGGGACTATTTTTCTTCATTGGGTTCTATTAAAACAAAAGAACATTCACATTTTGGTTTAGGGAACTCCAATAAAATGAAAGGGTCATATAACCCTCTCAAGCCTTCTTGAGGGGAGGATACATAGGGGTACCTTGTGTGTTATTTTAGAACTCTATTATCAAAGTGTTACATGTTTTTTTCTTTCTGTATTTACTTTTCCATTACACTTACTCTTATTAGTTTTATTTTAATTCCTCTTATTCTTTACTATTATTATTTTAAATTCTTGTATAATATCACTATATCTCTTAAAAAATCATTTTGAACTCCTTTTATTTTTTATTTTCCATTTTCTTTTATAACTTTAATTTTTAAAAGTGAATTCACATACCCTCATTTCATTTCCACCCAATACAACATATAATAACTTTTGAGATCTTATATGACTATATTTTAAGGAGATTACTAATATTTTGTGAAATCGTTATTAAATTTTAATAATAATATATGATTGAGATTTAGATAACCCATTGGGCTGATATGTAATTTAATATTGATGTAATTTTTTTTACTTGGGATATTGGGTTTATTGATTTTGGGAATATAATTTTAGTAGGATATATTATCTTGGGGTTTAAAAATTTTATTTGATGATAAAGTGATTTAAGTTTTTTTAGGAGAATATTAAGACATTTTTTCAAATATTTATTATTAAGGTATATTTTGATTAGTATGATATTAATTTTATTATAAGGAAATGTTAAAATTTAATGATATATGTTTCTAAATTTTTTGGGTTAAGAATACAGTTTGAAAGATCATGATAATATCTATTTGGTTATTTTTTTTTGAACAAGAATAGAAAATTGTAGTGATAAACCTATTTATAATCCAAAATATAAGAAATATTCTTGAATATTGTTTAAGTAAATAGTGTGTGATTTCATAGAATTGAAATCTCTATATGGATACAAACAAGTGTATGCAGGCTCTAGCATGAATAAACAAAAGGGTGCTAACGTGAACAAGTTTGGTTGGGTATTAGGAGCTTAACTTGGTGCATGAAAAATAGGCCTAACTGTACACCTAGTTTGATACTCTCTGGGTATATTCTTTGGTTATCTAACATTATATTTATGAAATATTATGAGGGATTTGAATATATTTAGGTTATAGGGCATAATATAAAAACTACAGAAATCTTAGATTGAAACCTACAATTTCATGGGTTGAAAAAAGTTTTAATAATTTAGGAAATCTCCAGAATTGTTTTAATTATAATATGATTACTTACTCTGATTAATGTTTATGGATACTCACATTGAACATTTTAGTTTTAGTAAATGACTCGAACCATGAGGAATATTTTGAGAAAAAATTATGATAGGAAATTTAAGGAACATAATCATGAGAAACCAAATGACATGGGGGATGGAATGAGAATTATTGTGGATGTGCCTTATCATATATACCTAATTATGATTAAGAGAAGGAACTTGTATAATTTTCAAAAAAGATAAAAATAAAGTTTTAGGAATGATCAGATGAAAAAGGCCATGGAGGAAAGAAGATTCAACTTTCAATATGCCAAGAATTTGAGAACAGGATCCTAGGTAAATGCCTCAAAGTAGTTGGAATAAGTTTCATGTGTGGAAAAAGAGGGCAGAGATAAACTAATTTTTATAGAAAAACAAAGGTTTTGTTTAACATGATGGATATAAATAATGTTCAGCCTATGGTAATACTTATATTTAAAGGTATTAAATGTGGGGGAACTTATGAATTACCCAAATAAATTCCCCAATACAATGTCAAACAAGTGTGATAATAATTTTCAACCACCTAGACCAAGGGAACAAGGAAGGGCCTACACCATCCAAATCACTAAGATGGATCCTGATAATTAAGGTACAGTTATTCTCCAATCTATATTTATGGACGTTATATCAGATTATAGATTTTTCCTCTCTATTAAATATTGGATGTTTTCAAATAGAATAAAATAACCACTCCAATAATTTGATATTGAATGATTGGAGAAAATTTTTAGTTGTATTATTATTGTAACCTAAGATGATGTTTGTGTGAATTAGTTTCCTAAAAATCTAATTATTATACCTTTAATAAAATTTAAATTCATTTTTAGCCTGGATTAGATTTATGTAAATAGATTCTATATCAATTACTATGGTAGCTTATCCATATTTCATATCCCAAATCAACCTATGATTATTATAGGTGCAAGGATGATTGGGAACTCCTAATGGGAATTGCTTCCATTATATGAGTCTTAATACAATTTTATATGTGATATTTAGTTAAAATGGATATGGAGAAACATAATATTATGGACATTCCTATTATAAAACTAAAAGTTGAGTTTCATATACTAAATTTAGTAAGGTTTTATCTAATCCTAAGTCTTGACTATCTTAGGGATACCCTTAGTTTTTTCCTTAGTAAGTGATAAGTGAAAGTGTGAGGATGAATTTTTTTTTAAAGTGGGTAGAATGTAACACTTGAATATTTTAGTATGTGTTTTATTTAATTTTTTTTGAATATCTTGTTTCATATGCAACACCCAACAAAAACCAAACTGCATACATTTTATGAGTATTAAATATGAAATTATAATACAACCATTGAATTAGAAGTTATAAAGAGAAGTAATTGTATTAAGAAATATATAGAAATGTAATCCAGTAGTAATAGTCATATTTATGAGGCCCACTATTCTGATTTCGGAATGGATCTAGAGTCACAAGGGCCTTCCAAATACCATTCCAAATCTAAACATAATTATGTATGGCTTGAAGGAAATCTCCTTCTGGAGAAGTTAAAGCTCGTAGAAATTATTATGAGATCCATGATAGATAATCCACCACTTGTGATTTCCACCAAAGCATACCATACCCCTATACCTTTTGAAAAGTCCAACAATGGGTTTAAAGAAGAAATTAGGTTGATCCAAACATGTAATTAAAAACATACTAAATTTAATTTCTTTTTGCATAGTTTTGTAATTTTTTCATTTTTATAAAATATTAATTTTTGGACTTATTAATTTTTAAGAATAATATAAATATAATGTATTGATGAACTTAAATTAATTATTATTAAAATAACTAACAATATTCAAGAAATAATTAATCATATGTGTGGAAAGTTAATATATTCATTCAAACATAAACAAAAATGTTTATTTTAAAAACATTTTTCATTGAATATTATTTATGTTTTATATAAAAGATAATTTTGAAATTTTAAAATTTTAATATGAAAAAATAAACATTATTTTTAAATTCATAGTATAAAAATTAACTTCGGGTGAATTTTTGGTATTATTCTTGGATGGTATATTTTTAGGTGGATAGTGAAAAACATTATTTTTACAAATACTAAAACATTTATGAAATAGTGATATTAGAGTTGATAAAAAAATATAAAACCTTTGCCTCAACAAGAAACTACTTTAAGTACTAAAATAAGTTATTTAAAATTGTTATTCTGATTTTTGAAACTCATTCTCAACTTTTTGGGACCTAAGTCATATTTTATTCAAATAAAAAGACTATTTTAGTACTTTTCCTATAAGTAATTATTCACAAAAATCCATTCGGTATTGAATATCACTAAAAGTTAAAAAAATATTATCCATATAAAAATAAATTCCATGGGAATCAATTCTATATATTATTTTGGGGTGAAATAATTTTTCACTAAAAAGAAATTTTTATTAAAACTCTTTTCCCTTGCGTTTTGCGTATTATATTAAAATTAATTATTACCACCTAAAGTAATTTAATATATTAAAATTGACTCCATATTTTAAATAAAAATATTCAAATTATTTATTAATTCCAATTTCATTTTTATCCATAATGAATAGACACCGTGGTGAAAATCTTTTCATGATGGTAAGAGTTAAAAGGGTTAACGAGGGGATTAAACTAAGAATTAAAGCTTTAAATATCCATAAAACATGTTTAAATCTGATTGTCTCAGTGTATATTGATGTTAATGTATGTTATATTAAATAATTTTTCCAATTATTTCCACTTTCTCATGAAAATGGATTTATATTTGTTTAATGTTAATAGTATTTAGAAGGGTGTCATTCCGTTCACTTATAAAAGGGAACCTCCTTTTATCACTTATCCAAGAAACTTTATCACCTTATATTGAACAATATACACCCAAATACCTTCCCAAATCCCCTACCCACTTCCTAATTTTTTTTCCACAACAAAATACCAACCTAATGAGGATTATGGTTTAAGCCGAAGGAGGATACCCAAAACGAGGCAATTGTCCAAAGAAAATTATTTTCAATTTATATATTCTTACACATCCTCAAAATCTATTATATCCATCCTAATATTAATAAATTAGAATCATAAATTAAATAAAATTTTATTATTATGATAGAATATCAAATATATACCTCTATTCCATATAATGAAAAATGAAAATGTTGCACATGAGTACGTGCAGACTACCACCTACATGAAGCGATGTATTTCATTTTTCATCACCGCCACTTATGAAAGATTATATATATTTATTTAAGTCAATATATATTATTTTTTCAACAAAATAATTATTCTTTAATGAAAAATTATTAATTACATTTCATTCTTTTCACCTATTAAATAATAAAAACATCACTTGTGTTTATATGGGAGATTCCACCTCTATTAAGTGACGCAGTTCATTTTTCATCGCCACCATAAATATATAGTTAAAAAATGTATTTGATTAATAAATATCGCATTGACGAGTAATATATGATATCAATATGATTCTATAATAATAAATAAGGAATTAATTATCATAGTTAAATAACTCATTGATATTGGTAAAGTACAAGAAAACAAAACTCACAACTGATTTCATCTTCATGAATCATAACTAAAATTTACATAGAATGAAATTAGAATATTAATAATAATAATATAACTTCTATTACAATACATTAAATAAACTTGGATTGATAAACTTTGAATGGGTTCTTAATCACCATTAAAAAATGTTTGAAAAATAATCAAAATTACTATCATCTACTTACAGTTGAATATTATAAAAGGTAAAAGATATGAATAGGGTTCTAAAATAATATATTAATTCAACATTGTTTAATATAAGAGAGGATAAAGTGATTATGTGGAATCCAAGAGTTAATGAAAGGTATTTTCATCTCACTTTTATTTCTTTGAGGCATATACCATATTCACCACTTGTTTTATATTGTGAAGTGTATATAATTCTATATTTTTGTTTTTATAAAAATTTAATAAAATTAAGTGGATTTAAAAACCCATATCACGTTTTATCATTCATGGGATTTTTATTCATGAGATAACAATATTGTAAGGGTTTCACATCTCACTTTTATTTCTTTGAGACATATTCCATATTAACTAATTATTTTATATTATGTAGTGTATATACTTATCTATGGATGTTTTTATCATAAATTCATGAAATTAAAGGTATTTTAAAATCCAAATAATGTTATATATGTCATGGTATTTTCATTCAAGAGATAATAATGCTTTATGGGTTTCCCCATATCAATTCCCCTTCATTGATATACGTTAGATATTCACTATGGATGTTTTTATCATAAATTCATGAAATTAAAGGTATTTTAAATTACAAATAATGTTATATCATTCATGGAATTTTTATTCAAGAGATAATAATACTTTATGGGTTTCCCCATCTTAATTTCCCTTCATTGAGATGTGTTCTATATTCAACAAATTCGTTATTTTTTGTAGTGTATACAATACCCTTGAATATATTATATGATTATTTTAATAAAAAGTATGTATATTAAAAAATATATCTGTGGTTCTATCTTTCATGTGGTTTTAATTCAAAGGTTACAAAATCTATAAGATTTTATGATACAATCTCACTTCTTTCCAAGATTTTTTATGCTTCAATTTCCATTATGGGAAATTAAATGATATATCTCTCCTAAAGCCCATATATTTTCTTATTATTTGTTATTTATATTCATTTTAAGTATTATTTATATTCCCCCCTCTTTGGAACTCAAAAATATGTAAATAATGTTTTAATGAAAACTCAGCCTCATTTCTCCTTCTTGAATAGGAATCTTTTCCGTCCATATCTATGTTCATAAAAATGTATTATATAATATTTTATATAAACATAAATTTTTGGTAAAATTAATTTTATTAGCTTATAGTTTCTTTAGAAATTATTAAAAGTAATATTTTCAAAACATTTTTCATACGATTCACTTTTGAATTTTTAAAAAAGTAAGAAAATTATGCTTTTTATCAATAATGGATTGACCAAATTTTCCCATAATCATGACAATTATCCATTATCAAGATTCCTTTACATGTTTCCATAGTTTTTTAAAGGTAATATATTCTTATTTTTCTATGAATTTTGTTTTTTTTAAAAGTTATGAATGGAAATTTAATTTTTTTTCTTTTTTTCAAATAATATTTGTAATTATTTTATAAAGTTATTTTACTTCACTATAAACACACATTAAGGTTTTTTATGAATTACTAGGGATATTATATTATGATACCATCCAATTTTTTTTATTTAGATAGATTATTATAAGGATATTCTAATGATGATTTTATGAAACTTGTTTCTTTCTCATGGGTTAATAAATCTATAATTAAATGATGAATATTTTTATGATCTTGTTCCACACTTATGTATGGTTTTCATTGTGTATTGGGTGGTCCTGGAATTATATATCCCACCAATGAACTAGGTACATCTTAATATCTCATAAGATAATTTTAGTTGTAATTGTGACTGAACCTAATCCACTATAGGACTCTGAACACTATGTTTAAGGCAATGGGGAGAGAACCCAACCCATTATGGGACTCTATCCTCTAGTTTTATGGGAATTTAGAGTAAACCCTATCCACTATGAGACTCTATCCACCATTATTTTCATTTTATTGATCCTTTACGATGTAAATGATTTTTTATTCTTATGTATATTCCACAAACATATGTATTATGCTTATTATATACTCTCATAGTTTATGATTCATTATTTTTGATTCCACACTATTATGACTCATGCCTTTTTATGAAAAATACTTATTCCATGAATCATAATTTATTATGTATGTTTTTTTCATGAATATCTTAATTAATTTCTATGCTATTTGATTATGGTATCATTCCCACATGATTATATTATGCATACTTCTGATCTTTGATTGATAATTCTTATGTTTAAACCTTTTGAGAATTTGGGACCACCCATATTATGTTTCCACATTTAAAGGATATGAAGAATGTTGTTATATTAGATACGTCTAAAAGGATATCATTTGTGGAGAACTTTGTGGGAAATGTTAAAGACTTATTATATAATAATAAAATCATATAATAGTGGGAAAAAATGTCCATTTGATGAGAAATACATGGGATTTTTAAAGGTAAATGTTTTTTACAATTCACTAGATCTAAAAACTAAAAAATGTATTGGGTATATAAGTGACTCAATAATTTATTATGATTTTTTAATTATGTATAGTTAAAATTGGATCACTATAGTTGGTATCAAATTCTATATGTAAGGAATATTTTTTTAGCACCAGAGCCAAGTTTATGAGTCTTCAAGTGTCACACTGGGTATTATAATTATAAATGTTTCAAATGATGAAATTACTGGGTGGATCAACACCAAATTTATGTTATAAATTAATGAATGGATGATGCACTTCTCATATGTCATATTAAATATGATTAAATTTTGTTAAGGATCATGAATATCACAAGGACCTTTATAAGGATGTAATCACCAAGATATGTTTATTGACTAAGATTTACTGAGTATCCTGATGATTCTTTATAACATATAAATATCATATTATTTATCCTTTATGAGGTAATATTATGTCCTGCATTTAAGAAATATAAAACTTTGTCATTGGTCAATACATTAATCAAATGGAAACACCATGAAGGAGGGAGTCTTCCATCTACATTTAAGTGAATTCATCAAACCATTATAGTGGAGATACTGGAAGTCACAATATTCATTTAAAGGAAAAAAAGTTCTTCATTTTAGTTATACATGGTTTGAGGTTTCTTACATAGTATATCTTGATAATGAGGTTTTGAATTTCTTCTAATTTGTATATTATATATTAATCGATCCTAATAAACCCTCTAGATTTCTCCTTGGTTAAAATTGAGAAAATAAATTATAAATGATTTTTATTTACTGATAGAGGTTGTAGTGTAACATAATAGCTCAAGATAATGGATAACATTCATATAAGATTACATATAGATAAAAATCTATCTAGAGGAAAGGTATAACTCTTATGTTCCCAGGGTTAGTGGTCCCTTTAATACTTATCCATATGAATTTGAATTCATGTTCATTTCATGTGTGTGTCTTATAGGTCCAAGTTTAGGAATTTAACAAAGGGGTTAAGTGAAACATAAATTGTATAATAGAATTTGGTAAAGCCTTTATAGAGTAATATTGGTGTGTTATTATTGGTTTGTGTATTTTAAAGATTCTTAATAGTTATGCCACCAAAGGAACAAAATTATAGTATTTCTTGAGAAACTCGTACGCTGTATTGTCTTGTGATATTAGTTACATTTGGAATAATTTATGGTGTAATGAGATATTTAAACAAAATTTATGTGGTTTCCAATGATGAATAAACCATTTAGTGATATGTTTTTTTAATTATATAGGAATAAAAATAGAAATATATTTGAACACTAAGACTCCTTTAGTGATAGGAATAGAGTATTTTGAATGGGTTTAGTGGACCATGACATGATGTTGGACTTGAGTGAACCATGGAAAGCTTTTTGACTTTATTCATACATGTTATTGAGTTTCAATGAGAGTAATCACTCTCTTAGTGGGGGCCTAGTGGCACCGAGTGATAGTATAATGTTTGATGGGGCTCCATAGAGCAAGGATATCCTTGGAAGTGACATTGGAGTACGGGATGAGTATGGATCTCTAGAGGTAAGCATTATAGAGCTTGATTATTATAGGAAAACTGATGGTTTGGGTGGTTTAATTATTTATTAGGGTATGAAGGCTTGAGGTTGGTTGGATTCAGGAATTCCTCAACCTATGTGTGGACCTATTGAATGATTATGTATTGGAAAAGAACCTAGATCACTATGTGAGGATACCCAGGGTACTTTTAGTTATTAGTGGTCTGCTAATTATAGGGTTTGATATCTTTATGTGTTTCTATGAGTTCTTATTGGGTAGTTCATAGCCTGAGAGGGTTAGAGTGAGTTGGCATGGACATGTATGACCTAATGGTTGGTCATGTATTTTTTTTATAGGTGACGGTTCTCGGATCATTATCAGTTCTATATAGAAATATTTATATTGTTATGAATAGTTATATTGAGTTTTTATGTGTTATCCTCTATAGAACTATTAGGTATGGATATATTCCAAGTTGAGGGATAGGGTATGTGATATGTTTGTCATGTATTTCTTGTGTTAATATCCTGACTATTTTTTGTAATTATAGTTTATGAGGCTATAACTTGGATACCTATGGATCTTGTTTTGGAGTTATACCAACAATATGTTAATGATTTCTGAGTCTTAGGAAGATCACAAAAATGTTAGATAATCCCCAGTTTAACTATTACATGGGTTTGACTATATATCACCTTCACCAAATAAATTTCCAATATATAATATTAATGATTATGAGATAGTTCATGATAGTTATTAGAATGGACCCTCGTGATTGGGGTGTAGATATTACACCACCCAGGTTCTCATCATTCTCTTGTATGGGATGAAACATCATGAGAGGATCCCCAACAACTCTATATGCATAGGGGTCACTATGTAGGATCCCCAGCCAATTTCCACATTTGGTTATGATTATATTTTAACTTTACACAATGATATTCCTATTAATAATGACTACTACATAAATATTACCTTTATAGGACAAATTAATTAGGGTCAAGTGTCATGGTGTCCTGGTTAACACTAGATGACCAAACATGATTTCTTGCATGTTGAATATTATTTTCGGGAATATTTTTTATACATAAATATAATGTATATGATGTCATATATAAGGATAGAATTACTGGTTCTGTACAAAATTATATGATCACACCCTACATGGGCACTTCATTGTGTGTGTAGTCCCTTTTATTTTACTTTGAGGTGGTAAGTTATATAAGGTATCTGGAGAGAGTAGCTAGATGGATATAGGGAGACAAGTAAAAGGAGGTACATGGGTTTTTTCATTGAATTCTTTCCCTATATTTTACATTATTTACCTTTAAGATTGATTGGATTAGTGTTAGATCCTCTTAATATTTTTATTATTGTGAAACATGTTTTCCATATTGATATAACATGTATATGATTAATTGTTATTCATAGTTGACCTTTAAGTATAATTTCATTCACATACTGTGATTTTTTTTATATAATTATCTACATTTTATTGGATTTTATGATAAATAGATTACATTCTTCCTATATTGGTTATATACTCTCACCATATGGAGACAACCTCTCACATATGTAGAAGCATTCTTGAGGCCTCGTAGCACCAATGGCTAAGGTACCATTCTGTAGTTTCAGTTTGGGACATCACAAAATGGTATCAAATAAAAATTTTGGTTGATTTTATATTTGGGTATGGTATTTAGATGTTTTATGTTTTATATAAAATCTCAACAATGCATGAATATTCCATAGTGGTGAAATGCCTCATGTTCTCAAATGTACTCTCTGATCTCTAGTGGCTGGATACTAGTGTCTATGATCAAAGAATGTAACTTGCAGATAAATTTAAACTCTAATGGCTATCAGTTAAAAAAAATAAAGGAACCAAATAATAATAAATATTGGAAATATAAAATAAAAATATCAGATATCAAATTGAATATCTAAACACAAGCTGATAAAATAGATTTAGTTTTCAAAGCTCTTAAGAGGGTATGAAAAGCTGGGTTCTAATAGCCAGCCACCAGAAATGATTGTTGATCTTCTTCCCTAATCTTGTATGGACTTGTGATAATAATTTATATCACATAATATATTTAATTTGATCATGGTTTTAGATACTTTTTACACTAACTTTCTACCATCTCCAATATTTCAGATCTCCATGATATTTTAGGGATCAAGCTTCATCCGGAGGTTTTACATCAAATAGTTTATTGTCCTTCTGTGGAATTTAATGTCATTGAATTGTTTGATTCATCTATTTATATGGATTTAATATTGGTTACAAATATCATGAAATAAATCCAAAATGTAAAGGATAATATGTAAATTTTCATTTCATGCTTAGTTGTGCATCGAGGCTGATATATCTCATCCATTACATTATTTAATCTTTATTGAATATAATGGTGATATAAAGATTATGTAAAGTATTATATATGAATCCATGTATGATTATTCTTTAAGGTTCCTTTTCTAGGGGAATTAATTTTGTAACTTCATGAATAGTTTATCAAAGAGGACCAATCAATACACATTTTTTTTGGGGAACATATGGAATCAACTCAAGCTATGAGTTCCCAAGAAATAAGGGATGTTTCTATTTCCTAGATTCATTTTTTATAGGATCATATATATAGATCATTATAAAATATATTTGAGGGTAGTGGGAGACAAAATGATTGTACTTTGGGGGATGTTCTTTCAATGGTTATAGTAAGAGATTCCCCTCCATAGAATGGGTACCAACTCTCAAAATTGAAGAGTGGTGAATCAATTAGTAAATGGGTAAATGTTCAAAATAAGTTTTACCATTGGTGAAAACTAGTTCAGCATATGTTGGTGTTATTTTTTTTTTCGAGTTACATATGCTTATGTAGAAAGGAAACCCCCATAATTATTAATTTTTATGATTTAGGGTTTGAGTTTAGGGTTAGTTTTGAAGGCATGTTGACACTTTCTCTTGAGGACTAGAATTCAAAGGTGTTGAAATATCCATTAATAGTGACTGTTATAAATCTTCATGTTGTATAATATACTTTAGACAATATTCATGGATTAAAAAATTAGACAGATAATCCTTTATAAAAAAATATATCCATGAAAATGAATTATTGCAATATTTTTCTAAAAATGGGAAAAAAATATTAGTCAATTTGGATGGATTCACCATGGATCATAGGAAAAAATCATGACATCACAAAGAGTACTCTTTTTTTCCAAAACCAGAAGTCACCCAATCATTTAGAAAGGATACTTATAGAAATGGGGAGGTGTTCATTTGAAATTAAAATAATTAATAAAATATACTATCCTCTCAAGATTATTATAAATTTCAAGTTTATTATTAGTTCTTAGATGAATACTTTTAGAAAAAAATTCAATGAAGTTTAAAATATTCCTTCTGAATAAAGTGGAAGATTGGTTTTTCGAATAAGACAATATTTATCTCAATGGATTTGGAACTAAATTAATTGATTAAGAATATTTCATTCAATTTATTAAATATTTGGCCTCTCTTATGGAAATTCATGTGGTACAACATCACTAATTAGACACCATAGGGATCTATTGAAATTTATTTCATAATCCAGTCTGAAATTTTGTTTTCAAGAATTATGTGATGGGTGTAACAATTTAAAATCTTAAAATTGATTTTCTATTTTTATTTGTAATAGTATTATGGTTTCCCATTACCAAATTTAGGGTTTTAATAAAAATATTTTTCCTAAAAAAACTCAATAAGATAAAATATCATAAAAACATGCTAATATGTTTTATATAACAAAACATGAATTGAGATAAAATCGCAATGTCTTGAAAGATTAAATTATAACTGAAATGAAAAAGACATTAAATGATTAGAAACCACTTCTCAATAGTAAAAAATCATAGCAACATATGTTCAAATTGTTTCTAAAAACCAATACTAAGTTACATAGGTTTTTACCCTTCCTGAAACATTATGAATGTAGTATATAATACTACAAGGAGTTTATATATTGTAAATGTGAATATAATTCTTATTAGAAACCACTATAACCCTATACATTCAATAGTATAATTAGTGGTAATATAAAAATATTTTAATTCTTTAAATTATGTAACATTATTTATTTCTATCGTGCAATTTAAGAGGTATGTGATAACAATGTCACCTGAGTAAACTATGCATTCTTAGACCAATATCACTATCCAAAAAATGCTTTATCCAAATACATGGCCAATTTCCATCACATATGAATATTATATGAAATAAAATAAACCACTATTACAAATGTATGGTATCATATTCTTTCTTGGACAAGCACAAGTTCAAGTCAGGAACATGAATTTTCAATATAATCACATCTTAGTCCTAACCCAATTCCCATTCAAGTGAACAAATTCCTAGAACAATAATAAAAAACAAAAAGTTTTTAAAAATAACTTACGAATATTTTTGATATTCCACTATATTATCACATATTTATCCCTAAGTAATTACACTCTACCAACTCAAATAATTTTCAAAACATATATAACACAAAGAATGTCTATTCAAAAAAAATCACTAAAAACATAAATTTTTCCAAGAAAAGGCATATAAAAATCCCCAATTTAAGAAACTATATATAAAATTCTAGTTTAAAAAATATTTAATTCCCCTTTAAACTTTTCATTATCACTTGACATCAATTTAAAAAAAATACAGCCCACAAGCGTACACCATAAGTCTTCATTTATTCCATCTAATCTAATTACCCAAATACATAAATTAATTAATTTCACTTTCTTATTCCACTTTTATTTAATTTTACATTAATTTATATCTTTTAATTAATCCCCAATATCCCTTGGGTTTCATATAAAAATTTATTAAAACATGACACCATCTTTATAAATTCAAGAAGTATGTTTAACCCTATTTTCCCAAGCATTAACACTCAAATGTTTACAAATATTGGCATCAAAACAGCTATAATAACACATTTAAAAGTATGTGAAACACTATAATTTATCAATACTCATATAATAACAACATAATGTAAAGTAAAATCAATTCACCAAAAATACACAAAATTCACACTTTTAAACTACACTTTCAAAATTGTTTCTACAATATAAATTTTAATAATAATGTTTTACTCAATTAAATAATATATTAAAAAATTTACCCCTTACTTACATCACTTTACACATCATTAACTGGTAATTAAATAGTTAATATCCACTTCTATACACAAGTATCCTTTACTGATTTATATAAAATGATTACCTAACATTAGAATCAATTTCCTATGTAAAAATAGTCTTCAAAATAATAAAAAACATTTAATAATTCTAAAATCACATAAAATAACTTCCCAAACACCAAAAAATGTAAATAGTTCACCTAAATAATAGAATATGGACAATTAATACAATATTTAGATCCTTATCACCTCTAATTACACAAATAAAACAAATAATTTTATAAAAAAATAATGGGGAGATTAAAAATGGATTTTGAACAAAACAATTCCCCTTTGAAAAAAAATGGTTTGAACAAAATTAAATTATTTACAGGGATCAAAAACACCAAATAGATTGAATATCTAAGTATAAATAGAGGAGAAATAACTCCATTAAGCTTGGGGATAGAAGAGAATGATTAAGGCTTCATTTATTTATTAAAATCCCATAAATGAAGCTAAGTATAATGATTCCTTCATTAATTCCTAAAATAAATAATCAAAAAATTATATGTATTCCATTTATAAAAATACCCTTAGAGGCCCATTAGGTACATTCCTAATTACCACAAGGTACCTAGTGTAAACCTTGGTTTCCTTTCACCTCTACCACCAACACTGGGTACCTATTACCATACATCAGGTACCTAGTGGGATATTTATTGTAAATTACAATAGGTTGCACCCTTTAATCCCTCTCCCTTCAATTTGATTCACCGCCAGTCCAAAAAACCAACTTAAAAATCACAAAATAGTAGATTTAAAGACTTAAAATTAAAATTCATGATATACCTCAAAAATCTAGGTTATTAAAAATTATTTCTTATAGGTATTCACATCATCAATAATCATTATTGAGAATCACTGAATAAAGTATAAATCCATTAAAACCTCATATTTTCTTCTCGTTCTCTGGTCTCCTCTTGTACACATCTACATGACCATAAAATATTCACAAGTGGTAGAACCATTCCAAAAAACCACTTATCACTGTAATAAATGATATGTACTAGCTTCTCCATAAATGAATAATCCTTCTCAAGCTACACATAATCACATTAAAACACATCATAAGGATCCAAATCATATTCCCTTAACTAAGAAACATGAAAATCATTATACATAATTCTATACTTTAGAGGTAGCACAAAATGGTAAGAAACCTCCTTAATCATCTCTAAAACCTGAAATGTTATAATGAAATACAAATTTAAATTCCCTTTTATTTCTAATTATCTCATATCTCAACTGATGTTTGACTCGACGGAAGATAATTTATTAAATTTCAAATTTAATAGGATAATTCTTATGTTTGAAAAAGGAATTATTCCTTCTTTGATATATATCCAATATCTCCCTAATAATTTGTACATGTACATGGGTCTCTAACACCAAAATAGGCCCAATAAATAAAACATCACTATATTCTACCCAATAAAATGGATTCCTCCAGAATCTTCTATATAATATCATAGATAGGTCCATCTAAATAGATGCCTGATAAATATTGTGATAGTCAAGCTCCACTAAGGCCACCTGATCCTCCCATGATCCTCTAAAATATGGGGTAAATTATGAGATTATATACTCAATAATATCAACAGTATTCTATAACTAACCATATATATATAGATTATAATTTTTACTTATATTTAACTGAGTACCCAATGATTTTTTTATACTTTGTAAAAATTATGATATGAAACATCAATATTGATCAAATAGGATATTTTTGGGTATTCTATGAATCATAACAATCTAATATAAATATATATTTCCAATACCCCTAATTGAATGAGTCGCCTTGATTGGTAAAAGGTGAGAAACATTAATTAATCGATAAAGAATTACCCAAACTACATCATTCCCCATTCATGACCATGGAAATCTAATACTAAAATAGATCCTTATATCATCCCACTTTTAGTCTAGAGCATGAAATTATTTAATCTCAGATGTTGTACTTTAATGTTTAACTTTCACCTAGTAATAAGACAATCATATTGAGACAAAACCTTTCATATCTCTTTTCATATTGAGCCACAAAAAGTTTCAATGAACACCATGTTATATTTTTTTCAAACTAAGATAAAATTCCCACTAAGACATTTGATAATCATTCACCACCTCTTCAAACATTAATAATGGAATACAAATCCTCCCATTGAAATATATATTCTACTCTTCCTAAAGAGCACTCATAAACATATTTTAATTTCTATATAAATTTATCTTATAAATGAAGAACTTGGAATCCAAACATTATCCCTCCCTCACATTTCCATCGAATTCAAAGTGATGTTAAGAGGTGAAATGAAAACTAAAACCCACTCCTTAGACACCTATAGATGTATCAATGAGAATATATTCGAATTTTGTCACTCATATTTCAATTCCCAAATAATATATAATTTGGAATTTCCTTTCAAAACATCTAAGAGGGAATTTCATTTTACAAAAGTATATTTATTTTTAAAAAAATATAATTATATTTAACCTATCTCCTTCATAAAATATTTAAATCCATATGAGAAAATATATATTTCAAATTATTATGGTCAATAAATACCAAAAAATCTCACATAAAAAATAATATCATTAAAATTTAATAGAATACAACTCAAGATCATGAGTGTGGTGGTTATTTTCATGTGGCCTAAGAAGATGAGAGTCATAGACCATTAATCAGGCCACCTACAGTAAAACACAAACTAGTTCCACACTACAGGATACACAATAACCCATATATTTCCTCCCTGGATCCATTAATATGAGAATATGTTATGTTGTCAACTGATTTATCAAATCCAAAAATGAAACCTCTCACTTTTCATCCAACTATAAATTCACTCCCCATTCAAAACTATTATGCATACAACCAGTAATTGGAAAAACTAGATAAATTAGTAATAATAAAACACAAGAACCAAGAAAATATGAATCTTAAACAAACTCATTATAATATCTGAATACAATACAAAATACACCATCTATGGATCACTAATATCTTTGAATAAAAACATTTACAATGAAATTTTACCTCCAGAATCTAGAACTATTACTTAGACATCATGGCATACAAATAATGGGATCACAATATTTCCATGACGATGGTTGAATTCTATATATGATCCTAATAGGATCATGGATATACAAATATATCATTGATAAAAAATCATGAAACAATAAAAAAACTGGTTGAAATACATGGTTCATAAAGGCCATTAATACCATGGTGTGTTCACCACCACATATGACATCACAAGGAATTCATAATAACCTTAAAAATTCTGAAAGGTTGTCTTAAGTACATCCTCAGATAATATCCTAAAATGATTGTAACCCAATCAAATACCATTCTTAAAAAATCATTTTGGATCATCTCAGCTAATAAAAAAAATCATTGACCCATGGAAATAAAAACTAGTTCTAAATTGTTATCAATTAAACATGTAGTAATAAACAAAACACCAAAAACTCCCATTAGTATTCCTTACCAAAAGAACTAGATCACCCCATAAAGACACAGTCTACTGTATGAATCCCTTGGACTCAATATCATCTAACTGAGCCTTAAATTAGCTAATTACTTTCAATAAGAAGGTATATATGTGGTATTTTTACATGGTACCAAGTTATTATAAAACTCTATGTCCTACTATGATGGTAACGACATTAAATCTTTAGAGAACACATATTGATACTAATATTCCACTGCAGTAAAAAAACAATATAAAATCCCTTTTAGAATATAGATACATCCTCACCACATAAGATGTAGTATTCATGAGTTTTTTCAAATAATATCCATTTATACCAGCATGAAAATATTATTATCCCAATAAAATATTAATCTTACTATATGGTGAATAAAATATAATGTGTTTCTAATAAAAATAAATATGATCTGGAAAATTTTACAACTAGTTGAGATAAATAATCACATCAAAACCCTTTATCTCTAAGATAATGAAATCACACATATGGATATAACCATATATCTCGACTAAACAAGATAAGCATCTTCTAATAGTCTCTTCAATCCTTCTCAATCGGGTATTCACAAGAAAAATACCATATAGAAGCTCAACATACTAATCCAGATCAAAAATGATACAAGTAGATATAAAAGAATGATAATAACTAGAATTTAATGGAATGAAGGACAAGGTATAATTAATTTAAATTATACCTCACAAACTTGGTTAAATCTCACCAAGATCCACTAGTACTTTCTCAGCTATAAACAATTTCTCAAATCAAGAAACCCGACTCTACCCCTAAGTATCCTAACTCCATTTTTTTGAATACCCTCGCTAAGATAGCCCTTGAGAACCTCTTACACTACCTTATCTGGATCTATTGGATGAAATTTATGTTGAAACTATTCTATATTACACTAACCCATGCATAGAAAATCTACATGATAGTTTAATCATAACCTCTACTTCCATAAGAAACTTTCTAAAAAAACATCCAAAATTTTCCTTTAGTGTCATTGTGTGGACATCGATTAGGTCACCTGGAAAAACTGACCAGGTACATCCTTTTTAGAATCATTTATAACACTCAAACATTTCCATGTCTCTAAAAGAAATAAATGATAAGGTCTTCACCCAAACTTATTGATCACTCTCCATTCCTACAAAAATCATTTATCTTCCTATTTTTTTCACTAACAAATCCACCTTCTTCCACTAAATCCATATTATCCTCCTTGAGATCATTTTCCACCATGATAGATTTTTTACCATCATTTTAAATTTAGTTAAAAAAGAGATAAAATTTGATAGAATCTCCAACTTCAAGACATACTCAAACTGATAGGCCTTAGTCATAAAATCTCCTCCCAAGATAAGAGAAAATAAAACAAAGTCCATAAACTTAGTAAGTAATCAAGGATGCACAAATTTCCCTTCTATATCTCCATGGAATATTTCTTTTATCCATCCTTAGCATCTTAGGATATAATATACTAAATATAATCACTTGATAAGATTTTTATGATGACCCCTAGGTCATGTTTTCTTGGGCTATAATATCCCACTATCACTACGCTAGTCCCCTAATCTAGAAAATAACTAACATCACCTTCTTGATTCTGGATCACAAACACTATTGAATATGTAATATATTCCATCTATCCACTCTATCTCTCCATGAGTCCTAGAACATCCTATATAAGAAATAATATGTTGTCCTTAGAGGTCTATGATCACATCAAATACCACCTCCACCATCCTAGGTGGTCACACCTCAATATTTGGAATAATATTCAACTAACTATAAGTGATATTCTTATCAAAAAAAGTATCTAGATAACCCTCTATGGTAATATTCATAGTTTTAAATTATATATATCCTTCCTTAAAATTCACCTACTCTACCTCATTACCCCATGGTGAATCAACCCATCTCTTTGCTTCCATAATTATAAAAATGAATTAACACACCGATTAGTAACCACAAAATAATATCAATAAACAAAGATATCATGCATCAATTCTAACACAAGGTCATAAGGTAGTTATATATAAATACTAATCACATTAAATCACCCAAGGTTATCTCACCAAAATTAGAAAATTAAATAATTATTAATAATCTATTTAGGAATGTACCAGTTAGGTAACAAATAATTCAAACATTTTCTTGAAATTTCAGATAACTATTCAATCACAAACACAAGTGTACACACTTGTATTTTATATCCCTTCATCTAATATGATGCATAGATACCGTAGTACTAACCCACAACTAAGTGAGTATTATAAATTGAAATAGTTTAGTTTACTAAATAGATATTATCCCATATATCCTGGGTTACTTATACTTATACTATAATTATGCTGGCTAAGCACACAAATATAGTTCCACACACTGTCCCAAATCCAATTATCCACTCTACTATATCCAAAATATCAATACTCTAGAAAATAATTACTTTTATAATTTTTTTTAATATCCCACATCAGTAAATCAATTTATTTATTTCAAAACACTACATGGCCTCAAGTGTGCTCCCAGATGACAAGAGGTTGGTGACTTGCACCATGGATTTAAAAATGTTACTTGGGGAATGATTTACACTCTAATTTCTCATTATATAAAAAAATAACAATGGAATCCAATATATGTAAATAATGGAAATATAAAAAAAAACTCAACAAGCTATAATATCATCCCAAATATACCCATATGTGTCATACAACCAAACATGTCTCGTGATAAAATCATAAGTACCAAAATGGTATTATATAAATAAAATTACAAAACAAACCAAATGTGGACAGGGCACTCCTCAAAAACTCAAATAACAAATGATCATATCTCTATAGTGTCTCAAAGGACTAACTATTAACTATAATGACCTATTTACATTACTTGAAACACCATCGAAGTAATCTATATACATAAAAGGTTTATGCATATAGTAAGTTAGAATAAAATGCACATGACCCTCAGACCAGTTAGTGAGGACTTATTAAGTGAATCCAGGTGACCCGGGATCAAATCCAGGTGGAGGCTAATTCATGGGGGTACTGTAGTAGTACTCTAGCAGGTACTGTAGCAGGCACTGTAGTAGGAGTTGTGCAGTAATTTAGCAGGTACTATAGTGGGAACTATATAAGGAATTGTTTGGCACTATAGCAGCTAGGAATATTCCCCCGTTTGGGCCTTCGGGCCACCCAGGCCTTCAGTTTAGTAAGGCCTTCAGGCTACCTCAAGGCCTCTGGGCCACCTTAAGTGTAGATTCAAACAAGACAACTTACAAGGAACAAGCTTCAGAAAGAGGATGAGCAATGAGCTTTCACCATAGCAGAAGCTAAATGGATTTCAAGAATGAGAGGGTATGGAACCTGCCATCCGGACAAGCCTGTGCATGCATGGGAAATCCTAGCCGAGCAACTTTGCATAGGTGGAGAGCAGATTTCATGATGTAGATGTTGGGGAAGAGAAGTTTCAAGTAGTTAGTCTAGAATCAATTTGTGATGTTTAATAGGAATTTTCTAATGTAATTTCATGTATTAGAAGGGACTACCACTTATCGGTAGCACCTTTATAAAAATACTATTGGAATAGGAAAATTTAAGAGCATTAGAGTACTTTTTAACAAGTTTATGATAAGAGTGGGAATGTGGTGAAATTTTTTTGGGAAATTTATAACTATTTATATGATATATAAATTAAAATTGTGGTGTAGAATTGAATGTTATTTGGAAAGTATGAAACTGTGGCATGTGGGTGATTGGATAATTTAATAGAAACCAAGGGTCAACCAAATCGGATGAGGGGTGTTTATACATTTTGACATCATATGACCAAAAAGTAAGTTTTTTGAGTTGAGATTTATTTTCATTAATGAGAGATCCTTGTGTGTTGTGGTTTCTATAAAATAATGGTTATTATATGACATAGTATTACTGGGAAAATGATTAAAATGATCTAATAGAAGGTAATATTATACTAATATTTTTGAAGGTGACCCTTGAAATAAGTTCTCTGAGTTTGGAATCTATGTTATGTAGAAAGAGATGATATATCATGAGTTGATTAATTCAATTTTTATCATGGATTAATATATGTTGAAACATATCTAGTTTGGGATTTTATTATTTTTAATAATTTAGTGGTAGGGGTTGGTACCGTCACTATGTTCAATAGCTGATGAAGATTATTATTAAGTGAGTGGGTTTAGTGGATCTCATGTGACTACATGATGTCATTCATGTTGAGGAATCATGTTGTGAATCAGGATATTTTGATAGAAAATCAGGTTGGCTTGAGTAGGCATATGTCCCATAAGGTTTTATATGGTTGAAAATTATAAAATCAGTAGAATTTGATTTTGATGATTAGATTGGGAATATGATATCATTAGGGATTGAATCTTGGGGATGATAATTAAAATAAAGGGGAGTTTTAAATTACCCATGTTATTATAATTCAATAAATTTAGGGGAATTTTGAATTTTGTGTTCTGGACACGGGGGTATTTTGATATTTCAAATTCATATTATAATTTTAAGAATTAGAATACGTTATGAGATGTTTTTACACATGTTTTGGGAATCTAATGTGTTGTATGTCCGATAGAGTAGGGTTGGGGTGGCCCTTATATTGGTTTCTTTGAATTAGGGAACCAACGAGTAATTTTTCAAGGCGTAATGCATATCTAGTGAACATACTAGGGGGAAAGTACAAATTGAATCATTAAATGTTATATAGTGTATTTGGGCTAGTTGGTCAAGAAATATTGGGTACTCTTTAGGGATAGTTTTTATTTAAAAAATGGTAGAATGGTCATTCTTCCCATCTCCCATTTTACTCAATTTTAGGTCTTTATCCTTCAATCAATTGGAACATGGGAAAGGGATGTCCCTTCCCCTATCATTATTATTCTATTTTACTCTTTGAGTATAGGGATATTTTGGATTATTTCATTGATATAAATAGATTTTAATATCCCTCTTATTCCTCCATTATTCTATCACATTTATCTTCCTTGATTTTAGGTATTTACAGGCTAATGTTCATTCCATATTTCATCTATGAATAATTGGGTATAACTTATATGATGGGGATTCTTGGTGTGGTGTCTTGAGAATATTCAAAGTGGATTAAATACACCCATTTCTCCCTATTTTTATAGATGTATGTTACATTTTGTATTTTTATAAGGATCCCACCAAATTTTTTAAAATTGATAATCATTGGTGAGTTGTTTTATGGTACTTTTTTAGAAAGAGTGTCAAAGTTAGGGTTTGGAACCTCAACACACGGTTTGTATAGTTTTAGTGTCATGTAATTAGTCAATAAGTGTTTATTTATTATACCTCCTTGGTTTAAATTGTGAAATTATTAGTAAATTATTATAATTAATTAATTAATTATTTTTGTTTCTGATAGGGTCTTGGAAACATGGAGTGTCTTGGTCTACTACTTTATGGTGATGGAAGGTGAGACTAGTGGAAGGGTATAAATCCTATAAGATGGATGTTGGAGGACCCATTTATATTTAACAATTTACATATGAATGTATTCATATTTCATGCATTCACCTTGGGGGTCTAGATTCAATAATTATATGAACGGTTTAGGTATGTACTAAACTATGTAGTAGTCTAGGGTAATGTCCTCTAGGAGTGAGTCAGTTGTGTCGCACTATTTCTAGAGATTTTAGAAGTTCCCAAGGACTATGTCATAAGGGTTAAAAAGTACAATATCTCTTTAAAACAACCATTGTGATCTTTCCTCATAAGTTGTGTTGTTCTTGGAATACTATGAGACTTATTGATCCAATCAAATGGATTCTTTGTTGTTATCCCTAAATTAATAGACCAGTTAGTGTTGAGGATCGGGATAATTTTGATAGAGGTACTAAAATATCATAAAACCTTATGAATCTTTTTTAAGAGGTGTAAAATTTTGGGAATGCATCCAGTGATCTTTTACATTCCCTTATACTATATCTGTCCATTTTATTGGGTGTGGGAGACAGTAATCACCCTCTTAGAGGGCGTAGAGTGGCACTTGGTGATAGCAATGTGAGAGCATGGTCTCTTTGAAGCATAGATATCTATCCAAGATAAATTAAAGTATTTTATGACTATGGGTAATTGGTAAAAATATTTGTAGGGATTGAATATTATAAGAATTTCAATTCATTATTTGGTTTGTTTTTTCTTTAGGGTGTAACACCTAGGGGCAGGCTGGTGTGGGTAATCTCTCAGTACATAAGTTGGAATTTGTTAATGGATAGGTATTGGAAAGGAACCCATGGTATTGTTTGAGGATCCTTAAGGTATTTTTGGTTAATAATGGGTTTATAATGATGGGGATAGAGATTTTTATATGCTTCTTTAAGGTCCTATAGTGTAGTGCATGACCTTAGAGGATCATCGTGCATTGGTGTGGCTAGGTATGACCTAATGGTTAAGCTTTTTATTTTAATATGAATAAGTATCTGGTATAATTAGGGATATTTTGTATCTATATTTTTGATTGATATGGTTGTTTATGGTGATACTATTTAGGGATAGTTATTTCGAGTTGTTATTCTATATCCTTGAGTAGAGTACTGGGTATGATTTTTTGGTAGCTAAGGACATAGTTATAGAATATGTATACTATTTATTTCTTGTGTTTATATCTTAAACATGTTTTAAAGATATAGTAGATGATGTCATGACCTAAATATCTAAGGAGAAAGTTATAGAGTTACACTCTCCAAGTACAAATGGTCAAAAAGTTCTAAAATGATCACTAGAATGTGATATGGCCCCCAATTTCTCTACTATATGGCTCTAGCTATGTATCACCATTTGAAATTTTGAATATAATACATTAGATTAATGATGATGAGTTAGTTAAAGTATATGGATGGTAATGGGTCCCCAAGGATCAATTCATTGTGATTACATTTCTGAGGTTCTCATTATTCTCGAGTGTCAGATGGATCAATATGAGTGGATCCCCAATCAATTTTTATGCCCTTAGGTTATCATGAGAGGATCCTCAACCACTATATATTCTTAGATATATATTTTTTCTTATACATGATGGGATTCCAACTTTTAGTGACTATAATAGATATATTACTAATGTTGTTAGAAATATGTTCGGTTAGGTGTCGTGGTGGCCTAGTAAGCACACAATGACCTGATGTAATTTTTTGTAGATTGTATGTCACATATTGGATTATTTTCCTACATATACATATATAGTATATGATATCATATGTATGAGACTAATTCATGGTGACCTGTTGAGTTATCTGTTTACACCCTATATTGGAACCATTGTGTGTGTACAAACAATTATGTTTGAATTTATTGTGGAAATGTGTACACAGGATTAGGCTACAGTAGCTAGAAAGATTTTGGGAGAATGGTTTGAAGAGGAACATGAGTTTTTTAGTGGAGAAATTCCCCTTATTTTAATTTTTTTCCTCTTTAATTGATCATCCTAGTATAATGTCCTCTATGTTTGTGTATATATGTAAAATATGTGTTTTATATTGATAAAACCAATTGACGTTTACTTGTTATTGATGGTTATAATTTAGATACAATTAATTATCCTTACTCTAATATTATATATTCATGATGTTATTTGCATTTTATTGGATGTTTTGAGGCTAATATTATATTCCCCCACATTGGTTATAGAATATTTCCACTAATTGGCAGCCTTTAGCATAAGGGGTGGCACACTCAAGGGCTTTTAGTGCCACCTAATTGGGTATGTTTCTACTTTTCTAGGTCAAGGATATCATGAAACATACGAGATCTCTAATGATAGTAGATTATATAAATAAGAGTAAATGAGAGAAAAATAAAGGTAAGTGGTCATATCTTTTAGTGATGTTGTAATTTTTGGAATTTTTGTCAATTAAGTAGGAAGATGAAAAAGTCAATGAATTCTAAATCTAACGATTGTTGAGCAGGTCAGAAGTTCTTAAAACACGTTTCATTGTTTGTTCTTAATTGACACAATTGTTACAATAGAGAATTGATTATGAGATTAATAAGAAGAGATCAATGTGAGATGTATTAATGTGCATGAATAAGTTTCTATGGTTGTGTTTTATTTTGAGTTGGTTGGTTATAAAATCTTGACACTCTTTGAAGTGATTTTTACAAAAAAGTTTACACAACCTACTAGCCAGCCAAAAAGTTGAGGATCACTCTCCGTAGAGTGGTACGTTGATATTGAACCCAAACAACCATAAAGAAGTTGAGATAGTGCACATGACAGGATTATGGCTGTACCTATGTGAGACAGGAATGCACGCCCACAGGGGCGTATGGGAGACCCGGAAGAGTTCCACCATTTAGGGGGTGGAATAGAGGTGGCATGCATTGGGCCTAGATCATGACTATAGGATAACACCATTACGGGGCAGTATTGGGGAGGAGGGAAGATAGTTAATTGAACTCCAGCTTCCACAATCTGTATTATAAAGAAGCGCTAGGACATAGTGAAATTCGATGTGGGATCCAGTTTCTTAATAACATAAGAATTAGAGTTGTTGATCAATTTGATTGAAATATTGTTTCCATTCAATCATTGATCATTTTATCTGAACTGTGTGATCTATTTTAAAAACAATTAAAGAACATGGTCCATTCAATCATTCATCCAGTGTCTTCCTACTCTTTAAGTCATCGATAAGGTTTCAGTTCACCAGAAAACCTCCAGCTTGTTAGACTGAAGCACCAAAGCAAGGTTTTCTTCCATTGTTTTAGTGATTCTTGAATGTTCTACAATGAGGTTTGACACCTTTTAATAGTGGATTCCAAGATCATTTGAAGTGGTTAATTTATCTCACATCCGAGCACATTTTCTAGAGAGAAAAAGTTCCATGAATCCATCTAGTTCACAAAGGTAGCCGCACCACCCCTATTGTGTGAAGAATTTTAGGTATCAAAAATATTGAACACTGACACTCTATTTTTTGAAGTTTACCTTCTATGAAAGAAGCTATGTTTATGAACCTTTGCTTGCACAGTGTTGCATGAAGAATTTGTGATTACACAAAATAGGATATTCATGCACATATTGTCATGAAGATCTTAAGTACCTTCACTATTTGATGAATATACATATGATACAAAACACTTTCATTCCCTTAACATCCTACATCCATACTAATTTGTTCATGCAAGAAATTTTTTGTACTATGGGTGTTTCATTTGTATAAATGAAGACAGTAGGGTTTCACAAGAAGAATGGTCTCCCATATGTTGTGCATGCATATGGGTTGTGTGTTGTGAGGAGGAAACTATGCTAGAATAGTATTTGTGTTAAAAATTGATATATGGTTAGTTTTCATACACATGTCCTAAATTGTATACATACGCACTTGTTAGAGATAAAAGAGATACAAATGTGTGTGTTTTACAAACATTTTTACACATGTAATTTAGTACACATGATAATGAAAATATTTTGTATGTATATTATAGCACAAAGTGAGTAGGCCATGAAATATATTAAATAAATTAATTAGATTAAAAAAGATCACATGGAATATTTGTTACTTAATTAGTGTGAAATTGTTTGAAACTGAAGATGGGACAACATTTTTATTAGTTTCTGAATATTTTGGTATCCACTATTTCAGTGGTTAGTGAGGTCGGGTCTTTTATTGAAGAGATAATATTTTCCCAAGAAGATTCATACTAAGTTAGATAATTTGATACATGACCATAATTATCTGATCAAGACCAGAATCAGGGAAAAGGTGCTTGAAGTGTACATGAGAAATTACAATCCAACAAGCTCATAGAGGAAGATAAAAGTGGTCATTCTATTTGTGGATCAGATTAAAGAAGTTATAGCTTGTGAATAGTGGTATAACAAGTTGTTGAAGAGACTCGAGAGAGAGACTGGGGGTCTAACTAGTTGAACGGTTGGGGGTCAAACCAATCAAGGTAGAAGAGTTGGATTACTGTGGGGTATAACCATAATCAATTTGGGGATCAATTAATGGGTTCTATAACCAGTTTCTTCCAAAACTATTTCGATTGATAAAAAGATAATAGTGGATAATACATGTTGGGGGGTCTAACCAACATACAAAGGATGTAGGTATTAGTAACGAACCTTGTAAAAATATTGTTTGTTGTGTTCCATTTTCTTTCAACATTGCATGAATGATCCACTCATTTTAATAGGTGAAATTGGTTTGAATAAAAGGTGAAAATAATTTATTAAAAATTGGTCACACCTGATTGACCCCCCTCTCAGTGTGATTCCACGATCAATGGAAACTTAAATTGGTATCATAGTGAAGGAAAACTATGGTTGGATCAACTATACTTTTTCAGTTTTGTTTATTAGAAGTCTATGAAGTGGATATTTGAGTTCTAAGAGAAATCAAAATATCTTTAGATGGAAAATCCTATCTCTACTCCTAATGTTAGAAATGTTGATGTTTCAGTCAAATCAGCGAAAAACAGGCAGAATAGAGTGGGACGGAAGCTGAAAAATAATTCAATGATGAATGGAAATCAAGTAGTATCTAAAGACACGTAGAGTGTAAATTGTTCATTGATATCAGTTGATAAATCAAGTTCAACCAGCGTGGTGTAAATATTCAATTATGAAATCAGAAATCATCTAATGAAACTTCCCAAAGAATTGGTCATAGGTTTGACCAATGTTTTCAAGGAACTATGGGATGAAAAATTACCGCAAGAAGAAGAGGCAGATGATATGGAATAAGCACTAGCCAAAAAGGTTTTCATTTCCAAAACTCTCAAAATACTTATGAAAGAAAATTAATAAACAATATATATTTGAAAAGAAAGATATACAAAAGCTACGAAATAATATGAAAATATTGTTTATTAGAATTAAACTTTTTGAAATTGTTTTTAAAGAAGTTATCCATGAACATAAAAAGAAGAAAAATGTTTCTATAAATACCAAATATTCTCAGCTTATTGATAAATAATAAAGAATCAAGGATCTTGAAAACATTTTATTAAAGGCTGGTCAGATGCATGAAGATAAGATTAAAAAGATGATGATTTAGTAGGAAGATAACATGAATTTTTTTGAAGATGAGAAAGTTTCTCTCCACTTAAAGTGTTTTAAACTAGAAGTAAAATTGAGAAATTCTGAAGTGACACAAGATGAGATTTACCATTTTGTTGAGAAAAAAAGAGTTTCCAAGGATTCATCTGATAAAATTCCTAATTATGAAAATAATCTAACCAGTGAAAAGAAGATATTGAGATTAACAAAAGATATATCTATCGTTGGCGCATTGAAGAAGGTAATCCATTTCTTAATAAACCTATGTGTACTTATATTGTCTTGTTGAATAGTTCATATTCAACATTTAAATAAAAAAAAACATGGGTGAAGGAAAATATTCAAAAATCCACAACATCTTCAATGATGGATGTGAAGAAGTGTGGAAATTCTTGTTACCTAATGAAATTGAAGAAGAATAAATGTGATACCCAGAAGAAAAAAAATGTCAAAGACAGTAATAATGAGTTAAAAAAGAATAAATATATATTGTTTTGGATACTATTGGTGTTTCTGGAAGTTTGGGAGTTAGAAAATTAATTATTGGAACAATATATCCTTATATGAAAATTATAGAATTTCTGCATTTAGCGGGATCAATGTTGAAGAAATTTTGCAACCTGCAAAATAGAAGTATAATTCCCAAAAAAAGAATCAGTTTATCAATAATAGATAGGATTACTTTGAAAATTTCTATGATTATTACAATATAAGTGGTCACTATTACGATGAGTTTTGTTATATACCAATCACGTAAAAATCATTTGGTGATATGAATAGAAGACCAAAAAGTGATGCATGTAAAATATGAAGATGATAGGTTAGCCATGGGTTGTGAACAAAATAAGAATATTTTTGAACAAAAAACTTATAATAAGTTTGTGAAAAATGATTTGAATGGTGTCTCAACAAAGAAAAGAAATTTTTATTGTGGTAATAAAGGTCACATTATGGACCATTGTCAATTGGACATGAAAATTTATACTAAAGGAACCAAGATGGAATCGAAGAATGATTTGGCCCAGAAGATAAATAACAAGATTGATTTGGTGAATGAAATTACAAATGAAAAATCTTAAAAGTTTCATACAAGTAGAAACTTATTGAATTCTAAAGTTGTGTGTGACAGGTGAAACATGTATGTACATTCAAGTAAAAAGTGTTTAACATTTTTTTTGGTCAAAAATAATTATTGAAGAAGAATGGGAAAGAAAATGTGGCTTAAAATGTAGAGAAAAATAATCCTTCACAAAAAGTGAATACTAAACATGTTCCTAAATAATTTTTGATCATATGGCTAGAAGAGTTGGAAGTTGCAAGAAAGATGGAGAAAATATAGAGAAATGAATTTTCTTTGTTATGAAATGTGAAAAAGAATTTTATATATAATAATATTGTTGGGTTTAGAAGAAACTCTCGTCCATGTTTCTCTAACTAAGTAGAAATGAAGAACCACATTATTCCCATACAAATTTTGTGTTTATTTTTCATACAGGTAATTGAAGGTGAAGCATATATTTAAGGGGAGACCTGAATTTATAAAATCTGGGAACATTTTACAACTAGAAAGTTTTCCATCATGGGAGACTATTGGAATCATGTTATTTCATTACAAAATCTAAAATAATCTCATTAAACATTTGGAATATATTCTTTAAGAAATTTAATCATGATGAAGAATGTTTTGAGTGCATATCTTGAGGGGGAGCACAGAAGATCATCCATCAAACATTTCTATATCAATTGATGTCTTATGAGTATCATAAGTTCTATTGAGGTATGAATATGATAATTCTAAAATATAAACATTTCTAATATTTTTGGTGAGATGAATGTAGGGTATTAGTTGAAAATATTTTGGGAAATTATTGAAAATAAGTTTTAGTGATTGGTGTCACATGTTGGAAGTTCGTATACAAATTTGATGTTAAATTTGATCACTCTTGTGTTCTACACAAATTAATTCTCATATAGAATTAGAGATGATTATTTTTATCTCTTTTCTAAGATAGTAGTGATTCCATCATTTTCATTGAATTTTGGAAATGACAATTCCTTCTAATGTTTATAACTTTGAATTTATTTACAATAAGGAGGAGAAGATGTCATTGAATTTTAAAAAATGAAGTGGGTATTGATAACAAATCCAAAGGGTGATATTAAAGTTCTAAAATATTTGGGATATGTTTTAATTTTTGTAATTGTTTTAAATTAATCAAGAAGATGAGAAAGTCAATGAATTCTAAATCTAAAGGTTGTTGAGTTGGTTAAAAGATCATAAAACATGTGCCATTTTTTGTTCTTGATTAAAACATTGTTTAAAATAGTGAATTGATTTTAATAGTAAGAAGAAGAGATCATTGTGATATGGATTAATGTTCATGAAGAAGTTTATATGGTTTTGGTTTATTCTGAGTTGGTTGGTTAGGGAATTTTGATACTCTTTAAAGTGATTTTTACAAAAAAAAAGTTTCCACAACCTACTAGACATCTAGAAAGGTGAGTAGAAATTTACACAAAGTGGGATCCAGAGCTTAAACCTAGCCAGCCATCATGAGACTGAGACAGTGCACATAACAGGATCGTGGCCGCACCAACATGAGGCAGGAATGCACGCCCATAGGGGTGCATGAGAGAAAAGGTGGAGCTCCATTGTGTGGGGGGAAGCATAACGATGAGGGTGTAGAGTGATTCTATTAGAGAACACTGCTAGGGGTGGTACCAGGGAGGAGGGAAGACATTTAATTGAACTCTAGTTGTCACATTCTGTCTTATAAAGAAGTGTCGGGACCGAGCTTGTTTTGATGTGGGATCCCATTTCTTAATACTGGATGAATCAGAATCAATGATCTATTTGAGTGAAATTTCATGGCCATTCGATTATTTATCATTTTATATGGACCATGAGATCTATTTTAAAATATTTGAATGAATTCTGGCCATTTGATCATCCATGAAACTGCATCCTTTTCCTAATGTCACCGGGAAGGTTTCAGTTCACCGAAAACCTCCTTCTTGTTCGACCAAAGCACCGAAGCAAGGTGTTATTCTATTGGTTAAGGGATTCTCGAAGGTTCTATGATGATTTTTTATGCCTATAAATAGCGGATGCCAACTGCATTTGAATTGGTTTGTTTATCTCACATCTAAGCTAATTTTTGAGATAGAGAGAAAGTTTCTTGAATCCGTCTATTTCACAATGGTAGTCATGCCACCACTGTTGCATGAAGAATTTGAGGTGCCATGAATAGTGTACACTTACACTATATTATGTGAAGTTGACATTTTGTGAAATAATATTTTTTTATGAACATGTTCTTATAATGTGTTGCTTGACGAGATTGAGATAGCACAAAATAAGATATTCATTGAAATATTATCGTGAAGATCTTGTGTGACTTTACTGTTTGAAGAATGTGCATATTAGATAAGATACTTGAGTACCCTTAACACCATAAATCCATACAAGTTTTTTTCATGAAAGAATATTATTTTAGTGTGGGTGTTTCATTTTTATTCACCAAGATAGTAGGGTTACATAAGAAGGAAGGTGTCGCGTATGTTGTACATGCATATACATTGTGTGTTGAGAAGAGGATAGTGTGTGAGAATAGTATTTGTATTCCAAGATTGATATATGATCAGTTTTCATTGACATGTATTAAAGTGTATACATAAACACATGTTAGAGATAAGAGAGATATAAATTTTTGTGTCATACAAACATGTATACACATGTAATTTAGCATGTATGATAATGAAAATCATGTGTATGTATACTATAGCACAAAGTGAGTAGGCCATGAAATATATTAAATACGTTCTTGAAGATTGAAAAAGTTCACAAAGAATATTTTTTTCTTAATCAGTGTGCAATTTTTTGAGAATGAAGATGGGACATCATTCGTATCAGTGTTTCTGAATGTTTCTATATCCGACATTTTAGTGTTTAGTGAGGCTGGGTCTTCTACTGAAGAAAGAATATTTTCCCAAGAAACTTTGTGCTGAGTCAGTTGATTTGATATAGTGATCAACATTATCTGAGAAGACTAGCATCAGTGCAAAGGTACTTGAAGTGTACATGATCTAGTGTAATCTATCAAGCTCATGGAGGAACATCAAAGTGATCATCATATATACGGATCAGATTGAAGAAGTTGGAGTTTGTGACTGGAGGGTATAACTAGTTGTTAAAGAGGTTCGAGAGAGAGACTGGGGGGTCTAATGAGTCGAACGATTGGGGGGTCTAACCAACTAAGGTAGAAGAGTTGGATTTCTAAGTTTTATAACAATAATCAACTAGAGGATCGATTACTGGGGTGTATAACCAGTTTCCTCCTAAACCATTTTAATTGATAAAAATATTATAGTATATTATCCAGGTTGGGGGGGTCTAACCATCATGGAAAAGATGTGGATATTTGTACCGAACCTTGTAAAAATACTATGTGTTGTGTTCCATTAACTTTCTGAATTTCATAGATAATCCACTCTTAATATGTGACAGAGGTTTGAATAAAAGGTGAAAAATAATTCATTAAAAATTTGTCACATCTAATTTACCCCCCTCTCAGTGTGATTTCACAATCCTTAGGCACTTCATAAATATGAAGAAGAATAAAAATAACATGAACATAGAGATTTTCATTGTTCATGAACAATACCTATGTCCATATAGATATATAACTAATTCAATTTATTTAGGAGCATATTATAGGTCAGACACATAGAGTTTAAAAAACCCTAGCTGAAAATAAATTAAAAAATAAATGTGGTGAAATAGTAACCTAGGATGATACAATACCAAATATGAATTGTTTGTCCAGTATGTTACAATGATGATGAAAATAAATTCTACATAGTTTTAATATCATTATCACAAATGTACAAGTTATATATTACCATATCAAAAACTTTGTGATGGGAGTTATGAATAGTTTTATTGTATGGGATACTAGTATTTGTCTTAACCTCATCCAACATGACTGGTCTCAACAACTTGAATAATTAACTACAAGGAAATGGATTAAGAAACTTACCTCCTTCAATGGTTCTAAATTTAGAACACTTACTTAATCTAATCTCCTTATCTTCTTCACTCACCAATGGAAAATTTCATATCAAAGATTCAATTTCAATAAATCAATTCATGAAATACCAACTTATTTCCCATAAAATAATAAATTTTTAAGTTGAGTATTCATGAGATACTAGATTAGTTCCCTTCTATACTACCATATAAATCTCTCATATTTTTCTTGCCTTTCTCTATTCATCAATGAATACCCACATAGGAACAACAGAGAGTCAACATCTCAATCACTATCATATTCATCAACATATCTATTGGATTATTTGTTCACATATCTTTTGTAATGTTAATGGGATGTACTATATTATTCTTTTGATAAAATGATACTTTTAACTATATGTTCTTCATTTGGTTATTAAAGGCTTGGTTATTCATAAGATGTATAACACTCTGACTGTCATGGTGCAATGAATTCCCTTTTGCTTTATAGTTATCTCCACTAATAGGTTCTTCACCCAAACAATTTCCTTCTTAGATTTATTAACAACAATGAACTCTCCCACTATGGTAGGTGGTTTTGTTATATTATATAATTGAGACATCAAAATTACTTTTTTTCATCCATATGTAAACACATAAACAATGATACTCCTATTTTATGTGAATAGTAGGAACCTATTGAGATGTGACCTCAATTTGTTCTATCATATAGATGGATGTGGTAGGAGAATGTTAACTGAAAGGAGATTTTTGTATGATCTTTTCATCCTATACAATGGAAATGATCAACAATGTTATTAGACAAAGTTCATATCTGATAACTTCCTCCTCCAATTTAATATCAATTGGAACTAGGAAAATACAGCCTAATTACCAAAAAAATTAACGTTATACTTTAAAAAAACACCCAAAAGAAATGGAAAAATAAGAATTAACGTGGTTCATAAAACTCCTACATCCACTGGATAATAATGAAAACATAATTTACTTCATAATATACAAGTGATTATAAAACACTAAAACACTTTCTATCCAAAGTTATGTCACATAAAATTAAGTTAGAAACTCAGATAGTTCATACAGCTTTTAGTTTTCAAATAGAACAAAGAAATCAAACCACATTATAGAGGTCTTTGTTTGGCCAATACGATTTTACTAACCTCTAAGTTTCAAAATAAACCTTCCATTTACTTGAGAAATATACAATAAACTATAGGAACACCCATTTAAAACTCCAAAAATAAATTTAGTATCTATGAAAGTGCATCCTCTAAATTTCAACTGTGAGTGATCTATCCAAGGTTATCTTCTTTATCATCAAAGCCTCACCCAGAGACCCTCAATCTAATGAAGCTACATCATCACAAACATTGTTTGATGCATCTTCCCATTGTATGTTTTATCCAGTGAAAAAACTTCTATCCAAATGCTCTAAATCATCATAGTAGGAAAAACTTTGTGTGGTATAACTAATAATCTATGTCTGATCATCACAATCTAATATTATCAGTCCATTTACCCAGAAAAAGTTTCCAAAATCCCAATAATATCCCACTTGGAAATTTATTCTAGATTTTCAATCTACTTATTCTTTTATTCACATGATCTCTTCCTATCTTCGATGTAAGTAGTGTCCTCCATTCCATCTGATCATCTAAGTCTTACCGATGCACAATATTACCATATAATTTATTGGAAAATAAATTTTATAAACATATCTATATGAATTATCATTCTAGAAACCTTCAAAACGTCAAACAATTTATCCTCCAGTAGACTTAATATGAAGTGATACTTTAGGTCAATGAGTTTCATTATTTCATGAAACACCGGGCTGTGAGTAAGATGAATGAAACTCTAACTATCGTATAATAGCATTACTCTATCTAATCCCTTTTTTAGTTTCTTCCAAAGTTGAGTTAACCAAAAAAAACTCCTTCTATTCTTTAGCAATAGCAACATAATATATTTATTTTGTAGATAAAGTAAGCACTGGTTTCAACTGAGACATGTAACATACTACTTTTCCACTAAAAGAAAATATAAAAACTATAATAATTTTCTATGAATCTATGTATCCATAAAAATATGTATCTACAAAACCTTTTAATTGATCGTTATCATGGAAACATAAAGATGTATTTTATAACCATTTTTTGTATTATAAGATCCATTTCACAGCTTCCCAATGTTTATTTCTAGGATTACACATGAAACAACCAACAAATCCCACCACAAAATAAATATATATTCAAGTATAAACCACTACATGAATCGAAATTCCTACAGCTAAAGAATAAAGAACCTTACCCATGATAGGAACTTCTCCACCTGTTGATGGTTCTGGAGCTTTGGTATGTTTGAATTTTCTGATGAGGGGTGAAGATAGGTTGCAAATCAGTCATTCCCAATCCTTCATATACATTTTTGATATACTCAATCCAGGATAAAACTAATGGATCAGCTTTCATATCCCTCTCAATTCTCATCCTAATGATTTTATTAGCTTCCCCAAGGTTATTTATTTCAAACCTTATTGATATATTCCTCTTAAGTTCCTCAATGCATTTTAACTCAAAACCAACAATCACCATATCATCTGTATACAATAATACTATGATATATGTTCCATCATCCCATTTCTTTTTCTAACAATGTTGATATGAATCACATTGACATAAACTTTATTCATACCTGAAAGTGTCAAACATCTTATTTCACTATCTTGGAGCTTTCATTAAACCATAAAGTCTCCATTTAAAATTATAAACAAAATCCCCATTCTATTGATCTTTATAACAATTGAGATGAACCATGTAAATTTATTCCACCAAATAACTATAAAGAAAGGATGTTTTTACATATATATACTCTAATTATGGACCAACGTACAAAAAATAATTCTAATCCTTATTCAATTGGTTATTTTTTTGTAAAGTAGTGAGAAAATTTTATAAAAGTCAATTCCATTCCATTGATAAAAACCTTTTATCACCATTCATTATTTGTATATCTTTCTTGAATTAGGCTCATATTTCAAATGAAATACCCATTTATTTTCTAGATCCTTCTTTTATTCTAGTAGCATAACCAACTTCATAGTGTTATTGAGATCTATGGAACTGATTTACACTTCAATTGATGAATACCACTATTTAGAGTCTCTAAGATTATATTATTATTCTATACTATCTAGTTCCCCTACATTAATTAAAATTAAGAAGTTCATATCAACCCCAAACCATTGAAAATGTTTCCATATATGAGTTGACAATCTCATCATAACCTCAATGTTGTTTTGTCTGAAACTCACTTTCTAGTAGTCTTCTGTCTGGTAATAGTTTTTTCCAATCATTATCTATTTGCGAATTTTCTATAAAACCATTCACCATCTATAAATGGTTTATCAAGTCTTTATCTATCCAGTAACCTAACTATTAGAGAAACTACCTTTTATGTTTATGAAGTGAAATTTTGTCAGGTGACCTTTGTTTGATCTCCTTGGACATTTACTGTTGAAATATCCTCAACATCCTTATCATATAGGTTATAATCATTCCACTTATGTTCCCTATTGGAAATAAAATCTTAGATCCAGATGACTTTTTATTCTCATCACACCATATGTGATATCCAAATTTATCGAACCCAAAATTGAAAGGAGAAAAGAATTTGAATATTCCCTTCAAATTATATCTATATTTAGATTCAATATAAAAATATGTGAAACATACAATGGTATTAGGATGGTTGATCTTTGGTCCCTAACCAAACCGAATTCCATTAAGAAGTTCTTATCACATAGCTAATGTGGGACTTCTATTAACCAAGTAAGATACTTTATTTAAGGATTATTATAGAATACCCTTTGGAGTTATTGAGTGAAGCCTCATAATACGATATTTCTATTACAATGTCTAATTATTCCTCTCATATATTCAATTTTAGTATGGAGTCCCTATAATAGTCTTATAATACATGATTATATTCTTCTTATAGAAGTTATTAAAGTTTATTCCAGTTTATTCCCCACCATTATTTGTCAGGAGAAATTTCATCTTTCTTCCACATTATTTATTTTCAATATAATTTCACAAAATAAATTCATGAAATGCATAAAATTTATACTTCAATATATAAACATAGAAAATTTAAGTTGAATCGTCAATTAGAGTCACAAAATATAGTGATTCTCTATACGAGTGAACATGGGATAGAACCAAAACATCAGAATGAATATGTTCTAACTTTTTATTCCAGAGCTTTCTTCTATCCTAGTTGAAGGAAACACATTTTTGTTTTCATAGAATACAACTCCCACATATTACAAGTTCTATGTGATCGATTTTGAGTATTCCTTCACTACTATAACATTAATATTCTTTTTATTGAGGTGATCAAACCTATAATACCACTTTTATAGACTATTTGATTATGTTATTTCGATATTTTAAACTTCAACACTCCATCTAGTAAGATACAGGGTACAATTTTTTTACTCCATTGTCAATCACTGTGGATGCTTTACCAACATCCAAAATCCTTTTGAAAAAATCATTCTAAAATCAACATCATCAATTATCCCAATGAATTGAGGTACTTTTGAGGATCTCAAATGTATCTAAAGTCTTATAGTTTCAAGATACTTTGACTTTTTATTGTAATGTTCACAGCACCATTCACAACTATATCCATAGATTAATTATCCAATAGATTTAATCTTCCCAAGATTCCTCGTATATAATAAACTGTGCACCCTCAAAGACCAGTTAAATGAAAATTTTACCCTAAGTAAATAACCCATGAATCTTCTATAATGGTCAATCTTAGTGTCAAGTTGGTCCCTTTTTTCCATTTTATTGTTTAGATTGTCTATACCGAAGTGGAATATTATGTTTGATTCTTATAATATTTCTTTATATGTCTCTTCTTCCCAAAAATCCAATATGTAGTACCTGAATTTTTTTATTTACCTAGAAATATTCTTTGGTACTTATCTTCTAAGTATTTCTTCTTCTGACGTGTTGTCTATTGAATGGAACAACCCCATTCGGTAACATCGATATCACTTCCATATGGGGTCTGGACTTCATTCAAACTCAAATACTCATTCAAGGTCAAGTTTCAAATGTCATCAAATAGAAGATATATCTTTTTACTAGTTTTTATCACCATAGTTCCCCTAGAATCCCATCTCTTCATAGGTGAGGAAAGAAGAAAAAATTCCAAAACATCATCTCTGAATGACACCTTCATAGATTGAAGCTTACATCAGATTACCTCAAAGTAATTCACATTATTTTAAGTTAGCCTTACATATTTCAACCTCAATTTTAACAATATTCACAACATGAAAACATTGTTAAGAGATATTGGATTCTGATTAAATTTAACCAACACTTTAAAACCCCTGTAGTAGTTTTTTTTCTCTAATGTTGAATACAAAATTTCTCACAAGAGACATCGTAATCAAAGAAGAATAATTCATGTCAAACTATTGCAAAGAAATATTGTATGATTTTTTAGGACACTTTCTAGAAAATAGAGGATGATGGTGCTTTTTTATTTAACGTTCTTCTAGTCAAATTCTATAAAAGGGAAAAAATTATATATAACTTATTGATATGAAATCTTCTTTCCTCTGAATTCATAGTTATAATAACAATAAATCAATTGAAATAAAATAACATTCAATCCTAGGGTAGGAATAACCTAAATGTTTTCAGAGAAGTAGATCTAGACAATTAAGATTACTTTGATACAACTTATTCAGAATCAGAACAACCCCTTGAGAAGAAACCTCAATCCATTCTATCTAATGGACTAATAAGGTGTGTCTATGTTCACTAGATGGATTTTTTTGTTTGATCATTTCATATGGTGCAGAGAAAATTCTCAAAAAATTTACCAGACATAGAGTTTTTATGATAACCTCTTCCTCCTAAGTTATGTTTAATAGAACTAGGAAAATACAACCTAGTCACCACCCAAAATACACTATTTATACTTATAGAAAACAAACAAAATAAATGGATAAACATGATTTAATTTGGCTTGTAAAAGTTATAACATTCATGGGAGACCACTTAAAACATCATTCATTTAAATAGATACATGAGATTTAGAAACACTCACTGATTTCATCTCCAAATATGGGTGTTAGAAAATTAATTATGAAAATCACACAATTCATACAATTTTCAAGTATCAAATAGATTCGGGCCACTAAACCACTTTATAAAGGTATCTATTCATTCATTAATTGTTCACCAACCACTGAATTTCATAGTCAACCATTAATTTACATGAGAAACTATTGATACATTGTAGAAACGCATGTTGAAACCTCCAATACAGAATCAACACATGATATTCACTATATAGGAAAGGGTATCCTATAAATTTCAACTATGAGAGCTACACCTAATGATATCTAACTGATTATTAAACCATCATTATAGAAAACCTCAGTTTGATGAAGCTACATCTACCCAAACTATATTCAATACACCTTCCCATTGAAAGATCAATCTGGTGAAAAACCTTCTACCCAAACATTCTGAAACATAATAGTTGGAAAACTTCCATATGGTCTATTTGATAATCTGTATCTGATCATCACTGTCTGATATACTCGATCTGATGATCCTTAAGAAGATTCGTTTAAACCCACACTAATTGTGTCAATATATACCTTAAGGTCAACATACACCTACAATCCAATGACTTTACTTTCTTTATGTATTGAGATACTTCTGTAAGTCCCTTCCAATACCTTAGTATCCACATTAAAACTTCCTAATGTTTCTTTATATGGTTGTCCATGAACCTGCTCAAAAATCCCACTACATGATAAATATCTGGTTGGAAAAAAACCATGGTATACATAAATATTCTAACGAATTATTTATAAGGGAACTTTAACATATACTCATCCTATTATACTTACTTTTTGGATTTCTCCTTTGATGATTTGAAAATAATTTCTAGGGGAATATAAACTATTATTTCTTCTATCATACTAAATCTACTCAAAACTTTTCCAATGTAGATGTCATGTGAAATCATAAATATTATAACTTCATAGTCTATATTGATCCTTATCCTAAAAATCATACTTTCTTTTCCAATATCATTCATATCAAACTCCTCACCCACATAACCTTTCTGTTCACCAATCCTCTACATACATGACCCTATAATGATCATGTCATCCACAGACAAAATAAATATAATGTATCTATCAGAAAAAGACTTGAAATATAAATATTTATCCATTAAACACCATTTTTATTCATTTTTACTCTTGAATGAAACAAACTTCTTATTACACTACATGGGTAATTTCATTAACCCATATATACTTTTTAAATTTTTCAAACCAAGTCTCCCTTTATAGACTCAACAAATCCTTCAGGTTTCTCAGTAAACATATCATGCCTTATATATCCATAAAGGAAATAAGTATTCACATCAAAATTTTCATGATGAAAATCTAGTGATGAAAAAATACTAAGAACCACCTTGATGATGTTAAGCTTTATTACAGGTGGAAAATATTATTTGTATTCAAAACCTTCCTTCTATTTAAAACCATGCATCACTAACCTTTACTTGTATATCATCATTCCATTATATTATTATTTAACCTTTTATACCTAATTTTTCCATAATTGTTTTTTTTTCTTGTTGTAAAAGAGTAATATCCCTTGTTTTCTATCATGAAGTGAACAAATATCCTCCTTTATATCCAACTCCCAATTTCCTGACTCTTTTAACTACTCTACCGCTTCAAGTCATTTGGGATATCCACTATCAATTAACAAAAAAAATGTATGGATTATGAATACCTCTATACACATACTCTAATCATTATTGATCTTCTAAATTTTACATGAATAGGCTCTACTAATTCTAGTGTCAAATTCTCAGGTACACCTTTAGGATGCACGTGCACCAGGAACCATGATTCTTTGATCCTAATGCTTGCTTCAACTATGCAATGATCCCTATACATGACACATAAATTAAATATCACATTTTATATTTTGATGATCTTTTTTTAATCATCCTAAAAGTGAAATCCAAACTCCCCATCACCATATCCAATAAAGAAACATGATATAAAATTAGCATCGAGCATGTCCCTTACATTGATATATAAATTAATATATATATTAAAAACAACCAAAGACATATAAATTGGAGAGTCGTACCTATTTTCCTAACATGATCTTCTCAGGTCGACAATCTATAATTGGTGTTGATAGACTATTGTTGATGACATATTCCGCCATATACACTGCCTCCACCCGAAATTTCTTGGGTACCCTTGAGGGAAACTTCATACTCCTAGAACATTATTTCAATTACCTATTAATTATTTCATCCATTCCATTTTTTTCTACATGAAAGAGTATAATCCTATTTAAATATATTATTAGAATAGAATTATTGGAACTCTTTTCTTTCATACTCTCCTCCATTGTTAGAAGTCATTCATTTTATTCTTGATAATGACTCATTGTCCACCACAGTATTACACAAATAAAAAATTATAAATACATCATATTTTATTGTTAGAAAGAAAATAAATTTCATCCTTATCAATTCATTGATAAATGTAACATAATATATTGACTATATAAGGGAATATGCTAGTGTAGGACCCCAAACATTAGTGTGAACTAGGTCCCACTTCATGGTCTTCAGTGTTCAATCTTATTTTAAAAAAGATACCTTCTCCTATTTCAAAATACATTATCCACACAAAATATAACTTCCACCAACATCATCTCCAGTATAATTCTTTTTGTTTCAATAACCTTTATACCATTATCACTCATATAGAATAAACTGTAATGATATAGTTGTGAATCCTTGATAGAATTTATTATTGTAATCATGTCCATGAGATTATCTATCATATTGTATAGGGTTCCATTTTTTACTCCATGATTTATAAATATAGCTCCCTTTATAAATTTTCAATACCCACTAATGAACATAGTGATCAATCCCATATCATCTCATAACCAACAGAAATAGTATTTCTTCTCAAACCAGGGATATATTATCACATCCCAATACTTTTTTCAATTAAAACCATTTACTTTATTTTATTTCAATTTTTTATTGAGATCTAGTTGTTCTTGTCATTTTTCAGTCCATTGAGGATCAGATGATTATGAATAAGATTTGGTGTAAATGTGGACTTGAGATCATAATTGGAAAATCTATAAGAGGCCCACCATCTAGATTGTGAGGGACACTTGATAATTGGTAGACTCACATGGGATAAACTGTGTTATAAGAAATCTACCTAATATTCGATGACCATATCCTCAATAGATGATGAAAGATTTTGTGTTTCATTAATTATTTCTATAACCTATATCTCACTAGTTACAATACACTAGCAATCTAGTATAAAATATAGGGTTGAAATCACTCAACTTGAAACCACCAGATGTTTTGTGGGGTTCACTAGCTAGCTGATGATGTATATCTAGCTGGGAAAAGTATGATCTTCCAAGCCATCAATCCTGAAGGCCACTGATGAATTGTAAGGGGAATTTGATATTTATTTCCCAAATACTTTATTTTATTTCTTATTCATATTCCCTCAACCTTGTCTCAAACTGTATGAACCTAGAATCCCACTTTATGTGTTATTGAATTTGAGAACTTTCATTCTTGGTGGATTGAAGTGATGATCAAAGCCATGACACTCTTTTTCAAATATTAACTATGATTTGCGATTATATCCTCTTAATACTTGTGTTCCTCCTTGTTAGTTATATGGATCATACATAAAATTTATGTGTATTCATTAGATCCACATTTTTAATTATGAATTGTGGTTATAAGGCTCTATTTCTTGATTATTCAATCTTATTTGTCTCAATAGATTATGGATGCCTTTGAGTAGATAGAATATCATGTGTTTCAAGGTAGGTTGACTAATGAAATGGCATATTCTATAAATGTTACATGATTTCTCTTCTCAATTTTTCTTCTAAAGTAGTTTTAAATCATGATTAAAATCATTATAATGGAAATGGTGTTAAAATGGTTTTTAAAGGCATGATTTAAAAAAAATTGTTTATTAAAAACAAGATGGAATAGATTTTACACAATGATATTATTAATTAAAATGGATTCCCTAGAATTTTTTATAGTGAAACAAAGGTTTCATGATTTTCTATATGTGTTTTTCATTTTGATTGATTTCAGTTGTGAAGAAATGGTAAACCATGGGTGATCATTGTTATGGAGGGGATACACTCTTCGTAGTGGACTATTATGCATAGGATTTTTATTCTAGGGTAGTGTATGCACCGAGTGGACTAATATTTATATATTAGGGAGTCACTCTCTATAGTGTACTATTAACCCCTAGTCCCACCATACATGTGTAATGTGCACAATGGGTGGACTTTAATCGTAGAAATCTTCAGAGGATCCTCTCTAACAAAGACCTAGTTACCCAAGATCTAATTTTTCGATGTTGATATTCACTTAAATGTTTATTTGAAATGATTTTATCAACTGAGTATTATGGGAATGGTTTGAACATCGGTTTATTTGAAATTGTTATATAAGATTTTAAAGGGATATTTCTATGTTTTTATAAATGTTTAAAACTATATCTCATTCTATGGTTTTTTAATTGATAATAATGGATTATATTATTAAGAAATATTATAAAATAGTTAGTGGGATCCTATTGGGTTTTTTTATCATATACTGAATACACCTTTGGGGTATATAGTCCTTGTTTCATCTAATACAGGTAAAGTCAAGAAGCCACATGGTGGATATTGGTTTGTTCATTAGTAGGTTATGTTAGTCTTGTGGTGTTTACATGTCACATAGAGATGGGTTGTTTATATACTTGTGTACCTTGGTTTGGATTGTGGTTTGTTCACTTTTATTTTTATTCTTTATGTCACTTTTACACTATTTAATTTTATTGGCATATCAAGATTCACTTTATAAATATCATATTGTTTTATAGTATTTACGTTGAAATAAATCCCAATGGTGGTAATTGATTCCCATATTATAATACCACAAGTTTTTTATCTATTTTTATTTTCAAATAAATTAAATTTCTTTGATGTATTGTGTTATATGCTACACAAATTTAAGCTTGTGCTACACACAACACCGACTTAACTGGTTTTACATACAATATTGAGTTTCTATGGAACATCATTTTATTATTATAATTATTTAATAAAGAAAATTATAACCTATCCAATATAATGTCACATATGAACATGATTAACTAAATTATGAAATTATTTTTTACACATAATTCTTTGACCAATTATTTATAAATGAATAAAACACCCTTTTTAGAATAAAAGAAAATGTTTTTCTGAAAAATTATTTAAATGTCCACAAGTTTGTTTTATACCAAAAAATAAAAAAAACATTTTTTTGAATTATATAAATTAAATGGATAAAATATATTAAATATAATTTTTTACATTCATATTATTTGTTTTTTAAACATGATATAAGATCAAATCCAATTTTACATAAAAAAGAAGTATTTTCCTAAAAAGCAGTTCTGCTACCCTTTCATGGAACACTTTTTTTAAATATAGTTTTTTACACTTTTATAAATTAAATTTCAAAAAATATACTTCTTATTTTTAATAGGTATATCAAAATTTACTTTGGTTGAATTTTATTTTCTAAAAAGCTTCATCTTTTGGAGAAATAGTGAAAATAAGGATTTTTTTTGAAAATTGTATTTTATATTAATGTATTTACGAGGTAAAATTATGTTTTGGATTAGTTTTAAAGTTTATTTAGATAATTTTAATTTAAAATAATAAAATTATGGGTTTTTAAAATTATTTTATACATGAATTAGTAATAAAAATCTTTTATGTTTTAAAAGGTTATTTTTTCTAGATAACTATTTTTTGTTGTATTTTACCTAATTTATATTAAATTAAATTATAAAAAATATATGTTTTGAATTTTTTAAAATGGATTCAAAATTTGGATTCATAAGGTCTAAGTTTATTAAATAGGACTCTTTTATTTCTAGCCAATATGAATAGTTACCTTGGTAAATCTTATTACCATGGTAAAGGGTAAATTGAGTAATTTAGGTTACAAATAAAATAATAAAGACTATAAAATTACTCTAAAACATGAAATTTTTTTATTGGATTATTACAATTAGACCTTAAAAAATAAGGATCTAGATTTTTTTCATGCACACTTTTCCATGAAAATATTAAATAATATTCAAACCAAATAAAGTCACAAAATTTCACTTTCTTTTTTTTAATATCCCTCATGTGTCCACACGGGGAAAAAGTTATGTTAGAATGAATAAAACATTAAATTTCTAACTTAATAAACATATTTTCATAATATAAATTTATTTTTGACTTTTTTAGTCACTCGGAAGAAATTATGGTATTTATAATATTTTATTTAATGAAAATTTAAAGATGTCACATTTCTGTTTTGATCACTATATAATTTTTAATATTGTATTAAAAAAAATATATATTATAATATAAATATTATAATGAAATATAAAATATTTATCTTCATCCTGGTATTTTATTTTTAATTTTTAGTGAACAAATATGTATATTAAAGAATTACACAATCTAATATATTAATTATTTTATTAATAGAAATATCAAATAAATGTTATTAAAAATTTTACAATAAATAAAATTTTAGATAATTAATGTGATCAGTGAATTTTATATATGAACTTGACCTCTTATAAATATAATATTTTTTTCTGAAGTTAACTTGTTATCCTGATATTTTTAAAATTCCAAGAAATGAATATTGTTAAAATTAATACTAATGAAATTTTATCGAAATAATATATTAATTTATTACTTAAAAATCATAAAAATATTTTTTTTAAATATGGTCTAAAATTTTATAGAGTATTCATTTATGATTTACGTGACATAATATTACTAAAAGTCACAAACTTTTAATATTTAAAAATTTTCTAACTTAGTTTTAATTAAAATAGGTAAACTAATGGTTAATCAAAATGATAAGGATTAAAATAATAACAAAACATTCCTAAAATATATTGGTTGATCATATAACAACCTTTTCTCATATTATCTTCTAATACATGTCATTTTCAAGGCATTCATATTGAGATTATATTTATTATAGATTAATATTTTTAGAAATTCCAAAATTTCTCCACACCCCAATTATAAAAGGGAACCTCCTACGTCACTTATACACATAAAATTGATCATTCAAGATCGACCACCCTCTAAAAATTATACTCTACACTTCCCTAGACACATTTTAGATGTTCTGGTCTTCCCAAAATAAAAACTCTATATTTCTTTAAAAATATATAAAGGATCCATTTCAAAGAATAGTTAATCGCTCGAACTGGTCACTCTCTTTTTCTAATATTCTATACCTCATCTAAATCTATGATATATATCATAAAATAATAACTTAAATATTTTAACATACCTACCCTCCTTATTGGGTTAAGAAGGCATTTGAACATTACCTGGACTTAAGAGACATCTCCAAGATGCCAAGGGTTGGAAATAAATACCAAGGGCTTCATTAATAGGTGGGGGATTATTTTCCCTTTAAAAATAAAAAACCATCCAAAAATGAAATAATCAAATAAACCACTACATGGTGCATCATATAAAAAATAGAAACTCAATTCAATAACATTTTTATAAAATCCACTACAAAAGAGTACCACATTGGATAACTATGAAACCAAATTACAGAACAGAAGAAAACCAATACAATTAAATCACAATAACAAGAATCCAAGTTCCAACATGCTCTATGCTCCCCAAAACATCCCAAGTATCATGATGCACCACTATAGAAGTGTGATACTTTACCTTTTCCTATATCTTGATGAACAAAATCTATAATAGAACCAAAGTTACAAAGATGGGGTGTGTGATGAAACTCTGTAGGTTTTCCCCAAATGACTTACCTACTCATGCCACTCAGACAGAACATATTAGCATATTAATATAATAAAATTTAAAAAATGTTATATCATAATACAGAATAATTTCCATATCAAATATGTGTTCTAAAAAACCATTTTTTCAAGTAAAGAAACCAAAAAATACTTTAAACCATTCCACAAGTTCCATTCAGGCACAATCCATTCCATTCTACATATCCACATATCCCTCCATTCATGAAACCACAGAATTCCCTATACTCGCGATCGGTGAGCCATCCTTCCACTAAGAATTCAATTAATGAACCCATTTTTTGGGACAAAGTCCTAACCCTTATCCATCACACTAATGATGGGGGATACTTCTTACCCTTATCCATCTCCAATGCATATGAACACACACCATCCCTTTATTCCAAAAACCAATTCCAAAAAAACATTTCAATATAATCGTTCTCTTATTAAAAACCTTTCAACAAACCATTTCAATAATTTTCAATAAAACCACCATTTTATTGAAAACATTTCAATTAAACCATTTACTAAAAATCGATTAAAGAAACATTTTTAAAATTAACTTTTTAAACCATGGAATCAAGGAACTTTTCACAACCACTTTCAATAATTCCACAACTTCATAAAAAAATTAACCAACCATCAGAAAAGAGGGGTTTTCCATGATTTTCACAACAATTTCACAAAAAATTTCAATCAAAACAATCAATGTGAAACTAAGCCTTCAATTTATAAATAAAAAAGACAAGAGTCCAGCCACCACCCTTTGAATTTATTGATAAAATATTGAATAACACTTAAACGCTCTTGAAACTGTGTTGAATCTCAAAAAATACACCTCAGATATCTTTCCTATCATTAAAATGGACAAATCTAATATTATTTGGAATAAACAACCTTATATCTATCCAAAATAGAACTAGATCTATGAAACTGAGAGAGGGAGAGAAGTACATCTAAGAGAAACCACCAAAAACTACCAAAAATGATGACTTACCATGTTATCTAGGCTACAACCCACCAATAATTGCCTCTGAATCACTTCAAAGGCGACGAGGAAAGCTTTCTTAGACATTGGGAAAGATAAATCCCAGGTTTCGGTCAAATCGTGCAATAAAGATGTGTTAATACACAAAACCAACTTAGATCCACTCTTTTTATCTTGTTTTTAAATAATGGATGGTTAGTCACACGGTTAGGAAAATTGTGCGCTAACAGTGCACTAGATTCTATCTCAAGGAGGACCCTTTCATGGTTGTATCACACAGTTAGAATATCGTGCACCAACTATGAAAAAACTCTCAATCCCATATTACACAGTTTATCTAGGCAGTCGTACAGTTAGAAAAATAGTGTGCCTACCTGTGAGCCCTCCCCTTAGCCTATGTCTCATTATGCATAGTTTTCTGTAGGATTTGAATAGTTTCCACAAACCGCAAACCAACCATCCACTTTTAGAAAAGACCAAAAACACTCCAAATGGTTTCCAAACCCTCCCAAACATAACCCAAACACTTTATATACTTAAAATACATAAATTAGGGTAAATTAGTTGAACTCGGGGGGGTGGCTATATTCTCCCCCTATTGGCCTTTCCATCCCTGAAAAGTAGAAGACCATCATATCTATAAATGATTTATAGCCATTGATCTTTCATTTACTTCTCCCACTTCCAAGTATCTTCATGAATCTGACCATATTTCCATTAAACCCACACTATAATGATGCTTTTTTAATGCAAGACTTTTTGTAGATTATCCAAAATCCCAACTAGCATGTGCACTAATGAAACATCTAACTTTAAGTCAATGTGATTCAATCTAATCGCATAGATAGGATTAGGATGATACTTTTTCAACTGATATATACGAAACAAATTATGCACAATACATAAATTTGGTGAAAACACCAACTGATATGCCTCATCCCCAACCCATTCAAGTATGTTAAAAGGGACTATATATCGAGGAGGTAAATTTCCCTGCTTCCCAAAACGATGATGTCCAAGCCTTGGAAAGATCCTCAAGAAATCATGATCACTCATCTCAAATGATAACAGTCATCAATAATGATTTTCATATTATTTATAATGAATCTAAGCCATCTTCATCTATTTTCTGATCAATTGAATCATTTTTGTTGTTTTTTAGATAAGGCTCAACCCAAATTGTGATGTATCACCTTTTTCAATACAACAAATTGGAGAATGAATTGGAATCCAAAAAAATTCTTCAAAATGATCCATATGTTTCAAGACATGATAGATATTGATATATGAGAACTTTGATAATGGTATGTACACTTCCCATGAGCAACCAAAATCCATTACACAATCCCGCAACATGTATTCCAACATTTGAATTGTCCGTTTGGATTTCCCATCTATTTGAGGATGATATGATGTACTCATAGTCAACTAAATCCCAAGTTATTTCCATAAGTATTTACTAAAACAAGATTTAAACCTTTGATATCTATTTGATACTATGGAAACTGGTATGCATTTCCTCTTTACCACTTCTTGAATATATATTTCTGAAAAGTGATCCACTGTATGGGATCTCCATCTTACAGCTCATTCCAAAAGAATAATAGTATCCATCAATTTCAGAAGTCCAACAATGATTCATAGCATCCCACGTGTCTTTATGAAATACACAAATCTAAGGAACTCATTCACCACACAATGATACTATGTGATTTGGGAATTATAGAATCACCCTCATAATTTTGGTCAAGTCACAAAAACACATCTTGGTGTGGAAAGTGTCTCTCTTCCTTTTGATTCTGAGGTTATGTCGAACCATCTCTCATACCTGTGTCGCACAGTCAAGGGTAAAAAGATTCTAGGTTTAGGACACACTACCTAGTATAATGGTAGGGTTCTACTCTAGAGGTCGACGACCCATTCCCAACCCAACTAGAGGGTTCCACCCTAAGTCATCGAGGACCCATGACCTGCCCTACAGTAGGGTTCCACTCAGAAGGATGAGGACCCATGCCAAGACTTGCTAGAGGCTTCCACTATAAAAGCCACCGGGGACTCATGCCAGACCCAGCTTTAGGGTTACACTCAGAAGGTTCAGGACCCATGCCCATCCCAGCTCGAGGGGTCTACTCAAAAGTCTGTAGATGACCCATTCCATGTACAGGTGAAGGGTTCCACTCTAGAACTCATCCAGGTCCCATAACCAGAACAGTTGGAGGCTTTCACTTAGTAGTAAGCATATGGTGATCCTTCCTGACCATTTTCATCATCGGGGTCACCTCAGCAGGTGTTTTTTTAGAACATTTCAAATCCAATCTTGAAATCCACAACTGAGGGAACCGACACATTCTACATGGAAAAACACATAGGATAAGATACTCTTAGGATAAAATCAGAGTTCAAATGAAGGAGATAAGAACATTGTAAGTTTTCATGGAAGAGATCAATGGGTACATGATGCGTGAGGGGACACACAAGACATGTTGTCCCACTCCACCACCTAGTTGTGTCCCTAGATTTTAAATGACTCCACCACATGTAGTAGTACATGCCGTGTAGGTGGACTACACAATGTGTCTTGGTTAACCGGGACCAGGGTCATGTCTTGGTCTCCATGTTCATGTACTATAGTACACAAATATATACCCAAACCTATTTACCTCTACACGGGTTCCTTTTCGTGTGACTCGTCACACGAGTTGTCCCACCTGGAATGGGTTACATGGAATGTGAGTGTCACTACACTCTATGTCACCCTTAACTTTCTCAAACCCTTGCTGTCACCATGGAAAGGTTTTACACACCATGGGTTCTTCATAAAATATAGTGTGTAGTTGGTATTTTTACAGAAATACCATATCTATATTCTAATCCTTGATGTTTTTGATTGACTTTGATTGTAGTTCTATCTATGGCCTAAAATGATGTATTTATCAGAAAATCGCAGATCTTGGTTATCATTCTCTCGGAAACATCCATTGTTCTTCACCATAGTTTCACCATTTATTCTGCACACTAACATGGATTAAAAATCCTTTGATTCATATTACAATCATCAAATCATCCATCCTTTCCATTCAATGATCCCAGATCTATGTCATGCATGTGGATCCATTGTTGTTTCATTGGTTCTCCATGAATTTAGGGGTATGGTTCACCTCGGTACCGCCCGACAATTTTCAAACTGGGACCGTTGGGATCTAACTAGTGATGATCATGATTAAACGAGGGGTAAAATCACAAGAACTGGTGTTAATTGATCCACATCAAGTGTTCTTGGCCAATTGATCAATAACTGGGATTCTAGATAAGAAAATAAATGAAACAATTTAATTTATATACATGGGCACATGAAAAGGTTACAACAAAGTCCCAAATTTAATAACAAAGAACAATATACTCAAATAATTTAATCAAAGGCACAAAATCACTAATTTAGGAATCCTACCTAGATTTCAGAATAATCACTGATGAAGAGCACATTCACCAACAATTTGGAATGAGTTTTTGCATTCGTTACATCCAGATTCAATTGGATTTAGAGTTCTGTCATTGTCTGGGATGATCTTTTAGAGTAAAAGTAATAGAGATCTTGATCTTGATTCCATAAATTATGATTCTAACTGTGTAAAGGTTTTCCAGGGTGATACATTCATAATATTATCTATTATGCTGAAAATAACTAATTAAATAAATAAATAAATAATAAATTCATTGAACACATCACCAATAAGAAAGGGTTCTAAACTTCCCACACTGATTCATTTTATGTCGCCACTAGAGTAAAAACCACATTCTGGAACAAACCGTGTTCTCCGATTTCTAATCTGACCAACTGCTTAAGAGTTATCCCATTTTATTTAATAATATTTGTACACCCAATATAAAATATATTTAATATTTTTATAAAATTAATTCTGGGAACATTAGGACTTATAATCACACATTGTCTCAACTATTAGACCATTAAGTATATATAAAGATATTTCAAAGTCTTCTAAGGAACAAATTGGGTATCTACATGTAATATACCTGAACCCGTACCCCCAGATCCATTTCTAAAAATATAAACTTTAGATTTATGGATTGATACCAATAAATGTGACCCAATTTTTCTTACAAAATCTTATTAAATCAAAATGTAATAATGGATCACTTATATAACTAATAAACTTTTAGTATTATAGTTTTTGATAATTATAAAAAAATTATTACCTGAACAATAACCATGTATTTAAATGAGAATTTATCCAACAAAACCCAAATTTTCTTATTTCACATCATTTCATCATCATAATACATATGAAGAAATAATATATATAATTCAATAAAAACATTATTGATAGCATAGGGAAAAGTAACCATAATAAGGGTGATCTCAAATACTAAGTAAGTTTGAACATAAACATTAATAATTAAATGTCCTTAGTGAGAAGAAGAATACAATAAGGGTATGATGACATATTCAATGTTAATGAGAACAACATTTGAAAATTCATACCCATAAATATGTAGATCATAAAATGTAAAACCATGGAATAAGGATTTAATAAATTCATAGTTTATCGAATTCAAAAATCATAAGCCATGTGATATAAATCTTGATCAAAATAATAATTTATATCCCATAGAAATCATATTGAAAATGTGTTAGTATCTTGGAACATTATCTTTATAACACATTTTACAACCAGGTCAGAAATAACTAGGGTACATTTAAATCTATAGGGGAAACCCTGCAGTAACTCCCTCTTTCATTCCTCTAATGAAAAGAAACATTAACTAATGCATTGAAGTAATATCTAGTCACACACATCATATAATCTATATCAGGCTCACACGATGATATCCAGGATCACATATCATGTATGATTTAATAAGATCACCTAGTTCTATAGGGTTGCACCCATCATATATGCTATATCAAGCTCAAATTTGATCATCAATAATGCCCAAATGTTATTCATGAATAAATTATTTAGAGTCCTATACTTTTCAACATAATAATAATCATTTTTCTTTTATTGCATGATTATCCCATGGAAAATTAATGGGTTCCATGTCAAACACATAATCCATCCAGATAAAGAATGAAGACGGTATGAATACCACATATCCCAAGTGTAGTGTATGTAACATCAATTTTTTTCTCATTGATGAATGGAAATACCATAAAAAATTCATTAAAATCATTTCTTAGGAAAATAAACTTTTCAGTTTGAAAATCACTTTTCAAAACCATAAATTCAAAACATATTTTGAAATTACACTTCACTATGAATAAACATGGAATACTGTAAATGAATATTCAAAAAAAATGTTCATGATGGTGGGAGATCAATTTATGAAATAAATGTTATAAATAAATATACTTCTTAAACATTTTGTAAAGTGAGTTAAAAGTGATCCATTTGGGAAATGTTAATAACTTTGATTTTAAAAAATTTAAAAATAAGGTCAAAGGGCATGTAAAAGAGCTTTAATAAATAATTTATTTTTAGAAATAAATTTTTTTAAAACAATTTCTAAAACATGGATATGGAAGAGAAAGATAGTCGATCGAAATGAAAATACAAGATCGATATCACTTACAAACAACTTTCATTATGTTTCTTTAATAAATAAGGGGGGAAATGGAAATAAAACATTTTAACCACATTCATAACTATTTTAGAATAAAATTTTTTTTTAATAAAATAGAATCAAATGATTTCATCTAAATATATCTTCAATATAAAAAATCTAGAAAGAAATTATATATTAATATAAAGCATTTTCTAAATTGGTAACTCTTCAATCATATGCCCCAATATATAATAACTACAAATAATAATTTATATATCATGAATATAATGATAATAATGATATAACATATAAAAATGGTAGTATATACATCTTATTAAATAATATTGGTGCATATCATAATCATATTTTCCAATTAATGGAATTTGGGACGATTATCCATTACAAAGATCGTGTCACTGAATGGAGAGTTACACAATAGAGATATTATGGATAAAAATATAAATTATAAAAAACAAGTTTAAATACATAATTAATAAAATTTAGATATTAATTCACACAAAATATCATTATAATAGATTCAATGAAATAGAGTTATAACAAAATGAAATGTTATTGATTTAAGAAACCCTTCCCCACTTGGTACTTTTCAAGCCAAATCCCCTTTCATGTATTATTTCAATTTGAAACATATAATAACATGAATTTGGAAGGATTAATTATATAACACATAAAATTTGAAGTATATATATAACACATAAAATAAATTAGGTTCATAATAATAAAATGTGCCTCAATGAAGTAAAGTTGTGATGATGTCCCTTACTACTTTGGTAATCTCTTGATCAAAAACTCATAGAATGGAGAACATAATTTGGATTTGTAAATATAAATAATTTTCATTAAAGTAATAATAAAATAAATTAATGGATATTATATAAATATAAAAATTAAAATACGTGGTGAATATGTCATATGTCTTATAGAAGTTAAAGTGATACAAGAAACTCATACCTCCGGTCCAATTTCCTTCAATCGTGTTTGAAACTCCTGTATAATAAACATATATTAATTTTTTGATTCCTTAATATTATTTTATAGGTTTAATAAATCATAATTAAGTAATTTATTTATTTTCTTTCTAATTACATATTAAAATACTTAATCAGTTAAGTCCACATCGGGTGTTTTGAGGATGATTGGTTCATTATTTTAAAATGTATTCAATTCCATGACCATGTTAAAATAAGTTAATATTTTAGAATATACAACATAATAATTTAGAAATAATTATAATTTTTATACATAAACTATACTTTGGAAACCAATAATGAAATATGGTTTTTAAAAGTTAACTATTTTATGATCATTGAGACGGTAGGACATACATACACACGAGTAACATTTCCTTTTTTCAACGATCATTATTAAAATAAGTTAAGTAATATTTTCTCTTTATATAATGATAATAATATAATAAATAAAATTTTATTTCTTTAAATATTATTATATATATCATCCATGTGATCTAGTGATGAAAAAAGAGTCACATTGCTTAGTGGGGGTGGTAATCCACACATACGCATGAATGACGTTATCATTTTTCAGTGTATGAAAGAAAATGATATATTATATTCTAAGAATGAAAAATATATCATTAATATCATAATTATTTCATGATAATTACATATATTCACTCAATTTAACCTTATTAACTTCAATTTGAAGAGTTAGTGAAATATTAATCACATCGCTTTGCGAGGCTGTAGTCTACCATACACACGAGCGAAGTTATTGTATCCCCAATGTATTGAAAAGTAAGATGGTATATGTGTTATTATAACTCAAAAATTATTAATATGTTAAAAATAACATATATATACTATAGTTCCATTATTATAAAATTTAATGAGAGGTGATGATGGAAAACAAATGGCATCAGTTCATGAGGTGGTAGTATGTCGTACACACAAATGATGATTTTTTATCCTATTTGATGGAAGAGGACATAGATTAAGGTTATTAAATAAACATAATAATGTTTAATTATATGGAGGTTAGTGACTTTTTTTATATAATTATAATTTAATAAGACTTTAATGAGATGGTATAATAAAAAAACAAAAACAATTGGTTAAGCATGATACCTCTTCTTCAAAAACATTCCTTAGGTAAGAACTAAAAGCCTCATTAGGATTTTGTTTCTAAAAATACTAATGGATCTAGGTAATGTTAAGGGAAATAAGGAAGATATTTTTTTAATAATTTTTTGAGACTAAAGGATTTTAAGGTGTGAGAGAGGATATGGGATGGCCCTTTGTAAGTGATGTGAGTGACACACTTGTATTGTTAGAAGAAAAGGTGTTTCCATGTTTTTAACCTAAAAAAGGCTCCAAAATGAACCATTATCAATGATTAGACATGATAATTTCTAAATATTTCTAGTAAGTATATTTTATAAAAGTTTTTAGTTCATTTTAACCATTAAATTATTATTTTAACCTAGGGTAAATCCCTTTTTACCTTAACCAAAGTAATTTCTTTTGATGATTTTCACTATTCAAAATGGGGAAAAATTAAGTTATAATTATTTGATAATATAAATTATAATGATTTCAAATATTGAATCCATTTTAATAAATTATTTTCATATAATTTTTAAATATTAATTCAAAATTAAACCCATAGATGTGATGATAAATCAAATTTTCAAGAAGAGTGTTTTACAAGAAAAAGCTGATTTTATACTAACTATAAGAATATTATTAATCATTATAAGAATTTAAATAATTACTTATATAAATTATCTATAAAATAAATTTAAATAACTCTTCATTATAGTTTTCTTTAATTAATTAAAATGGATAACCATTATGTACTTTAAAACTATTTTAATAAAAATACAATTTTTATACCAAAAAATAGCATATACCAAATTCTAATATAAATAATATTAAAATAAATTAACTAGTTTTAATATAAATGATTAATTTTTTGTTAATTAAAATAATATTCAAAACATAATTATACTTTTAATTTACTTAATTTACGAAAAAGAAATGACATTTTTACAAAAAATGGTATTTTTTAATATTAACTAAAAAGTCAATATTATATAAAAAATACAAAAATATCACCATAAGATATTATTGATATTATGAAATTAATAATTAATTCCACTTTTTAAAATAAAATTTTCAATTTATTTAATGTTAATTTTAATGTATGTTCCCAAAATTGCGATGAAACCACCTTTTAGAAAAATACAATTATTCGTTTTCAAAAAACAACTCTCTTTACTTGAAATGATTCTCATTTTATTTTCTAATAAATAGATAACCATAAAATTTATTTTATACATTTTAAACCACAAAATTTTCTTAGTTTAGTTATTCCCTTTCATACCCTCCAATTTGATGGCTAGGTTATAATAGTCAGATTTAAAATAATAATATTTCATCATTTGTTTAAGCTCGTTGTTATGTGTCTTGTATGCTATAGAGAATATATTCCTTTAAAATATTGAGGTGTTATATGTTTTTTTAGAGTTTTTTTGGGAATATCTTCCTTTTTCTCCTTTAATTGTTGATATCTCAACTGAAGGTCCACCTTAAAAAAATATTGGCCACTATATAGTTGATCAAACAAGTCATTTGTCTTTAATAGAGGATACATGTTCATTATAATAATTTTTTTGAGTTCACAATTCTAAATATATAGTCTCATTTACCAATCCATATTCTAGTAAAATGGGACTGACATACCCAATGGTGAAGTACTCTAGTGTAGAAAACCCATTTCAAAATTCTCTTGCAACTTCTTTCTCAGTTCATCTAATTAAACAACATTCATTCTGTAATGTGTCATGTATATTAGAAGGGATACATGTATATATTTTATTGAGAAATAAACCTATCAGTCAGGAGTAATACCAAACAAATATTTAGGGAATACATTAGTATAATACCTCACAATAGTCATGTCTTCAAGAATATTCTCTCCTTATTCTATATCATGTGAGAAATATATGCTTGTTTATAAGGTAATAATATCCATGCTTGAGTATAATATTATAGCAGAGATTCATCCTCATCATTGCATTTGTACAGATTCATAGGATGACTTGAGACATGAAGAGTGATCTCCCTTTATCAAAAAATTATGTTGGATTTATATAAATATATTCAATACAATCAAAATATATAATCAAGCTACACTAATGGAACTAAGATGAGAATTGATATAATATTTAATACAAAAAAATTGACTTGGGAGTTGTTATATACAAAGGATGAAATAATTGACCCATTTTCTAGACTCATATATATCCAAAACCCCATGTTTTGATGTTGTGATTGAATAGTTATACTAAACATGAAATTTATGAAGGAATTCATATAAACTGAATCAAAAAGTGTGTTCACTATCCATGAATGAATTACCAGTGTACCTATCACCACATAGTTTTAGCATCCAACTGAAAGATATTCATAACATATTCCATTCCTTTCTATCTAGTCCATAGAGGTTTTTGTATAGATTTTCTTTGACTCCTCTAAGATTAGGGCATTAGAATTTATAGTTCCCAGGTTCCCTTGGTTTGAAACTCTATACCATAGGTTGAGTGTGAATATGATTTTTTTTATTTTTCATTAGAGATTTTCTTCCTTTACCTTCAACATTGATTAGCTTGATGCTCGTATTTTACACATTTGAATAATATCTTAGTTCCCTTCAGACTGTTTTTGGGATGCTTCTTCCTACACTTTAGTCAGGAAAGAGGTTGGATTTTATTTACTCTATGAGACTTATATATTGATCCTACCAATGAAAAATCCATTTTATCCTTTCTATATCCATTCCCATGAGACCACTGATATTAATTAGTCTCCATCTAAACTTTTACAAAAAAACAGAAAAGTTCTTTATAGCTTTCAAAGTATCATATTTGCTAAATTTTTTCATTTTATCAACTTTAACACACTAATAAAATATAACACATTACTTTTGGTGTAGATTAAAATGTCTAAGGTTTAATGTGAAATCCTATTGAATTTTTCCTTATATGTCATGACCTACTCATATTCATTTTAATTTTTTTATGAGGAACTACCTCTCCATTTTGAGACATAGACTTCAAGTAAAATATTTATTGAGAAATATTTTTTTTGAATTATTACCATTCCTTGGAATAATTTTCCTATTTATAATTCATGTTCTTAATCATCGTCCACCACTTATTAACTTCCCCCTGCATGAAACAAATGGATAACATAACTTTATTTAATTCTGGGAATTGAATAATAAAGAATATCTTTTCAACGGAGTTAATCCATTATTCTATGATGATGGATTTATAATATCCACTAAAGGGAGGAGGCCTTGGTAACATAAAATACTCAACTGTAAATTTATTTTTCTAAGTAGATGGAGGGTATTCCACATGATTCAAGTAATTATTCATAACTAAATCTAGTTGTGATATTACTTTAATGAATTTATTATATTCCACTTGCATAAGGTTAGTAATATCATTATTGAAATCATCACATTGAGAATAAAATTGGTTGATGGCACAATTTATCCCATTTACCTCTATTAATATAAAATGAAAAAACATGATGAGAATAAATTGAGTAATTATCATATAAAAGGGAAATATATAAACATAGAATGAATAATTATAAATGATAAGTATATCCTAACTTATTATTCTATTGGTTTCAATATATGTTATCCATTTTAATGTTTCATATTAGGTTTTCTTACCTATAAATTTGTTCAAGCCATTTGTAATGGGTTGTAAAGTGTTTGTGAATTTCTAAAGAATAACCCTTAGAAGTATAAAACTAGGTGTGAGATGAGGAATCATATGATTCTTTAGTCAATTACCAATGCATAAATTTCAGGGTTATTACCACTAGGTAAAAATAGTCTAGATCCACATCCACTTGTAGTATCTATATAGGGATGTAATTACTTGAAAACCACTTGCAATATACTTTACAAAAATTCTAGGATATTTTACAACACTTATACTAAAACCTAGGGTTCTCACTAATGTATTTTAGTCCTTATCTCATAAAATAACTAAACCATACTCTAATACCAACTATAGGCACCCAATCCTTGTTAAACATATTATTACATGATTTTTAAAATATATATCAAAAAATAAAAAATAAGGATAAAAAGTCCTAGTTTATTTCGAAGTCTGGGTGTGTAAAAAATCAATATAAAAATAAAGATTCTTTATTTTAATATCCGAAATGGGCTCTTAAATACCTTTTCACACCTAAAACTACATGGGATAACCTTGGGAATACATAGGTAAAAGGGGTGAGATGATAATCCCAATAAGTAAATAAACATGATAAGGAATCATATCATGTGAGTCAAAGGTTTAATACAACATCATAAAAGAAAAGGATCATGATTAGTCACATGAGAGAACAAAATAAATAACATTGTGTCATAAGATCATGGAAACATAGAAAATGTGAAAAAAAAAACAACAAAAAGGCATATATATATATATGTCAATAATAAATTCCAATTCAGCATCACATGGTTGACATAGTCCTACAGTAGATTATGTTGACTCCATATTCCCATACATAACGTCTCGTGAGACAAAATCTTTACCAAATTAATTACAGTGATATTTAGGGAAAACCATAACAATATGTTCATGATTACATGTTACAAAAAATTAAATCAATCTTAAGTCATAATAATATGAATTACCCCTAGAATTAAATGGGTTACATAATCTTTCCACAATTCATAATAAAATAAAATTTCATAAAGATGACATTTGAGAAATGAATACAAGGAAAGTATTACCTTATAAATGAAGGGATAAAAAGCTAGGTATATATGTGAGATACATATATACATAATTTAGAAGTATTATAAAAAATATAAGGGATAGAGAAAGTGATTCAGAGAAGGAAAGATCATAACCCAAAGAAAAAGGGTGATTCATAGAGATTTTTTACCTTGAGACCGATTCATCGTGTGCATTCCTTATCATCCAAAATAGTAAAATAATGTTAATAATTTAACTATTTAATAACCCAATTAATTTTCTTTATTCCATTTATTTTATTGTTTACCATTTCATATTCAATTATATAATCAGTTAATTTTATGTCAGACATTTTGATGATATTCAGCTCATATGTCAAAAATTACTTTAGTAGGTTGACTATAGTTAAAGAGGACATAATTACATAATCTCCAGAATAATAATTGTTTCATAATTTCTATTTTTTAGAAATTAATTATTATTTTAAAATAAATCATCAATGGATTTTATAAATAATTAACTGGGTTACGATCATGGAGAGGGTAGGTTTTATGTACACATTAGTGACGCTTCCATTTTTCAATGATCATGATGGAAAGAAGGTAATTTTTATTTAATAATTCCAAAATGTTAATAATACCATAAATATAATATTATTTATTTAAATACCCTTATATATACAATCCACGTGATGTGGTAATGAAAAAACAAATTGCATTGCTTCATAGAGGTGGTAATCCACACCTACTATTGAATTGTGTTATTATTTTTATATAAATGGAAAGGTTATAAAATATACAGTATATTAATTTTATATAATAAAAAATATTTCATCAATATAAAATATATAAAATAAATAAATCATCACAATCATCTTTGAGAGGTGATGATGGAAAATGAATTACATTCATTCATGAGGTAGTAGGATGCCATACACACAAACAATGATTTCATTTCCCATTTGATGAAAGAGAAAAAGGATGTAGTTCATTACATTAACATAATAGCACTTCAGTATATGGTAGATACTAATTTTATTATATCATATTCTTATAATATTATTTTTATAAGGTTTAGAATAAATAAAATTGAAACATATGGTTATGAATTATATCTCTTCCTCATATGGTCTCTTTAAGTTTATACCCAAAGCCTTCCAAGTATTATTTTATGATAAACCACAAAATCTAGGTCATTTAGAGGGATATAATTAATTGTTTTGGTTAGGGATTTTCTGAATGAAAGTCCTATAGATGTTTGGAGAGGATAGATGAGGGGGTGTCCTATTATAAGTGGGGGAGAAGACCCACTTGATTTTTTTTAAAAGAATAAAATATATAAAAGTAATATTCACACAAAATTACTCCAAAATAGACCATTACCAAATATTAGATGATATTGGATTGAAATATGGACATTAAATACAAATTATACATGTTTTTAGGTTATTTTATCGCTTATCTATTTTGTTTCATCCCTGATAAACCTGTTTTAATTTTAAACATGATAATAACTTTTTACTATTTTTATTATTCATTATGAGAAAAAAAAATATGACCTTCCTAATTAATATAAATTATTATGATTAAAAATATTGAATCCAACTTTTCTAAATAAATTTATTGAATTGGCATAATTTAATTTAAAATGAAACCCGCAAAACATGATGAAAAATGATATTTTAGAAAACAACCTTTTACACCCTCAAATGTACTTATACCAAAATCAAATATAAATGTAATTCAAGTGTAATTAATTATATTATATATAACTAAATACTATTTATCATTCTCTGAAATTGTATTCAAATAATAATTTCAATTTTAAATTACTTTATTTAATGATAAATATAGACATTTTTACATAAATTGGTAATTTCTACTATTCACTGAAAAATCATTCTTCAAAGAAAATTTCCAAAATTACACACTTAGATAATTCTGGTATGATTATTTTAAAAATTATATACTTTTTATAAAAATATATTTTTAAAAGTTTTAGAAATTAATTATATTATTTTCTCATAAAAAGCAATAAAAATCATTTTTGAAAAAATATATTTTTGAAGCATAAAATTTATTTTCTGAATATTGAGTGATTATTTTATAAAAATTTATAAATAAATTTTAATTGAATATGAGTATTATATATATTTCATAATTTGGTTAATCCAATTCATACCGGAAAATTTAAGAACTATGTTATATTTATAATATTAATATTATAATATTTTATGATTCATTTAGGTTTGGTGTTGCATGTCGTATACGCTATCAAACATAACTTTCATAAATACCAAGGATTCATATTCCAAATTTGAAATATGTTTTTTTATTAAATTTATAAATTTGATAAAAAATAATTTTGAAATATTAAATGTATAAATAATTAATTTCTTTTAAATATAACATAAATTATAGAGTGTAAAATAAGTGTTAATAAATTTAAACTAATATTTTTTTTAATTATAATTTCAATTATAAAATTATCATTTTATCTTATAAAATTTTTTCATAAATTTAAAATTTATACTTATATACTAATAATGTCATAAATTCATGTTATTTTTAACAAATGTTATTTTTTACTATTCACCTAAAAAATCAAACTTTTTATAAAGATACCAAAAAATAATCTAAGGATAATATGGACCTGCAAAATAAAAGAAGATATATTTTTTTGAATTCATATCCTAATAATTATTAATTTAACTTTAAAATAAAATCATGAAATATCATAAAATGTAGTTTTGTATAGGAAATCATTTTTTGGTATAGTAACTATTATTGTAACACTAGTGCTTACCATAAATATATCAAACGTGTAATAATTTCTATATTATAAAATAAATTTTAAGCATAAAAATAGATTCTATTATCTTTTTATCCATATTAATTGAGTTGATGTCTAGAAAAAATTGGTTTGTTTATTGTATATATATCATAGTTATGTTACCACATTTTATACCTGTTAATTCTATGACTACATTAAAACCAAATATATTTGTTTTGTTTTGTTGTTTCATGAAGAGAACACAATCAAACACCATATTTATTAAAGGTTTAAAAACTCTAGTTGTTACAAGGGAGAAATATCATCATCAGTTTTCGGATCAACCTTCTTCAACTTAGCTTTATAGTGGAAGAAAGCAATATGGTGGTGAGAATTGTCATATCCTACTATTATATTCAAGTATAAGAATATTCTTGTCATTTTTTCACTCTATTACTATTTTCTAAAGTTTTTCATTATGTTTTTTTATTCCTAGAGGATTCATGGGAGTACAATTGAGATGTTGTGTATGTTTGTACCTTATCCCATTGGTGGGAATTCTACAATAGGTCCAAAAGTTTGTCGATGAGGTCCCTATTCCATACAATGGACTAACTGAAGCTATCATAGGATATAAAATGTTGACCTTATATCTGGTGGAATAATTTGGGTCACATTCATTCTTCTAACAAATAATAACTAGCTAGTGGTAAATCTGGGGTTTTAGGAATTCATTTTGCAACCGCCGGTTATTTGACGGGATCCTGGACTGGCCGATGATTCCAATCTAGTTGACAAACATAAGGGGAATATAATATCTTTTTTATGCCTCAATTTCATTTCATATTCATCCTCCCTTTACATTTACTTAACTCATAAAAAACTATGATCCCTGTTTTGATATTTTTTACTCTCCCAACTGGAATCCTCATATGATGAAACTCACAATTGATGTTATGATCCTGTTTTGGTATGTCTAACTCTAATTTGGTCTTAGATCCTCTAATACTTTGTATAAATATTCATTATTTCTATATATCATCCGTAAAATCCAAGGTTATTTATACGATATGGGTTTTTAATTTGTAATTATGGTTCTAAGGATATCCTTAAATCCTCTTCAAGGTTTTCCTCAATTTGGCTTGCAGAACCCTTCCAATAGTGGAAATTCAAAGTTTTTTGATGTATATGTTTTAATGTAATGGATTGTTCTATAATCCATACATTATTTCTCATCTTTAACTTTATTTTAATGTGGTTTGAAATAATTATTTATATATTTATCTTAGAAATGGTTTTGGAATGTTGTTTAAAGTCATGATTTATGAAATGTGGTTGTTTATTGAAAACTAGATGAAATGAATTTTTTCATATGGTATTGTTAATGAAAATTGATCTCACATAATTTTTTTATGGTTGGAAAGTTTTCATGATTATAAATATGTGAATTTTTTTTAATCGTTCATTTATGAAAAAAAATGGTAAACCAAATTGTGGTCATTATTGGGGTTGGGTGCCACTATTGGGAGTGATCTTTTACCTTAGGCTTATTATTCTAGGTTAATGTACGCACTAGGTGGCCTGATATTATTATGAAAGGGAGAAATTATTAGGAGTGTTATCTTATACCATAGGCTCATTGTTCTATGGTAATGTTCACATTACGTGGAATTTGATCACAAAAATCATGAGTGGATCCTTACAAACCAAGATATTGTTACCCAATGTCTAATTTTTTCCATGTTTCAATTCTGAGGCATTTTTATTTGAAATGATTTGGTAAACTGATTATTATTTTAGTTCATTGAAAATAAATTTATTGAGAAATATTTTATATATTATCAAAGGATGAATTTCCATGATTATAATAAATTTTTAAAACTATATCTTATGCCTTGTTTTTATTTAATTGAATATGATTGGATTATATTATTAATACTACTTATAAAAAACATTTTTGGATCCTACTATGATTTTTTTATCACACCATGTATAATCCATTGGGTGAATTTAGGAGTAGTTTTATCTAATATAGGTAAAGGTATGACATCACATGGTAGAGGCTAGTCTTTTAGTAGTGTGGGGGAGTCTGGTGGTGACTACAAGTCACATGGAGATGTGTTGTTGATATACCAATGTACAATGCTTTGTTTTGTATTTTTCAAAATATTTTACCTCATTTACATGTATTTTAAGTCGTTGAATTTTATTTTAATTTGTAAAACCCTGATATTTTGTGAATTTTTTTTAATTATTTTAAGCCTTTTGATATTTCTCATTTCACACAACACTAAAAATAGTTTTTTATTTTAAACCATTACGTTTGGATTGCGTCATATGTAACACCATGTTAATCATGAACCATAAGAAATAGAAATTTTATATTTATCTACATGGAACACTGTGGTTAGCTTGTGTTATACGCAACAATGACTTTCCTCGATGGCTTGCATAACACATAATACCAAGTTTTACCGAACAATAATATATTAAAAAAATATTATTATTTAATATAATTAGATATAACCTAGCCATTAATTAGAGGTTATGAATATTATTAACTAATTTATGAAAATATATTTTTTAAATAAATATAATACGAATTTATAGGTTACCAATTAATTAGAAATGAATATGAAAATCGACTGAATATAAAGAGAAATATTATTATTTTTATGGTTAGAAAGCTATATTACCCTAATAAATTAAATTAATTACAATTATTGACTGAAATTAATGTAAAATATATGATATATATTGAATCTAGTTTTTTATATTCACTCAATATATTTTAGGGGCATAAGATAAGAACATACCCAATTTTATGCTTAGAATCCTACATTTTTATTAAAGAATTTTTACCGCCTTTTAATGGAGAACCCAATAAAAATCCAAATTTTGGAACTTTTATAGCTAAAATATATCAAAATTAAACCTTATATTATAAATAAAAACATAAAAATTAGGCTATTTTAAATTTGTGATATTTTTCTATAAGGTTTTATTTTTTAATGAATCGTTTAAAATACTGAATTTTAATTCAAAACTTCTTTTTCATATAATTTATTTATGAGGATAAATTATATTTTAAATTGGTTTAAAAGTTAAATTAGATCATTTTTTTATTAATTAATCCAATTTGTTTCATTGGATTCAATTTCACATTGAAATTGGGTATAAAAACATAAAAACATTTTGGAGATATTTACTTTAAAACCCTACATTGTCATCTCGTCTAAGGGATTAAATTTAAATTAATTTCTACCACTTATATGACTGGAATTTGTAAAAATAGATTCTATATTTGGAATCAGAATAATTTATAATGTCTAATAAAGTCAAAAAAAATTACCAAAAATATTAGTGAATTGGATTAAAATTAATTATAATGATTAATTGAAAAATTAGGTTAACAATATCCTATTCCTTAAATTTAAGACCCAAAATGACCTAGACACTTGTCTAAGAGCATTTTGTTGGCCATATTTCGACACTATATTCCATTTTATAGGATTTTATCCATTAGTATATCCACTTGAAATGTGAAAAACATGTATGGAAATCCTTTTTAAAAATATTATAAGAGTTCCACTCCTCCTCCACCATAAAAGGTCTCTTCTACTTCCACTTCTTCACAAATCTCAAAACACTTAGGTTTGGAGAATATATACTCAAATAACCTCCCAAAAACCCTATATTCCTCCTTTAAGATCCCATTTTGGCATAAATCCTTTGAAGGAAACCCTTTGGTGGAAACCAAAAGGATCTACCTGATTAAGAGGAGGTTTGAACGAGTACGATGAGAGTCAAGACACAATGAATGGGAATTTCATCTCACTTTTTATTTCTATAAGATACATGCTTTATTAACCACCCATTACTTTTTTATGGTATGAATACTACCCATGGATGTATTATATGATTCTTATACTTAAATTTATGTGTATTTACATATCCATTGGATTATATTACTTTCACAGGACCTAGATTTCAAAAGTTACCAAACCGGTAAAATGATTTTGTCACAATTTTCCTTCTCTGTGACACATGTCATGTTATGCACCTATATTTTCTAATGAGGTGTATATAATGACTTTGATATATTATATCCTGAATATATTTTTATTATTGATATTTTAAGATTCATATAATTTTATTTTCTTAAATGGAGAGTATGGTTCAAAGTTACCTTGTGGTAAGAGTTTATTAAAGAAATCTCATCGCTTTTTGAGATTGATTATGATTATGCTTCCTTTAATGAAATATTATGATCCCTATCTCAAGAACAATCATGAATTTTCTTCTTGTCTATTTATTCTAGATATACTGATATATTGGTACCATATTCCCACTCTTTTTTACAAAATATAGTTAAGAAATAGTTTTTTAAAAATTTTGAATATACCTCTCTCTTTGATTGGAAATTTGTGTTCCTTCAAAACCATGACTAATAAAATTTTTCCAAAAAATATTCTATTATAATCCTATGTTATTTAAAATAAATTTTTACCCATGTTTTCATTTTTCAAACAAATGGGTTTGATTAAGGAATTTTATTGTCATTTTTTGGTTGAGGTACCTTTCTAAACATTTTACAGTGAAAAAAGGAATGTATGAAATGTACGGATTTATCCACCATCTTGACCAACATTCCCTTGAAGATTCCTTTATAATATTAAAATTTTATTTTTATAAATAATTTTATCCCTAATATTATATAAATTATTTGTCTCAATATATTTTCAAGGGAAATGGTTTAAAAAATATTTTAATGCTTTATTTATATGTTTTCATGTTTATTTTTAAGATAATGGTTTTCAAAAGTTTTTTTGTTTTAAAAAAAATCAAATAAGAAAGGATATTTTCAACAAGAAATGTTTTTAAAACATATTTAAAAATTATTTACCATCTAATATGACATCTGTTGATGATACTCATGATCCAAAGGTTCCTTTAATATTATTTCATGAATGATTTGTGTTTTTATGAAATGATTCATATGACATGAGTTTATATTCCAGGGGTTATATGTTTATGAACCCTTCTTCTTTTCACGGGTTGTGATTTAATGAATTGTTTAGGAAACTGATCTATTTTCCATAGGATATGATGTGGTGAAATGTTAATGATACCCGTTTCATTACAAGGGTTGTAATTTTTGTTTATGAAACCCATCTATTTTTATGAGTCATGATATGATGTGAGTTTTATTAACCTATGGAAAATGTATGTACAATTTTTTATGTGATAAGTGAGATACATATCTCCCTCCAATGAATTGGGTAATGATAAATGGTATATGAGATCATAGGGTACATATGTTATAGACAAAAATCAAAAATAATAAGGTAAACGGGTTATAGCCCAAGCCCAAAAACAAGATGGTACATAGGTTGTAGCCCAAGCCCCAAAAATGATGGTACACGGGTTGTATCCCAAGCCTGAAAATAAGCAAGTTCACAGGTTGTATCCCAATATAAAAATAAATAGGTCTATGGGTTGTATACCAAGATTCAAAGTAAGAGGATTCACAAGTTGTATCCCAATTCCAAAAATAAGAGAGTACACGGGTTGTTAGCCCAATCCTGAAGCTGGTACACAGGTCATAGCCCAATCTTAACAATTTATGAAGATCTTTGTAGGTAGCCTTGACATATAATTTTATATGTTTATGTGTATTCTATGATTACATGTTTTATTCCTATGTTATGATTTTATGGATTATGTTCTTTATTTACTTATGATTCATGTGTTATGAACTGCTAAGATTTATGCCATGATTCATGTTTATGATCTTTCATATGCAGGGTATGATCTTCTAATGTTATAATCACATTCTCATACCCATATGCTCATGTTTTTTTGGACATGTCTTTATTTTTTACCCTTAATTAGTGTCTGAGATCATCCCTTTTTAGGTTTACTTTCCCAAGTTATGAAGATATGTAGTAAGTATGATGTTCTTAAGAAGGGTTCTAGTCCTGAGGAACCCAGTGGGAGATAACATAGCTCACTCATGTACCAGTGTTTATGTTTCCATGTTTCCAAAGGAACTAGACAAGCTTGGTATTTGAGAGTTTTTTTATATAACGTTTTAAGTATTCCAAAATGGTTATGAAATGTTAATGTATGAAAATTGTGGGTTTCTATAGTTTGTATCAGAGAAAAGGTTTAGTTATCCTTTGTAATCATGGATGAGAAAATTTTAGTGAGACCCCTAGGTATATTTATAAGGATTTGTCTAGGGATGTCTCTTTGAATATGTATAAGGATGAGTTTATTTTTAGTAAAATATCCTAGAATTTTGGTAAAGGATAGAGTGAGTGGTTTCCTTGAAATACAACCATTTTTTGATAAAAAAAGTGTATGTGCCTCTAGAATAGATTTATCTAGGGGTAAAAAATCTGTCAAGTTGCATTGGGCCTAAATCAATGTAACCCAGTTAATGACAATGGGTCTTGCTATACACATGGTTTGACACTCTCAGGGGATATTCATGGGAATTCAAAAACACTTTACGAACCATCATGAATGATTTAAATAGATTATGACTATGAATAACCTAGGATAAACCAAAGGTTTCAAAGATTAAAGATATAGGATCCAAGATTTAGGAACCCTATAAGTAAATTTTCATGATTATATAGTATCCTAATAGGGTAAATGTTTCTAACACTGTGCTTTCTGGTTTTAGTCAATGGAGGGAACTAGAAGGAACATGGTTAACATTTAATATTTCAGATGTGAAAATTATGGGTGTTATGAAAATCAATTTAACAAGTAGAAATATCATAAAGAGAATCAGGAAGTTGTTATGAGTATTGGATATACTTATGAAGATAAAGAGACCAAAAACTACATGTGGAAGGTATGTGATGTTCTTATAGTATTTTTTACATTAAAAATAGAAGAATGATTAGATTAAGGTTGAGGAACCTTAAGATATGATTAATATTTCACATTATAATAAAGAGGTATTAATGAATAAGTTGATGAAGCTTGAGTAATGGTTTAAGAATAGAGTTTGATGAATGAAGTATTTATGTTTTGGAAATAAATGATTATGATATATGAATCATGAAATATAAAAATATTTTTATTATAATTTTTCATTAAGGATTGAAAAGGACATGTTTTATGGTGATGAACACATAGAAAATTGATTTCATGGAAAGGTGATATTTTGATTAATAGAAGTTAGCCCGTAATTAATGCATGACTTTGAGATAACAATGTTTGGATAAAGATACATTGGATATGAATAAGTAAATTGGATAGTAAATATTACCCTAGAACTGATTATTTAGAAATTGGTATATGTCATCAAGTATTATGTTTAAAACATCTTGGATTTAAATAATGTATCTAATAATCATTGGAATAAGGAACCATGCATGTTTTCTAAAAATTATTAATGTAAATTTTTCTTATTAACAAGTTTCAATGGAATATATGATGAGGTTATTCACATGTTTGGAATGTGATATCCAATATCTACCTCATGATATATGAGGTATTATTGTTAATCTGATTTCGTGTCCTTATTTTTAATATCTTGGATTTTCATCTTCTGAAATAGCTACAACATTAACAATTTATAGAAGGAATTAATATAAGCTTAAGATGGCGTTTGTGAGATTAAAGTAATATCTCACAATATGTGGATTTATTCATATTGGATAACCTATTAAAATAATATTATGTTGATGATAACTAATGACAAATGGGATGGCATACCATGGATCTCATGATCTGTTAGTGATTCTATAATGAAAAATTCACCTTCCTTTTTGGAGAAAGAGGTTTAGTTGAAATTTTTCAAGACAATACCAAAGGGTAATATTTTACTCATAAAAGGGAAATAAATCAAGTATGTATGAATTCTCTCTAAAATTATTCAAACATAGGTAAAGGATCTTAAAAATGAAAAGGTTATCATAGTACCTTCTTCTCCAATGAACCAAACGGCCCCTTAGATGATCACAAATTTATGGAATTGTTGTTATTATATTTCTCCTAACCATGTTCCCTATCACTCTCCATGAGAACATGATAGTTAGATTTCTCTTCTATATACATGTTTTCAGTTTCTACCTATGTTCTTTTATGTGGAAACCTATTTATATGTTACTTTGGAAAACCGTTACGGTTCTAATATTCATTTTCTAAGGGAGTATTAGTATTCATTTTTAGGATATAGGTTTTTCTATGAATGAACCTTTCAAGTATTAAAACATTGATAACCTATAAAATTTTCAAGGGAAAAATCATTTTTAGTGGGGTATAATGTAACCCCTGATATTTTGTGAATTTTTTTCAAATTAATTTAATCTTTTTGATATTATTCATTTCACGCAACACTGAAAATAGTTTATTTTATATTAAAGCAATATGTTTGGCTTGCATTATATGATACACAAATTTAATCGTGCACTACATGCAATTAAATTTTATTATTATCTATAAGGAACTCCGATGTAAGATTGTGTTACATGTGACAATGAATTTCCTCGATGGACTGCGTAACACGCAAGACCGTGTTTTACCAAAAAATAATATATTATTAAAATGTTATTATTTAATATAATAATATATAAATCAACTGTTAATTAGTGATTATGAATAGTATTAACTAATTTATAACAATATATGGTTTACAAAAATATAATATGAATTCATAGGTTACCAATTAATTAGAAATGAATATGAAAACTAATTTTATATAAAGGGAAATATTATCATTTTTATGGTAACAAAACTATTTTACCAAAATAAATTAAATTAATTAAAATTTATGAGTGATATTAATGTAATTTATATGTTATATATTCATTAAAATATTTTTTATATCCATTCAATATATTTGATATACAAAAGATAAGAACATGCCTGATTTTATTCTTAAAAACCTATATTTTTATTAAGGCATTTTTACAACATTTTAATGGCAAACCCATTTTAAATAATTTTTTTGGACTTTTATATATTTAATATGTCAAAATAAACTGAATATTTGAAAGATAAATATAAAAAATATGTTATTATACATTTTTTTATTTTTCTATAATGTTTCATTTTTTAATGAAGATTTAAAAATACAAAATTTTAATTCAAAACTTCTTTTAATCTAATTTATTTATAAGGATAAATTATATTTTAAATGGGTTTAAAATTTTAATTAGATCATATTTTTATCAATTAATATAATTTATTAATTGTAATAAATTTCACTTTGAAATTGGGTATAAAATTTTAGAAAACTTTTGGACATTTTTACTATAAAAACCAACATTGTCACCCCATCTATGGGATTAAACATAAATTAATTTCTGCAAATTCTGTTATTAGAATTTGGAAAAATTGATTATGTGTTTGGAATAATCATAATTTATAATTTATAATAAGTTCAAAATAGTTTTTGACTAAATATATTAGTGAAATTGATTAAAATTAATTACAATAATTAAAAGAAAAGTTAGGTTAACAAAGTACTAAAAATTAAATATATGACCCAAAACGACCTAGAAACTTGTCTAAGAGCCATTGGATAGACATATATTGAATTTATCCTCCCATGTATCTAATTTGTTCCATTATTGGATCCACTTTATAAGTAAAAAACATGTATGGAATTCCTTTGTCAAAATATTACAAGAGTGTCACTCCTCCTCCAATATAAAAAGGCCTCCTCTCCTCCCACTTCTTCACACCTCTCAAACCACTTAGGTTCAGCGAAGGTTTACTAAAATATCCTCCCAAAGAACCATATATGTTTCCTTTAAGCCTCCCTTTGGTCATATATCCTTCCAGGGATTCTCTTTGGTTCAAACCAAAGGATCTTCCCGATTAATATGAGGTTTGAACGAGTATGATGAGAGTCAAGACACAAGGTAAGAGAATATCATCTCACTTTTTATTTATGTGATATATATGATTTGTTCACCACCCATTCTTTTTGTATTGTGTTTATACATTCGATGGATGTATTGTCTGATTCTTATACTTAAATTATGGTAACTTACATATCTATTTGGTTGCATTTCTTTCATGGGGACTATGTTTCAAGAGTTACCAAAATAGAAAATTATTTTGTCTCAATTTCAATTCTTGGAGACACATTCCATGTTATGAACCTATATTTTTTTATGAGGTGTATATACTGAATTTGAAATTTTGTATCATGAATAACTTTCTATTCAATATATTTTATGCTTCATGTAATTTCATTTTCTTAAATGGAGAGTGTGGTTCAATGTTACCAAGTGGTAAGCATTTATGGAAACAATCTCATCTCTTTTTGAGATTATTTATGGTTATGCGTAATTTAATGAAATATTGTTATACCTATCTCATGAAAACTCATGAAATTTTATTATCCTATAGTTATTCATGATATATTCATATATTGGAACCAATATTCCACTCTTTGGTACATATAATATTTAAAAAATTGTTTTCAAGAAAGTCCAAATTCACCTCTCTCTTTGGTTGGAAATACATGTTCCTTCACAAATATGTCTTATGAAAGGTTTCAAAAATTATTATATTTTTATCCTCTGATAGTTAAAATGAATTTTTACCCGTTCAGACCTTTTTAAACAAAAATATTTTTAATAAGTAATTTTTTTGTCATTTTCTAATTGAGGAACCTTTCTAAACCTTTCACGGTGCAAAATGGAATGTTCAGTGAGTACAGATATATCCACCATCATGACCAATATTCCCTTGAATATTAATTTATAAGAATAAAAATTTATTTTTTTAAATAAAAATATATCCAAATATTCTATAAATACTTTGTTTCAAAGCATTTTCAAGAAAAATGGTTTTCAAAAATGTTTTCAATCTTTCTTCATAAGTTTTCAAGTTTATTTTTTTGAAAATGGTTTTACAAAGGTTTTATGTTTTTAAAAAGAAATTATCAAAGATTAAAGGAAATTTTATTTAGGAAATGGTTTTAAATGATATTTAAAAATTATTTTTCATCTAAGAAGATTTCTGTTAATGATAATCATGATCCAAAAGTTCCATTCATATTATATCTTGAATGGTTTATTTTTTTGTGGAATGATTCTTATGACACCCATTTCAATTCCATGGGTTATATTCTTTTGAATACCACTTGTTTTCATGGGTCATGAATTAATTAAATGATTAGGAAACCTATCTATTTTCCATAATCTTTGATGTGATTAAATTTTAATGATACATATTTCATTTCATGAGTTATGATTGTTATTTATGAAACCCATATCTTTTTATGGGTCATGATATGATACATGTTTTGTTATCCTATGAAACATGTTTGAATAATTTTTTTATATGATGGTTCAGACCTATATCTCTCTCAAATTCATTGAGTAATGATAAATGATATATGCGCTCAAAGGGTACACAGGTTGTAGCCCAAACCTAAAAACAATATGGTACACGGGTTTTAGCCCCAGACTAAAAACAATAAGGTACACGAGCTTTAGCCCAATCCAAAAAATAAGTAGGTATATGGGTTGTATTGCAAGCCTAAAAATAAGCAGGCACATTGGTTTTAGTCCAAACCTAAAAATAAATAGGTTCACGGGTAATAGACCAAGCCTAGAAGTAAGAGTGTGAACGATTTGTAGATTAATTATGAAAATAAGAGGGAACACAGGTTTTTATCCCAAGCTTGAAGTAGGTACACAGGTTATATTTCAAGAAAAACATATTCGGAAGGTCTTGGTAGGTATCCTTGACATAGTATTTTATATTTTATGTGTCTTCGATAATTGCATGTTTTATTCTTATGTTATGATTTCATAGATTATGTTCTTTATTTCCTTATGATTCATGTCTTATAAACTACCAAGATTTATTCCATGATTCGTTTTGGTGAAATTTTATATACAAGGTTTGATCTTATAATGTAATGATCACATTATCATACCCCTATGCTCATGTTTATGGCTACATGTCTCCCTTGTTTACCCTTATTAAGCATCTGAGAAAATCCATTTTTATGTTTCCTTTACCAAGTTATGAAGATACATATTAAGTATGAGGTGACTAAGAAGGTTTATAGTCATGAAGAACCTAGTGGGAGATAAGGTATCTCAATCATGTTCTAGTGTTTATGTTTCCATGTTTCCAAAGTCATTAGACTAGTACGGTCTTTGGGGATCATGAATGCCCTTCTTGTAAGATCCTGAGATTTTATGAAATATTATATTTTTCAAATTAATTTAAATTTTTAGATAGCTTTCATTATATGAAACACCGACTTTATCATGAACCCCATTTGACACTAAGTTCAGATTATGTCTTAAGAAACACCAAGTTTAAATGAAACATGACTTACTATTAAGAAATTATTATTTTATGTAATTGTTATCACCTAGATGTTAGAACGACAGTTATAAATAGGATTATATAAATTATGAAAAAATATGTATTGAAAATAAATATATATATATATATAATGAATTTATTATTGACTAATTAATAATAAATTAAAAAAAACCATTTGAAAATAAAGGGAATCATTTTTTGAGAAATTATTTTTGTGCACACAAACCTGTTTTATATCAATAGATTAAATAAATCAATATCTGTGAATTATTTTAATGAAATTTATATATTATAAATTCGATCAAATATTTCACATTCTTCCTATTTGTTTTCTATACTGGAGATAAGAATAAATCAAATTTTATTCTTAAAAGATATATTTTTCTAAAAAAACATTCTTGTCACCTTTTCCACACTTATTATAAAACTATTTTTTGAATTTTTTATAAAATTTATTTGAAAAAATAATTTTATTTTTTAAAATAATAATGTTAAAATTATCTTAGGGTGAAATTTTTTTAATTTTTTGAGAAGATAAATTTTTTTGATGAACAGTTAAAATTACTAGTTTTTATTAAGAATTTTCATTTATTTTAAAACAATTAAAAAATGAAAATTTATTTTAATATTTTTCAAAAATAAAAAGGAGTTAATTTATAAATCTATTAATCTAATTTAGGTCATTATAATCATTTTTATATTTCATTGGTAAATAAAAACTTTTTAAACTGTTAATCATTTTTTCTTTTAAAACCCACTTTCTCGTCACGTCTGTGAGATTTATTTTAAAATAATTTTTCCACTTATGTGATTTAAATTTTGAAAAATGTATTTAATATTTTTAATTATAATAGTTTATAATATATAATCAGTTAAACATAATTTTTTAGCATAATGAATAGTAAATAATAAATATTATTTACCATAGTTAAAGTAAAAAATGGGATTGCCTGGGAGTTAAACGAAAAAGATAAGTGTTAAAAATGACCCAAGCATGCCCAAAAGCCATTATATTGTCATTTTTATACTTTATATATTTTATTTTAGGTAATTTTCCATTTTTTCCTTTTCAATGAGAAAAATTTGGGTATACCTTTTTCTTTTCAAAAAATTAAAAGTCAGCCACTCACCTCACTTATAAAAGGCCACTAATTTTTCTCTCATATTGACACAAATATAACCCTTTGGTTTAGACAATAAATTCACCAATTACATAAAAAGTCTACTCCTCCAATAATATAATAATTATTTTCTTCATAAATTCAAAATAAGAAGCCTTTTCATGAAAACCAAATGAAGTGATTTAAATAAGAGGTATTGTTTGTAACTGGGCATTTTATTTTATTTATTCCTACAACTACCTGAATTATTTTTAAACCATAATTATATAATATCATAATTATATTCATCATAAAGATATTTTTTTATGTTAGGTTTATGACCTAAAATCATATCCTCTTCCGTTAAATGGGTTACGAAATTATCATTCGTTTGTACGGAGAACTACTGTCTCACAAACCAATAACATTTGTTTTTACATTTCCACCTCTCACGGTAGGATTTGACAATTTAATAAATATTTATATATGATATTTATGATATTATTATTATTATTAATCATTATATCACAAATTAATTCTTATTTTTCATTCTGTGAGAATACGAAAACGTCATTCATGTTTACGGTAGACTATCACCTCGCAAAGCAATGTGATTCATTCACGCTTCCCATAGAAGGTGGAAAGGATGTATTTAATGAAGATATGTGATATATATGGAATAAAAATTATTATCTAATGTTAATATATTATATACCTTTCTTCCTTTCAATCCATTGTGAAAATATAAACAACATTCATGCGTACGTATGGCCTACTATCTCCATGAACGGTGTATTTCATTTTCTATCTATAAATCTTACAGATTAATATATTAACATATATAATAAAAATATATGATATTTATATAATTTTTACCAATAATTTTATTATATAATCATGATAAAAGTAAGAGGAACAAAAAATATATAATCAAAACATACAAAAAAAACATAGTTATTTTCTGAAATGTGACATTAAGAGGGGATTGTTAATGAATGGGTAATAAAAGATCATAAAAAATAATATATGGTATGATATATAGAAGTATGGTTCTATAAATTAGGAATAATAAAATATTATTTACTATACAGGAGGTTTGAATGTGTAAGATGGAAGTTGAGACTTAAGGTAAGGGTTTTCCTTCTCACTTTTTAATTCTGTGAGACAAATTTCATATTCGCCACCTATTTATTTTATGTTTTTTATATACTTCCCAAGAATTTATATTATAATAATTATCCTAGAAAATATTATATATACATATTTATTTTATGATTTATCATCCATGGGGTTTATATTTAAAATTTTACCAAAGCGGTAAGGTATTTTTATCTCAATTTTCCTTCTATGACAAATGTTAGGTTATACAGTAATATTATTGGATAAGGTGCATATAAATAACTTCAATCATTTAATATCATTAATTTAGTTTTTATCATGACATTATAAGTTTCAATTAATTCTATTCTTTCATTGGGCTTATGATTTAATGTTATAAAATGGGTAAAGGTTTTATGATACAATCTCATCATTTATCAAAATTATTTATGTTTATTCTTCCAATGATGAAATATAATTATTAACATCTCAATTAATAAATTAATTTTTTATCCTAAATTAATTTCTCAATAACATATGTTTTCCCTTAATTTTACTCACTTTATGAACACAAGAGTTCAAAAGAACATTTTTAATAAAATACTACTTTATTTATCTCATCAGTTGAAAATCCCTTTTTTCATTCAAAAAATGCTTTACAAATATGTTTTTAACCTTATATAAATGATTTCATGACGCCATTTTTACCAATTTTTTACTTTTTAAAAAAAATTGAAATAGATCTTCTTGTTTTCTTCCAGATAATGTTCGTTTAGAATTTACTGAAAATGTGAAAAGAATCACTATTTTAACATGTATGAAATGAATGTAATTTTTACCATCATGACCACTATTTGATTTGAATATTAATTTATAAATTTTAATAATTATTTTCAAATTATCGGTTTTGAAAATATATTATGTTTTTAAAAAAAATCAAAGTGGAAAGTATATTTTCCTTAGGAAATGTTTTAAATGATTTTTAAAGCTTCCATTATAAGTATCAAAGTTATTTTCCCAGAAAATGATTTTCAAAATGTTTTATGTTTTAAAATGTTTTTTCAAATAAGAAAGGATATTTTCCTTAGGAAATATTTTAAATAATTTTTAAATATTAATTTATAAGTTTTAAGGTTTATTTTCAAAGAAAAATATTTTTAAAATGTTTTATTATTTTAAAAAAATTAAAAGTGCAATAGATATTTTACTCAAGAAATATTTTAAATGATTTTTAAATCTCCTTTTATATGATTGAAAGATTATTTTAATGAAAATTATTTCCATAATATTTTATTATTTTTTAGTTTTAAAAATCGATTTTCATAGAAAAGTTATTTTCCTCACAAAATTTTCTAAGTGTCTTTTCAAAATCAGTCTTCATATAAGATGGAATTCATTGAGGTTACCTATGCTTTACTGGGGATATAATCTAAGTATAAGATTCTTATTATTTCTATGAATTTTTTATGTTTATTATGAAGTGATTATTATAAAACCCATCTCTTTTATATGTGTTATATAATGATGAAATGATTATGAATCATGTTTATTTTACATGAGTTATGCTATAATGAAATGTTTTATGAAAACAATTTATTTTCATGGGTTCTAGTATGATGAACGTTATATGATCTTAGGGTACAAAAATGTTTGGATTATGTGATGGGTGGGACCTATATCTCCCTTTAATTCATTAGGTAGTGATTAATATTATATGATCTCAAAGGGTATATGGGAGTTTATTCAAAGACCAAAACAAGAGGGTATTATTAGAGGTTATCTCAAGACCAAAAAAGAGGGTACACGAGAGGTTATCAAACTCTCAAAACAAGAGGGTACATTAAAGGTTACCCCAATCCCAAAATTGGTGGGTATAATGGTGGTTATCCCAAGACTAAATCAGGTACATGGGTGATTATCCCAAGACTAACATGTTATGAACTTCTTGACAATTATCCTTTACATATGATTTTCTCTGCTTATGTCTATACAAAAATTACATGTCATATATCAATATTATTATCTCATGCTTCATGTTATTTTATATTGTTATGATTCATTTATTATGAACATATGATATTTATATTAGGACTCTAGATTATGATATATTATTTGCAGGATATTGTTTTCCAAAGTTATTCTCAAGTTCTCATTCCCTTATGATTATGCAATGCTTACCTATCTCCCTCATTTACCCTTAATGAGAATTTGAGCTCACTCAATATTATGTTTTCTTTCCCTGGGTTATGAAAAAAGGTTTGAATAATGGTACACATAAAATTATTATTATATGGGATGATATTTATTGGGGATGTATAATATCTTTCAATAAATTATAATATTGTGTTTTTAGTATCCAAAGACACTAAATTATCATGATCCTTAGGCGTTTTTTTTGTGTAATGTATTGAATATTAATCTAAAAATATATAACATCTATGTATAAAAAGACTAGATTGAAACATTTGGTATCAGATGAAAGGTTTAGTCAAACTTTGGAAACTAGGATGAGAAAACAATTGGGAGATACCTTAGAATATTTCATAGGATATATATATATATATATATATATATATATGTGGATAAATCTAAGGATAAATCTAAGGATGAGTCAAAGTATAGGAAAAATTATAAGAATTTTGGTTGAGGGATTAACAAGTGGTTTCCATCAAATTAAATCCCTATCAAGATACTCTAAGTATATGTGGCTCTCAAACAGATGTACCTAGGGGTAATAACATTGAAAGGTCACATTGGGCTTGACTCGATTGTCACCTAGTGCATGAAAATAGTCCTTGATGCACACTTGGTTTGACACTAATAGGGTGTATACTTTTGTAATTCCTAAAATATTTATGAAACATCATGATATATTTGAATAATGACCTAGGATAAACCTAATATGACATGAAGGTGTCATTATTTGGACATCCTATATGTAATTTTTTTAATATTATGTGGTTTTACACTATAAATTCTATTACTAAAACTATGCTTTTTGATTTTATTCAATGGAAGGAACCATATGGAACTCAGTTAACATTGAATGTGATAGAAAAAAATTATATGAAACAAAATGGGTTGATTACTAGAGTGAAGGATATTGTGATTATTCTTAATATGTTATCATGATACATGATTAAAAACTTTCACCTTTACAGACTCTCATAATAATAAAATAATAGAACGACTGACTTCTCCAAGAGATCGGGTGGGGGAGACCATGGAGGAATGAAGACTCAGTCTTCTATATTTCAAGAATGTGGTAATAAGTAAAAAGTGAATGTATTAGATGAATTGGAAGGTGTTTTGAGTGTGGAAAATAAGGACACATAGAAAGTGATTTCTGAGGAATAAAGAAAAGTTCACTTAATGAAATGGATGGGAATATTGTTATCCCTAATTTATTATAAATGGATGCATTTTTTAAATGTGTAAATTATGAGAATTATTCAAATAAATTTCATGTGGGGAAAGTTTTTGAATAGAATCAGCAAGGTGGTATGAGTAATGGTTATACTACTGATGACGAAGAGACTAAAAATGACATATTAAAAGAATGGAGTATTAAGGTATAGGATAATAAAGCCTAGTTATTTTTTTATGAATGAAGTATATTGAGGGAAGTTTTTACATATTGTAATTCAATAATTATGAAATATACAAGGATTTATTAGTAGAATATTTCATTAAATATTTTCTAGAATATGATGAATAGTACTGGTGACCAAGAAAAGTAATTTAATGGTAATGTGACATTTTATTGAATACACATGATTAAGGTAAAATAACCCTTAATATTTTCCTAATTTTTATAAAATGTTGTTTAGTTTGGATAATGGGATGATTACTATGTATAAATTAATTTAGATTATATTGATGACCTTATAACTGATAAATAATTTGTTAATAAATTAGTTTATGTAATCATTAAGAGAGTTTACAACTTTATTAGATATGTGGAGAATATTTGATATTCTATGGTTTATTCAAGGAATGAGGAATCATATATTTTTTCATTATGGTGTTACGGTAATTTAGGTTATTTCCATGTTTCAAGAGGATATATGATAAAGGTATTCACGTGTTTGGTATCTAAAAATTAAGATAATATTCATATTTTTTGAGGGATTAATGATAATTTAATTTTGAAAACTTATTGAACATATTTCTAATGTTTTTAATTTTAATATTTTGGAAGGATAATAAGGTTAACCATTCATGAAATGGTTTATGTTGAACAATAGATGAGGTTCTATAGACTAATGAATTATCTCAATAAATAAATATTTATCCTTATTGGATAACTTGTGCTTACCTTTTTTTGTTTTGATGATAACAAAAGATATGAAGAATGAGTTATCATTATTTCTTTAATCTTATGATCTAATATTGCATCAGAAATTACAATAAACTCATCTTCATTTCTTAGAGTAAGAGATGAATTGGAAATTTATCAAGTTACAACCAAAGGATGATATTATTCTTATGAAATGGAATGAAATATTGTATTTATATATTCCCGTGAAAATTATTCAACTATAGGAAAAGGGTAATGAAATAAACCTTATTCTATTACCATCATTTCCGATGATATCAATGACCTTTTACACATCTATTTGGTTTATGGTTTTGTGGTTATTGATTTTAACATGATCATTAACCTTATTGGGATCATATATCTCTATTAATTTACATCATTATTTAGGCATTATGTTTTTATTCCTTGTCCAAATATTCACTTTCCACCTATTTTCTCCTATTTAGAAACCTTGTATGTGTTATTCTAGATGAACTTTTCACATCCATTTCTCAATTTTTAATAGTATATTTTATTAAACCTTTTTACAATTTGGGTTTATATGAAGGAATTTTCAAATGTAAAAATTTTGGTGTCTGAGATTAATTTTGAGGGGAAAATTCATTTAAAGGGGGCTAGAATGTAACATCCTGAGATTTTATGAATTAATATTTTTCAAATTAATTAAAAAAATTAGATAGATTTCTTTAAATGAACCAATGAGTTTATCTTTCATTACAATCATCCCTAAGTTTAGCTTGCATTACACGCAACACCAAGTTTAAATAAAATGTGACTTACTATTAAGAAATTCTTATTTAATATGATGTTTATTACCCAGCTGTTGGAATTATGCTTATGAGTAGTATTAACTAAAGTATAAAAATATATCATTTAAACATGTATATATAATTAATTACTTGTTTAACAATTAATTATAAATGAAAATAAAAACCATTTGAAAATAATGGGAATCCTTTTCTGAAAACTATTTTTATGTGTAGAAAAAAAATTTATGTTTATAAATTCAATAAATAAATTTTTTTATTTATTTGATTGAAATTTATATACTATATAATCAATAAAATGATGAACATTCATCTCAGGTGTTTTCTAGATAATAGGAAAGAATAAATCCAATTTTATTTTTAAAACCCGTATTTTTCAAAAAATAGTCATGAAGACCATGAGAGGATGTATCAATGTCTTATGAACCTCCTACAAATGATATCCTAGATCATCTATGTCCCATCAGACAATATCATCTGGCTATAGAACATATATTTAATAATATTATCATGGAACCTACAGGTTCTTATCATAGGGGATAACTTATATAACCTTTTAGTGAGACATATATTCATATGAAATTATAATATAAAAATTTCATAAAGAGGAACAATCATGGTTTGATAAAATAATTTCATTAATAATGAAAACACGTAATCAAGTACTAATAAATTTGGTTCTAGGGAACCAACCCCAATAGACTCCCACTTGAACTATGCCCAACTAATAACAACTTCCATTCCATTGGATCTCACATGATACCCGTGCCTCTTATTAGATAAATCCTTCTTCAAGGGGTCTAATATGTTTTCCCCCGTAGATAATATTCTCTCTATAACATCGACTCATTGAGAAAAATCCTTCAATAGTTGAAACTTTTTAATTATGTTCTTTTCCCTTTGGTTTGACCTTAGCTCTTTGGAGAGATCCACTACTAAAATTTTATAATAGTAAACTATGATAGAGTCTGGACTACTACGTACCACATCATGCTCTTAGAAAAAGTAGGGAATACAAAATACTTCCTTATCTACATCAAAAGATACAATATGCTCAGACTCCATTGTAGAATTAGTGAAAATTGGATACTTTGAACTCTTTTATCCCACATATCCTCTATTGAGACAAAATATTTATCTTGAATATGAATCCATATCATTCTGATCTATATAAAATCTACCATATATATAACCCCTTATGACTAATTATTAATCTCCTCCATACACCAGTAATATATCCTTAGTTCACCTTGGAAACTTAAGGATATCCTTAGCAGTAGTCTAATGATGGTCTCCTAGATCTGCTAGATATCTTCCAAACATGATCAAAGCATAAAAACATCAATACTCATATATAACATTACATACATGATAGATCCTATCATAGAATAATATAGGATCTTACTCATTCTCTCTATTTCCTCTTGTGTATGAGGACACATTTTTCATAGAAATATGTATACCATGTGACACTGGAACCAATCCCCTCTTGGATTATTATATAATTATCCTATTCAATATCAAACCAATGTATGTACCTTGACTTATCCCAAGTATCTTCTTGGATCAATCACACATGATCTTGATCTATAGAATATAGGATTCTTTACCTAAGTTCTTCATGGGAATCACTTGTGCGGTATCCCAAACCCAGTTAACTCAAAAGTAACTGAACCCAATCATCCACATAGCCTCAAGAATTCCTCCCCATAAACTATTGGTTTTTGAATAGTAGTGAGGTTCTATGTTTTTATGGTGGAGAGACTATACCCTATTTATCAAAGTGGAGAATGGTGGTAAAAAATAGATAAATCATCATAATAAATAATAATGACGACAATTGAATTAAATCATATAATAGAAATAATTAACATAAATAACACCCAATATCATGCACAAAATAATGATGTCACGGTGGTATACAAAAATGGATAGTAGGGTATACATGAAATTCATCATACAGTATAATACATTCTTTATAAAAATATACAAAAAGACCCAAAATCCGATATCAACTAGCATCACGAGCACTATCTCGGTCCTCTTCTCTCGTACTCCATCCTAAAATAGAAATTCAAGAATAATTATTTGGGATCTTACCTTTATCCCTACCTACATCCACGAAGTCTATCTGAGTACAAATCGGCAGCCCAAACAGTGTGTGCCTAAAACTCATATGGGCATTGCAAATGGTTTCTAATATTATCCCTTCTATGAATATATAATTATGTATTGAGCAAGTAATTACAAAAATAGAAATGAAATAATAACACCCAAGTCGACTCAAGTTCCTCATGGGATACCCATAAGAAAATTCCTCCTTCAGCCTATGATGGAATGTCATTGAGTATTTATTATTACTATAGAATGGCATCAAGACCTGAGGCACAAAACAAAGGCATCCCTAAATAATGATAATCATATAATGGATCAACAATTCTATTAGAATTTATGACTTATCAGTTCGGATTAAATCATGAAATTTAATTATTTAATACATTAAATGAATCTAAGTGTGTTCCTTAACTTGGTTGATGTGTCATTGAATCATTTAGTGTCATGAACATATCTAAGACATTCTATGTAGGTAAAAAATAATCATTCAAGATATTATGTAATTACATTATCCCAATAGGCCCATCTAAGGAATTCTATATAGGAACCCAGGTATCATGTGTGGTGTAATATAATCTAATCTAACCTGTAAGCCAATCCAAGGTATTTCATTTAAGGAATCTAGGTTTTTCCCATGGAATATCATAATCTCAACTAACTTGTGATTCCAACCAAGGTTTCTATGAAAGGAACCCAGGTATCACCCAGAGCATATCAGAATCTTATTTATAAATCATTCAATTCAATATGACTGATGAGTCCATCTGAGGAATTACATATAGGAACCCTAGTACAACCCATGGCATAATATAAGTAGTAAATAGTCCTTGTTAGTTTTTGTTCCATTCATACATTTATTTAATTCAAGTTATACATTTCATCTATATGAGATAACTCAAGTATAAGGTAAGAAGAAACAATGTTCAAGTGGAATGGTCTTACCATTCACCTTGTCTTTAATTCATTTGGACATATTTAAAGGGGGAAAGACCAAAACCACTTCAAATGGGTTCAATTACATAATCAATAAATTTCATTCATGGACTTTAATTAACTCACCCAATGGGTGTTCAAGCCTTATAAACAATGTTATTGGTCAAGGAATATAATTAGCACACCTGAAGGGGTGGTTCTAGTTGATATAGACAACCTCCAATGATGTAACATAGGGAGCAATGACTGACTAACTCAATGCATTTTTAATCTATTTAATAAACATTACTTTTAAGAGACGATGCATGGAATTTCCATAATGTGGAAAAACCAGAAAAGATATAATAAATAAGACATTAAGGTAAAGTTACTAAATCACCTACCTTGTACTGATTGATGAATCCTCATCCAATATTAATTTTATATTTAGGCCAGAATGGGAGAAATAAGAGAAACTAGAATAACACTTTGAAAATAGGGCATATTAGCCCATATAAAGATAGTATCTGATATACTAAGAGAAACAAGGAAAAGAATCAATAGGGCTTATATAATTACCATTGGTGATGAAATGTGACTGATAAAATTTAATTCTGAGTCTATATGGAGGATATCAATTAAAACATATTGAAGGAGAAATAGAGAACAGAGAGTAGCTGTTGTGTATGAAATAGAGGAGAAAAAGCGAGGAAATAAGGTTAAATATCTAGAGGGAAAAATAGTAAAATCACCCTTTCTAAAGGGTCACATGGTTTGACAATATAGTATTCCAAATTGTGCACCAAACATGTGTGGCACACTATCTAATAATAAGTCCCTCGCATGGTCTGTGTGCATGGTTTGAAAAACTGTGTGAAAACCGTATTCTTGGATCTATCATGTGGAACACACCCATATTGGGTTAGGAAGATGATTAGCACTAACTATGTGTAATCCGTGTGAGATAACTTTTCCATGAATTGTAAGCTTCTCATGTATATGTGTCACTCCTCAAATAGTTAAAAACTTTTGTTTCACCCCTCATGGAATGTGTTTTTTAGGTTCATGGTTAGAAAAAATGATGTGATAACTCTCCACCTCAAATATTTTCTCCAAAAACTAAAACTATGGGCAGTAAAAAAGTCTGAATTCTCACAAAACCATTATTATTCTCTTAGGAACACTTATTAGGATAAAACAAAATATTTAAATTTAAAAATTTAAATATCCTTACCTCTATGAAAAACTAGTTTCATACAACCTCCCCTATATAAAACAACTCTTACCAGAGTTTCCCTTCTGAGGGTGGTGAAAAAAACATCTGAGAACAATTCTGGTCACTGATTATGTACATCATCCACTCTCTCCTAGGTCTATTCCTACACACAGTCATTCTTTTATATCACCTAAAGTATAGGAACTAACCTAACTCAGAGAGCCTTTGTACTAAGATATACAATATGAACTAGGTACTCGTCAAAAAATAATCAGTCACTCACTCAACTCCTCAAGATCAAAACAATGAGGTGGTTTGGAATCATAACAGAGAAGCTTAGAAACATGGAAGATATCATCCATGGATCGATACATATGAGGCAACTCTATTTGATAGGCTACCATCTTGAATATCTATAATATCAAGAAAGTCCTAATAAATCTAAGTTCCATATTCCCTTTTATTTTAATATATCATAACCCAATCTATTTAAAACATGAAAGAACACCCAATCTACCACCTCAATATCTAATGACTAGTGATGATGATTAGCGCAAGACTTCTTCCAAGATTATGTTGTAGCCATATTATACCTAATAATGTGAACATATAATGATGTATTTAGAATGATGCATGGTCCCAGTAATACTTCCTCCCCTACCTCTAACCAACATATAGGTGATTAACATGGCAAACCGTATAAGTCCTCAAAAGGATCCATATTTATAGTCTCTTAAAAACTATTATTATAAGAAGAATCAACAATTGGAAAATAATTATCCCAAAAACTTCAAAAAACAAGGAAACATGATTATAGATTATCCTCTAGAACCTATATAGTATAGTTAGACAGACCATCAGTGTGTGGGTGTTAGTTAGTTACCATAAGAACCTATAAACTAAGAGTCTTCTACAATCCTTGTTTGAATTGATATGTGAACCGAGAATACTTTTTAGATACTACAGTACATTGGACTTTATAAATTCATATAATCTTCCTAACATATATCATCCCTAGATCATACACTAATAAATTCTCTTGAATAGGCAAAAAACATGTGACCTTTGTCAGCCAATCCATGATAACACATACGGTGTCACTTCCATGATGGTATTTTGTTAAACCTGTCACAAAATCCAAAGTGACATCATCCCATTTCAACTTTAGAATGGGTAATGGGTTTAAAATTCTATCAGGTTATGGGTGTTCCACCTTCACCTATAGACACATGGAACACTGAGTAACAAAACCTACTACCAGCCTCTTTATACCCAGACACCAATACTGGTGGTGTATGTCATGATACATCTTAGTGAGTCCAAGAAATACTACCCATTTCGAAGGATGGTACTCTTGCATTAATTCCTATATCACATCTACTGGAAACTAGATGCATCCATGAAAACACATGATATCATCCTCATCCACTGTCCAACTATGTGGTAGGTCCTCACTAAAAACACTTTCTCTTATGACCAATCCCTTGGGATAAAAAATCTTCCTCGTCATTACTCAGTCAAGAATTGATGAGGTTACAGATAAATATGTATGAAAAGGATTCTAATGACACTCATAAATCTCAATATGTATCTAAAAAAATAGATCCATCAATATTCACTCACTATTGGCATCTTGAATATCTTATTTCTATGTTTTTAGATTAGAGAATCAACAACTGCATTTCATTTCCCAGGTTTATAAGATAGATCATTATCAAAAGAAAGAAGGTATTAAATCTATATTAATTATCTAATGTTCAAGTTCTGCTGATTGAATATGTATTTGAGGATATTATGGTCTGTTTAAAATATAAACCATTCTCCTAAAAATAATGTCTATGGCATCATAAATCATGAACGACAACTTCTAACTCTAGTTCATGTGTAGGGTAATTTCACTCTTGGGGCCTCAGCTACTAAGAACCATACACAATGACTTGTTCTAACTGTATAAAAATGGATCCCATACCAATCCCAAATGCATCAAAAAAACTATATATCCTCTATTGGGATCAGGTAAAATAAAGATCGACACTGAGGTGAGCCTTCCTTTAAAATCTTGAAAGGCCTTCACCTAGGATTAAGACAATATAAATGTAACAGACCTCTTTTTCAATCCCATAATAGTTCCTTCAATTCATGAGAAATCATTAATTGATCAATTATAATATCCAACTATCTCTATGAAACTACAATTGTCAAATATTTTCTTGGGATTCTCCATGAAAACTACTGATCCCACATACTATAGATCTGCATATTCCCCTGATTTCGATGTGATGTATCCTAGGAAGTAAAAAATTTCAATATAGAAATGGAATTTTGGGATCTGGGAATATATTCAGTGCTCTATTCATGTATTCAATATTATATCAAGGTTTTTTTCATGATCATGTTGAGTTTGAGAATATAATATGATATCATCCAAGAATACCACTATAAAATAATTCAAGTATGAGTAGAAAACTCAATTCATCAAATCCATAAAATCTGATGGCACATTCATGAGATCAAACAGAATGAAAAAAAACACATAAAATCCATATCTATTATAGAATGTTTTATGTGGTATATCTGGAGGTATAACTTATACCTGATGATAGCCTAATCTCAAATCAGTCTTTGAGAAAACCATAGCTCCTTAGATCTAGTCAAAAAGCTCTAATATATAAGGATATGGGTACCAATTATTAACGGTAAGTTGATTAAACCATTAATAATCGACACAGATCTTGAGGGTATTATTCACCTTCTTGTAAAAAAGAATGAGTAAACCCCAAAAAGAAGTATTAGGTTATATAAACCCTGGGTCTTCAAGGTCCTCTTACTATCTCTTGAGTTTCTAAAGCTCGGTAAGATACATCCTATAAGGTGGAATATATAATAGTGATTCTCTTATAAAAAACTCTATACTAAAGTCTACATCTCTATCTAAATCTTGTCCATAAAATTCATCAAGAAAGATATCCCTGAAATGATCAACCGCTGGAGGGAATTCATCTTCTCATAATCACTATTTATTTATAAAAATATATGAAATCTTGGCTAACACTCCACCCATCCCATGATGTTCAGGTCCATCTTGACTTTCTTGGGCATCCCATTCCCATTTTTGAATATATCTACTACCCTTTGGTGATGAAAACAACACCCTATAGTGATAAAAATCAACATAGACTCGATGAGGCACTAACCAGTCTATCCAGATGATGATATCAAAGAATTTCATCTCAAGGATGAAAGTATTCGATAATAAACAATAACCACCAATCCTAAAGGGGAACTCCATACATTGTCATACACTTTTAGATCAAACTCTTAACGAAGTATATAGAGTCATCACTCCACAAAAGTATTCATTTTTAAGCATAAGAATTTCCATGATATCCAAAACTATAAATGAATATGAAACCCCAGTATTGAATAAAGAAGATTCTAAAGTAGAGTCTATTAAGACCATACCTCAAAATGTAGATGATTCATCACTCTGCTCCTCAGGTATAGGAAGTACAACATATATCTATCCTGATCAACATCCTTGATCTAAAACCTGACAACCCTGAGAAAGCATGTTATACTGGTAGAAAATATAATAAGTATGGGTTTCTTGACCATGAATACCTACTCAACCTGAATGGCATGTAATATTCTTTCTCCCTACCTGGCATGGAGCTACTGACCCCTCTCCAGAACCTAGGGCTGATGTTGACCCCCTCTCATTGACCAATAGAGGAAAAGTCAAACAAAAACATTGAATATGAGTCATATTTCCAAAATCCTATCATGCCAATTGTTATCTATCACACTAATGATTCATGTGATTTAGCTTTTCACACTGATGGCATAACACTTGGCTACCTATAAACTCACTCTGACTACTACTTCCCCCCTAAGAAAGCTAAAAAACACTTTCTACCACTGGATTAACTACCACACAATATAGGAAAAGAAATACCATTGAACAAACCTTCATATTTACTTAGGATATGCTTAGAAATGAGTTCCTGATTAACTATCTCAGAAATGGTCATCATGTTCACCTTAGAATGGAAGGGTTGCCTAAGCCCATCCTGAAAATCACCTCACTCGAGTAAACTCATCTCTATAAATAGTATGAGTGAAACATTGGAGATATGTTAAATGATATGATTGTTCCATAATAGATATATTAACCCTCTCCAAACGCATAAATTCCTTGCTTCGTTTGGATCTCAACATCTTCTGGTAGAAGTAAGTACAAAAACTAGAATAGAAATCCCTCCAAAACACCTCTCAATGTTGACTTGTATAATTTAAAACATCCCACAATTTCTTGGTGGATCCAAGAAGCATGTAGGAAGTGAGATTTAAGTTCCTCTCCTTATTAATCTCTAGATTCTTGAAGATATAAAGTATATCCTCTATTCATGACATAGTAGCCTGGGGACTACAATCCCTTAAAAAAAGTAGGTGGGTGTTGCTACTGGAATGTTCATGTCAACATTGACACAAAGGGTGAAAATCATGGATCTCCCTCCATTGACTGCACTAGATGAACAAATCAATCTATTATATAAGAATAAGTTCCTAGAAAAGGTATAAAATGTGGTACTGAAGGTGGTTTTTCATGTATAACTACAAGTTTTTTTGTGTCCTACCACCTGAGAGGCATGGTCATCCCCACCCTCTAAGAATTTGACCCATTTATATTGTGAAGGAATCTATATACAATTAGAAGAATGTGAATCTGAACTAGATATATTTTAGATAGGATATTGATAAAGAATAATAAAAGTATAAAGCCTCACTATCCTAGAAAAACACTAACCCAACTCTCTATTACTAAGGTCGGGTTATTAGTAAGATTCCAATTTTCAATCAAAAGGGTTCCATTATATGGAGTGTAAATTCAATGTTATAAATAAAAATCCCAATTAAGTTCCAATTGGTATCCTCATTTAATATTAAACATTACCTTTAACAATTTCAAATCAATGATTAGATATATACAATGTTTTAGTTAGACGCCTCTTCCATTCCCAGGTTATAAAGTCCTATACATTATAAGCTTCAATTGGTATTTCAAGTAACTGCAACCAATTTCATAAGATTCATCTAGTCTCAATATGTAAAAATTTCATATAAAATGTTCAATTATATGGATCAACATTCCATATTTGTATGGACTAAAATTGAAATCTATTTAATTACAACCACTAACCTTTCATCCCATGAAACCAATGGTTCATGGATCAATCATTTAATAATTAGTTATTTAAGTTTGAAACCATCAATAAATGCCAGATATTACCTTTTAGGCCGATGAACATGCATTAAGTAATCAATTATTTATTCCCTATAATAAACATTATCACATTTACCGGAATATAAACCAAGGCACATATGATATGATGCAGGAAATGCATATAGTAAATAAACATGGCATTGAATATGCCTGAAATATAAATCCTCAGGTGCATATAATGATTCATAAGAAGTTATTCCTTGCCATAATTTACCAAGGGTAAAATAAAATCCATAATGATAATAAATTCTGCAAGTTATGTGCCTCACCCAACAGTGAAATCAGTATAACTGTAAGAAGAGAAAAACACAACAAAAAGTACCATCCCAAAAAACTTTTCATTTTCCCTATATGTTGGTATGATACTCACCATCACAGGCTCATTACAAAATTTCATCACATCTTAGTATCCTTTCTACCATTTAAAAATAGAAATGTTAGATAAAAACCTTTGATAACACTTCTTAATATCTTGGACCTAGTTCACACAAAAGTAACAGAAGGAAATCAGCCACATTGTCTCAACTGCACCTCCACATATTCTAGAGGATATTGAATAGTAGTAAGGGTATATGGCGGTATGGTGGGGAGACTATACGCTCCTTATCAGAGTAGATCATAGAGGTAAATAAAAGATAAATTAGCATAATTAATAATAATGAATAAAGGTGAAGTAAATCATCCAATAGAAATAACTAACATAAATAATAAACAGTATCATATAAAAAATGATGATTTCATCAGGCAATAAAAAATAGGGAGTAGGGTATACATGAAATAAATAAATCTACACATTAAATACTCTATAAAAATATACAAAAGTACCTAAAATTTGTCATCCACTAGCATCGTGAGCACTAGCTCATTCCTCTACTCTCATACTCCATCCTAATACATAAATTCAAATGTCTATATATGGTAACTACCCTTTATCCCTACCTAAATCAATGTAGACTGTCTGGGAGCCAATCAATGGTGAAACAACATGTGATTAAAACTCGGTAGGTTATTCCTAATGGTTTATAATATTATCCACTATATTAATATATAATTAACAGTGTTCAAGTAATAATAAAAAAAATATTAATGAGATAACAACACCCATGTTGACCTGGGTTCTGCACAGGATACCCATCTGAAACTACCTACTTCATCCTAATCCAAAATTTCTTAGAGTATTTATTATTATTATGGAATATGTTCAGGACATGAGGCATATAACCAAGGCATCCATTAATAATGATAATCATAAAATGGATCAATAAGTCCCTTGGAATTTATGACTTAGCAGGTGGGAGTAAATAAATACATTTAAGTATTTAATACATTAAATGAATCCAAGTGTGTTTTTTTTTTGACTTGGTAGATGCATCATTGAATCAATTAGACTGTTCCCATCAAAGGAATTCTATGTATGAAATCTAGGTATCACTCAAGGCATTATATAATTTCATTTTCCCTATAGGCCCATCTAAGGAATTATGTATAGGAACCCACGTATCACCTATGGTGTAATATAATCTCATATACCCTGTGATCCCATCCAAGGTATTCCATGTAAGGAATCCAGGTGTTTCCCATGGAATATAATAATCTTAACTACCCTATGATCCCATCTATGGTATTACATGTATGGAACCAAGGTATCTCCCCTATCAGATCATAATCTCATTTTTAAATCACTAAATTCAATATTCCCGATGAGCTCATACAAGGAATTCCTTATTGGAACCCAAGTATCTACCACGGCAGAATATAAGTGGTCAATAGGCCATGCTAGTGTTTATTACATTCATCCATTAATTTAATTCAAATTATCCATTTCATCTATATGTTATAACTCAAGCATAAGGCTTGAAGAAACAAGGTCCATGTGACATGTTCATACCATTCACTATGTGTTTAATTCATTTGGACATTTTATTTGAAGGGGAAAATCCCAAACCCACCTCAAAGGAGTTCAATTACATAAGTAAGTCATTTTAGTCATGTCATTTAATTAACTCACCCACGGGGTGTTCAAGACTTATAAATAAGGGTTTTAGTCATGAAATATAATCCACACACCCAAATTGGTTGTTCGAGGTGAGGTAGACAACCACCAATGATGCAACTCAGGGTGTAAGGACTAACAAAATCAAATTGGTAGTTGTAATGATCCAGACCACTCTGGTCCATTCCTTTGTGAAAATCTGGTGTTTTGGGTTTTTTGGGAGGTCAATGAGCCTCATTTAAAAACTTTTCAAGATTTCATAGTTTTACATGTTTCCAATGGTGGCTCACCCTGGTGGTGGATCACTAGAGGTCACTCACTGGAGGTGACTCACTAGAGGTTGCTCGATAGAGGTGACTCGTTAGCAGTTGCCCGCTCGCAGTGACTCGTTGGCGGTTGCTTGCTCGTAGTGACTCGCTCGCAGTTTCTCATCCAACAGTGCCTCATCCAATGGTGCCTCATCTAATGGTTTCTCAGGAGAAGTGCATCATCTAACAGTCACTCGCAATCGGTGCCTTGCCTAACGGTGTCTCATGAACAGTACCTCATCGAGTGGTGAGTCTTCTAATGGTGGATCTTGTACAGTGTTTTAATCTTCTTCCAGTTTCACCCCTTTGATGTTTTCTTTGACAAAAACACATTTAAAGTCATATTTTATTAGTTTTAAGACCAATTAAAATCACATAAATAATATTTTACTTTTCATAAAGGTCTCAGGACTTTTATTTGTTCAAAACTCATTATCTTGACCTGATCCACCTTTAATGGAAAATCAAAAACATATCTAAACCATTGCTCTGTTTAAATATTTCGAAGGCTGAGATACCTTTCCCCCTAGTTATTTCTTTTTTTTCTTAACCTTGGTGAAATATGACCTAAACACTTCTTCTCGTAGGAGTCATATGATCAGGCTTTAGATTCTAGATCGTGTTTCCCTGGTGTTTTCCCAGCTACATGTGCACCCCAGTTTTGGTGCAAATACGAAGTGTCAATCACCTCTTCTTCCAGGTAGGTTTTCCTTCATCTTTCAAAATTTTGTATCATGTAGTATGGGTATACGAATATTTTAATTTATTAACATAGTAAAATTTACATTGATAAAGATAATTTATTTTTCTTTAAAATAATAACCATGGAGTTGGGAACGATTACCCATGTTCTTGTTGTTTTATTCATCTTGTGATATTATGATTTTAATGGGATAACTACCCAATGAAAATCATAGATATTGGGAGTCCATATTCATTTATAGGATAGTTATGGAATAAATGTTGTTGTTGTTTCATTTAATTCTTTTATATGATAATTATTAACCCTGAAAATTTGGCTAATAAATGGATGCCCCCGGACCAAACTATTTCTGTGATAACCCCTAAAATAGAAAGTGAAATAAAAGAATGAATACCTTGATAAATATGAATATTTTTCTTCTTGTATTCATATGGTGATGTGGTTATAGGGATGGTTGTACGTATGGGGTTGGTTTTGTTGATATGAAAATCTTGGTGTGGTATGTTAGTGCAGCGGGGATGCAGATCTGGTTGTGGTTTAATGTGTTGTTAGAGGTGGTTGTGAGTTAAGGTTTGACCTGGTTAGAATAATGGTTTGGGAAATATGACTTTGAATAATGATGGTAGTGGTTGGTAATGGTGATTCTCTATTGATCACATGCATAAAACTTCACCTTGTACCTAGATATTGAAATATTTTATACCATGAGTGGTTGTTAAACATGGAATTCATGCCACATTGTTTATCAATATAAAGTGCATTGATTTACAATGGATTTCACCACCTGAGTGACTTTTAACTCATTGTATGTTATGTTTCGTGATTAGTAGTTTCATGGGTTGTGATGGAATGGTTAAATGAATTGTTTAGAAAATAATGGAAATGGTCAGATAAATTTTATGGGGAATCACTACAACAGAATATCCGTTTAGCGGCGGTTTTTTTTTGTGCTTAGCGGCGGTTTAAACTGCCACGACATTGTTTGGCGGCGGTTTACAGAAACCGCCATCTAATAGGGCGTCGGCAATCTATTAGTGGAGGTTATTTATGTTTAGCGGAGGTTTCAGGAAAGTGTCGTTGCTGCCTCATTTCATGGAGGTTTCCCTGAATTTAGCGGCGGTTTTACAAGCCCTGGATATCACTTTATTTGCGGCAGTTATAACCGCCGCGAATAAAATCAAATTCCAACAGCTGTAAAACCGCCACTAAAGTCATGGGAACTGCCCCGGAATGAGGTAGCCACGATGCTTTTATTTAGCGGCGGTTATAACCACCGCTAAAAGTAAATTTTATTTTACTTTTAGTGGCGGTTTAAACTGCCGCCAATATACATTTCGCGGTGGTTAAAACCGCTGCGAAAAGCTGCCCAGAATAAAAATAATAATTCTTTGCTTCTGATGCACCACTGCCCTGAAAAGAAAATAAAACCAGAAAAAACCATCCTTGGCCTCCCACTAATGACCAAGAGCTGAATATCCAGAATAAATCACAACATCTAGAAAACATGTTTTCTCTCAATGAGAAATAATATACAACTTTAATATTTAAAAATAGAAATAAATATGAAACTCTGGAAAATAATACTTCCTATTAGAGAAAGTATTATTAACATAGCATTCAAATATCCATCAAAGGTTCCAACACATTCCTCATACTCATGTATACAACATCCTAAATAGTAAATACTAGGAAGATAAAACTCCATTGACACAACATTGTAACATCCCAAACTAGATTCCACTAAATCTTATAACTTCACTTTCTTAGGATAGATCATCCATAGTGATTCCACTCTACTTATAAAAACTGATAATTGATGAATTAGTAGTTATATTAATACCAACCCATTTTATATAATGATTTTGTTTGGTTTTGTGGCCTAGAAACCATCCTTAATACTTATAATAAATTTGAACTGATGAAACAGATTAAATAACACATTAGAAATATATTGTTATAAAAAATCCTATTGTGGGAATAGTTTTAGAGTTACATTGGGATACAGATTTTATATGAATGTTGATATTTCCAGTGAGTCTTAGTTGACATCTTTTTATGTTGGAATATAGGTTAGGTGCGAGATTCTAGTGACCTTTTAGGAATAAACCTAGAATTAGAGTTGATTCCTCGTGTTATGTGAGGGGTTAACCTAGTTTTTCTAGCATCCTTGGAGATACTAAGCATCATTGGATGCATATTTTTAGTTTTTGGTCAAAGAATGTGTTTTTTAATGTATTTTTGGATTGATTAGGACTCTAGTTGTGGAATGATTCCCCATGTTGGTAGGCGATCATGAGATAAGTAAAACTTCTAGGTGTTATGAGCATCTTTAATTCTTGAGATTAGTGGGACTGACATGCCAATATAATTTTATTTAGTTTAGTTAGTTGTGTGAGTTTAATTTCAAAGGTGTATGACTCAAGAAGTCATCATCCATGTTAAATGGTTATGAAGGATAATGTGACCCTTGGGTTTGATTTTTTGAGTAGGCTAGAAAATACCAAGAATGCACAGTGTCATTGGTCCTATGAATTATATGAAATGGGTGTTCCCATTTCATTGATGTAACATCAATTTAGTATTCATTATCATATAAATTTCCTATTTAACTAAGGTTTGGTGGAGAGAGTTGTGTGGTGTTTTGTGAAAAAATTTCTAGTCTCTGAGAGTTTGAGGGATGAAATCACAGGTAACACATTGAGGGGTATTATCACATAACTACTTGGTTTAGGGTTGTGGCATCTAAAAAGGTTTTTTTAACTAATCACTCCCTGAGTGAGGTTACCTAGGTATTAACTATGTTGTGGTGAGTGATGTAGACTAGAGTTTTTAGTAGAAAAGATAATTTATCCTAGTTCTATGGATGACTATAACAGAGGATCGAGTTTTATAACATCATCAATCTGGGTTAAAGTTCAAGATGTAGTTATTGATGTTGATTGAATGTGTACGTATGGAATAAGGATTGCATAATGCATGTGATTATGAATAGAACATTTATATTTATTATTAAGTGGATGATGTAAATCTATGTGGTAGGAAGTGAACCAAAGGTTGTTCAAGCATGGAATATTAGTTCCAAATGAGGCTTCAGCATATGCCAAGGATAGTTTTTCATGATGGAACATGGTATAATTATGTTGACTCACATCCAAAAACCATGTTTAGTGGTGGATAGAGTGTTTTTCATAGGAATTAGATTCCTATTTTTATTAAAATGGTGAATATTAAAATCCTATGGTGGGGAGAATCACACAGGTCATGGAAAATGTAACCTTTGGGAGATTGGTTGTAGAAAGAATAGTCATGAATGGTCAAAATGACTTTCAGAAGTCTGTGAGCTATAAAATCCAAGTTTTCCAGACATAGAGGAGGTGTTGAATTTAAGACTTAGGTATGAGTTTGAATCAGGTTTGGAAATTATATTCAGACTCAGGCTGCATGTGAAATCTAGGAAATGTGATAGATTGATATCACATATTTTCTTATAATGTAGCATGATAATGAAATGGTTGGTTGAGTATTCACCCATTAAATCACACCACGAGTAAATTTTGGAATTCCGTGGGTTCATCTCAATTATCACGATATAACTTTTCAATTTATGTTAATATGATTTATTTTTCAAATAAAGGCATTGGCCATCAATTTGGATGTCCACTAAGTAGGTCAACCTAAAGCGTTCTGACTGGAATTTCAGTAAACTAGTGCATGTTGTGAGCTAAGATTTCTTTGTGTAAGATGTATTAATAATGAAGTGTGTGTTTTGGTTATGACCCTTTAGTTTAAATTTTTAGGACTAGATTAACAGTGATGGTTGATTTGTAAATGGAGGTAGAAGTTTTCATGTGGAACCGCTTCATAAGGAGTTTTCAAGTGAGCTCAAGTGAGATCTGTCTTAAATAAAGCAAGCAAATCTCAAACATGTCAATGTGAAACTAGAAGTGATGTATAGTAGTATAGTGATCATGGTTTAGTGGTTTGAGAATTACTATGGTGGGAAGAAACCACGGACCTATAAATCATGTGGTGCTCGCTTTAAGTAGTTTTCATTATTAATGTGTCTGAGTGGTGTCACTTGGTTTAATGTTTCTAGATTAAATTAAGATGGAAAAGAAACCTAGGGACAGGTGATGGGAGGTGGTTTTGGGGGTCTTATTAAATTGGACATCCTCTAGATGTGGGTGTTGGTCAAATTCAATACGATCATTACACGGATTCGTGGGATTATAACTATGGTTTCTTATGAGTATGTTTGGATAGAAGTGGTTTGTACCAGACCTATGAAATCTTCCTATAAGGCCTAGAGTTGGTAAAGAAGAAAGTTATGGAATTCTAGTAATTAAAGTTTCATGACCGGATAGCTTGTAATGTATCAAAAAATGGAATTAAGAATCATAAAATAAATAATTCAGGGATATAATGATAGGTAATAATTACCAGACTGACCATGATTAAGTGGAAATTGTGTTGGGAATGTAGTTCAAGTCATGCCATAACAGTTCAGTGATCAAAATAGTTATGGTTGGAAATGGTCCATTGTAACCGGTCAGATTTATTTTGTGTTTCTAGTAAGTGGGGGTATGTATCCTCAAACAATTCCAAAAAAAACTCAATACTCCTCCATTTATTCATCCATTTAAAGAAGAGGATGGATAAGGGTTTGGATTCTGCTCCTTTTACCTCTTTTTTTTCTTCATTTCTCTAAGTGTTATCATTGTGCAATCTCATATGCCCTATTTTTAGTTCTTTTTTCAGGTTATCCATTTTCATATATTTTTTATTGAATCGAGAGACATAAATATATGAGTTAACCATCCTAATATTGAAGTATTTGGTAGAAGTTCTTTTCTTAAAATTCATGTTTTTATAAGACATACAAATTGTACGTCAAGTCGACATCCATCCTCGAGATTATATTTTAATTTATAAAGTATTCTTGCCTATATTCATGGACTTATGCTAATTTATCACCCCTCAGTCACACCTATATCTTAATGAACCACCCTTTATTTAGACCATTCTCATGACATTTTAGAAGATCTAGAGCATGTTTAGATACTTTTGATGCTGAAATCATACATTTTCAATGATGGGCCTCACCAAAGTGCCCACAACACTATCCCCTTGATCACTATGAAATGACCCAATTTGTTCATCACATCAACAATGGGTTTAACTTCTAGTCATCCAAAATCTTGACTACCAATTCAAACACAGACCTAATTGGAATGATGTATACCACACTCGAGAAATGAATACATAAAAACAAACATCAGAAATCAATAAAAAGCATAAAAAGAAACATGAGAAATCATGGAAATTTTAGGACATGAAAATGTGTGGTGGCAACTATGTGCCACAAATGTTACATATACAAATCAACTGTTTCCATTTTTGTTCAACACATCAACAGTACAACTACTCAGGGTCCGATGATGCATCGTCACCCTCTCCACCTTCATTTCCACTTTGTGTTGTCACCTGTAAGAACATTATATTGAAAATTAAATACAGTTACATATTTATATTAAAAGTTAAAACAAATGAAAGTTAGAAAACTAAATGATTTTTATTTTATGTTATTTACCTGCATACCACCAATCGATGCACTCCCACCTGGGGCATATCTGCCTATCTGCTGACATAGTTCAGTCAACTCTTTCTGTAATGCAGATATCTGATCCCCCTGCTGGTGAACTATGTTTCGTAAATAAACAATCTCTTTCTTAGAATCTCTGGGTATGGGCTGACTAAAGTCAGGAGTAGATGCAGCAGCTATCCCCGGTGGCCTGCTAAAAACCTCAGATGGTACGGGTCCCAAACCCATCCCACGCACTCTCCCAGGATTCTCCTTCCCAAGGACTTTAGCAACCATGTCATCCTGGGAGACAGAGTAGGAATGCACAGGATTGGCATCCCGTAGTTCTTTAATTTTGACCTATAAATCAAATATCAATATATATTAACACCGAAAAAATTGATAATAAGTTATTATGATAAAAAATTGACTTCATACCCCAACTTCTTTAGTAGGCTCATTAACAAAACACCCATCTAGTTTCTTGTGAACATCCAACCACAGTTCAGTTCTGGATTCCTCATGGCATAACTTTGTGACTGCATTAATCAAAGATAAATCAACAATTCAATATATTAAATAGATAATATTGTCTTATAAATATTGAAACTAATTAAAAGATTACCAATTTACTTTGATTTCTAGAAAAACTTTTTGAGCCCACAGTGTGCGGGATGACTTGCTTCGCTCGGTTTGACGCATTCTATCTTGATAGATCCTAAAATAAATAAAATGAAATTTAATACTGATGTATTGAATGTCATGTCCTTTTCATATACATGTGTAAATGTAAAATTAGGATAATATAATAATATATATATGTCAATACCATCCGCTTCTGATCTCGATGCCTGTCAAAAAACACTTTCCACTGCTCTTTCGGTACCCCACTGGGTATCTTCTCATACATTTGCAGTGTGGTCAATGAAGAATTGTTGACATCACACCACAATCTCCATTTAAAATCTTTCCACTTCTTACCTAGATTTTTCAACGTCCACTTCCGTGCTATCACATCAGCAAAGGTAAAGTAGAAGAATATCTGTATACAGAAATTCATTTTGAACATATTAGTAACATGACATTCAATTAAACCATAATTTAATAAATTTACCTTGATTTTAGAATCAAACACTTCATTTTTCCAGCTTAGAGGCATATGTCTCTAATCGTCATATGAAATAGGAATGGAAATGGGCTCCACTTCTAGCTGGCCTAGAATCTGGCCAAGCAACCCTGCGGCATCATTTGTAGGGACCCTGTAAGAATCAAATGGGACAACAATCTTCTCACCATTCAGATTCCAAACATCTGAACTTTTTATGTTTTTCTCCACGGTTGCATTTTTTTCATCTTCAATGGGAAAATAATTAGTATAAAAAAAATGCAATAAATTTATTTAATTAAAATTTGTACCTATGATAGTGACACTCCAGTATGTCCGGGATGAACTGGAAGGGGCGCGTCGCTGCCCCACTGCTAAGGCTCCTGAAGGGGGATTCGACGACTCAGCCTCTACTGGGACATCCACAGATGGTGTGAGAGATGGTGCAGGGGGAGATGGTGTAGGGGTGTCGGCAGTTGGTGCATCAGATGTCATGGGGAGGGAGCCAGATGGATAGTGATCTATCGTAGAACTGGATGAAATATTGTAATGCTTCTTCCTTGGCATTCCTATCATTTAATCAAATAAAATAATGTTCAGAATATATATTTCAAAAAAATTATGCAGAAAAAAAAATTAAAAATGATAACAGATGGAGTACTAATAGACAAAATATATATAACAATGATAATGAATGACTGCAGAAATGAAACAAGTGGTTGCTGAATAAATAAATAATTGTATATACAATCATTTTCCCCTTCAATCATGTCGGTTTCCTGCTCTATTACTTCATCCACTTCATTCATCTTTGCTAGACTAATATTTTCAATATCATGATGGACAAATAATTCTGCTTCTTGTTGCTGATTAAATTCAATTTCAGAGGCCAAATTTTCCACTTCATCACCCATATCCTACAAATCTCTTTGTATTACGTGAGAAACTACACTCCACCCTTCATCAGCAACATCATTCACATAATATACCATTTTTTCTTGCGATGCTAAGATATATGGATCATTCAGTTTACGATCACCAACATCCATCAAGCGAGAGAAGTTTGCAGAAGTAAATTGAAAGGAATCTCTTTTAATGCCTCTGATAATATCGACCCATTTTCATTTGAATAAAACAACTGAAAAATGTCCGTTGTAGTTTAATTCAATAATATCATGCATCTTTCCATAGTATTCCACTTCAGAAAATGTAAATATACCACTATTATGTGTTATCAAACCCAATTCTTGATCGACTGTATGAAATCTAAACCCATTCACATTATAAGCGTCGAACTTTCTAACTTCTTTTAGAGGACCTATAGCAAGAAACTTTAAATCTTCTCACACCTCTGCTCGAGTATTAGTATTCATGATCTGAAAAATGAAATATACTTTATTAGATTTACAAAATTTATGTGTCAAACTAATATTCGTATTTATTGAAATATTTATGAACTTACACGTCGTGCAAACCATTCTACAAGCTCTTTATTAACAGCTTTCGTTATATCTTTCTCATTTTGTGTTCGGCCTCTCATTCATCTCTTTGTTTGTATCCTCAACTCTTCAATAAATGGATCTGCAATTTCACTATTCAGCAGCACATATCTATGTGCCTGTAATAATTCCAATTCAGTCAGTGTCACATTTGAGGTCCTCCCAACTGATCGGCCAATAGCAGGAAATATTTTGGATTTATGATGTATTTGAGATTGAGTCGATGTGTTGTCAACACGTCCAACTCGATTAAATCCTGTCTCAATATCATCCAAGTATCGAGAACAAAAGGTAAGACACTCCTCAGCCACATAGCCTTCAGCAATTGAGCCTTCTGGTTTAGCTTTATTTCTCACGTATGATTTTAAATGCCCAAGATACCTGTAAAATAAAATAAACATAATTATGAATTTAATTAAGTACCAAAAATTGTTTACTTAACTGGAAAACATATAAATAAAGTACCTCTCAATTTGATACATCCATCGATAATGAACGGGGCCTCATTATTTAGCTTCTTCAACCAAATGCATAGTTAAATTCATCATTACAGTAAAAAAGGACGGTGGAAATATCATCTCCATTGCGCAAAGGGTCAATACAAACCTCTTATGGAGGTTTTCAAGCTAAAATGGATGTAGAGATTTCTCACATAGTTTTCTGAAAAATGTGCAGAACTAGAGTACAACAGCAGTAATTTTTTCAGGTAATAATGTACGTAATGCCAATGGTAGTAACTGTTGTAACAAAATATGTGAATCGTGGCTTTTCAATCCATGTAATGCATGATTCTTCAATTCAAAACACCTCGAGATGTTACTTGAATACCCATCAGATACCTTAAAATTCTTTAACATTCGAAGGAATGTATCTTTATCCCTATTTTTCATTGAAAAAGTTGTTGGAGGATACTTTCCATTCTCATCTGGCCATAGATCGCGTTTTATGTTCATTGTTTGTAATTATTTGCGAGCATTGAGATGATCCTTTGACTTTCCATGCTCATTAAGCAATGTGAAAATAAAATTGTCACAAACATTCTTCTCAATATGCATCACATCAAGATTATTCCGCAACAAATTAAATTCCCAATAAAGAAGTTTGAAGAATATACTTTTTTTCTTCCATTGTTGCGTTTCGGTTTCGCTTGACGATGCACTTCGGACCCGTTTTCCGCTATCATTCAAATGATGAACCTTCCCAAATTCTGTTTCAACATTTTCAAGATGTGCCAATATTTAAAAAACATTTAAAAACTTTGGAAGTGGTCTACGATCAATGGAACAATTAAATTTTGATCTGTTCAGCTGAAATCTATGAGATGCATCAAGAAATCTTTGATGACACAAGAAGCACCATTTTCTACTGTGAGGTAGCCGTTTGGGCTCAAAATAAAAGTTACAAACGGGACAATCCAAACTCGTTTAGGTGTTCCAACCAGATAAATTCCCAAGCCCAGGGAAGTCACTAATGGTTCACATTAAAGCAGCATGCATTTTGAACATTGTTTTAGAAGAAGCATCAAATGTTTCAACACCATTGCTCCATAACTCCTACAATTATTCAATCAAAGGCTGCAAGTATACATCAATATCATTTCCAGGAATTTGTTTTCTAGGAATAATCATCAAAAGGATAAAAGATGTTTGTTGCATGAAAATCCATGGAGGCAGATTATAAGGGATCAAAAAAATTGTCCAAATGCTATAATTGGTACTCAAAGTCCCGAATGGGTTGAATCCATCGGTAGCCAATCCCAATCGAACATTCCTAGCATCAGCTGAGAAATTGATATGTAATGAATCAAATGTCTTCCACGATTGGGAATCTCATGGATGTCTCATTAACCCATCATTGTTATTATCTACAGAATTCCACTTCATGTGTTCGGCGGTTTTCAATGACATGAATAATCTTTTCAATCGAGGCTTCAAAGTAAAGTAATGCAAAACCTTTGCAGGTGTGCTCCTTTTCTTCTTCTCCATGAAATTATGTTCATTCAGACTTCCAACATCACCCTTTGCCTGCCATCTAGAAGAAGAACATTTCTTGCAATTCTGTCTACTTGAATCCTCTCCCCAATAAAGCATACAATCATTGGGACATGCATGTATTTTTGTATAATTCAGACCAAGCTTGTTAACAACTTTTTTCATATCATAAAAAGATTCTGAGATTTTTGCTTCAGGAAATGCATCACGAATCAATTCCAATATCATGGACATTGCCTTATTTGTTATTCCACATATACATTTGATATGGTACAACTTCAGAAAAAATGAAAGCTTTGAATATTTCAAACACCCACTATACAACTCTTGATTTCCATCATCAACAAAATCATGAAACGCATTTTCCTCAGTGAAGTTTTCTCTTACATTTTTCTCCACAGAATCAAGAGGAGGATCCAATGATATGTGACAATCTTGATCTGCCTGTGTTACAGTCTCAAAAACATCACTTGTCACGTTGCAATTTGTAGCACCCTATTCTGGTTGTTCTGATATGTTTTGATGCTGATAGTGGTGTCTTGCAGTGTTGAATGCATCATTTATTAGGTTTTGCATTTCATTTTCCATTTTAGACGAACTTGGGACCTCATTATGAAGATTAACATCAGTGCTCAATCTTTCTATAACGTTCGATTCTCCATGACAAATCCAACACAAATATTGGGCAGGGAAATGATTAAGTATTAAATGTTCATAAACCTCATCTCTCTTCAACCATGTTCTAAATTTACATTTAGGACTTGGACATTTTATTCTCCCTTCAACGGATCGATTAGAAATTTCAAAATCTAAAACTCATTCAAACCCTTAACATACTGAGGTGTGTTCCTCGGTAATGTGATCCATCTTTTATCCATGTATATCACAATGTGCCTACACAAAATATATGATAGTGTAAGATTACAGAAACATAATATAATAAAGATGACCCATTGATCATAAACTATGCATAATATAATAAATTTGATTCATTGATCACATTTACCACTTCAAACCAACTAAACAAGTCTGGTCCATAGGAGACAGTGTCAACACCTCATTGAGGAGCAGTAATAATGTCAGTTTACAAACAAATCATAACACGGTCGATCACACATTTATGTTTCCTCAAACAACACCCCATTGACGTGTGATCAAAACTAATCATAATGAATTTTAAACCTGAGACATTATGTGATTGTTTAGGCTTGACCTTATAGGTCCTCCAAGAGGAATGATGTTTCTCAATGGTTTCACACACAACCAACCATATCAAAGTCGTATTTCCAAGCAATAACTGAAGAGATTTATGACATGAGAGCTCAAAAGAAATTCTAGAAAAAAATTCCATTTTTCAATTGACATCTTAGGTTGTTTCATTCTACCGGAAATGACACATGTTTAACAAAAATGACAAGATTATCCCCACTTTTAGAGTGTCCTAGTTATCAAAATTAGTGATATATCAGCCACTAATAAGTTATCTATATCATATTCACATCAAACATACGTTTGATTCTCCCCTCAAGCACACTCATTACATCATAACAATCATAAAGAGGGCCAAAACCAAACCGACCAGCATGCTAAAACACCTTATTATTTTTTAATTACTCCAATGCTTTGAGACATAGTTGATTATTTAATTCATAGCTCACTCAACTCCGTAGATGACCCGACACCTTAAATACAGCCCATTGTTCAATGATTTAACCAAACTCCATACATTCATTACAACATTTAGAACTCTACATGAAAAACATTAATGTAAGAGTGTTACCATAGGTTCCATAAGAAATTGGACGATTAGAGATCATGAAGTACACTAAGAAACATTTTCGAGTGTCTGAAAAAATACCACCATTATATTATTCATCAAAGTATGGTTTCATCATAAAATCTGAAGACAAACTGAGTAGAAAGTATGCTATAATATTGTATTATTGGATGATTTCCCTTTTAATTTCATTATATAGATCAGGATTGAATAGCATCAATTGAGATCCATGAAACAAATTATGTAAAAAATTGATTTGTGGTGGTGAAGACAACTAATAATTCACAATAGTAAATAGTTCAATTATCTAAAAATTGATAATATATTAGGGAGAAACATTTAATAGTAATCAAAATTTTGTTTTCCAAATAATGGAGATATTATTAATATAATGTCATTATCCACCTCAAGTGATAATGGTAATCATGGATGATCTATATATGATTTTAGATGAAATTGAGCCATCAACTACCTCATTTTGATAATATAAATATTTGTCATTGTCTCTAAAACTCTAATAGTTATAATAATAAATTTATCAAAAAATTTATCACAAAAATGACTTGAACATGAAGTAAATCCATAAAATGGTTTTATTATATCCATATTCATCACTGTATCAAAATAATTTATTGTATTAAGACACAAGTAGTAGTAAAATATCTTTACATGAGCCTCTAAAATAAATCACAAAATATTTTATCATTTACTATAATGGTTGGATAAACCATTTTGATTGTACATACAATTTATGATGATTAATAAATTCCATTGAATACTATGCACATAGAGATTACATTAATGCATACCAAAACTGATATATAATCCTAGGAACCTGGTTAAACATAATTGATGGGGGTAAATTAATTTTCTAAAATATTGAATTAGTAAAAATCTACCACTGTAATATATATAAAAATAAGGTTGTGGTGGGACACCATTTGGAGAAAATCCATAGTCACCCATATGTAATTTTGTTTTCATTTTATTCTTTGTAGACTAATGATACCATCCATAGTTATATGATCCCATGTCCAACTGAAAAATAGTAAGGAGATGAATGTACCCACTGTGAGATGGCTTGTTTCCATGAAATATTAACATGGTCGGAATCATGATACAAACCCTTGAAAATTCCACATTTCACCATCCCACCAATAATCGGTTTTAAACCCTTTATACACCTTCTGTAATCCTAGATGAAAAAACCATCGAAAATAATTGTAACTATGAAAAATATATTCCTAATAATCTATAAGAACAAATATTTGATATATAAACTACAATTAATATTTCTTATATAACCACCTTCCCTCAATGTTCTCCTCATGATTTAATTTTACCCAACTATTCAATCATTTTAGGTTTAGTGGTCTAAGAATCAAAAAACATATCATTCAAATCAGTAGTGAGATAAACATGATAAAAAATAGTAGAATTTCCTTTTTAAACTCAATCCAAATAAATATCAACTATATGAAATATCATATTTCATTAGCCTAAATCTTATTTATCCAACTGATTATATAAATTCAAAATCAATTAATCTATTAAAAAATTACCTATACCCAATGTATATAAACCTGAATTAGGTATCAAATTAACAATTTTCTTCAAATTAACATGCTAAAACTTAAAGTAACAAACATTATAATCAAATAATAAACATATAGTGCAAAAAATTTTGTAAAAAAATATGAAAAATGTTGGAAAATTCACTTTGGGGTCGTGGACGCAGTGATAAGGGTCACCGGGAGAAGGGGGGTCACGGGTTTCCGGGGTCACCGGTCGCTGGTCGTGGGCTCCGTCGTAGGCGTTGGTCGCGGGGTCGCTGGAGACGGAGGTCGCACGTTCGCCGGAGTCATCGCGGGGTCATCGGTGGGGGGTTGTGAGAAGAAGGGATCACGGGGTCGGGAGGGTTGGGAAAAATGGGGGTCGGGGTAGGGAAGAGCCGGGAATTTTAAAAAAATATGGGTTTAGCGGCATTTTATTAAAAACCTCCACGAAACCTTTTTTGGAAAACATTTAGCGGCGGTTTTGTGAACCGCCTCCACAAAACCGCCGCTAAATCCTATTTGTGTTGTAGTGAATGTGAAATGGGTTCTATGGATGATGTGTCATGTTGTGCTTTTAGAGGTAGCAGAAAGGTTGGAAATTTTGTGACATAGATGTTTGTTTGATAACCCATAGGTTGGGCTTGAGTGTTTGTAATTATATATGTACATACATTTATTTTCCTTTTCATTTTCATATTCACCCCTCCCTAGTAGAGAACTATGTGTCGTACACCTCCATCGTCATGGGGGAGGGTGTCTTTCCTAAACATCCAGGTGGGAGGATGGATGGTTGTCCACCCACCCTCACATACTCCCTCTTCCAGGCAATGATACCCCATATTATTCCGGAATGTTGTGGTTTTGATTCTCAGGTGTGTGCAGGAGAGTTGTGCTTTCCCAGGTGTCTTTGAGATGAGATGTATTGTGCTTTCCAATGTGTCTTCGGGATGAGGTGTGGTTTGTGGCCTAGGTGTCTGCGGGTGGGATGTGACGTGGTTGTGGCTCAGGTGTCTTCATGTGGGATGTGATGTGGTTATGGAAAAGGTGTCTACGGGAGAGATGTGATGTGGTTTTTTATGCCCAGGTGTATAGGGGATAGATGTGACGTGGTTTGTGGGGCCTAGGAGTGTGGGGGGGTTGTGACATGGATTTGAAAGATGTGGGTGTGTGATAAAGTTTTTCACTAGGAAAGAGTGGATAAACATTGGGAAATTTGTGTGGGGTAACCTATCATTGATGTGCTTTATACTACATTACATGACTTGTGATATTTGGTGAGTGTTCCTTAGTGAGGATGGGATGGTTAGTATACCATCTTAGGTGTTATTTGGTTCTACTATTTTCTCATTGGTTAATTACTATGCCTCTTTCACATGTGCCCAAGAGACTTGGGTTTTCCTACTGAGTATACTTGTATGATCATCATACGTATGTAAACTATTTTCATGTTTCTATGAGGATTACACGGACCGTGCTAGACCCTACTAGCTCGAATCTCGATAGTTGATGGTCGATACTTATCATTGTTTTGGTATTTTACATTAGAGACATTTGTTTTGTATCAGTTATATTTTACACATGCATGTGGGGTGGATTTTTTCTTTATTTTCTAGTATTTCTTGAAGTTATTTTTGGGTATTTCATTTTATCTAACAATATTGTTTCATATAAAGGGTAATTCCTTCCATATTGTGAGATTTTTACACCCTTAGTTCTAGTCGCCAAATCGGGGCCTACTAAAGGTGGGACTCAGGGGCCATTATCTCACTTTCTTCATTTCAAGCCCAAGAGGGGTATCTTTGGTGGGATGGGGTCATGACCGTAGAAATATATCTAATTAACATAAATTTTAATAGGTTATGCATGGAAAATCTAGCACATGGAACAATGGTGTGGGATATAATCAATGAGACTTTAAGGTAATGGTACTAGACTGCCAACCATATACCGGTAGATGACTCATCACCCATTATCATCTTTATATTTGGTCTAGAATGGGGTAAATTGGAAAAAATAAACAAAAAAATAAAAAAATCATACTATCTCACATGAATGTGGAAAATAATACGGTGAGAGAAACAAGAAAAAGAATAAAGAGGACTCATATACATACCAATTTTTACAAAAAAATACTGATGGTGTTTGATTCCAAGTCTAGATTAAAGATATACTTTTCAAACATAAGGAATAATAAATGGAGATTTAGGAACAATTTTTATTCATTGAATAGAGTAGAAGAAGGGAATAAATGAGGTTAAATGGATGGAGTTCAAAATGGTAAAATCAACCTTTTTAAAGGGTCACACGGTTTAGCTTCATGGTTTTCCAAAACATGAGAAAACCATGCATAGAACACTGTCTAAGAACAAGCCCCTCACATAGCCCATTCACTCTGCTTGAAAATTTGTGTTCTCAGCTCTTCCTAGGGCACACACCTTGCACGGGCTAAGTTAATTGTTAGTACTAACCATGTGCATACCCTGAAACATACCTCTAAATTAAATTTTAGGTTTTTATGGTCATGTTTTAATACTCACATGATTAAATAAACCATGTGGCACCCCATATGTTCCACACAGTTGAGGTGCACGATTAGCACCAACCATGCACTAACTATGTGCCTCACTTTTTTTCTCTAAAAAAGAAAAATCTAGGATCTAAACAATCCTTAATTCTCCCAAAACCTTCCTCAATCCCTTATTCACACTAATTAGTATATAACAAAATATTTAAAATGAAAATTTTAAGGATCCATACCTCTAATAAAAATCAGGATCATATAACTTTCTCAACCATGTCATAACAATTTGTAAGGGTGGTATCTAATTTCAAATTAGTAATATGTCATCAAAATATATTACTATGAAAAAAACCTAACTCCCACTAAACCACTTATAATACATGTATTGTATTCATTATTAATGAAATCAAATTATTTTATGTATTAATTAAATTGAATGTTCAATGACCTAGATGTTTTCTTTAATCCAAAAATTGATCTCTATAACTTGAATACCATTTTTTTTCTTTTCCTGGATTCACAAACCTTTTTGATTGTATCAGGAAAACATTCCCCTAAAGGTTCCTATTAAATAAAGTAGTTTTGGCATCCATTTTCCAAATCTCATGGTTACAGTAAGCTGTTATGGAAAGAAAAATTTTGACAGATTTAAACATAGAAAATGGAGAAAAGATTTAATAATAGTAAATGCCTTAACATTATCTAAACCCTTTAGCTAGTAGTTATTTTTTATTAATATTTGCATTACCTTATATGTCTAGTTTTCTTTGGAATACCCATTTACACCCAATGAGATTGATATCAACTGGAAGATCAAGCAGAACCCAAACATTATTTTGATACATGGAATCCATCTCAGAATTAATTTATTCTTTCCACCTTGTAATTTTTGGTATCTCTACTTATAGAGACCCGAATCCTAACGTACATGGACATTACATTACATTTGCGGAATACTTAGTACATAACAAAAACACACACACAAGGATCGTAATAGTTCAGTGTCTTTGGAAACTCGGAATATAATCTTCTAATCCTGGTGAAAGATCTTCAACATCTCCAATAAATATCTTCCTTTTTTTATACCTAAAACCTTTCTTTATATCCTGGGGAAAAGAAAACATAATAGGGTGAGCTCAAATGCTCAGTAAGGTAAACAAAAGAAATATCAATCACATCCTATACACAAGCACATAACTTTTGGAAATCTTAACCTGCAAAAGAGATCATAATTTCATAACATGGGATAAATCATGGCAGTGAAATGTAATCACAATAATCATAACTTAAAACATGAAACTTTGTGTCATACACACATAATCATAGAGAATCATTTCTTTTTAGTCAAGACTCATTTCCAAGATTATCTTAGTGGACAAAGTCCCTTTCTGAACCGAGTCACCCTCGTTCCAGTCCTGTTTCACTGAACCGGTATAACCTACCATTCTAGCCATGTCTATCTCATGAGATATATAATCTTTACCCAATGTAGTGGAGGGAGATATAGGTCCCACCCATCTCATAATGATACCATTCTTATGTGTGCCACAAAATCATAAATCATACATCATTGCATAACCCATGTAATAAAAATGGGATTCGTAAACATCGTGACATCATAAAAAAATTCATATAAGATAAAGGAATTCATAAAAATAATTCCATCCCAACATAACCAAATCAATGTAATAATAGGGATAGAAACAGAACCCTATGTTATCTTAGATGGAAAAGAATTTTGATAAAACACTTGAAATGAATTCTTGAGGAAAATAACCTTTCTTCTTCAAAATCAATTTCTTTTCACAAAACGTCATGCAATTTTAAAAGAAAGATATTTTATTGAAAATAGTCATGAAATATTTTGGAGGAAGCTTCATGAAAATAAGTCTTTATAAAACCGTAAAAATCCATTCATACCGTATAAGTTAAAAAAACATTCTTCGTACTTTTTTCGGAAAGTCAAAAAGTACCTCGTACGAAAAACGACAAAAGATTCCTTTCATATCTTTTACTAAAATCTAACCGAAAGGTAAAATTGGATTTAAAAAATTGTAGGTGGATGGAAATAATATTACATATTGAGGAAACATGGATGTGGAAGATAAAATACACCCCAGTAAATACCAAAGTATAAACAATCTCGGATAAAAATGAGATTGTGATATTTCCCTTACCTTAAGTCTGATTTGCTTCGTAAGTGTCCGAACCTCCTGTATAATGATTTAACTAACGTCATTAACTTATTACAGAATCATATTCATTGTTATGGTATCATATATGGTTCACTTATGACTTTATATTACCCGTTCTTTTGTAAATTCCATGTTAAAGAAGCATTTTGGGTAAAATCGTTTCATTTATCGTAGGTGTTTGGACTTGTTGTTCTTGACATTATTATTACTTATATCATGATTTACTTACTTCCAGAATATAAAACATGATTTATATATCATATATATTCAGTATATATATATATAATAAATATGTAAATGAAATGAAACACACTGTTCATGGAGACAGTAGTCCGTACGTACGCATGAACGTTGTTTCCCTTTCCTCATTGTCTTGAATGGAAGTAAGTAGATGACATACATATATACATAAATCCAGTAGCCTTATAATGTCATATATTTAATTATTATTGCTTATATATACTTTATAATCATTCTTAAATGGTTAACATGGAGAATGAATCTCATCGCGTCGTGGAGACGGTAGTCCGTACGTACGCACGAGCGATGATATCATTCCCATGGTCGTGGAATTGTGTTGAAGTGTATGTATACTATTTCAGTATCAATATCACTCTATAATAATCATATATAGTTACTCCTTACACCATTATACCCATCCAATTAAGGTGGTGGCATAAAATAGATTACACCACGGCGTGGAGACGGTATTCCGTACGTACGCACGCGCGGTGATTTCCTTTTTCCATAGGATGGATAGAAGGTTAATTAGAGTTTTTTCATATTTATAATAACATATAAGTATATAATAAATACTTATGTTATTACTTTATCATGAAACAACTAAAGAAGAATAAGTTGAAGAAGAAAGAAATTGAAAAAGATCGGTAATGGATATTACCTCTTTTTGACGCGCCTTTTCTTAACCTCCACTTAAAGAACTATGGATGGTCTTTGAAGAAGACCAGGACCTTTAGGATGATACTAGGGAAGTTGAGAAGATATTTTGGCAGGGTTTGGCCAATCTTTAAGGCTCATAGTTTTGTGAGGAAGAGAGGGAGGAGGTGCCCTTTTATAAGGGAGGAGAGGGGCACCTTTGGAATAACTAAAAATATTATTTTATTATAAAGTCAAGTTCGGTTTTAAATAGCTCCAAATTGATTTATTTCGAGGCTAAGAAGGGTATGGGTCTAAATCCTCTCATACAATAGGATTTAGACAAGTTTAGGTTATTATTTTAACCTTATCAATTAGATTTAACTCTAAGTTAAATAATTTAACTTTTACTGTGTCTTTTTGTTTTCTTACACTAAATGGTTAATAAACATACCATAACAAGCCAAACGAACCCCAAGTTGTTTATTATTAATATATATATCTTTATCTAAGTAATTTTGCCGAACATTAGATTTTGAGGAATTAAATAACAATTTATAATATAATATTTGTTTTAAAAACTAATTTATGTCAATTTTGACACTATTTGGTACATGATTTTTATGAAATTCATAACAGAATGATAAGTTCGAACCAAGTTACTTAAATCAACAATAACATGTCATATTAACCTATAAAATTAGTTTAAGTCACAAAAAGTCTCAAATTACATTTATTTGGGCATTTATAACATCAATTGTGTTAATTTTTCTTAAAAAGGTAATTACTGCATCATTGTTGTGTCATATATAAATTTACTTATTTAAAGTCTAAAAATTACAAATAAAATACCATTATGTAGGAAATCATTTTAGCTTTATAATGAATATTTATAGTCGAATTTATCTTATGTGTAACCCCATATTAAAAATGTTTTAGTAAATAAACTTTGATTTTAACTCTTTTAACTTTTCTTTGAATTAAATAATAATAAATGTCATAATCTAATCCAAGTGGGCCTAAATGATAATATTTTACACTTAAGGTTGTTTTTGGTCGAGATACACTTGTCCAATAGGATTAGGACATGTGTTAGTGTAATATTAATATCATTTTTTACCCTTAATTACCCTATTTACTTTTAACCGTGGTAAATAAAAGTAAAAAGTTACTATTCACCAAAAATTATTTTCATCTCATTGAACCACATTTTACTTACTGACATCAACCGTGTCTCTCGGATTTTTGAAATTCCATTCACAGAAGTGGTAAAATTAAGTTTTATGAAAAATTCAGTTTTTTAACTACAACTTAGTAGTTTCACTATTCATCAAAAATTGATGTTTTTCAGAACAATGCCAAAATTTCATCCTAAGCAATATTTCATATTCCGAATTAAAAAATAAAGTCTATTTTACCAAATTCATATCATAGAAGTTTCATTAATTAATTTTATAATTAAATCCCGCTGTTAAAACAAATAGCGTGTTTTTAAGAAACGATATCTATCAAAAGATTGACACTTGTTTATGTCTGGTTTAAATGTGAAATTACATCCAATGACCAACATTGTATTAAATTGTAAAAATATATTCTAAATATACTTTAAAACCACTCAAATTAATAATTTATCACTATTAATTATTTCGATTGAAAAAGTTGTTTTTAACTAAAATTTAGTAATTTTCACTATTCATCAAAATATGAAAGTTATCCGAAAAGTACCAAAATTTCACCTTAGGCTAAATTCGATACTACGAATCCAAAAATGAAGTCCATTTTGAGAGCTAAAATTTCTAAAATTTTAAAAGGTGGTTATTACTATTCATAACGGCTAGTTATAATAATATTTTAATAGCATATCGTTGTTTAGTGAAACTCGGTATTGCGTACTACACACGCTATCGAGGAAGGTCGTGATTGCGTGTAATGCAATGAAAGTCAAGGATGTGTGTTGTGAAAGCTCCTTTTGGTGTAGCGTACAACACATGACATTAATAAAATTAAAAAGTATATTTTTCATAAAATCTCGGGCTGTTACATTCTACCCCCCTTAAAATGAATTTCGCCCTCGAAATTCGTCGGGGTTATAAATGGTTTACTACTTGAAAGTTTCTTTAATAGAAACCCACATTGTAAAAAGGAATACCAAAACCATTCTTTAAAAACAAAAGTATGAAACGTAACGGTTACCCAAATAAACTAGTCACTGGGTTTCCACATAGGTGAAAATATGGATATGGAAGAAAAATCTAACCATCATGTTCTGATGGAGAGTGGTAGAGAACATGGCTATGGAAAATCCAACAATCACAAATCCATAAATTTGTGACGCTCTAAGGTACCATCTGATTAATCAGATATAAGAGCACTAGGACAACATTTTTGGTTTTCAAGATCATTTCCCTAATGTTGAAGAATTTGAATTAGAATAAATACTTACTTTATTTTGGTACAATCTCACTGTTGTTCATGCCTTGAAAATTTCTACTTCATCTCTTAAATAAATGAAGTTGAATTTGTTATTCGTGAAGTGTTAGAAGATCATGTGATAGAATGACGGGTCATTCCATCTGTCTCAAAAAAAGGTTAGCAAAAGTTATTAAATATACATAAGTCATTCTATAGTGAGATTAATCATATATGGTTCCTAAAATGGACTTATACTTTTTATATCATACTGCTTAATATAATAAAACTAGTTTCTACTAAACAGGGACTTCCTGTAGGCCAGTGGTAGGCGATAAATGCCAGTCGCACTTCGGTTGTTGGTTCGATTCCCACAGCCTTGTCCGACGCGATGGGCTGTCGCCCGTCCTACAGGTTGTCCTTTTTCTAAAACTACATTACTATAACATCCCATCAATAATATCAAAAGAAGAACTTCTATCCTTAAACAATACTAATTTATGTCCAACATAATCCATTCTAGTCTTTAGGCTTATTCATAATACTGCAGTCCATTGTCATAATATAGTGAAAACGATTACCAGAGATTTAATACCATCTTTGATCCCCATATATAATAAGATATGTATTGTTGGTCACATTACAAACATTCAAAGGCCTTAATCATGTATTCTCTTGAATACCCATTAAACCATAGTGAAAACTTGAATGCAGTTAAAAGTTAACACTTTCCACATACCAAAATCCTCAAAATTCTATATACTCAAACCATGATATCACTTAGTCCTTATATCAATCATGAGCTCATGAATACTGTCAAACATTTCATTTTCTCCTTATCCCTTCATTATGCACATATCATCTACTTTCCAAAATATTTGAATCACTTTTCATGGTTACCGGTACCTTAAAATTATTGAAAACCACAATAGACCAATACATAAATATTTGAATACACCATAAAAGTTCCTCAACAACATTATTCTTGAATACCAATACATAAACACTTCAGTCCATCCACTTCAATGATTGTCCTGAAATAAGTCCTTCCTTGATTTAGAAGTAACTTTTTAGGTCAGGGCATTGAGTTGGGTAATTCCCATGTTCTCCACAAATAAGACATTGAACTCCATAACAGTCTTTCACTCTATGACCCTTTTCTCCACACAGATAACATCAGTCCCTCCATTTGAGTTATTCCTCAAGGTTCTTCTTCCCTTCTTTAGAAATCTCAATCTTCCTTTCTTTATGCTCCTCAACATGCGAACATGCATAATAGTTTATCTTCCTCTTCTTTGATGAATTATGCATACCACTAAATTTCACCTTGTTAATCATATATCGCGATGACTTATTCGGCATAATCACAATATCTTTATCTCTAGGAAATACACAATTTTTTTGCTCATAGTCACCAATTTGTCCATTGGATTCAATGTTAACCGAATTCCTTCTGGTTCCCTCCATTAACTAAAACATAAAAAGAATCTTGTGAGAGGAAAAAATCATAATAAAGGGAGAGTAACTTCAATATCTAACATCTTTGGTTTAATCTAATATTGTTACCATAGTTCTAGGAATATATCCTATACGTATACTTATCCTTATGGACATCCCTAGACATACCTTAGAAATATCTCTAGGGATCTCACTAACGTTTTCGCATCCTAGTTTCCAAAGGTTGACTAAACCTTTCCTCTGATACCAACTGTAGAGACTCGAAGCCTAACGTACATGGACATTACATTACATTTAAGGAATACTTAGTACATAACAAAAACACACACACAAGGATCGTAATAGTTTATTGTCTTTGGAAACTCGGAATATAATCTTCTAATCCTGGTGAAAGATCTTCAACATCTCCCATAAAGATCTTCATTTTTTTATACCTAAAACCTTTCTTTATATCCTGGGGAAAAGAAAACATAATAGGGTGAGCTCAAATGCTCAGTAAGGTAAACAAAAGAAATATCAATCACATCGTATACACAAGCACATAACTTTTGGAAATCTTAACCTGCAAAAGAGATCATAATTTCATAACATGGGATAAATCATGGAAGTGAAATGTAATCACAATAATCATAAATTAAAACATGAAACTTTGTGGCATACACACATAATCATAGAGAATCATTTCTTGTTAGTCAAGACTCATTTCCAAGACTATCTTAGTGGACAAAGTCCCTTTTTGAACCGAGTCACCCTCGTTCCAGTCCTGTTTCACTGAACCGGTATAACCTACCGTTCCAGCCATGTCTATCTCATGAGATATATAATCTTTACCCAATGCATTGGAGGGAGATATAGGTCCCACCCATCTCATAATTATACCATTCTTATGTGTGCCACAAAATCATAAATCATACGTCATAGCATAACCCATGTAATAAAAATGGGATTCGTAAACATCGTGACATCATAAAACAATTCATATAAGATAAAGGAATTCATAAAAATAATTCCATCCCAACATAACCAAATCAATGTAATAATAGGGATAGAAACAGAACCTTAAGTTATCTTAGATGGAAAAGAATTTTGATAAAACACTTGAAATTAATTCTTGAGGAAAATAACCTTTCTTCTTCAAAATCAATTTCTTTTCACAAAACGTCATGCAATTTTAAAAGAATGATATTTTATTGAAAATAGTCATGAAATCTTTTGGAGGAAGCTTCATTAAAATAAGGCTCTATAAAACCGTAAAAATCCATTCGTGCCGTATAAGTTAAAAAAACATTCTTCATACTTTTTTCGGAAAAGTCAAAAAGTACCTCGTACGAAAAACGACAAAAGATTCCTTTCATATCTTTTACTAAAATATCACCGAAAGGTAAAATTGGATTTAAACAATTGTAGGTGGATGGAAATAATATTACATATTGAGGAAACATGGATGTGGATGATAAAATACACCCCAGTAAATACCAAAGTATAAACAATCTCGGATAAAAATGAGATTGTGATATTTCCCTTACCTTAAGTCCGATTTGCTTCGTAAGTGTCCGAACCTCCTGTATAATGATTTAAATAATGTCATTAACTTATTACAGAATCATATTCATTGTTATGGTATCATATATGGTTCACTTATGACTTTATATTACCCGTTCTTTTGTAAATTCCATGTTAAAGAAGCGTTTTGGGTAAAATCGTTTCATTTTTCGTAGGTGTTTGGACTTGTTATTCTTGACATTATTATTACTTATATCATGATTTACTTACTTACAGAATATAAAACATGATTTATATATCATATATATTCAGTATATATATATATATATAATAAATATATAAATGAAATGAAACACACCGTTCATGGAGACGGTAGTCCGTACGTACGCATGAACATTGTTTCCCTTTCCTCATTGTCTTGAATGGAAGTAAGTAGATGACATATATATATACATAAATCCATCAGCCTTATAATGTCATATATTTCATTATTATTGCTTATATATACTTTATAATCATTCTTAAATGGTTAACATGGAGAATGAATCTCATCGCGTTGTGGAGACGGTAGTCCGTACGTACGCACGAGCGATGATATCATTCCCATGGTCATGGAATTGTGTTGAAGTGTATGTATACTATTTCAGTATCAATATAACTCTATAATAATCATATATAGTTAATCCTTACACCATTATACCCATCCAATTAATGTGGTGGCGTAAAATAGATTACACCACGGCGTGGAGACGGTATTCCGTACGTACGCACGCGCGGTGATTTCCTTTTTCCGTAGGATGGATAAAAGGTTAATTAGAGTTGTTTCATATTTATAATAACATATCAGTATATAAGAAATAATTATTTTATTACTTTATCATGAAACAACTAAAGAAGAAGAAGTTGAAGAAGAAAGAAATTGAAAAAGATCGGTAATGGATATTACCTCTTTTTGACGCGCCTTTTCTTAACCTCCACTTAAAGAACTATGGATGGTCTTTGAAGAAGACCAGGACCTCTAGGATGATACTAGGGAAGTGGAGAAGAGATTTTGTCAGGGTTTTGCCGATCTTGAAGGCTCATAGTTATGTGAGGAAGAGAGGGAGGAGGTTCCCTTTTATAAGGGAGGAGAGGGGCACCTTTAGAATAACTAAATATATTATTTTATTATAAAGTCACGTTCGGTTTTAAATAGATCCAAATTGATTTATTTAGAGGCTAATGTGGGTATGGGTCGAAAGCCTATCATCCAATAGTATTTATACAAGTTTAGGTTATTATTTTAACCTTATCAATTAGATTTACCTCTAAGTTAAATAATTTAACTTTTACCGTGTCTTTTTGTTTTCTTACACTAAATGGTTAATAAACTTACCATAACAAGCCAAACTAACCCCAAGTTGTTTATTATTAATATATATATCCTTATCTAAGTCATTTTTCCGAACAATATATTTTTAGGAATTAAATAACAATTGATAATATAATATTGTTTTAAAAAACTAATTTATGTCAATATTGACACTATTTGGTACATGATTTTTATGATATTCATAACAGAATTATAAGTTCTAACCAAGTTACTTAAATCAACAATAACATGTCATATTAACCTAGAAAATTAGTTTAAGTCATAAAAAGTCTCAAATTACATTTATTTGGGCATTTATAACATCAATTATGTTAATTTTTCTTAACATGGTAATTACTGCATCATTGTTGTGTCATAAATAAATTAAATTATTTAAAGTCTAAAAATTAAAAATAAAATACCATTATGTATTAAATCCTTTTATCTTTCTAATGAATATTTATAGTCTAATTTATCTTATGTATAACCCCATATTAAAAATGTTTTGGTAATTAAACTTTGATTTTAACTCTTTTAACTCTTCTTTGAATTAAATAATAATAAATCTCTTAATCTAAACCAAGTGGGCCTAAATGATAATATTTTACACTTAAGGTTGTTTTTGGTCGAGATACACTTTTCCAATAGGATTAGGACATGTGTTAGTGTAATATTAATATCATTTTTTACCCTTAATTACCCTATTTACTTTTAACCGTGGTAAATAAAAGTAAAAAGTTACTATTCACCAAAAATTATTTTCATCTCATTTAACCACATTTTACTTATTGACATCAACCGTGTCTCTCGGATTTTTTGAAATTCCATTCACAGAAGCGTTAAAATTAAGTTTTATGAAAAATTCAGTTTTTTAACTACCACTTAGTAGTTTCACTATTCATCAAAAATTGATGTTTTTCAGAACAATGCCAAAATTTCATCCTAAGCAATATTTCATATTCCGAATTCAAAAATGAAGTCTATTTTACCAAATTCATATCATAGAAGTTGAATTAATTAATTTTATAATTAAATCCCGCTGTTAAAACAAATAGCGTGTTTTTAAGAAACGATATCTATCAAAAGATTGACACTTGTTTATGTCTGGTTTAAATGTGAAATTACATCCAATGACCAACATTGTATTAAATTGTAAAAATATATTCTAAATATACTTTAAAACCACTCAAATTAATAATTTATCACTATTAATTATTTCAATTGAAAAAGTTGTTTTTACCTAAAATTTAGTAATTTTCACTATTCATAAAAATATGAAAGTTATCCGAAAAGTACCAAAATTTCACCTTAGGCTAAATTCGATACTACGAATCCAAAAATGAAGTCCATTTTGAGAGCTAAAATTTCTAAAATTTTAAAAGGTGGTTATTACTATTCATAACGGCTAGTTATAATAATATTTTAATAGCATATTGTTGTTTAGTGAAACTCGGTATTGCGTACTACACATGCTATCGAGGAAGGTCGCGATTGCGTGTAATGCAAGTCAAGTCAAGGATGTGTGTTGTGCAAGATCCTTTTGGTGTAGCGTACAACACAAGACATTAATAAAATTAAAAAGAATATTTTTTATAAAATATCGGGTTGTTACACTACTGCTTCCTTGTAGGGGATAGAATATTCATTTTTAACCCATAATCTATCAATTTCACTAATGACTAGAAAACCATATCGCTCTACTTATCTTACCTCTCTAGTGCTCATGCACAGTATTAGTGTTTCCAGAATAACTTCTTCCACAAGGACCTCTAGTATTTGTTCTTGTACTACCCCTCATGTATCTTTTTAATAAAATTCATTGAATTCAATCTTTATTCCACTATCCTCTTTAAGGATGTGCTCCCCCTCAATAAATATTACATTTCATATGAAAGTTACTTTTTTATCTAAAGGGTTGTATAGATAGAGTCCCCTTGTTTCCTTAGGATACCCTATAAAGATACACCTCATGCCTTAGGGTGAATTTTTTTTCCTTGAGTTGTCCTTAATAAATTCCTTGCAACCCTATGCATGAACATATTACAAAATAGGTTTCTTTCCACTCCATAACTCAAAGGGAATATCATTTTCATCTTTAGTTGGTACTCATTTTTGTAAGTATGATGATGTATGTAATTAAATTCCTAAAAAAGATAATAAAAGGATTTTGTGAATCATCATCGACCATACCATTTCTAGTAATATACAATTCCTCTTTTACCTAACACCATTCAACTGTGGTGTATAAGGTAGAGTGAGTTGAAATACAATATCATACTCCCATAGAAATTCGATAAAATAATGGCTAAGATATTCACCCCCTCCATCCAATTGAAGTGTCTTTATCTTCTTACCAAGTTGATTCTCTACCTCATTCTTGAACTCATTAAAATTCTCAAAGGATTCATACTAATACCCTATCAAGTAGATATAGCCATACCTACTCAAATCATTTGTAAAATTAATGAAGTATGAGAATCAAACTCTAAATTTCACTAGAAAAAGGTCTACAGACATTAGTGTGTACCAATTATAGAAGATTTGTGGCCCTTTCACATTGACCACTGAATGGTGGTTTAGTTATCTTTATTTGTAAACAATCTTGATATCTTTCAAGTGTATTAAGGTCAAAATATTCTAAATAACCATCTTGATATATATTTTTCAAATGCTTCTCATTTACGTGACCAAGATAGAGATGTCTCAGCTGGATATTATATGATTCACATGTATTTGTTTCACTATAAAAATTCAATATTTGATTTTCATAATTCAATACATAAATATCATCATTCATCTATGCCATACCTTAACATATGCTCTCTTTATTAAAGTAGAATCACTTATTTCAAAATCTGAAAATAAATCCTTCTATATCAAAAAGTGAAATAGAAATTTTGTTATTGGAAACGCTAGAAACATACTAAAAATTATCTAAAACCAAAATAATTATTTATGGAAACGTCATATGGTAGTCTCCAATGGCTAGAGCAGCCAACCTCACTCCATTTTTTGGCCCATAGATCTGCCTCACCTCTTGGAACCTTCTGAAATCTACTTGGTTCTTATATATGGATACGAATTTGAACACCACATGCAATATATAATACTCAACTTGTATATATAGAAAGATTACACTTGATAAAGAAAACACCTAAAGCTTCAGCTTCATTCTTTGGCTGGGTAAAATTCCACTTCCAGTGGCCCTTCTTTCCACGTGAAAAAAATATCATATCCTATTCATTTTCTTTCCACTTGATATTCTTCTTCTTATAAGGATGGTTTTTCAGAGCCTTATACTTGTAATAAGTCTTTAGTCCATTTTCCTTGTTCCTACTCTTATTATTTACCATAAAGACCACGAGTTATTTATGACCCATGTCTTTATCAACTTATAAAATAGGAGTAATCAGTTCTTGTATTTTCTTCTTGTTATTTCTCATATTATAATTCATAATAAAACTGTAGAAGTTTTTAGGTAGTGATAACAAAATGAGATCAATGTGTATATCATTAGGGATCATAAAATAAAAGATTTATAAGTTCTCAATGTAACCAATCATCTTTACTACATGTCGCCTAGTTAGTGTTAACTCTCCAAACTTGTACACGAATAGTGCATTAGAGATCTCATAACTCTCTGATCTCTCCTTCTCTTGATAGAGATCACAAAAGTGATAAATGATACTACACATATCCATATCCTTATATTGATTTAGAATATCTTTGGACATGGAGGATAGAATGAAACATTGTACATTCATTGTATCATCAACATTCTTCAAATAGAGAGATACTTATTCATCACTAGCCTAGTTGGAAAGATACTTATAAATTGGGGTTTCCAACACATATAATTTCCATTCATGGTATGGTAAAATGTGTATGTTCTTATACCATTCCTGTAAATTCACACTAATGATAAGGTTATCCTTCTCAAGTATTAATAGAAATGATATTGTCAAAGTCCTTTTATTTTTCAATTCAAAAAATTAAGAGCAGATAATAGTACTTTCTTGATTACAAAATAGATTAATAAATTGAAATTCCCTTAAATTATATTAATATATCACTATTGTTTTGAAACTTAATAGCCATCACCATTAGTTTTGGAATATATTGTCCCTTAGATATTTTATTATAAATGATCTATATTCCCCTTCTCATAACCTAGACTTGGTCGTGAAAAGTTATTTGAAGGGTTTTAGGTAGGAGTAACATTCCAAATAAATTAACTCATAGTTCCTAGATCCTTTTAGTGGACTCCCCAATCCTAAAATCCTGATTAAATATTTCCTCAACCCTTGCATCTCAGTTACACCAAGTCCTTCTTGGGAATTCAACCCTTGATGTGAACTAATTTATGTCAACAGAAAACATTAAGTTGAAATTTCCCCGATAATTGAAAGCACCCCAACTTGGGTTGGTCAATCACTATGAACTATGAGGTTGATTCTAACTAATTAGTGGAAAGATATACAGACTTAATATTTTAGTTGATATGTTTTCAATCTTATGCATAAAATCCCATTTTATCTTTTCACATGCCTTAGTAATATTAAGTGGATTTTACTCAAGTGATTAACTAAGTTTGATAATGTTTATACATAATCCAATTATATTTTATTCCATATTTTTGGTGTATTAATTTGTTTTTTAGGTGATCACAAACCATCAAAAAACGTAAATACTTAACCATGAAACTAATAAAAATAATATATAAGTGTCATGATCATGAAATTATCTAATGGTTAGTTTATCTAGAGGATGATAAACTAACCCTTGACCCTAGGGTAAAACACCATTAACCATAGCTTAGTTTTTTTTGTATCATACCACCTTGGATCCTATGTTTCACCTTGATTGGTTTTTCCTTAAATCTGAGACTTGGAATGCCTCCTCTCATGTGGGAGCTCCATACTTAAATAATATTTTACTCACACGTAGGTGAGGGGATCCATTGGATTGGATAAAAGGTATTTTAAATAAAAGAAACCATAGGAACATAGGACCTTGCATAATAAGAGGAGGGGATGACATGTAGGCCATCAATTTTTAATTTAATAATAATAAATTAAAATGAAACCAATCACACACACAAGGATAGTCTAATCTCGTGATCATCCCCACATAATAAAAATATAATACATTTTCAATCTAGTTTATCAATTACTTTAATTCATTATATAATTAAGATAAATCACCCCAAATTAATATAATTTATTAAATTTATCTTAACTCCATAAAACTGTCCTTAAAAACCATCTTCCATTATTTTAAATAGAATTTATTTCATTTAAAATTAATGAAGTAAAAAAGCATACTTGGAGGAAACTATGTTTGTCCATCCAAAACATTAACACAATAATTAATTCTATGTATAATTATCAATAGTATGATGTGGCATGTATTGTCAAATAAAAGACACCAGAAACACATATGAGTAGGTTAAATTATATATTTAATTCTTCTCTTTGTGAAAAAATGAGAACAATATCTGCAGTAAACTATATGGCATTTACTATTTTACACGTTTTGTACTATCTTATGCTAATGTCAAAAACACATGCATTGGGACATAGAATGTTCCCTACTGCAGAAAAGTTTGAGGTACATGGTATGTGACCCATGATTTTTCTGGAATGGAAGTCCCTATGTCATGTATCTGATACATGGCATGCTTGGGACACCTCATATTCTCAGCCATGAGAAATCAGGGACTGCACATCATGTACTGTGGTTACATGGTGTATAGTTATTCATGTCGTGTTCCATCCTATCTGGATCTACACATCAATCCACTTTATTCATATCTTAGATTCGATTTTATTAGATATGAACCAATAGAGAATGATACGTACGAGAAAAACTAATACTCAAAAATTATTGGGAAAGTATATTATGTGTTATCCGGTTTTATTTAGGCGAAGCCTTTGGCATCTCAAAAAAAATAATATGTTTAGTCATCTTTTAATCTTAACTGTTGACTGGTTGTATTATCAATAATTAATAAGGTAAGAGAAAATGATATTGAATATTAAAATGATTCAACATAATTAAAAGAAAATTCAAACACATGAAAAAATTCAATAAATAATAAATAATTATAAATTAAACATGTGGCCCCTCTGATACCACTTGTAGGTTTTGGTCATAAAAGAAGCACCTTTCATTGCATGACTAACTTGGATTTTAGTCTTGATTTAGAAATAATCGTTACCATAGATGAAAAACAATTTCATGCAAAATGGAATAAACATAGATTACTTGACAAAATAAATCATTAGTACCAGAAGTGGAGGATCATCACATGTAATTTAAAACTATTTAATGAGAAAATATAGAATTACCTTAACTCGTAATCATCTCTCCATTGATGGCCTAGTTGAATAGATCTTGTTATACCATCATTGTGATGTAGGATTCATGTTTATAATCCTTCTATCAGTGATCAACACATGCACCAAAATATCTAAACGTAATATTAGAATAATCAGGTGCTAGCACTTCCAATCTTGATCACTTGGGTTGTTCGTAGTTGATCATAGAAGAATTATTCTTGAAGGAGTAATAACCATTATTGTTCTCTTGATGTATTTATAGGGGATAAAGATACACTATAAAAAACAACATATTAGAGGGGGTTATTTAGAGGGGGTCATGCATAACCCCTTTATACCTTATGTGGGAGTTTTAAGGGGTTATGTGTCAAATCCCTAGTTACTTAAAATTTAATCCCATTGTTTAAATAAAATTTTTATTTCATCATTTCCATTTTAAGAATAATTTCTCTTAAAAATTATGACGGAGCTTGATAAATTGATTTTTTGGGTAAAATTGTACTTTTATTATTTTAAAATAACTATTTATTAATAATTTTTATTATAATGAATTAGTGTTATAAAATTCATTTTTAATTTCAAATGATAAAATAAATTTATTTTTTTCAAGTGTTGAAAATTTTACTACGCATGTCACTTTTCATTTTTTGTTTGCTATTATTTTCAATAATTAAGTATTTTTATAGTGAAAAGTTAAATTTATCATATGTATAGATATATTAAGATAAAATTAATGAACGTTTTTTATTCAGAATGTCAATATTAGGTAATAGTGAATTTATGATATTTTTAAAAAATGTCTTATTTTTTCGTGAATAGTAAAAATATAGTTTTTAGTTTTCGGTATGTTTAATGACATCATTAAGGATGTAATAATGATGTAATAATAATTTTAGACTCTTGAGTACTAAAATATGATATTATATTTTCACAAGTGGCCAATACCATAGGCAAATACCATGGTAAAGCCCATGGTTTTTCAAATACCACTAATAATGTGTCTTTTGAAATTAATAAAAAAATTCCCTCTCTTTTACTATAAATACACACCTATTACTTCGTTTCTATTCATTCCAAAAATCATCCCCCTATATTCTCTAATATTATTTCCCCCAAGGAGTCCTCCCAAGGTTTCCTCAAGCCCCCAAGGTCCCGATCTTAGAGTTTTAGAAGTTACTCTTCAAGGTAAGGGAATTCTCAACTTCACTTTTCCTTTCAGGTTATCTTTTATGTGTTATGTATTTAAAATTTCCATACCATGTTTTTTTTTTACATTTAATTATGTCCCTATACTGTATTATGAGTCTCTTATGAATGTTTGACCTATATCCCTTTCCTTTTAATGATTTATAAAACCATGTTTCATACCTATTACGCTGTATAACTTTCATCTCAAAATATCTGTTTTTCCCAAAAAAAATATTCTATTTTCTTTATGTGAATACCTGAACCTATTTCATTTACAAAGTTATTCATCAATACATAAACTTTATTTATTTGATTATATAATTTTCATACATGAAACCCTCATTCCCTTTTTTTGGGTTATGATTAATCACATTTTAATACACCGTGATTTTGATATGAAACCATTTTATTTTATTCTTTTTGGGTTATTTATGAAATGATTGATAATGATCTATTTAGATCACATAAAAATAATTACATAATAAGGGTAGATCTATATATCTCTCCAATTCATTAGGTAAATAAATTATTCTCTAGATATTAAATGTTTACGATACCTTGGTGAATAACCTTGGTAATTATTATGACACCTTAGGGATGGACCTTGGTGATATGATTATGAATGACTTAATTAAATGTTGTAGAAAAATTCTCAAGTTATGATTCAAGTTATTTTGCTATGATATTCCTCTTTCTCATGTATTTATGAAATTCCAGATGTTCTTATTGATATTTCTCAAGTTCACATGTAAACTGTTTCCCTTGGTTTTATTTATTAGGCTTTCTGCTCGCCCCTTTCTTTGATGTATGTCCCCAGGTTATGAGATGCAGTAATTTTACTTAGGATGGACCTATGATGAAGCCTTATAGTTGGATTATAATAATATTTAATGTTTTAATATATTATGTACCCTTTTTTCAATACACTAAACTTTAAATATCTTATGTTTGTAAAATGCAATGAAATGTTATGTAATAAAAAGGAAGGATTCCATATTTAGTATAAAATGATAGTTTATTTATTTGTGTAACTTTGGATTTGAAAAACATATTAATAACCCTAAGTAAAAGTTTAAATATAGGAAACAACTTCGTATTTTGGTGAAATATTAATTATGTTTTTTTCAAACAAATAAATCCCTCTCTGGATACGACCAAGTGGATGTGGCTATGCCATGGATGTATCTAGGCATAAAACCCAAAATCACTACTTTGAGCTTGACTCGAACGGGAACTGCTGCATGACAATGGGCCTTGATGTACTCCTAGTTTGACACTCTAAGGGGATATGTTTTCTTAATCACAATCTTTTTATAAACCATTATAAATGATTAATATAAAATTTAATTGTTGATAATGAACCATGTGTTGGCGGGAAATAGAAGAAATTGTCCAAAATAGTGACCACAATGGACCATGTGCTGATGACCCTTTGATAGAATCCAGAATGGAAACATTCAGGAGAATGATGAACCAACTAACTCAAGTTATGGGAAATAACTTGAATCAAGATGAGAAACTAATTTCACCAAGAAGGGAACAACATTCCATTAAGTCCTTTATACATCAATGACCACCAACATTCAGTTGATCTACCGAACCATTGATTGAGTAATAGTGGATAAGCTCTATAGAATAGATATTTTATATTCTTTATAGTTCTAGACAAGAGAAAGTCACACTGGATATTTACCGGTTATATGGAGAAGCTGATCAGTGGTGGAAACTGATTAAAAACATGAGTCCATGAGGGGAGATTGAAGCTATAGAGTGGGAAGAGTTCAGAGGTATCTTCTTCAATAATTATTTTCCTCATTCAATGAGAAAAAAAATTGAGAAAGAATTTATTAATCTAAAGTAGAAGTAGAATGAATCTATGGGAGGTAATGAGATGAACTTCTCAAGGCTTTCATATAACACCACTGCATTTTTCATGGATCCTAATGGGAAGGATGATAGATTCATTAGTGGACTAAGACCTCCTCTACAGAATAATCTAGCCAACTGAGACTATGAGATCTATGAGTAGATTGTATAGAGTACTATGAAGGTCAAACTAGATTTTAGTGGGACACAGTGGTCTCGCAAATCCAATGAAAAGAAGAGATAAATGGATCTAATATTGGGGACGATCTTTGATTAGGGTAGGGGTGGAAAGAAAGTGAAACATCCCACATGTAATAAATATGGGAAGAAGAATTCAGGGAACTATCTTCTTGGTAGCGGGAATTGTTATAAGTATGGAAGAGATGGCCATATCACTCGGAATTGTTATAGTTTGTTGAATCCTCAAGTTTCGAACACTAATGTAATAGGCAAGATGGTGATTGCCCTACCTGAAGTCCAATTCTTCAAGTGTGGACAGCTTAGAAAATTTTCTAATCACTCTCCAAATCTATGCGTAGTGGAGGGGAATAACCATCAACCTAAGTATAGTTCAAGGGAACAAGTTCTTACTTTTTCCATTTCAATGGCTTAAGTAAAAGCTCTGAATGACGTGGTATTATGTAATCTTCTTGTTATATCAAAGCATGAAAGTACGTTGTTTGATTATAGTTCTACGCATTCCATTATTTCCTATATGTCTTAAAAGAATATATAATCAATACTTGAACATCTAGAAGTAGAGTTATCATTCAAGACTCCTGGAGGGATTATCCAACCATCAAAAGTGTTTAGAATCTCTATTATTTACTTTGGAAACCACAATATAATTGAAAATATAGTAGTCATTACCATGTTGGAATTCAACAGTATACTAGGGATGGATTGGATCTCAAATTATAATGATAGTATTAAATTCATAAGTAAGGAAATATCAGTAGTCTTGAATGGACGTCCTATAGTTATCTTCTAATGAGAGATATCTCGAACTAAGATTAGTCTAGAAGTACCTCCTATATCCTTCTTTATAGAGTTGATCGGTGAATAAAAATAAGTAAATGAGAGTATAAAGACATAGAATGTCCCCATCATTCAAGAATACATTGACATATTTTTTTAGGAATTACCTAGACCTCATTCAAAAAAGAGAGGTAGAGTTCTCCATTTAACTTATTCCTGGATCCAAGACAATTTCAAAAACCCATAATAGAATGGAGAATGTGGAGTCTGAGGAATTAAATAAGCAACTCCAAGATATTTTAGAGTAGGGTTTCATCCAGACAAGTGTGTCTCCTTGGGTAGCACATTTTATCTTTTTTAAAAAGAAGGATGGATGAATGCAGGTATGCATTTATTATAGAGAACTGAATGAGATCACAGTGAAGAACAAATACCATCTTCCATGAATTGATGACTCATATGACTATCTTTGTGGGGATAAATTGTTATCCAAGATTGATCTTCGGTCTAGTTATCATCAATTGAGGGTGAAGAAAGAATATATTCCAAAAAACTACCTTCTGATCAATATATGTGCATTATGAGTTAATTGGTATGCTCTTTGGCTTAACTAATGCTCCTGCTATTTTTATGGATTTAATGAATAGAATTTTAAGGACTACCTTGATAAACTTTTGGTAGTTATTATTAATTATATTCTGATATATTCTAAAATTTGCGAGGAATATGAGGAACATATAAGGGTTATATTTCAAACTCTGATGAAGGAGAGGTTATTTGGAAAGTTCAAAAAGTGTGAGTTTTGGTTACAACAAGTTTCTTTCTTGGGGAACATTGTAACTAATGAAGGAATATCAGCTGACCATATAAAGAAAAAGGTTGTAGAGGAGTGGCCTCATCCAACAACAATAACTGAGATTAATAGTTTCCTTGGTTTGGAAGGATATTATAGGAGGTTTGTGAAAAAAATTTAACTAATTTCTAATCCATTAACCAAGTTAACTCAAAAAGGGGTCAAGTTCATCTAGATAAAGGAGTGTGAATAAAGTTTCTAAGAGATGAAGAAGAGATTGTTTACTAAACCCATGTTAACTCTTCCCTCAATCAGATAAGGATTATTTATTTTTAGTGATTCATATCTAAATGGGATTTGGTGAATACTCATGAAAAATGACAAGGTGATTGCATATGCATATTGAAAGTTTAAGCCTCATGAGAAAAACTATCCTACGCATGATACGGAGCTGGTTACAGTTTTTTTTTATCTACAGATATGGAGGCACTAACTTTATGGGTAGAAATGGAATATATACACGGACCATCAAAGTTAGAAGTATATTTTTACACAAAAGGAATTGTACATTAGACAAAGGATATGATTGGAACTTATTAAAAATTATGATTAATCAATTCATTATCATATTGGGAGAGAGAAAAAAGTCATTGTGGCATTAATTAAGAAAGACCATGTTGTTCTGTCCATAATGAGGATTCAAAGAGATCCCTTGATCAAATACCTAGTGAAATTGGACATGGAAATTGTAAGGGAAGTAACATCATCAAACCTATCCCAAATTATTTATCAACGTTCATTTCTATAGAATATCATGAAATATCAGAATGAAGATCCTTTTTTATAATAGAAGTATGAGGTTGTGAATGATGGGAACTTTCCTAAGTTCAATATTGATCAAGAAGGTGTACTGAAATTTCATACAAGGCTATGTGTTCCGCCTATTCCAAAAATAAAGAAGGATATGATGGATGAAGCTCATATATCTGATTTCTTTATACATCCTGGAAGCATGAAAATTTATAGGGACGTTAGTGATCATTATTGGTGGTATAACATGAAAAGGGAGATATTAGACTACACTACAAGGTTTTTGGTGTGTCAGAAAGTGTAGGTAGAGTGATAACTTCTTAAAGGGGTATTACAACCACTACCCATACTAGCATGGAAGTGAGACAATATCACTCTGGACTTTGTTACTGGTCTCCTGATAACTTCCAAAGGAAATAATGCGATATGGGTTATAGTGGACCGTCTCACCAAGACTTCCCATTTAAACTCTATTTGGTAAGTTTTCCCTCTTGTTAAACTTTCCAAGATTTACATGAGGGGAGTGGTAAGGCTGAATGGGGTACCACTCACTATCATATTTGATCTTGATCTGAGGTTCACATCAAAATTTTGGATAATTCTTCAAAATGAATTGAATACCGAATTGAATTTCATTACGGACTATCGCCCCTAAACTAATGGACAAGTTGAAAGGACTATTCAAAGACACAAGGACATGGTGAGAACATTCTAAATGGAATTTAAATGTGGAGATGATCAAAATCTCCCCTTAGTTGAGTTCTCTTGCAACAATATCTTCCATTCGAGCATTCAAATGGAACCCTATGAAGCTCTATAGGTGAAGAGATGTAGAACTTATACTTGTTGGGATGAAGCTGGTGAGAAAAAACTTCTTGGGCCTGATCTTGTGTAAGAGATGATAGAAAAGGTTCATTCCATCCAATAACACGTTAAGGCTGCTCAGATTTGGAAGAAGATCTATGCTGGAAACCATCAAAGGGACTTGGTTTTTGATGTTGGTGACAAATACTTCATTCAAATTTCTCCATGGAAGAGATTCATGTGGTTTGGAAAGAAAGGGAAGCTCAGCCTCAGGTACATTGGACCTTATGAAATCCTTGATCGAATTGGAGCAGTGGCCTATTGGCTTATACTTTCTCCAAATATAGAATAGGTTCATAATTTATTCCATGTATCCATATTGAGAAAGTACATACGTAACCATTAACATGTACTAAATATAGAGGTCTTACAACTGGAGCACGACCTCTCTTATGAGGAGTAGCCAATGGAGATCTTGGATCATAGATACAAGGTTCTACGCAACAAGACTACACACCTTGTTAAAGTGTTGTGGAGGAAGCACAAATATAAAGAAGACACATGGGAACTATAGGACTCTATGAGGCATAATTACCCACACCTTTTCTCTTTTGAGATCATGAGTTGAAATTTCATGGATGAAAAATATTAAGGGGTGAAGAATGTAACAACCAAAACTTTTGAATAATATTTTATTTCCTTAAAATGTATGTTTTACTTTGTCATAATCAATAAAAATATATAATTATAAATGAAATATGACCATCATATTTTGACCGTCATATGACTGTTGGTTAATATGACTGTTGGAAACAATAATACTTTTTAATGTCATAATTATTGTTTATAAATAGAAATGATAATGGATAATTAATGAAGAAAGAAGAGTCGATGGAATCATATAGTAGACTCAGGTCATATAAATCTCATATATCAAAGCTTGGTAAAGAGGTAGAATCACTGGGATTCTCTCTTGACCAAGCGCAAGCCAAGATTCAACACATTAAGCTTTAAAAGAATCGCCTGCAGGAGAAGACCAAGTTAGTGTTGATTACCACTTGGGCGATGTTATCTGAGCCACCCCAAGAGTCCATCACCATCGCACACCTTACCCTTTAGTCATATGTGGGTGTTTTAAGGGGTTATGTATCAAGCCCCTAGTTACTTAAAATATAGTCTCATTGTTTAAATAAAATTGTTATTTCATTATTTCGGTTTTAAAAATAGTTTTTCTTAAAAATTATGATGGAATTTAATAAATTGATTTTAGGGTAAAATTGTACTTTTATTATTTTAAAATAATTACTTATTAATAATGTTTATTATAATTAAAAGGTGTTATAAAAACACTTCTTTTTTAATTACAAATGATAAAATAATTTTATTTTTTTCAGGTGTTGAAAATTTTACTATGGATGTCACTATGCATTTTCTATTTGCTATAATTTTTAATAATTAATTATTTTTATAGTTAAAAGTTAAATTTATCATATGTATATATTTATTAAGATAAAATAAATTTCATTTTTGAATTCATAACATCAATATTAGGTTTCGGTGAATTTATGAGATTTTTATAAAATGTCTTGTTTTCAGTGAATAGTAAAAATATAGTTTGGAGTTTTCAGTATGTTTAATGAAATCATTAATGATGTAATCATAATGTAATAATTCTGTTGGACTATTGAGGACTAAAATATTATATAAGGTGTCCCAAGTGTCCAATACCATGGGAAAATACCACGGGTAAGCCCATGGTTTTGTAAATACCACTAATGAGGTGTCCTTTGAAATTAATAAAAAAACTCTCTCTCTTTTACTATAAATACCCACCCATTACTTCATTTATATTCATTTAAAAACCATCCCCCTAAAATTTATAATAGTATAACCTCACAAGGATTCCTCCCAAGGTGTCCTTAGTCTTCCATGTTCTCGATCATAGAGCTTTTGAAGTTACTCTTCAAGGTAAGGGAATTCTCAACTTCTCTTTTCCTTTCAAGTTATCTTTTATTTGTTATGTATTTCAAATTTCCATACCATGTTCTTATTTACATTTTATTCATTCCCTATACTATATTATGAGTCCTTAAGGAGTGTATGACCCATGTCCCCTCTCTTTTAATGTTTTATAAAATGATGTTTCATACCCATTACGCTGTAGAATTTTCATCTCAAAATCTCTCTCTTTTTTTCAAAAAGTTCTTTTATTTTCTTATGTAAAAACCCAAACCTATGTAATTTCTAGAGGTATTAATCAATACATAAAAATGATTTATTTGATTATGGAATTGACATACATGAAACCCTCATTCCCTTTTTGTGGGATATGATTAAGCACTTTTTAAAACACCATGATTTTGATATGAAACTCATTTATTTTATTCTCTATGTGTTATTATGAAATTTTTGATTATGATATTTTTGGATCACATGAAAATAATGAAATATTAAGGATGCATAATTATAGAGCTCCAATGTAATGGGTAAGGAAATTAATCACTAGAGATGACAAGTTTATGATATCTTAGTAAATAACCTTGGTAATTATTATGAAACCTTAGAGATGGACCTTGGTGATATGATTATGAATGTCTTAATTAAATGTTGTAGCCACATTTTCAAGTTATTATTGAAGTTATTATTGATATGATATGCATATTTATCATTACATTAGGAAATTCCTCATGTTTTTATTGATATCTCTCAAGTTCCCATGTAAGTTGTTTCCCTTGTTTTTTCCTTACTGGGCCTTCTGCTCACCCTTTCCTTTGATGTATGTCCCTAGGTTATGAGATATAGTAATTGTACATAGGATAAACCTATGATTAATATATAAAATTTTATTATAATAATGTTTAATTTTTTCATGTATTTTTTACCTTTTTTCCTAGTCACTAAACTTTAAAGGTCCTCTGTTTGTAAAATAGAATGAAATGTTATGTTATAAGATAGCGGGATTCCATATGAACCCCCTATAAAATTTTTAACATTATTTTTTTAATATATAATTTGATTTTAAAGGGGGTTCAAAACCCCCTTTAATATCTTAAATTATAGGGGGTTAAAAACCCCCTCTAATGTCTTAAATTAGAGGGGGTATACACCCCCCCCCCCCCCTCTAATTTAATAGATTACGGGGGGTTGTCAACACCCAAATTTTTAAAAAAAAAAGATCCCAAAATATATATATATATATATAATTAAAATAAAATATATAAATGTATTTAAATACATTATATGAACATATTATATTAAATATTTATATGATTGTATTTAATTGTGTTTATATTTATACATAAATATAATTTATTTAAAAATATATCGCATAAAAACCCAAGCTTGTAGTTTTTATAATTTATATTATAATAATAATAAATATAATTTTAAATAATTTGTTTATGCTTTTATATTATATATAATTAATATTATTTGAAATATAATTTATAAAAATAAGTATATTTTAATGCACACTATATTATAAAAATATATTTATTAAAATAAAAATATATTAATGTATATAATAATAAATATATGTGTTGAATTACATTATATAAATATTTTAATAAATTGTATTTCATATAATATTAATTAGATATAATTTAAAAGTATATTTCATATAATATTAATTTTATATTTGTTTAAATTTAATTTCATATAATATTGAATATATATATATATATATTATACAAATTAATTATATATAATATAAAATTATTCTTCATATAACATTATATAAATATGTATATAAATCAGATTTCATATAATATTAATTAAATATAATATAAATATTTGTATAAATAGTATTTCATATAATAATAATTATATAAAAATAATTATATAATAATTATATATAATATTAAACAGTTTATACAAATATATATATATTAATGTAAATAATATATATATATATATATATTGGAATACAATATATAAATATATTTTTAAACACCTTATATAAATATATTAAGTAAATACTGATATCTATATTCTTTAAATAAACCATTGTATAATATATAAATATTTATTTAAGTATTAAATAAATTACAATAAATATATAATATAAATGTAGTTAATATAATATTTGTATGATATGAATCATAAAGTAATGTATAGCATTTTTAAAACCAGTATATAATTTTTATAGTTTAAAAAACATGTGTAATAATAATAATAATAATAATTAATATTATTTTTATCACACAAACACACATATATATATGTATATAAAAATAATTAAATAAATATATATTATAATTATATTATATCTATAAATATTCAAAAATTATATCAAAAAACATACACAAATATAAATGTATTTATAAATATACATTTATATATGTACAAATAATGGTTTATATATATTATATAAAAAAAGTGTATATAATGTAAAAATATGTATTTAAGTATATAAATAATTTATATGAATATATTTATAAATATATAAAGATATGTGTACAAGCATATAAATATATAGTTTATGTAAATTTATATATACTTTTTATAATTAAGTGTATTTAAATATATTATGTAAATAATATTTATTAGAATATATAATCATATATATATATAAATAGATTAATGTGTACATAAATATGAAAAATAAAATTGTAATAGTGGTAAGTGGTGTGTACGTGCGAGTGCTCAGGAGAGGCTGGTCGAGGTTTCGAATCCCGCTGGATTAAATTTTACACGACGAAGTAAGTTAGGTTGGGGAAGTATGTGACTTTTTAGGGACCCACAAGGAGGTTTGACGAGCCTTGGTCTGGGAATGTTCATGCAAGCTTGGGTGGGTAGGTTGGGCCATGGGCGTGCGAGTGAGTGTGCATGGGAGGGTAAAGGCAGTGAAAGGGAGGGGCGGGGAGGGGTGGGATGTGGGAGAATGGGAGGGGAGGGAAGAAGTAGTGAAAGGGATAGGTGGGGCATGGGGAACGAGAGGGCACAAAAGTTGTGGGTTGGGGGAAATAATTGAAAATAAATTGTGAAACATTATGGGCGGTTATAAACCCACACCTCTAATTATTTTAGTGATTAGGGGCGGTTGACCCCATATCCAATTATGGGTGGGATGTGGGAGAACGGGAGGGGAGGGAAGAGGTAGTGAAAAGGGATAGGCGGGGCATGGGGAACGGGAGGGGATAGGTAGGGAATGGGAGGGCACAAAAGTTGTGGGTGGGGGAAAATAATTGAAAATAAATTGTGAAACATTATGGGTGGTTATAAAACAACCTCTAATTGTTTGAGTGATTAGGGGCAGTTGACCCCATATCCAATAATAATATTATTGTTATTATTAATTTCTTGGCATGTTAAACACTTTATGAATATATATAAATATCTTTTATACCATTTTTAATTAGAACAATAATCTCAGTCTTCTTTCCCTCATCGACATTTACCGATCCTTGAATAATTATTATTTATTTAATAAATAAATTTCACAACATTATTCATCGATAAATGTAACAAATTTTATATTCACCAAACCTCACAAACATATATTTATTATTATTATTTAACTCACTTATTCTTTTGAATATCTTTTGATTAAATTGTGGATATGAACCAAACCTGGATAAAAATTATTTATTATAACCTGTTAAATTTAATAGTTTAATTTAAATGATATTATGAATTCACTTAGTGTGTGGCCCTATAGGATACTTTATCATTGGTATTAGGAATAACCGCTAAAAGTCCAAGGTTAGCATCTAGAAACACACCATGGCACCCATAAATAATGAATTAAACATCACAATGATATTCAACATCCCATGAATGGTTACCATGTAATATAATCCCTTTATCATTATATCTCAAATCAAGAAAGTTTCATGTCAGTATCATCAACCTATATGCTCAATGATTCATTCTTTGAATTTTTGGAAATTAACTTTCCCACTGAGCACCATGGACTTGGATTTATACAGTAAATTACATTTTCATTAAAGGGCCTAAGATATCAACTTTCTTCAAGTGGTAGAAGGGATGTATCCTTTATCGCATTATCCATTAATACAATATCACTTATGACACACCCAATGTATCCTACATCGCCGTGAGCAAATGTCATTAGGGTTTTCATCAATACATCAAAGTACATGATTCATGGTATCCATTATTGATAATATTAAATTCAAAGGATCAATACACACATTCATATATAGGAACATCCAAAGAAACATGGAAATGTGGATATCCTATTAGCAGGTCTATTCTCATAACCTAGTATCTTATTGATTACCAAGGGAGAACACCATGTGAGAGTATCTCAATATCTTATGAGCCACATAACCATAATATAATGTATCATATGTGACCCATAATACAATATCATTTGTCTATAGAACATATATTCAAGAATATTATCGTGGAACCTCCACGTCCTCATCGTTACGGGGAATTGTTATAACCTTTTAGTGCAACATATATTCTTAGAACATTATCACATACAAATTTCATGTAGTGGAACAACCATGATGTGATATGAAAACATCATTAATAATTAAACAATGTAATCAAGTACAAAGAAAGTTAGTTTTAGGGCACTAACTACAACATAATTAACCTGAAATGATGTTATTAAAAATAAAAATTCCTTTAAAAATCAATTGGAATATTTCTTGAGGAAAATACCCTTTCAACATTGAAATTACTTATTTAAAATATAAAAATTCCCCAAATATTAAGGGAAATTATTTCTTTGAAAATAAATCTGAAAAGTATAAAGGAATTTTCATGGAATTGAGTGTTCATGATGTTGTAAAATTATGTCCATGTTGTGTATGTTAAAATAAAGCTTCCAATCACATTTTGAGTAAAAAATAAAAAGTACCTCATTCAGAAAATGAAAAGAAGATTCAATTTAAAATATTGTGTAAAAATTAAACAATTGGTAAAAAATAATTTAACAAATAAAACGATAATATTAGAAACATTATTGAATACATTTTGAGAAAACATGTATATGGTAGAAAAAGGATTTTTGACTATGAGATAAATAAAGTTATTTTTCTTTAAAAACATTCTTTCGGTATCTTGAGATATTAAGAGATAAAAATGAAAGGAATACATTAAATATCTAGAAATAAACATAGAAGAATAAAATTCATGAGTTTTCTGAGATATAGATCATAAAATTTCATCATCCTAAACTTAATCATAAACAATCCTCGTAAACAATGAGATTGTAACAAAAATATCTTTCCTCGAGTTCAACATGCATTGAAAGCGCTTTTAACCTCCTGTATAATAAAAATAAATTTATTATAATTATATAATAGAATAATTACCTACTTATAATATTATATATGACCCACTTAAAACATTTCAACACCCATTTATTAATAATTCCTTATTAAAATCGTTATTCTGAGGTGTTAACAGTTTCATTTTCCATTGGAATTTTGGTTAGGTAGTTTAGTCCTTGAACTTTCATTATGGTTTAATCATCTAAATAATGTTAATAATGAAATAAATACCATATATATTAATTATATATATATATATATATTCATCCATAAAATGTAGATATGGATAAATTAATTACATCATTTATGGAGATGGTAGGTCATACATACATATAAACGCTGGTTTCATTTTTCGACGGATGGAATGAAAGAAAGGTAAATAAAAATTAACCTTTAAAGACTCATTATTATAAGATATATATTATATATATTCATTATTTCAATAATTATAATCATCCAAGTAAAATGGTGATTGAAAATAAATTACACGTGTGTGTGTAGATGATAAGTCATATATACGCATGACCGATGTTTTCATTTTATTTAGGTTTAAAAATAGATCAAAAAGTGTTTTACCATAATCATAATCAAATATAATTATATTTAATATAATTAATTAATTATTTTATAATGAATAAGATAAATTTATTGTAGTTATAATAAGAACTAAAATTGAATGTACTCGGCTGATAGTTTTACCTCTTCACTAAGAACCCTACTTTGGTTTACACAATAAGCCTTGAAAGGAGGGTATTTTGGAAATAAAAGAATCTATAGGATATGGGTCTGGAATCTAGTAAGATATTATGTTAGGTATTGGCATATTTTAAATTATAAAATGGTGTGAGGAAGAGAGGAGAAGAGGTTCCCTTTTATAAGTATGGGGAGGGGAACTCTTGGAATTGCCAACATTATTAAATTAATATAAATTAATTTTCATAACCATGTAGCTAAAAATTTATATATTTATAATATATAATGATTATAAGACAAAATTATCTCATACAATAATATTTATATGAGTTTATTTGGTGATTTAACTCTTATCTCTTAGTTTTAACCCCTCGTTAACCCTTTTGACAATTATTACAATATCAAAAAAAGATGCTAAGGGTCAATAATGCTACGATAAAAGGAAAGGTGACCCAAAAATGAACCACGGTGTATATTTTCAACAATATACCATTCAATTGGATAAAAATATCATTTTTATGAATTTTAAATCATTTAATAAAATAATGTTTATTTTAAAATATCATTAATGTCATTTTTGAAACTATTCATTTACATTGATTTTAAAGACATCAAAAAAAGTTATGGAATTATAATATAAACATTTCACACATCCATAATAAATTTTATTTATCTATAAAATTCATGTAACATTAAAATTCATCCAAATTTTTTTACATTTATTATTTCTAAAATCATATATTTCAATTTTTCTATTTATTGAATAAATATTGTGTCAGCGTTGCACAAGAATTTAAGGTAATTATTCAATTGCTAAAAATTTTAAAAAATAACATTATAAAATTAACAATTCATATTTTAAATAAACATTTATAAATATACTTATCCTTTTGTATACTTATATAAAAAAATTGGATATATTTAAGTTGAGAGAGTGACATTTTGTATTTATTCTCTGTTTAAAATAATATAAAGGTCTTGATCAAAGAAAAATGGAACTAAGTGGCCATATATTCAAGAATGGGATGATAATGGTAAAAAAAACTCATCCAATATCCTAAAGGATAGTTTTATAGAAATTTTATAACATTATACCATGGTTTTAACCCCATTTTACCCATTTTACCCTTACCGAGGTGACACATATTTACCACATATACTATTCTTATTGACTAAAAATAAAGGGGACCTATTTACAAAATTTGAACCTCCTGATTCAATATATGAAATATATTTTTCAATATTAAATTTACAACAGTGAAAATTTTTAATTTAATATTAAAGTCGTAAAATGAAGGTATCGGGGCGCACAACGGAACCCGGTGGACCAAGGATTTCTAAATTTTAATCACCAGAGTGAGATAACTCTATCGTCTATAGAAATCCATGACCTATTAGAGGTCCAATGATCTTATGTGATTAATTCAAAGCATAAAAATAAATAAATGGTTACATCATTTGATTCGATGCGCATTCGACTATAAATCAATGTCGGAAATCATTGCACTAAGGGTTTAAAGTCAAACACCTCTAGATTATCAACACACACTTCAAGAATCCATGCATATTCCATTAATTGAATTTTGGGTGCTAGAATCTATGATTATCTATTCAATATCATGATGATCTTCTCAATCCCATGCCTTTGATCAATGAAAGCATTATTGGATCGCTTACTCAGATAGAGCCTTTCTCTCTACATTCTATGGGAGAAGAGAATATCTATAAATCTATTGGAATGAATTCCACACCAAAATTAGCTCCTCGTCTTCTTATATAGTGGATTTATAAAATACCCGATTAGGGTTCCCTAGCCCCCGTATATTTAACATCAACAAAATAAGTAATAAATAAATAATAATGATGAACTAACTATGTCATAAATATTTTTTATATTTTATTAAATACTTGTAATATATATTAAATATATTACATGATAAAATTGATTCATTAACACCACCCATAATTCCTTCAAATATTAAATGAACCTTAAATATTAAAATAATATTCTTTAATCTAATATTTTTCCAAGTATTTACTTAAACACTCATAAATACTATTAATAAATAAATTCAACCCGATTATTTTATACTCAAATAATAATGAATTTATTCATTTTTTGGGGATCATTAATACATGGACAACACTCAGACCCCATGGTGGGTTCCACCATGTCCTATATACCTATTCACTAGAACATGGAAGATACTTGAATATGCTATTATGGTTGATCCTCTAAGACCTTATCTTGATAGTAGTGAATGTTATTCATAGACCAAGAGTAGAGTCTTGGAACTCATCAAGGCCTCTAAAGAGATAATGAAATTGTCAGAGAAATGAAAACCATCCTATTAACATGCACTATATAATATAACATCCTTTCATGTGATGTATTATAAAGTAATACAAACACTTATGTCATCATCCTTTCCTTGATTTATTATTTCTTGATCTAACTGGATGGATTTACCTTCGACTAACATGGAAATGGATTTAATGAAAGTAATACCATCTTGATCAACTTGGCCAAAGATATCTCCTCCTTAACTCAGAAGCAAAAAATTATATCTTGATCATTCTACCAATTTCATACCACCAACGACACACCCAACACAAACTACCTTTCCCTGAATTCAATTTCATGGTCTTTGCGTTGCATCAAAGTACACAATAAAATAGTACACATTGATAATGATCTCAATTTAGGATACCAATACACATGTTCATATATATGAACAAACAATGACACCTCAAAACATGTGGTGTTTCTATTTGTGGGTATTCCCTCATGATATCACCTATTATAGATCACTAAGTGTGAACTTTATGAGAATAAGTCTAAATTCTTATGATCCCTCGACACCTGAAAGTCACACATCATATATGTCCTATCAATATGATTCATCTGAACCATAGTACATATCTTTAATATTACTATCATGGTATCTATAGGTTCTCAATATATCCTAGGAACTTTTATAACCATTTGATACAACATGGAATCTAAGGAAAATACCATAAATATAGTGGATGCAGAAGTTTCATCACTATTCAGATAAGATAAACACATGTACATATCAAATTGTATACATGTAATGGTTATCAAAGTACATAAAAAAGTTTGATCTAGGGAACCCAATTAAAACACTCCCACTTTCACTAGATCAAGCAGCTAAGAAGTCTCAATCTTCTAGATATCACATGAGAATCATGATTCTGCAGAGAAATTTATTTAGTTAGGGGGTCTTCCACATTTTACTCTATGACTATTATGATAACTACAACTTCACCAATTTGATTAAAATCCCTCAAGAGATAAAACTTTTTAAGTATATGTTTTGTCCTCTAGTGTGACCTAGGATCCTTGGTAAGGAATATTTTCATAGAATTATCATAATTAAATAGAATAGGTTATTCACTGCTAGGCACAACACCAATGCGTGAGACAAATCTGCATATATAGACCACCTCCTTAGATGCATCAGAAGTCGTGATATACTCATATTATACTATAGAATCAGTGAACATTGGTTATTTCAAGCTTCTCCATCTCACTACACCACCATTAAAGAAAAAGACATAGTCTGGCCATGATTTTAGTTCATCATGATCTATCTAAAAACTAGAACCAGTGTATCCTCTCACTATTAGTTCCTCATCTCCTCCATACACCTGGAAAATGTCTGTTTTATACCTCAAGTTCTTCAGGATAGTTTTGACAGCTTTCCAATGCATCTCTCATGGATTAGCTTGATATTTTCCCACCATGATTAAGGAAAAGGAAACAACAATTCTAGTATATAGCATGACATATATGATTGATACCACTACAGAGGCATAATGGATTCTATTCATTATTTAAATCTCCTCATGTGTTTTTTGGATCATTTTCTTGGATATATTGATGCCATGTGACATGGGTAACAACCCTTTCTTGGATTTTCCCATACTATACCTTTTAATTACATTGTCAATATATGTACTTTGACATATCCTAAGATACATTAGAGATCTATAATTTAGATCTTGATCCCTATAATGTAGGCTCCTTCACCTAAGCCTTCCATGGAGAAGGATTCATTTAACCAAGTCCTAACTGACTTTAAGATTTAAAATTAATTTTCCATAATTAATATGTCATCAACATATAATAATATGAAAATGGTGTAATTCCCATTAATCTTCTTATAGACACAATACTCTCTTTCCTTTTTGAAAAAAGAAAACAAATTCTCTTATGACCTCGTGAAAATGAACATTTCACAATCATGATGATTTCTTAAACCCATAAATGGATCTATATAGCTTGAAAAATTTGGTGGAATTCTTTGACATAATAAACCCTTTGGGTTGATTCATACATAAATATTGACCAACTTCCCATTTAGAAAATCATTTTTTCATCTATTTTCCAAATTTCATAATCCTGGAAGGCTTCTATTGTAAGTAATATTCCTATTGATTTCATCATTTTTACTGGTGATAAGGTTTCACCATAGTTTATTCCTTGACATTTCATAAAAACCTTCATATATGGTATTTTCTTATAGGTATTGACTTTACCATCCATGTATAACTTTTTAAAGAATACTGATTTTCACCCAATTGATTTTAAACATCAACTGGAGGGTCTACTAAAATCAAAACTTGATTTTGATACATGGACTCTATCATAGAATGCATGGAATATATCCATTTAGAACCATACTTTCCTAATAATGCTTCCTTATTGTTTATAGATTCATCATTCTCAAGGAGTAATGTATCACCTGACTCAGTGAAAATAAAATAATAAATATCTAGATATCTAACCACTTGAGTTGAACTACATAGTACTTTTATCTCAGAAACTTCTAAATCTCCCACTTTCTCTTGTAGAGATTCTTAACATACCAAATCTTGTGATTCTAGAGCATTAACTTCATCGAAGGTAATATTTCCATCATTTTTTCCATTCAAAACATGTTCCCTTTCTAGAAATGTGGCCTGTCTTTCCACAATCACTTTTCCATTTGATGGGTTATATAGGTAATATCTCTTGGTTTTTTTAGGCTACCCTATAAAATTTTACTCTGTGATTTGTGAGGCTGATTTTTCACTTGGTATATTCTTAAAAATAACCTTACATCCCCATACACATATGTGTGATATACTAGGATTAATTCCATACCAAAACTCATATGGAATACCATCTGTTGCTTTTATTGTTACTCTATTAAGAGTATATGTCATTGTCTGTAAGGAATATCCCCAAAAAGAGATGTGCTTCCTGAATCATCATTAATATAGCCTTGCGTGCAAGGTATTATTCTTCCTTTCACTAAAACCATTCCACTATGGTGTATAAGTCGGAGTGATTTGGGATATTATACCACACTCCTTTAAGTTATCAATGGAATCTTGGTGTAGATACTCTCTTCCTTGGTATGAAAAAAGGGCCTTAATATTCTTACCAAGATGAATTTCTAATTCATACCAATATTCCTTAAAAATCCAAAAGGAATCTCACTCAAAACTCATTAGGTATATATATCCACACCAACTATATTCATCAGAAAAAGTAATGAAGCATGAAAACCCAACACCTTAACTCTATTGTAAATGGAATACATATGTCAGTATGAATTAATTATAGTAATTCTATGGATATTTTTCCCTTAATAAAGAAGGTTTATTTGGTTATTTTCCCTTATAAACAATAATGAAATTAATTGAGAGTTTTTAACATGGCTAAGTCTAAATACCCTTCTTGATGTAATTTCTATAAACACTTCTCATTTACATGACCTGGCCTAAAGTTCCATACGTGGGTGTTATATGAGCCATGTTTGCTAGTTTTTTAATTGATTTCCATTTCTTGGTTTTTGAGTTCAAGTATGTATAATCCATTTTTAAGATTCTCCTTACCATAAAATATGTTATCCTTATAAAAGAGACATCATTTATTTCGAAACATGAAATAAAATCCCATGGTGTCCAGAATTTACATTGAGATTATGTTTCGAGTAACAGAAGTTACATAATAAAAATTATTCAATAAAATAATTGAACCACTATGCAAAGTATAGTGATAATAACACACTTCCAAGGATTCTAGACTAACAAAATTTGTAACCCAGATATCCACTTCACCTTTTTCAATATTCTTGAATCTAATTGGTTTCTGTATATGAATATAGATGTGTGAGCCACATGCAGTACCCAATACCCAACTTGTGTGTAATGAAATATTTCATTGAATGAAAAAAAATACCTAAGGTAGAAGTGTTTCCTTTCTTCTTCTTCCCAACTCTATAGTTCTTCTTTAAGTGTCCTTTCTTACCACATGAAAAGAAGATAGCCTCTTGCTCATTTTTGTCCTTCTATATCTTTGGATTTTCGGATGTATGGTTCTTAGGTTCCTAAGACTTGGATTTATCCTTCGAAGACTTATCCTTTCCCTTCTCCTCTTGGTCACCATAAGGACTAAAGAATTGGTATTATTCATATCCTTATCAGTTTGGTGAACTAAATCTAAAATAACTGGAAGTGACTTTTTCATGTTAATCATATTATAATTAACAATAAAAGTCAAGAAGCTCGATGCCAATGAGGTAATAATGATATCAGTTGCTAGTTATTGGTTCATTTTAATCCCAAGGGCTTCAAGTCAATCAATGTACCTGATCAGCTTGAGTACATGAGGTCCTAATTGATTCCCTTATAATATCATGAACTTATAAAGTGCACATGATCTCTCATACCTTTCTTTCCATGATATCCCTTGGTATAACTGTTAGAGATGAGTAAGAATCTTGTAGGAATCTTCATCCTCATGCATTTCTGTAACTGAATAGACATAGATGAAAACATGATATACTATACATCTAGTACATCATCAACATGTTTTTTCATTTATCTTTATCTACCTTGTTTTCTCCCTAAGGAGGATCAATAAGAAATGAGGACTCCATCACATAAAGTGTCCTTTCTTGGCATAGTTATATGTGAAAGTTCTTGTACGACTCTTGGAAGTTATAGCCAATCGGGATATTTTTGTTATCCAGTATGGATCATAGTTATAATGTTTCGAGGGTGTTAATGATTTCCAATTTTTGATCTATAATAAATATATTGTAGTAGTCCATACTTTATCTTGATTACCTTTTAGAAATTTTTGATTAATTAATTATTAAATCATTAACTATCTCCCACTATTTTATTGAACCTCAATATCCCTCACTATTAGATTCGGAATACTCTATCACTTAAGCATTCTGGTGGAAAGGATCCTCAAAGCCTTCCCTCATAGTCTATAATATATGGCTAGGCCACTATGTAGAGAGTTCCAAGGTAGGCATTGGGCGATCCAGTTGCATTAACTTCTGGTTCCTTGATCTACTGAGTAAAGTCTAAACTTATTGGAATCATAACCATTATTCCCTCAACACCTTTCCTCTAAAGTGATAGCAATCCATCTATAACTACTCCTTTTCTATAAAATTCAGTTAATTCAATTCATTACTCTCATAATAACTCCTTGGTAGTAAGATGCACCCTCAATTATGGCAACAAGCACCTTGGACACTCAGTTTTGTTCAAATTTGAGCAATGGAAGACATTACGACATAATATATCTTTGAGTGATTTTATTATTTTTTGATGAATATAAACCATTTCTATTAAATATGTTCAAACTATATTGTCACACTCACAACTGAACATGAATTAATTGGAAAACATATGTCACATGCTTATGCATTTTACATATTTATTATTTATGTGATCTCATAATAAACATGCATGTCCATGAAATAATAAAAAATTCATAAAAGAAATAATTTTACCTGACTGGTCTTGATCATCTAATATTGGTTGATCCATTTTAAATTCTACGGATCAAATGTGATCTAGGGGTACCATACGTGAGTCGAGTCTTGACTCATATTGCAGCTGACCCATAGTCTAATGTATTCTCTTCTCATATGGTGCACCGCCTCATCGTGGCAAAGCCTGTGACGTAAAGTGTCATTATCAAATAAAAATGTATACTCACATGCAGGCGAGGGGGTATAGGGGACAATTTACATACACAATTATTGATAGGAATGCAAGCCCTTATACATTTTTAAATAAAGAAGATGATACACAGACCATCTTATAAATTAACAACTTATTAAAAATATCACACACGGGCAATAAATAATTAAATAGAATCATCCAAACATACATAGGGTAGTTTGGAACACCCATAGTAGGGTAGTTTCGATTCAGAAAACCTATTTTGGGTAGGGCAGAACCCACCCAAGACCTTCACGAGTTTGGAACACCCATAGTAGGGTAGTTTCGATTCAAGAAAACCTATTTTGACCCATTTTAGGTTGGTTTGAATCTATTTTTGATGCAGGTCACCCGATCTATCCTTTTGGAATCACGAGTCGTGGGTTAGCCGAACTAAGGGTTACTTCGTGGGCGCCAGAGGGGAGTCTAACTATCAGATCTGGCAGTGGTAGCGGGAGCATTCAGTGACACTATTCTCCGGAGAATGGTGAGGAGGTGAGCCGCAAGCCAGTATAGTTGGGTGATGATAGCAGGGATTGTTGCGGTCGATAATGATGTGGGTGGTCGATCCAGATGAGGTTTGTGGCCGTAAGTGGCACCGCTGGTGTTCTAGAAATCATCATAGAAGTGATGTACAGAGGAAGTTCTATTGATCATCGGGACACTAGTGGGAGCTCATTCCTAGCTGGTCCAGTCATGGAAACTCCTCGGTGGAGGAGAAGAGAGCAGTTGTCCCTGGCTTCCATACGATGCCACTCCCCTTTATTAATATTATTATTTTTAAAAAAATTGTTTTTCTTTTAGTGGGAGGATCTTCCTATCTCATTTTGTTGTCTTCCACAAATATCCAACCCACCCCCAAAATTTTTTCAAAATCCTATGTGTAGGAATTTTTTTCTTCTTTCTTATGTTAGAATAACCAAAGGAAATATTTGGTTTCTGGAAAATCTTCCACATGATGAAAAAGTTAATTGGGAAAAAGTGTTCTTGTTGGAACCTAACTGAAACTTGATCACCTGAAAATGAAAACATGAACATATATATATATATATACTATTATTCAATTTTTAATTTGAAACAATCAAATTTTTTATCCATACCAAAAAATTTGGATGGCCTTAAATTGGATATTTGTGATCGGATTGTCACACATTATATTCCATTGGGGCCTATTTAAAACCCTATAATTAATTTAATGAAATTTAATTTTTATTTGTCTCCAAAAAAATCACATGATTTCACTGATACCAATTGAACGTACTAGGGTGGGCAGCAGAAGCCGGTAGGCTATAGATTTTAAAATTTTCATCACTATAGTGACGTAACTATATCGTATCTGGTGATATGAGCCCTAGTAGATGTCCGAATATCTTGTGTAAATAATTCAAATAACACAAATAAATAAATGTTTACCATGTTTGATTTGATGTGTGTTTGACTGTATCTCTTCACAGGCAACCGTTTCATGAAGGATCTGAATATGAACTCCTCTAGATCGTCCAAAAATGCTTCAACCATCCATGTGTATGTCGTTCGTCGAATTATCGGTGCTATCATGAGGCTCTGATGATCTCTTTGACAACGTGATGAACACCTCAATCCCATATATTAGATCCTCAAAGGCATCATTGGATCGCTCACTCAGATAGAGCCTTTCTCTCTCTAGGATGTGGGAGGAGAGAGGATCTCTTAATCCGTTGTAATGAATTGCACACTAAAATGAGCACCTCATCAGCTTATATAGTGGATGTCTAAAATACCTGATTAGGGTTCCCCAACCTCTATATATTTAACATCAACTGAATAAGTAATAAATAAATAGTTATGATGAATTAACTACATCATAATTTATATTTATATTTTATCACATACTTGTAATATATATTAAATATATTATGTGATAAACTCGAGACAATAACTCAACTCGTAATTCCCTCTAATATTAGATGAACCTTGAATATTAAAATAATATTTATTCGTTTAATATTATTCTAAGTATTTACTTAAACACTCATAAATTATTTTAATAAATAAATTAAACTCAATTATTCTATACTCTAATAATAATGATTTTTATTATTCTTTGGTGATCATTAACATATTGACAACACTCAGACCCCATGGTGGGTACCACTATGTCCTATAAAATTATTCACCTAAATATGGAAGATTCTCGAATACACTATTGTGTGTGAAACTCTAAGCCTTTATCTCAATTCCAGTGAATATTATTCATATACCAGGAGTAGAATCTAGAAACTCATCAAGGACCCTGAAGAGATAAGGAATATTCATAGAAATTACAACCATCCTACAAACATGTACTGTGTAATATAATCTCTTTGTCATGCAATATATTATAAAGCAGGATGCACACTTGTGTCATCATCCTTTCCTTTATTATTTTTTGATCTAACTAAATGGATTTAACTTTGAATACCATGGCCATGGATTTAATGAAGTTGCTACAATCCAAATAAATTCAGACAAAGATATATCTTCCTCAACTCAGAAGTTCCAAATTCTATCTTGATCATTCAACCAATTTCATACCACCAATGAAGCGCCCAACATAAAATACCTCACCATGACTTCATTTTCATGGTTTTCGCCTTTCATAAAAGTATGAAATCAAATGGTATGCATTGATAATGATCTCAAACCTTGATACCCATACACATGTTCATATATAAGAACAACCAATGACACCGGAAATATGTGATGTTCCTATTTTCGAGTCTTTCCACATGATCTCACATATTATAGATCACCATGTAGGAACTTCAAGAGAAGAAGTGTCAATGATTATGATCCCCCTGCACCTGATAATCACACATCATATGTGTCCTATCAATATGATGTATCTAGAACATAAAAAATATCATTAAGATTACTTTCATGGTATCTCTAGGTTCCCATTATAGCCTGAGAACTTCTATATCCTTTTTACATGACATGGAATCTGAGGACATTACCATAAATATAGTTGATGCAGATATATCATCACTATTTTGGTAAGATAAATACATACATACATATATATATATATCAAAATGTTTCATTTAATGGTAATAAAATGCACATACACAATTTTGATCTAGAGAACCCACTTACAACATTACCACTTGCACTAGATCCAACTACCAAAAAGTCCCTATCTACTAGTTCTCAGATGAGAATAATGATTTTCTTGATAAATGGATTTATTTAGTTGGTCTTCCATGTTTTCCTCTGTGGATACTTCACTAATTGTGACTTCACCACTTTGATCAAGAGATGAAACTTATGAACTATATGTTTTGTCCTTTTGTGTGACCTGGGCTCCTAGGCAAGAAGTACTACTACAATATTAACAAAATAAATTGGAACTGGGTTTGCACAGCTAGGAAAAACACAATGTATGAGGAAAATATGTGTATCTAAACCACCTCCTTATCTTCACCAACACCTGTGATATACTTAAATTATATTTTAGAATCGGTGGGCATAAGTTGCTTTGAACATATCCAGCTCACTGCACTACTATTCAGGAAAAAAACATAGCATGAATGTAATTTTAGATAATCATGATCTATCAGGAAACTCGAATCAGTGTATCCTCTCACTAGTATTTCCTCAACTCCTCCATACATTAGAAACATGTCCTTTGTATGCCTCAAGTACTTCATGATAGTTTTGATAGTTGCATAATGCAACTCTCCTGGATTAGCTTGATATTTTTCCACCATGTTTAAAGAAAAATCAATATAAAACCTAGTACATAGCATGACATACATGATAGATCCCACTACTAAGGTATAATAGATTCTATTCATTATTTAAATATCCTCCTATGTTTGTGGGAGCATTTTCTTGGAGAAATTCATTCCATGTGACATGGGAAGCAACCCTTGTATTGACGCATACGAGTGATTATATGGGAAGAAAATTGATTTTATATTAGATCACACATGGAACTACCACATAATACATATCCATCACAAGCATCTATTTTCATCCATGGCCATCAAAATTATGTGCTTTATGAGGACCACTATGAGGTGGTAATGGAAGTGGATTTAAGTGTCATCTGTAACTAACTCCTCTAATTGTGACACCAGATCCTCTAGTAATGTCATGTCATTGAGGGACACACATTCCACTAAGAAGATTCCCTTAACCTCGATGTTATATTTAATGTTGAGAAAAATCCATAGTAATACCTTGGATATCCTCAATTTCTTTCCTAGTGGAACAATCATGACATAGATATTAATTTATGAATCTCCCAATTCCCAACTATCATAAACCAACTTGTTCCAGTCTTGATATGGGTACCTATGTCGGCCCATGACATGTCCTGAAGGGTGTTACAAATCCGCACTGGCTGGTAACTAGTGTTGTACATCAAGTTATACTCTAATGGAAATTATTTTTCCTGATAAATTAATATTTACTAGATACATTCCATCTAAAAAGGCATGATCATCCCATACATTGGAAGTCCATGAAATAAAATAAACAGTTTCAAGATATTTTGGAAACCAAACAAGGCATAAGAACATAAATGGTAGGCATAAAAATAAATCAAAACTAGTAATCATATCCAATAAAATCTAACATCACATAAGTCCAAACTAAAGTACAAGGCTTATTCAAAATAAAGAAACTAAAGGAAATAAATGTAAAAGTGGATGATTAAATTAAATAGAAGAAATAAAATAATACTAGAAAACTATACCCAACCATACCCATGGGTCAATCCATTTATTTTATTACTTGATCATCAATAATACTCGATCCAAAAATGAGAAAAGAATATGTTACTCTATAGTGGAACCTAGATAAACTAATAATATGATAGGTGTGAAATAAATATGCCTCGTAGGTATCATCCCAACACCTCAATCATAACATTTAGAAATAAAACTATTTCATGTTATTTTGTAAATAAGAAAATAGAATTAGCTTTAGAACATTTTCAAGAAAAAAATAAAAAGATATATTTCATTCTTTAGTCAATTAAAAACTGTTATTGGAATATTAAAATAACATTGTTATATCAAAAAAAATGGAGGTGAACCATAGGGTCCCTAAGACCTAGGGGAAAAACTTCACTACTTAGGTAACCATGCTCAACTATTGGAATGGATATAAAATGACTTCATTGGCTAGTGGGGGAATATTTGAAACATACTACATTAGTTAACAAACAATCATTATTTATTCATACATTTTATCATATAGTTTATAAACACCCATTTACGAAATAGTCCTTAAAAGAATCATAGACCTCCATTTAAAGTATTTTATAGATTTAGTTTTAAAATCCAAGCATTAAGGGTTTAATTAACAAAGGGAGAATATATAACCAGTTTTAATGGGATAATCAAGAATTTCCATAAACACAATGTGTAAACTATAAAATGAATATTAATTTAGGTATTCAAAATTTGAAGAACCCACTTTTATGTTAAACGGAAAATTTAGGAAAACTAATATCTTAAAGCTTAAATTAGTGTGTACACTAGGTATAGGTTTTAGAATGTTGGAACATGGCATGTAAATAGGCATGAAATCATGGATTTAATTTCTAAAAGTCCATGCATAGAAACAAATACCTTTAATCTTGTAGCTTTCATAAACGATGGTGTAAATCCACCTTAGCAAGGTTAAGGATGCCCAAGTAGACCAATAGAAACCAAAAAAATAAATACCCAATTAATGAATGATCTAAATTTTTCCCTAGTTCATTGAGACCGAATTTAGGAAATGAAAAGTAGGAGGATGAAGAAAAAGAAGATCAGGGGAGGTTCGAATGAGATTAACTTGAATAATTGTCCTCAAATATTGAAAAAAATCCATGGAAATACTTATAGAGGAGGATGATTGTGTAACGTCCTGAACTAGATGCCACTTAACTGGTGCTCTGAGATGGTTCATCTCTCTATAATTCAGTGGGTACTGACTAGAACCAAGGCCCTAGGGTGTGTCCTGGGAGAGACTATTCACTCATATCAAAGTATACAATAACATAAATAACTAGACAAAATCCAAGAGGTAAATAAATATAGTGCAGAAGCAATAAATAAACTGAAATAAAACATGATTTAATAATAAATGAAATGAAATAAATGGTCTAATAGCCATGCCATACATACAACACAGGTCACCCATTGGGTTGACCATACATGATGGAGTACATAAAAGAATCTAAAATAAATTACAAGGCTCCACTACTATCTCCAAGAGAGACCACATAGCTGATATCCAAGACACTATCGATCTACATCAACCCGATCAAAAGAATCCACATGAGTGACTCTGCTTCAACGAGAAACTCTGGGTCACAACCCTATCTGACATGTAATCCATAGTCAACCTTAAAATCAGACATTAGGTCTGCATGGACACTAAGTTTCACGCATAGGGGAGAGAAATAATCTTAGTGGGCCACCCGAATGATGAACCTATAAATATGTATTCATAAGTGAATTCTCAAGAAATATGATCAGACCAGATGAGAATCAACTAAAAATATAATGGAAACTAATATAAATACTTGATACTATAAACACAACTAACTATAATCATGATGACCAAGGATATCGTATACTGATAGAAACTCCTGTAAATGAAATTTTGTCCAGCCTACAAAGGCTCACTATAAACCAGAAACTATACACATAGGCTAACTATAAGCATGATATAGCATCAACTATGGACTATTCCAAGTAATCCAGTGTCATAACCCAAGGTCCGGATCCAAGGTATAAAGACCAAGGAATCCTCATTGTCCTATGTCATGTAATCAAGTGTTAGACCCTAAGGGAAGGATCCAATGTATAAATACCAATGCATCCTCATCGGCCTATGTTGTGTAATCAAGTGTCAGACCCCAAGTTTTGAGTTCAAGGTATAAATACCAATCCATCCTCATTGGCCTATGCAGTGTAATCAAGTGTCAGACCCCAAGGGTTGGATCCAAGGTATAAAGACCAAGAATCCTCATCATCTTGTTCTATTTAATCAAGTGTATAAAATCCACAATGGCATATTTCATGTAATCCTATGTCAAAACAAGAAGCAAAAAATACAAGGTATATAAAGAAAGGGCATCCACATCATGTCCTAGGAGCATATCGATGGAAAATCAGTAATGGCTTGGCTGGATTCCAAGGAGCATGTCCACGAAGCATGTCCAATGCGAGTCCAAGCAGGAAGAATCAAAGGGGTAGAGAAAGACCCTCAAAAACATATGGAATTTGGATCCAAGGAGTATAAATGTTTAAGGAATCCACTTTCAAAATCAAGATCCATGATGTAGAAATTTCCATGGCATCCTATGGAATCAGTATCCAAGGATTAGAAATGTCCAACGCATCTCATACAGTATATTGCTCAAAATCCAGATTCCAAAATCAGTTTGGGCATCCTAAATCAAAATCAAACAAACAGGATCAAAAAAAGATCCTAGAAGCACATTTGGGCATAAAAACAATAAGGTTCATAATCCAGATGCTAGGAAGCACGTCTAGGCATCCCAAACAAACAACGCATCATGTCAGGATCACTAGCCACCAAATAGGATGTACCTCTGGTAATCATTTTTTCATCAGCAATAAAAATGTGAAATTATAAAAAAAGGGTGAGGGTGTCGGAATTCCTCAACCCACCACTACTACCACAACCTCTTAGTCTTATAAGTTTAATATGGGTTCTAAGGTGACACGCACTACCATATCTACCCAAACCCGATGTGCTAACTCAAGTTCAGTCAAAAATAGGGTCACCCACTAGGTATCTCAGGTAACAATATATGAGAGGCATACTACTCATTATCCTATAAGTATACACATATGTGAATACATCCTAGTAGAGAACTTTATCTATGAATAAAAAATGGAAGGAATCCAATATAGGATCCTCAAAAACAACTAAACTAATAGCTACTTAGGATAGAAGGGAAAATATCACCTAGGAGACATCCTCAAAAGAAATATTCAAGCATCTATCATGGGAGATGACCCCATAGACCATCTTAGATCAAGATCTCATTCTCAGTAGACAACTGGATATGATTACTAGATGAAGAACCCCTTAGTTCAAGAAAATACTTGAAACACCACCTAAGATTCCTCAAATCACCTCAAGGGTTTCACCATCAAGATCTATGAATAAAAATACTCATAATGGACTTCTATTATATCCAATTATGACTCCAAGGTACAAAACAGGAAAAGACCCTCAAAAGGGTAGAAAAGGAGGAGTACAAGGTGTGTGTCAAGTCCCCACCTGGTCATGTACTTCAACTAGGTATGGAATTTAAAATCCCATATACATAGCATGTTCATAAAGTACACAGTGTGTACCCTACACGTCATACCAACCCATGTACCTCACATGGACTGGCCTAGTATATATCCTGATCATGTAACTCTATATGGAATGCATCCCACACGGGGTCTGGTCATGTACCTCTAAATAGCCAAATGCCCCTACATAGGTCGTCTGGTCGGGTACATAGCTACATGGTCGACTCCCAGTACACAGTGTGTATAACCCATACATAGTGTGTAATTCTAAAGTATCATCTTCCTATAATAGGAAGAATACATGGCATGTGTTCCTTGAACCACACGTCATGTACATATGGGTTTTCCTGAATAAAAACCCCCCAAATCACCTAAAACCCCATTTTTGGCACCCAAAATAACAGATCGACCCACAAGGGGTCTTAAGAAAGAATATAAGGGGTTTAAAACATGAAAATAGTAATTTCATGGGTATTTTAAGAAAATCATAAAAACAATATTCTTTTGAGTGGAATCCGCCAAATCTTTTCTCGTTTCTGCGATCCACAGTTACAACATGACGATCTGGCACATCCCTATCTCCATGATGGTACCTCTCTTCTTCTATCTTTCTCTCTCTCCATCTATATATTCTCAGTTGTGTGATGAAGGAGGATCCATATGGGGACATATGCGAGAATCTTTGGAATAAGGAAGAAATGAAAAGAGAAAAATAAATGAAAAGAAAAAGAAAAAAGAAAAAGGGTTCTGGGCCCAGGCCTGATGCCCAACCTGAGTTTATACCCCACCTAGACAAAACTCCTTCTTCCAAACTCAATGGAAAATATAGAATCTCAATATTAAACTATTCAAAATATATGTTCAAGCAAACCTGTAAGAATAAATTAACATTTAATTAATTAAATATTAAATATTAATCATTCCACTAAAATTCTAAGGGTGCATATTTATACAAAACTCTTATCCTAGGATAAACACCCTATCCCAGGACCAACATAGTCGTCAAAAAAATTATATAAGATCATATTATAAAGAGGAATTAGCATTTTACCCCTTAAAAACATTCTAAAGAAAAATTTTAAATTTCTGCTCAAAATTCCAATCTGAAAAAAACACAGGTCCTTATAATCTCCCCACCATAAACCTTCTCATCCCCAAGAAGCCTTGGTGTAAATACCAACAACCATTCTCTCGACCCAAGAATCTTCACAACAAGCTATATGAATTTTCCAAATAAAAGTTTCATAGAATAAATAATAATCTACTACATTTGAGACATTCAACTGGGATAGATTTAGTACTCCCCACCAAGGAATACCATTATCATCATCTCAATAACCAAACTATGAGCTCAACGGACCATTGAAAACTCTAAATTTAAACTAAAAATGAGGTTCACATCCCCCAAATGGGTAATTCTACACTCCCCAACATATAGATTACTTTATACTGCTCCTCGAGTGCAACCTCAACAGTTTCCCTCCTCAACCAGGGAAGATTTTTAAAAAAATAGGAGTTTCGAATAGAGCCTACACTCTCTCAGCATACGCAATATGACTTCAAGATAGAACATGATCATATATGACTAGGAGTATACTAAGATTCAAAATAATGGAGTGTACAGCTTTCTCAAAACCAAGATCACATCAAACAAGCTAACATTCCTTTAACCAACTCCTGACACCACATCTCCTGAAAAAATGTGTCCAGGTCCAAACACAGGTTATCTATGTCATGAAACCCAAACTATTTCTAATATCTCCTATACCACATAGAGATATTCCTCATTTTAACTAATACTCTAGATCTTTTAGAGTTAGTGACCTAGGAAAAACTATTTTTACTTTGATGACATGTATATTTGATGTATTGATTATCAATAAAACTTCTTATTGCATATTGGTCATTATTCTTTATGAATCTATTGCGATAATGCCCTAGATTATATGTCGCATTTATAAGGTCATAGTAGATCCCCTCTATGATGAGAACCATGATGTTTTATTATGATGTTCTTAAATAATTTTCTACATTTGAATAATGTATTATGATGGGAAACACCATACATAGACTATTATGTGAGATTAATGATAAGAAGGTGGGGCTTCTTCTCATGAAGTTTTCACTTTGTAATCTCCAAGATGGTAGATTTTGATAACAGACCCTCCAGTAGAAATTCCGCATGTTTTGGTGTCATCGAATATTCCTATCTGCTGGAATGTGTGATGGTCCTTAGAAATTAAGATTATTATTAATTCATGTTATAACTCATGTAGTTAGATGTATTTCATAAACCGTGACAATAATTGTTTATGGAGAATTTGAATATGTTGGGTGAGTCATGAGTAACATGTAATTAATGGATAAGTCAGGGAAGGATTCTTCCCTTCCATATTTATAGAAGTCGATATCTTGTCCCTTTTATTGGAATAGAACCTTTTCCTTAAATTATAAGGCCATATTGTAATGACATGTTTATTCCAGAGATTCAAAGAAATACATAGTGATCATATATGTTGGTGACATGGATGTGAAGCCTATATGATATGATATTATGAAAAAGGGGTTATATTGCACAATTAGTGTTCATACGTGGTTATCTTCATTGTGGCATTTTGTTCGTTATCTTAGCTGCCTTGACCCATTGATAGATAGTAATCTTTGACATTAGGTATTCCCACCTAATTCCAATGAGAAATAATCCTAGAATACCATACACTAAGTTTTTCCATTAATCTCAATTAAATTTTATTTAAATTTAATTAATGGAATAAATATTACTCTCAAGGATGTAAAATAATTTTATTCAAGTTATATTGATTGCATAAATTAAATAATTATTTATTCACTGGAATATGAATAAAAATATATTTTTTTATTTTAATGAATACTTAATATAAATTTATTCACTATTATATGGATGAAATATTTATTTATGAATAAAATATTTATTATGGTATTCAAAAAATACCAAGGAGTTTAAATGGACCAAGATCACCTCTGATGATAACATAATTATTTATAAGCTAGTAAATATTATTTATCTATTTGTGCAAGTTTCCAAACCAAAAAATATTATTATTATTATGTGGCATGGGGTTTTTTAAATGTTTTAAATGTTATTTAATGGTTGACACACAATTAAATAATATTTACATAAACTCAAACTCAATAAATAGATGACTATATCTATTGTGTATTACATCCAAAAATTGAGAATAGAAAATTATTGTGCACAATTAATTCTCTCTCAAATACCATATTTATCAATAATTAGAAACACATGAGATATTTCTTCAAAACCTAAGAACAAACGATTAAGAACGAAAAACTCAAGACATTCGATTTTCCAGTCTAGCACCCGTAGATCGAGTGGTGTTTCTCAGAGATCATTGGAGAACATGTGGACCACTGCTAGAGGCATTCTATCCTCAAATACTCATAATTAAATGAAGGAAATCTAAAAGGTTCATTTTGGACAATCAACATTCATCAACGAAGAAATTTCCTACGATCAGTAATTTATTCCTTCATATATTAAATAAATTAATTATAAATTTGATGTGCAAGATCATTGCTCATGGTTCCAGTCAGAGATTATTAAAATATATTTTAATATATCTCTCACCCCGGTATGTTTCCACTATGTTCGGAACTAATGTGTGGTATTAGAGTAGTCATGTTTAAAATTATAATTATTTATTTGATTGTTGATCCAAACACATTCATAGTGGAATTTTCATTTCTTATTATTTATCTTTAATCTAATTTGAATTACCATGATTCAATATATTAATAATATTTGTTTAGAGTTTTATTTTCTAAAGGGTTTAAAAATAGATGAAGAACAACTGGAAATTCTATTAGGAAGTACTGAATCTTTGGCTGGTAAAACTGGGTTACACAGCGTGTGGCAAGAGTACACATGGTTTACTCATTTTCATTGTACCTGGATGCATCAAGAAATTAATAACACATGGTGCATTTATTGGAAACCAAGTGTTCACCCAACCAACCTGGCACACGGAAAGTGGATACATTTCATGTAGATCGCATGTACATTTTGTGTATTCCAGATGAGTTAACACTCTAAATCCCCAGGTGTGTTACTTGAATACATGGAAACCGAGTTATAGGGAATATAGTTTGACTATACATGGTGTTTAGTATCCCATTAAAGGAAATAATTAAAAATTACATTAAATTCAAAATTTCATCATTAAAACCTTATTTTAGTGATTGACAGAAAAATGTGTGTTTAACAATTTAATAACGATTTTATAGAATATTAAATTCTCAATTAATTTATTATAATTTATATTTTATTATTGGTTCTATCATTTATTTTCCAAGAATTACATAAGTGATGTGTATCTTTGATTAAGATCAAATGATAACTAAGATGAATGGAAATTAATTAATTAATTAATTAATTAATTAATGCGATCACATTTATCTTAATTATAAATAACGGATATAGAAATGAATAATAACCTATTAATTTTTCACATTTGTTGTATGTATAACCGATCATGAGCTTGACCAAGACCACTGTATGTATTGGAATTAATTTAATTTAATTTATTGCATGGGTTTTCTGTTATTTAATATTAAATTAAATGATTGTCGATGAGTCATCTATCCCTCCATTATTATGTAGGACCTGTGTATCCATGTATATTTATGTAATACACTTTAATAAATCTTTTGGTTCCCATCACCTATGTGTGAGTAATAAATACTTGTAATTAATAGAGCATCACATGGCGTGTAGAGGCAGTTCTAGATGGAACCATGATGATGTCAACTCAGTGATACACAAACATACAGGTAGAATGCTCTAACTCATGTCTTGACAAGAAAATGGAGTTATTCCCCTAGGTAATAGGTTTATTTATTGTCTTCTATTTAAATAAACCATTATATGATCTCATGATCGGGTCATTTTCTTTATTTATTTATTTCTATCTATGCAATATTTATTTTATTTATGCATGATCAAAGTTACATAAATGATTGAATTAATATTAAAAGATAGAAATTAAATAAATTAATTATTCATAAATGTTTTATTCTGCATAGTTAATTAAGTAAGTAAGATCCACTTAATATTAACAATACATGTAAAAGATAAAACAAGATAAAATTTATTCATAAATTAATTAAAATCCCTCAAACCAATATTAATTCATATTGAGAATTACATTACTTGATTGGGAATAAAACCATAGACTATGTGTATTAAAAGGCTAAAGTATGGAAAAATACTTGTATCAGGGAGTTCTCCTAAGATTTTTGGGTTGACTTAACCAAACTTGTATTGAGTTCAAGAGACAAAGTCTATTCAATAAAAATTTGGAAGCAAGTGTTGAGAAAATAAAAGACATGATTTTAGGGTAGGGAAATCCACTCAACGGATCATGGAGCTACAAGTCTTATATTGGAAATACCTCCTACCTAATTACTTATGATTTTCATGGTCAAATTCTAGATTGTTAATAAAATTAATAATAATCCTTGCCACTATAATGTTAAAGCAACTAAACATTCTGAGTTTAGGTGTGAGGGATATTGAGACTTGATAAAATTGTGGGAGATTTAATATAATTAATTTATTAATTTATTATTTCTCACATAATTTGAAATCAAGAACAAAATACTAACAATCTTATCTTTCTATTTGTATAATAAAACGATAATTTCATCATTCACACTATCCCTATGATAAATATTTGAGAAAGACAACCTTCTAACTAGAAGTAAATTATAGGATTGTTTTAGACACCTTCAGATTATACTATTCCATGACTGGAAATATCACATTCTATAATACTCAATTCCTAATCCTCCTACTAAAGATGCAAGTGATAAAGAGTTCATGGTCAACGAAAAACATTTGAGTGATGCAGTCGATGTTCAATGATTAATTCTTTCATCTTTGTCTAGTAAACCCATAAAGTCTCATGAAAACATAGATGTGTATATAATTATTGAGAAAATCCTTGGTCTATACCATGAGAGAGAAATATAAGAATGATTTGAGATTTAAAAGGTTATTTTTCATAGAAATATTGAAAACAGTGCCCCAGATGGTCCTCGTATAGTCATGATCATTGGTGAAATTAGGAGCCTAGCAGTTCTAGGGTTTAAACTCCCTAAAGAACTTGGAACCAACCTCATTCTAGAAGAACTTACTTGGATATTATTTTGATTTTTTTGAATTTTAATATGAAAAAAATCAAGAAGTCTCTGCCATATCTTCATACTATTCTTCACCAAGTAGATAAGGATACAAGGCGTGAAAAAACTTTTCTCCTTATAGTGAAAAAATATAAAGGGAATGTGAAGAGATTTAAACCCAAAGTTTCTATACACCCTTCCAAGAATAGGAATATCAAGGGGATTGAAAGGGAACATGATGTTGTCTGTTTAACATATGGCATGAAGGGCCATTGGAAAAAAAATTATCCAGCCAAAGAAGAAAGGGGAAGCTTCAGGTGTTTTTTTTATCGAGTTCAATTTATCTGTTACTACAAATTGGGTATTAGATACTTCTTGTGGTTCACACATATGTATTAAAATATAGAAACCAATTGTATTAAAAAATATTAACTGAGGAGATGTAGAACTTCGAGCATCCAATAAAGTTAAAATTGTTGTTGTGACTATTGGGGAATACCACCTCACATTGTTAGCCATAATGATCATTGTTTTAAAGGGTTTTTATTATATTCCATTAGTTACCAAAAACATTATTTATGTATCAAGAGTAGATACATATGTATTTATTTTGAAATTTTAAAATAAATGTTGCTTCTTTTATAAATATTTCATTTTTTATGGTAATTCAAATTTAAATAATAGTCTTTATGTGTTTTATTACATGAATCATGTAATGGAAATCGATAATGAAGTTGCTTCACATGACTCATACCAAACCCAACTTCAGAATCACTAACTAGGCCTTATAAAAGGAAATTGGTTGACTAAAGTACATCAAGATGGATATTTAGATTCTTTTTGAAATAAAACCACTAAATGAAAAGTACTCATACTTCATAACTTTTACTAATGATTTTAGTACATATGGATATGTCTACTTAATGACCTATATGTTGGATTCTTTTGATAAATTTAAGGAATACAAGAATGAATTGGAGAACTATATTGGTAAGAAGATTAAGAATCTCTACTCAGTCCATGGTGGATAATATCTTAATCAAGACTTTGTTAATTATTTATGGGAGTTTAGGATATTATCTCAACTAAATCCTCCATATACACCTCCATGGAATGGTGTAAGATAAAGGAGTAACCGCACCTTGTTGGACATGGTGAGGACAATGATGAGTCATGAGATTCATTCATTATCCTTTTGGGTAAATAGATTACAAACAGCAGCATATATACTAAACTGAGTTTCAATTAAATAAAAAGATGGTATACCTTACAAATTATAGAATGGAAAGAAACTTGTGTCGTCTAACTTATCTTTTTGGGGTTGTGAAGAATTTGTTAAAGCCTCTTCAGGTAACAATATTTCACCCCAAGGAACAATGAAACATTATAAGATATCCCAAAGAAACAAAGGGATATTATCTATACAATCCATCATAAAAAGGTTTTGGTAGACATAAATCCCTCATTTATTGAATAATATCTTTTCTATAAAAGTGATAGTGGAATAGAGATAGAATTTGATGAAATCCTAGCTCAAGATACATAACAATAGGCACAGTAAAAAATTCCACAAATCCCTATGGAAGAATAAATTGTTCGAGAGACACAATTTCTATGTAGTAGTACTAGAGAGGTTAGAGAACCAGAATGATATGGTTTTCTAGTCACCACATATGTGGACTTGTTATTAGTTGATAATAATGATCCTATAACCTAAAATAAGTAGTAAGGATCACATATGTTTCCAAGTGTAATGAGGCCATTAATTCTGAATGGAATTCCATGTACCAAAACCAGGTTTGTATTTTGGTATACCCACCAATATATGTAAATCTAGTTGGTTGAAAATCGGTATTCAAGAAGAAACTAAACATGAAAGGACAATTCAATACCTGTAAGTCCTGATAGGTTGCAAAAGTTTTTAAACGGAATCAAGGCATTGACTATGATAAAACCTTTTAAAGAATTTTAATTATAAAATCCATTATAATTGTACTTGTCATTGTGACTTTTCCTGATTATGTGATATGGAAAAATGATTTAAAAACAACCTTCCTTAATGGGAACATTTAGGAAGTTGTCTATATGACACAACTTGGCGGGTTTGTGTTCCAAAGGATACAAAAAAAGGTATGAAAATTGTAATGATCCATTTATGGATTAAAGAAAGCATATAGGTCATGAAACATTCATTTTTATGGGGTCATGATGTAATTTTGTCTCATAACAAATGAATGTAATCCATGTGTCTATAAACGGTTTAGTGGGAGTGAAGTTGATTTCTTAATAGTATATGTTGATTACATATTACTCATTGGAAATAAAATACAAGTTTTACAATTTTTTATGGCATAGTTGACTAAATTATTTTCTGTATCCAAGAAAATGTGTCCTCATATATGAGGAATGAAACAAAATGGAAAGAATCCCATACACATCAGTGATTGGGTCATTCATGTATGATATGCAATGTACTGGGATAGATATTGTCTATGAATTAAGTGTGGCATGAAGATATCAAGATAATCTAGGTGACAACCATTGGATGAAAGTAAAGACTATCCCTAATATATGAGACATACTATGGATATGTTCTTGGATAATGGAGAAGATTAGGAACTAGTCATCATAGGATATGCAGATTCTAGTTTCCAAACTGATCAAGATGACATGAAGTCAAAAATGGGATATATCTTCACTATGAATGAAAGTGTTGTGAGCTATAAGAGCTCAAATAAGGATGTAGTTTCATATTCTATATCAGATTATGATTATATTACAGCTTCTAAGGTAGCTAAAGAAGCATTATGGATGCCCAAATTCATTCAAGATCTGACATGGTACCTAGTAGTAAATATCATATCACACTCTATTGTGATAATTTTGTAGTAGTGGATCCTGAAAAAGAGACAAGGTCACATCAGTAGACGAAGCATGTAATTCATAATTACCATCTATTGAGGGATTTTTCTAGGAGAGGGGAAGTTATAGTGAGAAATATTTCCACAAAAGACAATGCGGAAGGCCCCTTGACTAATGTATTTAATATTAATAAAACTTCTTATTAAATATTAATAGTTGTACTTCATGAATCCAATGTAATAATGTCCTAGAGTAAACATTGCATTGATAAGGTCATAGAAGATCCCTGTTATGATGAGAACCATGATGTTCTATGATGATATTCTTAAATAATGTTCTGCGGTTAGATAATATACTATGTTGGGACACATAGTAAATATAATTTTAGATGAAATTACCAATAAAAAAGATAGGTATTATTTTCATGAATTCTGCACTTGATAATATCCAAGATAGGGGATTGTGAGAACATACCAACCATTAGGAATTCTGCATGTTTTGGTGTCATCAAATAGTCCTATATGCGAGCATGTGCGATGTTCCTTAGACTTTAGGATTATTATTAATGCATGTTATAACTCATGTAATTAGATGTATTTCTTAAACCATGATGATAACAACTCATGTAGAAGTTGAATATGTTGGGTGTGTCACTAGTAACATGTCATTAATAGATAAATCGAGGAAGGATTTTTTCCTTCATTCTTTATGGAAGCTGATATCTGGGACCATTTATTTGAATAGAACCATTGCATTAAATTATTTGATCATGGTGTAACAACGTGTTTATTTAAGATAGTCAAAGAAATACATATCAAGAAAATAGGTTGGTGACATAGATGTGAAACTTTCTTGATGATATATTATGACAATCAGATTATATTACTCAATGAGGGGGCACTAATGAGAGGAGGAGGGGTGCTTTGGGACTACCGGTGTAATGACCCTCCAATTCTCATTGGTTTGAGAGTGCAACGAGTCATTACTAGGACTTAAGCGACATCCCCAAGACGCCAAAGGCTGGAAATAAATGTCTAAGGGTCTCAAGAAAAGTGCAGGACGATTTACCCTTTAATAAATAACCCATCCATTAATCATTCACTATATGATGCATGAACAAATAAAAGACCAATCAACAACTTCATTTATGTTAAACCACATCAGAGTACACAATAGCGGAATACCAAACCAAACATCAAAATACACATCAGAAGAACAACTCAAGACTCTCAAAAGACACCATGTCTCAGTGGTCCACAAGCTCTAAGCTTCACAGCATCTCCCAAACATCACCACGAGAAACTAGTAATGAGATGCTTTACCTTTACATGTGTCTCAGATTAGAAAATCTGCAAAAGCACCAAGGTTCCAAAGCAGGGGTGAGTATAAAACTCATTAGGTTTTCCCCAATGACTTCCCTACTCATGCCACTAGTATAGAAGAGTTAGCAACATTTATACAAAAAGAGTTTATATAAAACATTTTCACCAAAGAAGTTTATAACTAAATATAAACAAGTTTTCCAAAACCATCCATGCTCAAAAGAATCAAAGTGAAATTTAAACAAGCTTTTCCAACACATTATTTTTCCAAAAAATAACCGAACAAATTTCCAAACCATTTCACAAACATCCCATTTTGGTATTCCCAACCATTTCACAAACCCGTGAAATCAACCATGCATGCATCGTTATGAAAGTTCCATACTCATGAATGGTCTCTCGTCTATCTACCAAGTCATCATAAGTTAATTATTTCCCATGTGCCATTACACCTTTGGCACCGAGCACAAGGTCATATTTCAACCAAGCCTCATACTTAAAAGTCCCATGTGCCATTAAAAATTTGGCACCGAGCACAAGGTCCTATTTCAACCAAGCCTCGTATGTTCAACATGAACACACACCACACATTCCCAAAAATCATTCCAAGGCCATCCTTTCAATAAAACACCTTTTATTGAAAACCATTTCCCATCAAAACCAAGTGTGTTCAACCAATTAAAACCATTTTAATAAAACTCCCTTTTTATTGAAATCCAAATCCATCAAAATCAATTCAATCACAAATTATTTCAATAAAACACCCCTTTTTATTGAAATCCCATTTCTCATCAAAACATTTACAATTTTATCCAAAACATAATTTAAAATCAACATTTTAAATTCAAATAGCCAAGTCACTTTTCACACAATTCACCAGGATTTCACAATTTTATCAAACCCATAAATCATCACTAAAGAAGATTTATTCCATGATTTTCGCAATCAATTCCATTCAAATAACCAATTTGAAACTAAGCCAACAAATTCTAACAAGATGAGTCAAGAGTGAATCCACCTACCACAAAAAAAAGGTGAAACCAATCAACGGACGAAGAACGCTCAAGAACACTGGGTGAAATCTCCAAAAACCCACCTTAGATCTCTTCTCCTAACACAACCAAGACCAAATATCAACATATTTGGCATCCACATACTTAGTTACACCCCTAAAGGGAATAGATCTATGAAACCGATATAAAGGGAGAAGTAGATCTAAGTATATTTAAGAAACCATTCGAGAACGAAGGAGAACGATCACATTCTTCAAGAATCTGGCTTCGATTCTCCAAGAGAAGCCTTCAGATTGCCTCCAGAATGATGGGAGAACCCTCTTTGACGATAGGAGATCCAAAATCCCGAGTTAAGGCCACTTAGGATATTTAATGAGTCAATTAGAGGCAAAACGAGTTAGATCCACAGTTTAACGATCTAATTTTAAGTGACCACATGGTTAGTCCGCACAGTTTGACAAACCGTGCGCTAACTGTGTGTTAGCTAATGCCTTAGCCAGCCTTCTCTCACGGCCTCATCGCACGGTTTCCCTTAACCTTGTGTCGACCTTGGGTAATCCACTGCCTCCTCAGTCAGCCACGCACGGTTTGGCCGCATGGTTTAGACAAACCATGCGCCGCCCGTGCACCTTCCCCTTTGCTTCAAACTTCAATCCAGGATCTCCCGACTCTTCCATACATCACCCTTAACTTTTAAAACCAATAAAAGAATCAAGTAAAGGTTACATACCAGAAATCGGGGGTACTACAACCGGGGTTTGGGTCTTTTCGTGTTTAGTGCTTTCTATGGAATGGGGTCATGTTTAGGGGTGGAGGTGCATGACCTTGTCACTGGAATAGATATTTGTAGGGAGCACAATATCCATGTGGGGGAGATTGAGTCTGATTCAGAAATTCTGGTTTCATATATTTAGAAATGGCAGAAATCTCCTTGGAACATGATTTATTTTCTATGGAGGTGTGTCACAGAGTTCCACTTTGGATAGAACCATCATCATATTTGGAGGGAAGTCAATTTTGTGGCAGACTCTATTTTGCATTTGGGGAACCCTGCTAATACCCGTGTGATTTAGGATATCATAGGTTCCATCCCTATGGAGTGTAGAATGGTGATCCAAGTTGATGTATTGGGATTGCACAAGTTATGACCTCCTTGAGGAGGTTTTCAGCTATTATCATTAACAAAATTAATAAAAAGTTAATTTTTAGTCAGGGTTCATTTGTGGTTTTCATCTTTGTGATATTAAGTTCTTTCTCTTGTATGCCTTGGCCCGTTGTTAGAGGGTAATCTTGGGTTTTAGGAGAACACACCTAATGCTAACAATAATGAATCCTAAAGGGTCACACACTATGTATTTTCATTGATCTTGATTAAATTCTATATTAATTTAATTAATAGAATAAAAATTATTCTCAAGACTGAGGAATAATTTTATTCAAGTTATATTGATCTCATAAATTAAATAAATATTTATTCAAAGGCATGTGAATAAAAATATATTTGTTTACTTTATTGAATATTTAATAAATATTTATTAATCATTATGTGAATGAAATATTTATTTAAGAATAAAATATTTTTTAGGAGTTTCATGAATATCGAGGAGTTCAAACAGACCAAGACTTCATCTAGTGATAAAATAAATATTTACATGCCGATCAATATTATTTATAAATTTTCACAAGTTGGTGTACCACAAAATAATAATATTATATTAGTAAATGAGGAGTTTAAAATGTTATTTAATGTCCAGCATGTAATTAAATAATATTATCCTACACCGGAACTCTAGAAATAGAGAGTTATGTCTATTGTGTATTGAATCCAAAAATTGAGAATAGAGAACTGTTGCGCACAATGAATTCTCTCTATACTCCTCCTCTCTCTTTCTCAATAATGAGAAACATGAGAGAGATTTCTTCAATACTGAATAATGAGTGATCAAGAATGGATAACATAATCCATTAAATTCACCATTATAGAACTTGGAGATCAAGTTGTGTTTCTCATAGATCATTGGAGCATGTTTGGATCAATGCTAGATGGATTCTATCCTTGGATCCTCAAAGTGCAATGAATTCAATTTAAAAGGGTCTTTTCAGGTGATATGCATTCATTAATGAATAAATTTATTAAGACCAAGTATTTATCTTAGATATTGAAAAAATTAATTATAAATTTTATGTGCAAGATCCTTACTCATGTTTTAGAAAAAAATTATTAAAATAAATTTTAATATATCTCCCACCAATGCATGATTCTGCTGTGCTCGAAACCAACACGGGAAACCACCGCTCCCATAGTAAGGTTTGAAAACATCAGTCCTCAGTTCATAAATGGTCACTCTCTAATTTAAGGTTAAAATGTTACCATGAAAAATAGATTTATACCTTATCACCTAACTCATACTCCCCCGATTCATCCATTACAAGGTTAATATCACCATGATACATGAAATGTCAGTCCAAAAAAACCAAAATCTCCCTTGGAACCCCACTTCAAAATTAAGCACCTTACCCATGCCATGATTTTTTCCATGACCACCCATCACACATCATCATTCCAGTCACAAGATTCTTCCCATTCTATGACTACATTACCAATAGTGAAAACACCATTTGATAGGGACAAGCACCTGAAAATTTATGCATGTTGAATCTGTTCTTAATAGAAAATCACCCTAGGTGCTTCATCACATTCCAAAGGCATCAACATGCCTATATCACAAAACTAGAGTACCTACCATGTATCGATCTCAAAACGAGCATAAAACTAAACACACTACATAAAAAGGCATTTATAAAGTATGTCCAACCTCTCTCAACAGGTTTCCCTTGATCAAAAAAAATGTCAACCAACAAGGGTCTGATTCAAAATTAAGGGCCTCTAGGTCTCCAACTTGAAACTACTGATCTAGTCTGAAAATTGGGTCATAAGTTTTAACTACCTATCCTTAAATATCAAACCTCTCACCTAGAATCATCATAAGGGAATTATCCCTATAATATCATGACATCAACGCAAAAAAAAAGATATTGAACTATCACTCACCGGGCATGTGCATATGATAATAACCCCTTCAGGTCCAGTTCACAAGAAACATCCTGGTACGTATCAGAATCATACTCTATGATCCGACTAGATAACCACAATGATGGTCGTTTAAGTATAATTTCATTCCAATATATACATGAAAAAGTTTATATATTGTTACTGACAGTTTAAATAACTGATCCCAATAAAAAACCCTACAAGGGGTATAAAACATTGGCATCATGTTCCATATCAACATACTAGTGTCATTGCACCTACTGTGCATGAGGAATGAGTCATCATCCTCACAAAAAATGAGTCAACATAGATCCATATAGCTTGCTATCAGAAGTAAATATATATACAAGTCATCCTAATTGATTAGAATTCCTCAAAAATCCTATAGGGGAAACACCATTAATAATTTTTTGACACTTTAAACACTTGGCATATATCATCAGTAAAATCAAACACTTTCATGCCTATAACATGTGAATTATAAATGCCAAATATGATGCATGAGACACCTCTCACCTTTTCTAGCCAAGATTCAAAATCAATAACTCACCTCTTATCGATGATCAGGAGCTAGAAATCTATAATAAATCAAAAAATCCAAAAAAAATGTATTTTTCACAAATCCAAAATCATATATAACTGTAAAATCACATATCAGAATAACAATATAATAACCCTAGAAACCAGGACTTCTTACTGGAACAAGTGTTGTAGACGCACCAATTCGATATCCATCACACATTCCAATAAATTCTTAATACTCATGTCCAACATATCCCAAATAGTAAATCAATAGAAAAGAACTACTATGATACCAATTTGTAACATCCTAACCTGGATGCCACTAAATCGGTTCTCATAGCCAATTTTTTATGAGGCCTCAATCATGTCTATCCATATGCCAGAGGATGTCGACTAGCAGCGAGGGCCTAAAGTGTGTCATGCCTTCATTCCAGAGTAAAAAATATCATAAATAACTAGACAACATCCAAGAAGTAAATTGATAGAGTGTGGAAGAAATAAATAAATTGAAATAGAACATGTTGAAATAATAAATGAAATGCTATAAAATCTCAAATATCCATGTCATACATAATACACCGATCACCCACTAGGCCAACCATACATGCAAGAGTAAATAAAAGAAACTAAAATAAAGTATGTTGCGCCACTACTAACTCTAAGCCAGACCACATACATAATCTCCAAGACACTTTCGAACTGCATCATCTTGATCATAAGAATCTACTTGAGTGTCTCTGCTCGATCATGCAACTCGGGGCCTCGGTCCTATACATCATGTAATCAGTGATCAACCTAAAAATCATACATAAGGTTTTCACACACATCGAGATGCATGTGAAGGGGTGAGAAATAATCTCATTAGGCCTCCCCAAAGATCAATCTAGAAATATTTTGTCATAAGTTCATGCTCATGGAATATCCTCAACCTAGTCGAGAATCAACCAAAAAGATAAAGGCAGTTGACCCTGATCTCTTAGACATGGCTCCATCTTATATGAGTATATCTATACATGTATATATATCTCCATATATATATATATATATATATATATATATGTAGGTTCTCATATACATACTTATATAAGAAAGGTATAAAAGCATAAATAACTCAAAATCTCTGTGAAAGCTACATCACCATAGGGGAATGCAAGCCCTTACTCTGGGATCACATGTACTCACCTCCAATCACTATAATCAAGGATATTGTATACTGACAGATCCTCCTATAAATGAAATTATATCCATCCTACCAAGGATCATTGTAAACTGGAAACTGTAAACATGGCATAACTATAAGCATGATATAGCATCCACTGCAGCTTATGCAGAGTAATCTAGTGGAAAACCCCAAGGGTGGGATCCAAGGTATAAAGACCAAGTCAACCTCATCAGCCTATGTCATGTAATAAAGTTACATACCCCAAGGTTTGTATCTAAGGTTTAAAGATCAAGGCATACTCATCAACCTATATTGTGTCAACAAGTGTCTGGCCCTAAGGGTCGTATCCAAGGTATAAAGACCAAGGCATCCTCATAGGACTATGTCGTGTAATCAAGTGTTAGACCCCAAGGGATAGATCCAAGGTATAAAGACCAAGGCATCATCGTATTAATATGCCATGTGATCTAGTGTCATACCCCAAGGGATGAATCCAAGGTATAAAGACCAAGGGAAACACATTGGCCAATGTCATGTAATCAAGTCTATAACATTCAAAAAGGAATTTGTTGTGTAATCTAATGTTAGATAACGAATGGATGGATCCAAGGTATAGAAGGCCAAGGAAAAATCATAGTGTCCTAGTAACATCTCTAGGTATACTCAGTAATGGATTGGGTAGAGTCCAACGATCATGTCCACAGAGCATTCCCAATGCATGTTTAAGGACGTTGAATCCAAGGGGCAGCAAGGCCCTTATAATCCCATGGAATCAAGATCTAAGGATTATAAATTTACATGTAATCCTATGGAATCAAGATCTATTGAGTATAAATGTCCAATAATCCCCCACCATATAAGGCTCCAAATCTGAATCCCAAAATAATTTTTCGGTACACTAAATTAAAATAAAACAAGTAGGCTCAACAGTCGAATCCTAGAAGCATATATGGGTATCAAAAACAATAAGACTCAGAATCTAGATCCCATGAAACTCATCTAGGAATCCCAAACAAATAGGGCATCATGTCAGGTTCACTAGCTACCAACCAAGAAATACCTATGGTATCCATTGTTGCATCAGCAATAAACAAGTGAACGTATAAACAAAGATTGGGGGTCTCTAAATGCCTCAACCCACCACTACTACCACAACCTCTCAGGCTTAAAATTTTGGTATGAGTTCTAAGGTTACACCCACTACCATCTCAACCCAAATCTACATAATAACTCAGGGTCAGTCAAACATCAGGGCACTCATTGGGTCCCTCATGTAATAACATGGGAGAGGCATCCTACCCGTGATCCCTGACTTATACACATAAGTTAAGGAATCCTATATAGAATCCTTAGCTGTGAAGGAAAAAGGGAGGGATCCAACATATGATCCTTGAAAAGAAACTAAACTCCTGGCCTATAAGGCTAGAAGGTAACATCTCATATAGGATATATCCTAAAAAGAAACATACAATCATTGGTCACATGAGATGGCCACATGGATCATTTTATATTAAGGTTTTACTATCAAAATAAAACTAAATATGAATACTGGACGAAGAACAACTATTTTAAATAACATGATTGAAACACCACCAAGGAGTCCTTAAATCACCCCATAGGTTTCACCATCGTGATCTATGTGGGAAAACACTTAGAATGGACTCCTCTTATGTCCAATTCCAAATTCGGGTCATAAAACAAGGAAATTCCCTCAAAAGGGTAGCAAAGGAGGAGTACACGACATGTGTACCCTAGTACATAGTTTGCACCCACAAGTTCCAACCTGGGTGTGTTCTCCGACCAGTCATGTCATGTAAAATTCTTTATAGATGGAATGTTCGTCATGTGAATGGTGTGTACCCTACATGTGGTTCCTGGTCGTGTACATCACATGGCCTAACTATGTATATATCCATGTCGTGTAACTCATTATGGTGTGTAACCCACACTAGGTCTGGTCATGTACCTCTAAACAACCATTGTCCCTACATGGTTTCTATTTTTGATTTTGAATTTGTAGCCAATACGTATGATGAAAACTATACTTTATCTTGGAAGACCAATAACAAACCTGAGATCTAGTCTCCAATCTATCCTCCATGAACCATCCTACTTCTATATTTGTAAATTAATGAACATAGACCCAGTTTTACACTCTAGGAATAGCATCAAGGTCTCTTCTTGGCAATGGGTTTGGGAGGCTTCACCTAACTGGCCCAATCTACTAGTATTTGGATGATCCCTTTGCAAGTATTGCTTGCATTAATGGCCAACCTTCACAAAATTTGATCATGAGATGGAGATGCTTTTTGGCCGAGGCCATTTCTTTATAAATTGGGATTCATCAAATTCATATAATATCCCATCTATTATCCCTTGCATCAAAGGTCTAGCCGACTTTATATTTATCATACCAAAAAAATTAGGCAGCCAATATTTGAAATACAAATCCAAAAAAAATCATTCAATTAAATCTAGATCATATAAACTCTCCTATAATTCCAAAATAGAAATTCATGATGTATTTTAAATTAAATATTTAAAAATCATTGAACAAGAATTTAATCATGACTTAACATCATTCTAATTTTCAACTTATAAATTCAATATTTGTAATTCAAAATTGTATTTCCAATTGAAAATTCACACCCAATAAAATTATACTTTAAAAATTATTTAACAATTTAAGTTTAAATGTGTATATATTTTATGTGCATTTCTAGGTTTTCAAAATAATCATCAATTTAATTTTCAATGTAAAATAATATGAAATAAAAATAAATTTTTTATTTGATATTAGAATTCTAGAAATATTTTATTATCATTTAAATAAACTAAATAAACTCAATTTATTTATTCACTCCAAACACATGAAGACATGAAAATAAACCTTTTACCCAGTTAAAAATATGAAATGTGTCATTTAAATTAAGGAATTGAAGTTGAAATAAACATGAAAATAATTTTTTATTATTTTCACAAACACACCCTAGATTGGGTAGCTCTGTTAAACGTGTTGTGAGTATTAAAACTACACAATGTGTGGAATATAAAACATCACTTGAAAACTAGATGAAACTAATGAAAGACAATATTTGTTCCCAAAGTCTATACACCATGTGATATTTAAAAACTTAGGGAAACCCTAACCAAAATCTGAACAGATACGTAGTGTGTGTTTCAACACTACATGCTATGTGGTCAGGTTTTGTTCCCTAAAACTATATTGTCTCCAGATCTGTTCTATCCATTGAAAAAAATGATGCATTCCACACCTCTCGTTTCCTAAATGTTTTAATAGTTACTTAAAATTTAAATTTTTCCAAAGTTACTTATTGGGAAAACTCCATCATGCACTAAGCATCATCACACTACACCAAAGATGTCCCCTTCGCCGCTGTCAATACTTCCCTCAACTTATTGTTGTTTGTCCCATAACCAATGTTGTCATCATCAAACCACTAGCCATTGGAAATTTTGGTTAAGAAAAATCATCGTATGGGATATAAGAATGTGGTATTTAGGGAGAAAATTCATGTTCAATATGATTTAAATTTCCTAAAATTTTGGTCACAAGCACGATTATCACGAATGTGTGAGGGGCCAAGAATCATGAAGGTTTCATGACATAGAAAAATGGGTTCTAAATTGACCTAAATGATATATTTTATAAACCAATTCAAAAAAATCATACTATGATAATTATATAGAAATAAAAATGAAGATTTATAAGAAATAACAATGAGTCATGAAAGATAGGAATGAATCCCTAAAGAGAAATGATGATATTTCAATGGTCTATCATCGTTGGCTTGTGAATCCTCCTCTACTTCATCAATATAATGGATCCTCTAATTTCTAAATATGTAATCATATCTCTGTATCTAGGGTTAAATCCATCCATAGTGGCTAACCTTGGGAAATGGGAATAAGGAACTAATTTATAGAATTAGAAATATCTTAACCTTGTATTTTGACAAACTAGTGCAAGCCCATCTCAAGGCCCAAAACCTAATAAGGGAATTACACCCCTACTAGATAAAACCCCATGTTTTGAGCACAACCAAAGTGTCAAAATTTTCATTTGGGTACTTTTTTAGGAGATATCAACATTCACAAGTGTGGAATAAGTATTTATTTATTAAATAAATTTAAAATATTCTTTGAAACTCAATTTTTTCAAAATCTCACTGAAACACAACCCATGTTTAAACATCATGTTCTTATATCACCATAATTATTATAAATTCCTTATAATATTGTTTAAAATTATGAATTTCCTATTATACCACATTTTATGGCTCAGAACTATGAAAGTCATTAATGAGTTATGTCTTGTTGAAGGAAAAAATCAGGTATTTATATTCTCCCCATCTATAAATTTTTTCATCATCAAAAATAATATACTAGAAATGATAAACTAGGAAGCTCATTAAAAACCCTGTAAAAAGGGATGATTAACCTCACACTAACTTTATCCACCTTTGGATGTCTAAATTCTTTACGAACTTGAAATATGAACCATGTGAGAAAACATCCTCATCTCATAACTATCATATGAACTTCCTAAGACTTTCACCTCTTCACTAAAATGATCAACTAAAGACTGGTCTAGGGAAAAGGACTCAAAAAATGCATAAACTAAAATTTAATGAGCATCTCTATTATTGTATACCCAAAACCTTTCCCATCCACATGTGCCCCATCTTGATAGTACAAATAAAAACTATGGACCATTTACATCTACTTCAGAATGATTCATTAAGAAGGGTATTCCCCAAGAAAGCATTGTGCTCCCCACCTTTAATAAGAATCCCATATGAATATCATAGGAAGATAATATACCCATATTAAACACAAATATTGAGTGAAATTATGAAAAATCAACAGAAACACAAGAATTATGTAACATACTTTTGAAGGTCTACTTCTATATCTCATATTCTTTTGAAAAAGGGATCAAATCAATGTCATCACCACAAATTAAAAGAAAAACACAAGTTCTCTAACTTAAACTTTCCACTAATGTCAGTGGATACCACTCATTCATGCCTACAACTCTAGAAAACGTCACCTCTACCACTAAAAATGACTGGGTTGGGTTATTAATTCCCTTTCACAACAACTACTAATGATTAAATAATGAAATGAAACTAGAATCCACAAACCACCCAATAACTCACTATTGCTCTCCGGTGACCCATTTCACAACAATCCAAAGTGGATGGTCTTAACCATTCATATGACACTTCTCTACAATCTCTAGACCCTAGGATAACACCGGCTAGGACTCAAGTAACCAAAACGGAAACCTATGGAACAAAATCTCCCCACTATGTAGTTAGAGTTACCACACTATAGAGATGACTAAGTTCTTGGTTAGACAGACACCACTAAGAATAAATATCCCATTGTAACAACCCCAGTTCAAATAATAAATTATTGTACCCAATTTTAATATTATGGGAATACCATTATCCATCCATGGAATAGGTTGATGTGATCCCCACATTTTTTTTAAAAATGCCAGGTGTATCACCAGATATTATATGTCTTTCATAACAATCAATGTCACCAAATTAGGACTTCTTCACTCAACAAAGTAGTGGGGGAACCACCATAAAATAAATCTATGTAAATTATCCCTCTCCCAATAAAACCAACCACACTGAGTCCAAATTCTCAAATGGATCCTCCACTACATGAGAACTGAATTTTATTTTATAGTGTTAACTACTATGATACTATTGTGACACTTTAATTACATTCCTAAGAGGTTCCCAAGACAAAAATAAAACAAATTTAGTGGATGTTTATTGTTACTACACTCTTCAATATAACACAAAATAGATAAAAATACATCTATCACCCTACACAATATCACCAAAACTCGTTGTCTGTAGCAACACTTGAACACCATCCTCAAAATGAAAGTTGACATATGTATTAATCTATTGATAAGGGAAAATCCTAGAATTTATTTTAGAAGATATTATATAGATATATTTATAATAATAGGATGTTAATCAACCTATGAATCCCAAGAACATGAAATAAATCCCTCCAATTGATGGTTAATTGACGAAAACTTCCCAAAGGTAGGACATGATCTCCCTACCTAAGTCATATTCACATGTAATGGAAAACCCTAACCCATCTTCTCAACTACATAACACTTGATAACAATCAATCCAATCCTGAATTACCAATAATCATCCCATACCTAGGATAGTGACATAGAGTATAATTTTTTCCATGATTAAACACCATGAAAACCACTCTCAGCTAGGAATCTTCTCACATCATCAGTAGTCATAAGTAAGAGGGAGTTATCTAGTTGTAGGATTCTCTACCAAAGAGGGGGTATAAATATCTAATAGAATCTATAACTCTTAAAAAAGTGATATAATAATAAAATAACGTTTTACTCTAATATTGATGCATACGAGTGCTTGGATATGAAGAAAATTAATTGTCCCTTAGATCACACATGGAACTACCACATCAAATCCATCCATAACATGAATCTATTTTCATACTTGTCCATAAACACTCTATGCCTGATGAGGACCACTATGAGGTGGTATCGGAAGTGGATTAATTGTCATCCATCTCCTAATCCTCAAATTGTGACACTAGATCCTCTAATAAATTATCATCTTATAGGGTCACACCTTACTCTAAGAAGATTCCCCTAACCTCAATGTTACTGATTATGTTGAAAACAATCCACAGTACTACCTTGGTTTTTCTCAACTGCATTACTGGTGGAACAATAACGATATATTTATTCATTTATGAAGCTCTAAATTTCTATATATCACAAACCAACTCATTCCACCCCTGTTTTGGGTTCCGATGTTAGCCCATGACATGGCCTGAAGGGTGTTCCTGATCCCTATAGGCTGGTAACTAATGCCATACATCACGTCATACTCTTTTGGGAATGATTTTTCCTAATAAATCAATAATAACTAGAGGGATTCCACATAAAAATATGGCATGATAATTCCATACATTGGAAGTCCATGAAACAAAATAAACATTTTCAATATATTATGGAAACCAAATAACGAATAAGAAATTAAATGTTGAGCACAATAATAAATCAAAAACCAATAATCATATCCAATAAAATCCAACTTTACATCAGGCTAAACTAATGTACAAGGCTAATTCATAATAAAGAAACTAATGGAAAGGAATGTACAAGTGGATGAGTACACTTGATAAAAGTCATCAATGAATAATAGAAAATTATACCCAACCAAATCCATGTGTCAAGACAAATATTATGTTACTTGAACCTCAATAATACTCAATCCGAAAATGAGAAAAGGATACATCTCTCTATAGTCAAAACTAGATAATCCTGTAATATGATAGGTGTGACAAAAATATGTTTGGTAAGAATCATCCCCATAATCTATTAAATACATTTATAAATAAAACCATTTTATGTTAGTATGGGAATAAATAAATGGAATTAACTTTAGAACATTTTCAAGAAAAAAATAACACGATTTATGTCATTCCTTAATCAATTAAAAACTATTATTTGAATAATAAAATAAAATTTTTATATCACACAACATGGTGGTGAACCATAGGTTCACTAAGACTTAGGAACAAAACTTCATTAGTTATGGAACTACCCTTAACTAGTGGAATGGATATAAAATAACTTCACCAAAAAGTGCAGTAATATTTGAAAATACTACAGTAGTTAACAAAAAATCATTATTTACTAGGTAATTTTATCAAATAGTTCATAAAAACTCATATATGAATCAGTCCTTAAAATAATCATAGTACACTATTTATAGTATTTTGGAGATTTAGTTTTAAAATCCTTATATCAAGGGTTTGATTAAAAATGGTAGAATATAAAACCAATTTTAAAGGGCCAATCAATAATTTTTACAAACACTAAGAGTAAATAATATACTAAAAACTAATTTAGGTATTCAAAAATTTATGAACCCCCTTTTATGTTTAATGGAAAATCTCGAGAAACCTACATATTATAGCTTAAATTAGTGAGTACACTAGTTATATCTTTTATAACATAGGAACATGGAATTAAAATAGGCATGAAATCATAAATATAATTTTTAAAAGTTTAATTATGGATGAACATGACTTTAATCTTGTAGAGTTCACTAATTATTGTCTAAATACTCATTAAGAAGGTCAAGGATACCCTATAATACCATGATAAACCAAAAGAAATAAATCCATGATTAAAAAATGATTCAAAGTTACCCCTAGGTCACCGAGACAACATTTGAGAAATGACAAGTAGGAGGAAAAATAAAAATAAGAGTAGAGGTGGTTTGGATGAGATTACCTGGAATAATTGCCCTCAAATCTTGAATAAATCCATGGAAATTGCTATAGAGGAGGGTGATAGTTTAACATCTCAGTCTGGCTACCACTAAACTGGTGCTCTGATCCAGTTCATTATGAGGCCTCAAGTGCGCCTCTCCATACACCAGAGGATGTCGACTAGCACTGAGGGCCTAGGGTGTGTCAGTGGAGAGACTATTACCTCATATTATAGTAAACAATAACAAAAACGACTAGAAAACATACAAGAAGTAAATAAAAAAGAGAGGAGGTAATAAAAAACTAAAATAGAACATGTTTTAATAATAAATGAAATGAAACAAAATAATAAACAACCATTCTATATATACAACACTGGTCACCCACTAGACCAACCATACATGCAGGAGTACATAAAATAAAGTAAAATAAAGTACAAGGCTCCACTATGAACTCCGATCTAGAGAACATACCCAGTCTCCAAGATACTTTCAAAATACCCCATCCCAATCAAAAGAATCCACGTGAGTGGCTCCGATCGATCAGGAAAATTTGGGCCACAACCCTATCCATCATGTAATTTGTACCCAACCTAAAAAAGCAAAAATAAGTCCTGAATGCACACCAAGGTGCATGTATAGGGGTGAGAAATAATATCAGTTTGTCACCCCAATGATGAACCTATAAATCTACAGTCATAAGTGCATTCTCATGAAATATGCTCAGCCTTGATGAGATTCAACTAAAATGATAATGGAAATAGATATAAATAACAGAAACCATAAACACAAGCAAACTATAAGCGTGATAATCGAGGATATTGTATACCAACAGATACTCTTGTATATGAAATTTTTTCCAGTCTACCAAGGCTCACTGTAAACCAGCAACCATAAACACAAGCTAACTGTAAGCATGATATTGCATCCACTGGGGCCTATTCTAAGTAATCCAGTGTCAGACCCCAAGGGCTGGATCTAAGGTATAAAGACTGAGGAATCCTTATCAGAAGATGTTGTGTAATCAAGTTTCATTCCCTAAAGGCCAGATCCAATGTATAAATACCAATTAATCCTTATCGGCTTATGTTTTATAATCAAGTGTCAGACCCCAAGGGTCAAATTCAAGGTATAAATTCTAATCCATCATCATCAGCCTCTGTAGTGTAATCAAGTTTCAGAACCCAAGGGACAGATCCAAGGTCAAAATACCAAGTCATCCTCATCAAATTATTTCATTTAATCAAGTGTCTTACATAAACAATGTCTTATGCCGTGTAATCCCATGTTAGACCCTGTAGGGAAAAATCTAAGGTACAAAAGGCCAATGCATCATCATCGAGACCCAGAAGCATCTTGATGGAAAGTCAGTAATGACTTGGGTGGATTCCCAGGAGCAGGTCCATAGATAATGTCTAATATGACTCTAAGAAAGCTGGATCGAATGGGTAGCAAGGCCCTTGGGATCCAACAACATTAGGATTGAAGGATTAGAAATGTACAATGAATCCACTACCATAATCAAGATCCATGGATTAGAAATGTTTAGGTCATCCTATGGATCCAGAATCCAATGAGTATAAATTTACAAGGTATTTCCTACCATATAAGGCTCAAAATATAGATCCCCAAATCATGTTTGGGCATCCTAAATCAAAATCAAATAAATAGGATCAACAGATGGATCCTAGAAGCACATCTAGGCATCAAAAATAATAAGGCTCAGAATCCAGATCCTAGGAAGCACATCGGGGAATCCCAAACAAATGGTGCATCATGTTAGGCTCACTAGACACCAACTATGATGTTCCACTAGTAATCATTGTTGCATTATCAATAAAAAAGTAAATGTATAAAAAATTGGAGAGGGTGGTCGAACACCTCAACCCGCCACTACTACCATAGCCTCTCAAGCATAAAACTATGGTATGGGTTCTAAGGTGACACCCAATACCATCTCTACACAAACCCGGCATACTAAAACAATATCAATCAATCATTAGAGAACCCACTAGGTCCCTCATGTAACAACACTGGATATCCATCCAACTCATCATCCTTGAAGTATAAACATAAGAAAAGAAATCCTACTTGGGATCCTAATATGTGAAGGAAAAAGTGAGGAATCCTTCATAGGATCCACAAATACTACTAAACTTGCAGCCTCTTAGGCTATAAGGGCACATCTCACGTGGTAGACATACTCAAAAGCAATATACAATAATTGGTCATGGGATATGGACTCATTGTCCATCTCATATCAAGGTCTCATTCTCAGAAGACAACTAGATATGATTACTAGAGGAAGAACCTATCTATTCAAGAAAATGCTCAAAACACCACCTAATATTCCTCAAATAACCCCAAGGGTTTCACTATCACAATATAAATGAAAAATGACTAATAATGGACTCCTATTATGTATAATTCTTATTCCATGGTATAAAATAGGAAAATATCCTCAAAAGGGTAGCAAAGGATGCATACACAGCGTGTTTTCCATAGTACACGGTGTGTACCCTCAAGTCCCCACCTAGGCATGTACTCTAACTAGGCATGGCATGTCAAAGTCCATATACACAACGTGTTCATCATGTACATGGAATGTACCCTTCACATGGTAACTTCCTAGGTACCTCACATGTACTAGCCATGTATATAGCCTGGCCTTGTAACTTTACACTATGTTCAACCTACACGGGGTCTGCTCATGTACCTCCACATGACCATGTGCCCCTACAGGGGTTGTCTGGTCGGGTACTCGGCTACACGGCCAAGTCCCAGTACAAGGTGTGTATAGCCCATACATAAAATATACTTATCAAAACTTATTCCTAGAACATGAAGAACACACATTGTGTGTTCCATGAACCATATACCATATATAAGGGATTTCACGAACATAAAACCCCCAAATCATTTGAAATCCACATTTTTTCACCGAAAAAAACAAATCAAACCACTATGGGTACTAAGAAATAATATACGAGTTTAAAACAAGAAAATGGTAAAACCATTGGGATTTATGGAAAAACATAAAAATGATCTACCCTTGAGCATAATCTGCTGAAGCTTCTCCCATTTTCATGATCCATAGCTGCCGCACAATAATCCGGCATGTCCTGAGCTCTTTGGTGGTACCTTTATTCTCTTATCTCTTAATCTCTATCCTTCTCCATATTCTAGATCACAAAAAAAGGAGGAGCCACATGGGATGTATAGAAGAAGTCAGGGAAGAAACAAGAAATAAAAGAGGAAATAAAATGAAATGAAAAATAATAGGGGGCCTAACCCCAGCGCACCACCCGAGATTATGCCCTGCCTAAGGAAAAACTCCTCATTCTGAACTCAATGGCAGAGATGGAATCTTAATTTGACTCTCCATTTAAAACAAATGGCCAAAAGAACCTACCAAAATAAATTAATATTTAATTAATTAAATATTAAAAATTAATCATTCCTCTAAAATTCAAATAGGTCAGATTTCCACCAAACTCATGTCGTAGGGTAAACATCCAATTTCAGGACCAAAGGAGTAGTCAGAAAATTGTCCAAGATCGTATACTTGGGTAAAATTTCCATTTAACCCCTAAAAAATTCCAAAATAAAAAATTCAAATTTATGCTCAAAATTCCAATTTGAAAAAACATTGGTTCTTACAATCTCCCCACTATAAACCTTCTCATCCCCGAGAAGCCTTGGTAGAAAAACCAGCAGCCATGCTCTCTACCTAAGAATCTGCAGAACAAGTTTTCTGTACTATCCAAGGACCAATTTCATAGTTTCAACAACTATCTCCTTTATGGTATATATTTAACTATGACTAATCTAGTTCTCCCCTCCAAGTAATACCCTTATCGTTATCTCAAAAACAAAACTCTGAGCTCGACAGACCATTAAAAATGACAAATTTAAACTGAAAATGAGGGACACCACCCTCAAATGGAAAATGGTGCACTCCCCATCATATGGATTACTTTATAACTCTCCTAGAGCATAGCCTCAACAGTTTACCTCCTCAACCATTGAAGATGTTTAAATATAAAATGAGGTCAACATAAATATGACGCTCTCTCAGCGTACTCAAGACAAATTCAATATAGATTATGATCACCTCTAATTATTAGTACACAAATATTTCAAAAAAAATGAGTGTGAAACTCTCTTTGATCCACGCTCACATCGAATAAGCTTACCTCTCTTTAACCAACTATTGACACTATGTCTCCAAAAAAACATGTATAGGTCTAAACATGGGTCAACCGTCTCATGGAACCCAAACCATTTCTAATGTATCCTCTACCATAGAGATACATTCTTCATTTAAAATACTACTCACAAGCTATTGGAGTTGGTGTCCTAGTACCAAATATTTGTACTTTGATGAAATGTATATTTGATATATTTAATATTAATAAAACTTCTTATTAAATATAGATCATTTTTTCATGACTCTAATGTAATAATGTCCTAGAGTATATGTCGCATTGATAAGGTGATAGCAGATCCATTCTATGATGAGAACCTTGATGTATTATGATGATATTATTAAATAATGTTCTACGATTAGATAATTTACTATGATGGGACACATAGTACATAGACTATCAAGTATGAGTACTCATAATCAGATGAGGCTTCTTCTCATGATTTTTTCACTTGGTAATCCACAAGATGGAATATTATGAGAAAAGGCCCACTATTATGAATTTTGAATGTTTTGGTTTCATCATATATTCCTATATGCATGTGTGTGTGATGGTCCTTAGACTTTAAGATTATTATTAATGCATGTTACAACTCACATAGTTATATGTATTTAGTAAACCATGATGATAAAAGTTCATGGGGAAACTAGATATGTTGGGTATGTCATGATTAGCATGGAATTAATGGATAATTCATAGAACGATTTCTCCCTTCCGTCTTTATGGAAGTTGATATCTCAACCCTTTGATTGGAATATAACCACCGCATTAAATTTCATGGTTATGGTGTAACAATGTGTTTATTTTAGATATTCAAAGAAAGATATATCGAGCATATAGTTTGGTGACATTGACATGAAACTTTATTGATGAGATATTTTGGTAGAGGGATTATATTACTCAGTGAGTGTTTGTATGTGGTTTTCATCATTGCAACATTGTGTTTTTCCCTTGGGTGTCTTGAACCATTTCTAGACAGTAATCTTGGAAATTAGGCAAGTTTGTTTAATTCCATTGAGAAAGAATCCTTGAGGGTCACACGGTAACAGTTTTCATTGATCTTGATTAAATTATATTTGAATTTAATTAATGGAATAAATATTATTCTCAAGAATTATGAATAATTTTATTCGTTTTATATTTATTGTATAAATTAAATAAATATTTATTCATTGAAATATGAATAAAAATATATTTTTTTAATTTAATTAATATTAAATAAATATTTATTAATAGGTATGGGATTGAAATATTTATTGATGAATAAAATATGTTTTTCATGTATTCAATAAATTTCGAGGAGTTCAAATGGACCAAGTCTATATTCGGTGATAAAATAATTATTTACAATATGGTAAATATTATTTATCAATTTGTGAAAGTTGGTGAACCAAAAAATAATATTATTATTATTATGTGGCATGGGGTTTATTAAAGGTTTTAAATGTTACTTAATAGCCAGAATAAAATTAAATAATATTAACATAAACCATAACTATATAAATAGATGGTTATATCTTTTATGTATTACGTCAAAAAATTAAGAACAGGGAAGTGTTGTGAACAACAAATTCTCCCCCAACTCCTCTCTCATTCTAAAGAATGGGAAAAACAAGAGGTATTTATTCAAGGCCGAATAATGAGTGATCAAGAATGAACAAATCAAGACATTTGATTCTTCACACTAGCACCCAGAGATCGAGTGATGTTTCTCAAAGATCATTAGAGCATGTGTGGAACACCGCTAGATGGATTCTATCCTTGGATCATTATAGTGCAACAAAGGCAAACCAAAAGGTTTTTTTAGATGATCAACATTCATTAATGAAAATGCTCCTAATAACATGTATTTATTTCTTTAGATATTAAATAAATTAATTATGAATTTTTCATGAAATATCATCACTAATTGTTTCGAGCAATGATTATTAAAAGAAATTTTAATATATGGCCCACCACCGCACATTTCCGCTAAACTTGGAACTAATAAGTGGTACTAGTGTGGTCATGTATAAATTTATAATTATTTATTTTATTGTTGATTCATACACAATCATGGTTAAATTATCAGTTCTTATTATTCATTATTTAATCCTATTTGAATTAACATTCTTTTACATATTAATCATTTTCATCCAGCATTTCCTTTCCTTAAGGTTTTGAAAATAGATGAAGATCAATCGAAGATGCCATTGGGAAGTACCAAATATTTGGCTGATAAAATATGGTTACACAGCTTGTGGCTGGAGTACACGTTATGTACTCATGAGCATTTTACCTAGATGCTCTAAGTAGTTAATTACAAGTAATTCATTTATTTCACACCGCATGTAGAATCGACTAACCTGGGACACAGAAAGTAGATACATGGTGTATAGTTGTCATGTACATGCCATGTAGTTCAGATGAGTTCACATACCAAAGCCCTAGGTGTGTGACTTGGATACATGGAAACTGAGGTACACAACATGTAGTTAGACTGTACACGCTGTGTAGTCTCCCATTAAAGGTCATAATTATAAAATATATTAAATTGAAAATTGAACCATCAAAATCTTATTTTAGTGATTGGAACACCAATATGTGTTTGAAAATTTAATGATGATTTTAAATAATATTAAATGTTCAATTAATGTATTGTAATTAATATGTAATTATTGGTTCTGCCATTTATTTTCCAGGAATTCCATAAATGATGGGTATCTCCAATTAAGATCGGATGATCATTAAGATGAAAGGGAATTAACTGATTTCTTTATTAATTAATTAATGCAATCATGTTCATCTTAATTATAAAGAACGAATAAAGAAATGAATGTTATTCGGTTACTTTTTCATATTCATTTCATGTATGACTGATCATGAGTTTGATCAAGACCTATGTATTTGTTGGAATTTATTTTATTTTATTTGTTTCATGGGTTTGAAATTATTTAATACTAAATTAAATAATGGACTATAAGTCATCCCTCCCACCATTATTATATAGGACCTATGTGTCCAATGATATTTATGTAATTACCTTTAAAAAATATTGAGGTTTCTATCACCTATGTGTGAGTAATAAATACTAGTAATTAATGGATCATCACAAGGTGTGTGGAGGCAGTTCAAAACAAATCCCTGATTATGTCAACTTAGTAATAAAAAAATATACAAGTTTAATGCTATAACTCATGCCATGACTAGAAAATGGAGTTTTTATCCTAGGTAATAGATTGATTTAATATTCACTCATTAAATCAAATGTCATATAATCTCATGATCAAGTCATTTGCTTTATTTATTTCTTTATTTTTATGCATTATTTATTTTATATATGCAAGAACACAGTTACATAAATGAATGAAGTAATAAGAAAATAAGGAAATTAAATAAATGATTTAAGTGTAAATGTTTTAACAAATATAGTCAATTAATTAAGTAAGATCCACTTAATATTAATAGGACATGTAAATGATAAAACAACATCAAATTTGTGCATAAATTAATTAAAATCCATCAACCAAATATTATGTAAAACTGAGCCTTCCATTACTTGACTGGGAATGAAACCATAGAACTATGTGTAGTACATGGCCAAATTTTGGACACATAATTTTATTAGGGAGTTCTCATGAGTTTCTTAGGTATAATTAACTAAACTTGTGTTGAGTTTAACATTCAATGTTCATTCAATACAAATTTAGAGGCAAGTGTTGACAAAATACAAGCTAGGATTTTGAGATAGGGGAATCAACTTAACGGATCAATGAGTTGTAAGTCCATAGTTGATAAGACCACCTACCTAATTACTTATGGTTTTCATGGATGAAGAATGGATAATAAAGAAAAGTAAAAGGGATATTTTCCACTGTAATCATAATAAAATTAGTCATTGTGAGTTCAATGGTGAGGGATATTGATACATGATAAAATATTAGGAGATTTAATAAAATTAGTTTATTTATTTATTATTTCTCACATAATTTGTAATCAAGAACAATTGCTAATAATAACCTCTTTTAACTATATAATAAAATGAAAATTTCATCATTAACACTATCCCTATGATCAATATTGGAGAAAAAACAACCTCCTTACATACAGTAATTTCAATGAGTGGTTTAGACACCTTTTAATTGAAGTATGTAGTGAACGGAAATCTTACGTTCTAGAATCCTCAATGCTTGATCCTCCTGCTAAAGAGGAAAGTGATGAAGAGTTCCTAGTCTATGAAAATAATTTGAGCGACGTGGTCCACATTCAATGTTTTATGCTTTTATCTATGTCTAGTGAACTCATGAAGTCTCACGAAAACATGGATGCATATAGCATGCTTGAGAACCTCCTTGTTCTATACCAAGAGAGATCTAGATAGGAACAATTTGATATTTATAAGGTTATTTTTCATAGAAATCTTGGATAGGGTCCCCAGTTGGGCCTCACGTAGTCCAGCTCATTAGATACATTAAGCGCCTAGAGGTTATAGTGTTTAAAATCCCAGAAGAACTATAAACCAATCTCATTCTGGCATCACCCCCTCAGAGATTCTCCACATTTTCTATTAATTTTAATACGAAAAACATTGATAAGTATATTCCATATCTTTTAACTCTTCTTTGATAAGTATATAAGGGTACGAAGCATGAAAAAATTGTCCTTATAGTGAAAAAATTGAAAGTTCAAGAGAAGATATTTAAACACAAACCTTTTTTATGCCCTTCCACGAATAGGAAGATCAGGGGGAAAGTAAGGAAATATAATTTTTTCTGTTTCACATATGGGAAGAAGGGCCACTAGAAGGAAAATTTCACCCCACCAAAGAAGAAAGTGGAAGATTCAGGTACCTTTATTATCAAGTGCAATTTATCTATTTCTACAAATTGGGTATTAGATATAGATTTTGGTGCCCACATATATATTCAAATACATGAACCAAGTAGTTTTTTAAAGATTTTCTGAGTTTAGGTAGATCTTTGAGTAGCCAACAAAGATAATCTTATTATTGTAGCTATCGAGGAATAACACCTCACGTTGCGGACCAGAATGATCTTGGTTTTAAAGGGTTGTTATTATGTTCCTTCAGTTACCAAAAACATTATTTATGTATCCAAACTACATACAGATGGATTTATTTTCAAAATTTGGAATAAATTTTTCTTCTTTTATAAAGATGGAATTTTTTATGTTATGGGACATTAAAATAACGGTATTTATGTGTTGGATCACACAAACCAAGTAATGGAAATCGATAATGAAGTTACTTCACCTGACTCATACCTAACCAAACTTTTGAATTTCCAACTACATCATGTAAATGAAAAGTGTTTGAAGAAATTACATAAATATAGATATTTAGATTCTTTTTAACTAAAACCACTTGGTGTATGTCACGCATTCTTACAAGGAAAAATAACTAAAGTCCCATTTTTTGGTAAAGGTGAAAGGGATAAATAGATTTTTGAATTAGTTTGTATTGATGTTTTTGGATCATTTCCTATTGAAGTAATGGGTGGGTACTCATACATTATAGATTTTATTGATGATTTTATTAGATATGGATATGTATAATTCATGAGGTATATGTCATATTATTTTGAAAAAATTAATAAATACAAGAATGAATTTGAGAGCAAGCTTGTTAAGAAGATTAAGAAAGTTCACTTAGACCATGGTGGATAATATCTTAGTCAAGAAATCATTATTTTTTTATGGGAGTTTGAGATTTTATCTCTAAACACTCCTCCTTATACACCATAGTTTAATGGTGTGAGAGAAAGGAGGAACTTCACCTTTTTTTATATGGTGAGATATGTGATGATTCATGTGAGTCTTTCATTATCATTTTGGGGATACGTGCTATAAACGGTAGCATATGTACTAAGCCTAGTGTCAACTAAAGTAACAGATGGTATACCATACCAATTATGGAATATAAAGAAACATGTGTTGTCTTACTTAATTGTGTGAGGTTGCGAAGAATTTTTCAAGGCCTCTTCAGGTGAAAATATTTCACCCCAAGTCACAGTGTAACATTATAGGATAACCCAAAGAAACAAAGTAATATTACCTATACAATCCTTCAAACAAAAAACTTGTTGTTGACGAGCATCCCACATTTCTTGAGGGAATATTATCTCTAAATTATATAGTGGGAGTGAGATATACTTTGTTGAAATCCAGGAACCAGATACATAAGAATTGTCATAGGGACAAATTCCACAAATCCCCATGGAAGAATAAATTTTTCCAAAGACATAATTACTCTGTAGGAGTAATACAGTGGTTAAAGAACTATAACTTTATGGTTTTCCTATCACTAATGATGGTGACTCGTTATTATTTGATAATAGTGATCCTCTAACCTAAAAGGAATCAATAAGTGGAACAAATGTTTCCAATTGAAAAGAGGCCATTAATTCTGAAATGGATTCTATGTACCAAAACGAAGTTTGTATTTTGGTAGACCCCCCAATATATGTAAAGCTCATTGGTTTCAAATGGGAATTCAAGAAGAAATTGAACATGGAAGGATAAGTCAATACCTCTGAGGCACAATATGTTTTAAAAGGATTTAAATAGAATCAAGGCATTGACTATGATGACATATTTTCACTAATTTCAATGTAGAAATCCATCTGAATTTTACTTTTCAATACGACTTTCCATTATTATGAGATTTGGAAAATGGAAATCAAAACATTTTCCTTAATGATAAAATTCAGGAATATATCTATATGATACAAATCTAAGGTTTTGTGACTCCAAAGGATGCCAATAAGATATGAAAGTTTCAAAGATTCATTTATGGATTAAAGCAAGCATCTATGTCATGGAACATTCATTTTGATGAGGTGATAACAGAATTTGGTTTCATAAAGAACAAATGTGAGTCGTGTGTCTATAAATGGTTTGGTGGGAGTGCATTAATTTTCATAATAGTATATGTTGATGACATTTTACTCATTGGAAAATAAATTCTAGTCTTACAGCCTGTTAAGGAATGGTTAAAAAAATTATCCAAGAAAATGTTTCCTAACACATGATGAAAGAAAAATAATGGAAATAAATCCATGCACATCAGTGATTGGGTCAGTCATGTATATTCTACTACGTACTATGCTAGATGTCACCTACACATTATGTGTGGTAGGAAGATATCAAGTTGATCCATGTGACTGCCATTGGATGAAAATTAAGACTATACTTAATTATATGAGGTGTACTAAGGATATGTTCCTAGTTTATAGAGGAGATGAGGAATTAGTCATCAGAGTATATGCAGATGCTCCTTTCCAAACTGATCAATATGACATGAAGTCAAAAATGGGATACATATAAAAGGATCTGGGGCCCAAAATGGAAGTCGGTGGGTTGGGTATTTTAAAATATTTTCATTGAAGGGTTTATGGAACATGTAGATTCTAACAATTCGATCCCCGGTAAGTTCTTAGGATCTCACGTAAATTATAAAGAGCACATAAATTAAAATTTAAATCATACCTATTAAGATTTGAATCTACGCTCGACTGTAACTTTTTAATAGTGATCATTGCTCGAAGGATCGATAGCATGAACCCTCTATACCATCCACACGTGCTACAAAAATCATAGAAGCATCAATTGTCAAATTCCAGGTGCTAGCGCGGAGATCTAATGACACCTTCGACGTCCCAAATATCACCGCATCGAGATGCCTTCAATGCTTGAGGGAAATCTTGATCCAAGTTCTCAGATTGATATTTTCTCTCTCTAGAGAGTGGGAGGAGAGAGAGGCTCTATTTTTTCATTCCATAAATGAATGAATGGTCACATGGAGTGAGATACAACCCTCTATTTATAGAAGAGTTTCTAAATACCCAATTTGGATCCACGACCCCCATTTATTTCATCATCCTCTAAATAAATAATAATGATGAACTAATATGTGTCAATATTATTTATTATTTTATCACATACCTTTACTATATATAAAATATATTACATGATAAAAACTGATCCATTTAACTCGACTCGCTATCACACTTATTATTAAACGAACCTTGAATATTAAAATAATATTTTTTTAATTAATATTATCTCGTATTTACTAAACTTGTAAATACTTAAATAAATTCAATCCAATTACTTGTAATATTAATAATAATAAATTTATTTATTTATCAGTGATATATAACATGAACAACACTCAAACCCCGTGGTGACTCCCACCATGCTCAATATACATATTCATCAAAATAGAGTGGATTATTGAATACGCTATTGTGTGTGACCCTCAAGGACCTTATCTGGATAGTAGTGAATAAAATACACAGACCAAGATTGGATTCTAGAAACCCATCATGGTCCCTAAAGAGATAAGGATAGTCATAGAAACAACTACCATCCTACAAACACGGACTGTGTACTATAATCTCTGTCATTAAATATCTCATAAAATAGGATGCACACTTGTTTCATCGTCTTTTTATTTCTTTATTATTTGTTGAACTATCTGGATTGATTTACCTTTCTGCTGCTTTAGAAAAAGACTTATGAAGGTTTCACCATCCTGATCAACAAGTCCTAGGATATGCAACTTCCTAAATAGGGAATCAACAAATCCTTTCTTGATCATTCAACCAAAGACATACCACCAATGATGTACCCAAAAAAAGCTACCTTTACCCAATTTCAAAACCATGGTTTTTTTTCTTACATCAATGTACATAATCAAATGGTATACATTGGTAAGGATCTCAAGTTAGGAGACCAACACACATGTTTTTAGATAGGAACAACAAATAACACCCAAAACATGTGATGTTCCTATTGGTGGGTCAGTCCTCATGATCTCACTACTAGAGATCACCAAGTGAGAACTTATTAAGAAGAAGTTTCAATGCTTATGAGCCCCCGACACCAGATATTCAAACACTTACTGTGTCCAGTCATAAAGATAAAACTATACCATAGAGAATATTGAAGATTAATGTCATTGTATCACATGGTTCTGATTATAGCCTAGGAACTACTATAACCTTATGATAAGACAATTAATCTATGTATATTACCATTATGTAGTGGATGCAGAATAGTCTATACTCTAATGGTAAGACGAAATCATGTATAGCTAACTATATACATGACATAGCAATCAAAAGTACATCATTGTTGGGTCTAGGGAACCCACTATTTCAACACTCCCACTTACACTAGGTCCAACTTGCTAACCATACTTGTTAGATATTCACATGATAAATATCATGTTTCTGCTGAGTAATGACATTAGTTTCTGGATCTACCATGTTTCCTCCATGTGTTAATTATTTTATATGTGACCTCCTCTAATTTATTAAATCTTCTCAAGAGAAGGTATCCCCGAGTATATCCTTTTTTCCACTGTCATAACTCGAAATCTTATCTAGTAATAATATCATACTTTATATTATGATAATAATTTACTTACTAAGTGTTATTCCAAGAACTATAACAAATCATTGTTATTGATAACTACTTATTAGCTACCTTAGAAGCTACAACATACCTAGTATTTGTAGGTATGGCTACCACTAGTTTTTATGAGCTTGGCTCTCTCATCACCTTAGCCTAACTATGATACTATATAAAATTTATCTAAGGATTACTAGTTTGTGTCCCATCATAACTAGTATCCTTCCTCTCTACATACCAATTACATAGCATTTGTACTTACAGAAGTACAATATGATAGTTTTGACTCCTTCTCTTGCAGTTCTCTTAGATATAATTGATATCTTCCAACTATAAAATATATCCTGAAAATATCAATTATTATACATAACATGGCATATGTGATTGATCCATCACTGAATCTTATGGTAATCAACTCATAACTTTAATCTCTTCCCATGTTCTGAACATGTTAATCTGGAGAGATTATTCCATGTGACATTGGAAAAAAAATTAACATGAACAGTTCCAACTTGTATTTTTTCAATATAATCTCAAAATATGTACGATTGACTAAGTCTAAGAAACATTTCGATATAACTTAATAGATCTAGTTCATAGAACTTAGGTTGATACTTTAATCCAATCATTAAAGAATTACTTTTATCCTGGTCTTTAACTAACAATAAGACCAATATATTCTTTCCATATGTAGCCGAACATAATTATCTTGGAAAAATTTAGTGCTCCCACTAACCTTTGGTAGACACAAGGAAAAGATTCATTCAAAATTAATGATCTAATATCCTGTTACTTACTATAATTCTGAACAGTATTTTAGTAACTTGCAACCTTCCTTGGTATTTGATGGTGTCATCATCCCTTTCTGGTTGCGTCTTACATACATCTTCCATGAAAGATGATCTTGACATCCAATGACCAAATGAATGATCTTATAAGTTAGCTATGAAAAGTAAAATTATAATGGATTTAGGAATAATAACTTTTTATAACCAATCGAGCCTTATTGGTACAAAGATTGTACCATCCATGTATCAACTCATTTGAATACCCACCGCGGTATTCAATTTATAAGCCCCTTTTCAATTTGATACATTGATTCCATTATAGAATTTTAATTGATCTTTTCAATATTAGAAAATTTTCATATATTTCTTACTTTTAGGAATTATTATTCTCAAAGAATAATGTATCACCATCCATGGTGAACTCAAAACCATCATAAATGTTTTATCCTTTCTACGTAGTATGTGTTTCTGAAACATTCTTGTTCCACATACACCTGTGGAACTAGTTCCTATGCCAACCATTTGTGCATCTTGAGAATTGAATAAACCCAAGTATATCTTTCTCCCATTATCTCAAGTAAATATGTGCACCCTTATATATAAATTTAGTCCAATACTCTTCTATAACTTTTCTATGTTAGGGATTTTGGTAATATCCTAGGTAGTTTTTAGGATAATTACATAGATGCACCATGTGTTTAACTTAATGTATGTTTGTTTATATCTTAACAAAAAATTTGAATCATTAACATATCTCAATGAAATAATGGATTTACATCATACTTTGACTCATATGATATCCATTTTTCATTTTTAGTTGGAATTTAGGTTATGGTTTTTCACTGTTATTTGCAAGCACGCCTTGAAAATTTATGGAAGTTACTGCAGGTTGTGACATTGATACAACTTACATCATCACTCTGATGTATAAAATGTGCTTTTAGGAATTTCTCCATACTACATTTTATTTATCAATGTTAATATGTTAAATTCATCATCGATCCTCCTTTTTAACATCAATGTCATGATGTAGATAAGGTAATTTTTCCTTAGTAATTACCCAATGCTACATTATCATGATCTATGAATGCTTGGTCAAGATATTCTTCAGCATGACAATCTGAAGCAACTCATATTTTCTGACCATGCTTATACTTCACCATCGTATTCCTTAAAAAGATAAAGGAATATTATGAAGTACCTATACCACTATCTTTCCCTTTAAATAGTTCATGCTAACTTATTGAACTAATTCAAAAGATTTGTTACATACCTTTATTTATGAAGGTTTCTTTGTCCAAACTAAATACATAGAATATACCAAAGGTGTTTAGCCCAATCCTAAATACCAAATTGGGTATATCCTTAATGTCAACAATTAGTTTTCTTGACAAAGAATTTTCTTTCTACAACTGGATAAAAAGTCTTACATTTTTTGATATTCATCACTTATTGCTTATGATTCATGTACCACTGAACTATTTGATGAGTATGAGATAGAAATAACAACATTCATTCCTAAACAAGGAATAGTGTCTCATTATGTCCATAGGACACATGAGATAAATTTTTTTGGTTATACTCAACAAATTTTTCAACTAGAATCATTCATTTGGAAATAAAAAGTTATGTGTCTCTCACCGCTGACTTAGGAAACATCCTTTCTCATCTATATGGTGAAAACACCTTTATTCTGGTAATGTTTCTATAATTATTTGGTTAATATATTTCAATAAATATTGGTTAAATAAATATTGTATTTAATCCCCAATAAGTATGTTAGAAACAAAACATTTATTTTATGAATATACAAAGAAGAAAAAGTGAGTTCTTGTTTATTCGATTCAGTGCATTTTAAACATCCATAATTTTATATTTTCATAATATGTGATGAAAATAACATCTTATTAAATAACAAACCTCATCATTAAAAGAAGTTTTTAATGTGCCTTTGGTGTTTCACTTTCCATTGGCCTTTTCTCTTTGTCATCCAATTTATTGTCCATAAAAAACTAAAGATGGTACTTTCTTCAATATTCTTATTATTAAACAAAACTTACCAAAATGTAATGAAGTGATTACTCTATACTGTTCATTTTTACTCTAAAACAAAACTAGAGTAATTTGGTATAAGAATGAGATATCATGAAAGATCATAGTCTGCCTTTTCTATTTACACAAAGCCAGTGTAATCATCACATTCAAAACCTGTTCAGCTTCCTCCTCAATAACATCTTGGAGATGATACTACATGTTCTTATCATCCATGTCTTAATGTAGTGACTGAAACTAACATCATATGTTGATGATAACATTATGATAGAACCATTAAATGCTTGATTAATGAGCCTCATGTAATCAATTTCTCACCCATTCTTTTAGAGATGGCTTAACAGGTAGAAACACAAGCACCTTGAATTTATGATATAGTAGTAATGTGTGAAGCACCTATACTACACTTGAAATTTCGTTCTATTTTTTACATTATATTTGTCCAAAATTTATCATAGTTTATATTATGGAATTTATTTCTATTTTATAAAAACAAAATTTAGCAGATAAGTACCTTTATTCTGATTACCAAATTAGACATTACCAATTAATTTAATCATTAAATGTCTCCCACTATTTTATCGAATTCTAGGAACCCTCTGTACTATAATTAGAATAATTCATCCCATGAGTATTCTAATGGAAAGGATACTTGAATGTCCCATCATATTCTATAGACTAGGGATATGCCACTACTAAGAGGGTTCAAGGTAGGCTTTTCGCTGACCAACCACATTTACTTGCAGTTCCTTGATCTGTTGAGCGAAGTCCCATATTCTAAAATAATTACTTGATTTACTCATTGCTTGACTCTAAAATAATATCAAGTTAGCTGTGGATAATCCTCACTACCACTTTAGTCAAGTCGACAAAGCACTCTTATAAGAACTCCCTGGTTGTAAGACGAATCCTCAGCTATGGCATGACTGGCACCCCAAACACCAAGTTTTGTTCAAACTTGAATGTTGGAAGGCTATAATGACTTAATATTTCTTTGAGGTTTTTTTTGTTTTTCTCTCGAAGAATGTAATCCATTTATATTAATCTTGTTCATATATGTTGTCATGCTCACAATGGAACATTAATAGAAAAACATTCATTTCTTCTTTATGCATTTGGTTATTCATTATTTTATGTATTTTTTCCACTGTAATAAAATGCATAAAACAAAAAATAAATCCATAAAGGTAAACTATTACCCAACTGGTATTGAGCATCTGAACAACTTAGGGGCATCATACGTGAGTCATAGTTTGACTCCTGATGCAGATTTCCCCCCGTTATGTATGTTCGCTTCTCTTCTGGAGTATTGCCTGGTCTTGATGGGGTCTATGCCACGTCTTGGAGTACCGCATCATTTTGGCGAGGTCCATGTCACATATTGCATCATCTTCATCTAAAGTACAAACATACTCATGCATAGGCGAGAAGGACTAGGGGTATAAATGTACGTCATGTATAATTGGATGCGCAGACCCTTATACATTTTAACTGAAAAATAAACGATGCACAAACTATCAATTAATTAATTACAGACATCGCATGCAGTTAAATAATTAATTAAATAAAAGAAAACATACATGGGTCAGTGCTCAGGACCAGTATGTGGGTAAAACAATGCGCGATAAAATTAAATTGCATTAAATAAATACGAGATTTATTTAATTAAATTAAATGAATTAATAAATTCAAATAATTTAATTATTCATCGGTCCTATATTTAATTTAATTTATATTCAAAAATTAAATTAATTAATTAATTAATTTAATAGCAAAATTAAATTAATTTATATTCTAGGGTATTAAAACTTATTATTTTAAACCATAATTAATATGTTAATCAATTTAATTTAATTCGGTAAATTAAATTAATTAATTATATTAATTTAATTTTAACACAATCCTCGAATCCATTCTCTGACCCATTACGGGTCACGCCGAACCTGCGTTGACCCGCAATAGGCCGGGGAAAGCCTGTTTTGGGGTTATTTGGGCTAGGAAGGTATACCCAGACTCATACCTGGTCGGGCAGATCTGCATGGTCCTGTTTCGAGGCAAACTAGGCCATGTTAAACCCATGAGGGATTACCTGCATATCTGCTTCATTCGGATCCTATGGCGTTAAGGCACATGGTTGGAGTAGGCCATTGTAGCAGCTACCGGACTTGGTGGCCAGAACTAGTGTGGCAGTTTGAGTGTGGAGCGGCAGGGTAGCATGTATTGCGTCGAGAGGAGGCCGGAGTCCAGTGCTACTTTTGGCTGGTAGTTTTTCGTGGTTAGGGGAAACCAACAGGAGAGGACTAGAGGGGGGGCTTTGTAGAGACCCGAAGCCTGACGTACATGAACATTACCTTACTTTTGCGGAATACTTAGTACATAACAAAAAACAAACACACAAAGATCGTAATAGTTTAGTGTCTTTGGAAACTCGGAACGTAATCTTCTAATCGTGGTGAAAGGTCTTCAATATCTCCCATAAAGATCTTCCGTTTTTTTTTACCTAAAACCTTTCTTTATATCCTGGGGAAAAGAAAACATAAAAGGGTGAGCTCAAATGCTCAGTAAGGGTAAACAAAAGAAAAAAAAATCAATCACATCATATTCATAAGAACATAACTTTTGGAAATCTTAACCTGTAAAAGAGAGCATAATTTCATAACATGGGATAAATCATAATAGTGAAATGAAATCCCAATAATCATAACTTAAAACATGAAACTTTGTGGAATACACACATAATCATAGAGAATCATTTCTTGTTAGTCAAGACTCATTTCCAAGACTATCTTAGTGGACAATGTCCCTTTCTGAACCGAGTCACCCTCGTTTCAGTCCTGTTTCACTGAACCGGTATAACCTACCATTCCAGCCATGTATATCTCATGAGATATAAAATCTTTACCCAATGCATTGGAGGGAGATATAGGTCCCACCCATTTCATAATGATACCATTCTTATGTGTGCCACAAAATCATAAACCATACATCATTGCATAACCCATGTAATAAAAATGGGAATCTTAAACATCACGACATCATAAAATAATTCATATAAGATAAAGGAATTCATAAAAATAATTCCATCACAACATTATCAAATCAAAGTAATAATAGGGATAAAAACAGAACCCTTTATTATCTTAGATGGAAAATAATTTTGATAAAACACTTGAACTCCATTCTTGAGGAAAATATCCTTTCTTCTTCAAAAAACTCTTTTCCATTCTTAACATGTCATAAAATTATAAACTAAAAGAAGTTGATTAAAAATAAACTTGAAAAATTGTAATGGAATCTTCTTGGAAATAATGTTTTAAAAATCCATTCATTCCATATAAGTTAAAAAAAGAACATTCTTCTCATACTTTTGTCGGAAAAGTCAAAAAGTACCTCGTACGAAAAATGACAAAAGATTCCTTTCATATTCTTTACTAAAAACTCACCGAAGGGTAAAATTGGATTTAAACTATTGTAAGTGGATGGAAACAATATTAAATATTTAGAGAACATGGATGTGGATGATAAAATACACCCCCAGTAAATGCCAAAGTAAAAACAATCTCGGATAAAAATGAGATTGTGATGTTTCCCTTACCTTAGGTCCGATTTGCTTCGTAAGTGTCCGAACCTCCTGTATAATGATTTAAATAATTCCATTGACTTATTAAAGAATCATATTCATTGTTATGATATCATATATGGTTCACTTATGACTTTATATTACCCGTTCTTTTGTAAATTCCATGTTAAAGAGCATTTTGGGTAAAATTGTTTCATTTATCGTCCGTGTTTTTAACTTGTAATTATTCATATGATTACTTAGATCATGATTACTTAATTCCAGAATATAAAAAATGATTTATATATATATATTCATAATATAAATATATAATAAATCAGTAAATGGAAAGAAATACACCGTTCATGGAGACGGTAGTCCGTACGTACGCATGAACGCTGTTTTCGTTTCCTTATTGAATTGAATGGAATTAAGTAGATGACATACATATAAATAATTCCAGTATCATTATTAGGTCATATATTTCATTAGTACTTATTATATATACTTTATAATCATTCATGAATGGTTAATCATTGAGAATGAATCTCATCGCGTCGTGGAGACGGTATTCCGTACGTACGCACGCGTGGTGATTTCCTTTCTCCGTAGGATGGATAGAAGGTTAATTAGAGTTGTTTCATATTTATAATAACATATCAGTATATAAGAAATACTGATGTTATTACTTTATCATGAAACAACTAAAGAAGACTAAGTTGAGGAAGAATGAAATTGAAAAAGATCGGTAATGGATATTACCTCTTTTTGACGCGCCTCCACTTATCCTCCACTTAATGAACTAAGAATGGTCTTTGAAGAAGACCAGGACATCTAGGATGATACTAGGTAAGTGGAGAAGAGATTTTGGCAGGGTTTGGCCGAGCTTGAATGCTCAAATTGGTGTGGGGAGGAGAGGGAGTAGGTTCCCTTTTATAAGGGAGGAGAGGGGCATCTTAGGAAAATCTCAAAATATTATTTTATATTAAGGTCAAATTCGGTTTATAATGGTTCCAAATGGTCTTATTTAGAAGCTAAAGTGGTTATGGGTCGAAATCCTCTCATCCAACAGTATTTAGACAAGTTTAGGTTATTATTTTAACCTTATCAATTAGATTTAACTCTAAGTTAAATAATTTAACTTTTACCGTGTCTTTTTGTTTTCTTACACTATATGGTTAATAAACTTACTATATCAAGCCAAACGAACCCCAAGTTGTTTATTATTAATATATCTATCCTTATCTAAGTCATTTTGCCGAACCGTAGATTTTTAGGAATTAAATAACAATTAATAATATAATATTTGTTTTAAAAAACTAATTTATGTCAATTTTGACACTATTTGCTACATGATTTTTATGAAATTTCTAACAGAATGATAAGTTCGAACCAAGTTACTTAAATAAAAAATAACATGTCATATTAACCTAGAAAATTATTTTATGTCATAAAATGTCTCAAATTGCATTTATTTGGGCATTTATAACATCAATTATTTTAATATTTTCTTAAAAAGGTAATTACTGCATCATTGTTGTGTCATAAATAAATTAAATTATTTAAAGTATAAAAATTACAAATAAACTACCATTATGTAGGAAATCTTTTTATCTTTCTAATGAATATTTATAGTAGAAATTATATTATGTATAACCCTATATTAAAAATGTTTTAGTAAATAAAATTTGATTTTAACTCTTTTAACTCTTCTTTGAATTAAATAATAATAAATGTCCTAATCTAATCCAAGTGGGACTAAATGATAATATTTTACACTTAATGTTGTTTTTGGTCAAGATACACTTGTCCAATAGTATTAGGACATGTGTTAGGGTAATATTAATATCATTTTTACCCTTAATTACCCTATTTACCTTTAACCGTGGTAAATAAAAGTAAAAAGTTACTATTCACCAAAAATTATTTTCATCTCACTGAACCACATTTAACTTACTGACATCAACCATGTCTCTCGGATTTTTGAAATTCCATTCACAGAAGCGGTAAAATTAAGTTTTATGAAAAATTCATTTTTTTGTAACTATCACTTAGTAGTTTCACTATTCATCAAAAATTGATGTTTTTCAGAACAATGCCAAAATTTCATCCTAAGATATATTTTATATTCCGAATTAAAAAATGAATTCTATTTTACCAAATTAATAACATAGAAGTTGCATTAATTAATTTTATAATTAAATCCCATTGTTAAAACAAATAGCGTGTTTTTAAGAAACAATATCTATCAAAAGATTGACACTTTTTTATGTCTGGTTTAAATGTGAAATTACATCCAATGACCAACATTGTATTAAATTGTAAAAATATATTCTAAATATACTTTAAAACCACTAAAATTAATAATTTATCACTATTAATTATTTCGATTGAAAAAGTTGTTTTTAACTAAAAGTTAGTAATTTTCACTATTCATCAAAATATGAAAGTTATCCGAAAATTAGAAAAATTTCACCCTAAGCTAATTTCGATATTATGAATCCAAAAATAAAGTCCATTTTTAAAAATAAAATTTACAAAATTTCAAAAAGTGGTTATTACTATTCATAACGGCTAGTTTTAATAATATTTTAATAGCATATTGTTGTTTAGTGAAACTCGTTATTGCGTACTACACACGCTATCGAGGAAGGTCACGATTGCGTGTAATGGAAGGCAAGTCAAGGATGCGTGTTTTGAAATATTCTTTTGGTGTAGCGTACAACACAAGACATTAATGAAATTAAAAAGAATATTTTTCATAAAATTTTGGGGTGTTACATTCTACCCCCCTTAAAATGAATTTCGCCCTCAAAATTCGTCGGGGTTATAAATGGTTTACTATTCGAAAGTTTCTTTAATAGAAACCCACATCGTAAAAAGGAATACCAAAACCAATCTTTAAAAACAAAATTATGAAACGTAACGGTTACCCAAATAAACTAATCACTGGGTTTCCACATAGGTGAAAATATGGATATGGAAGAGAAATCTAACCATCATGTTCTGATGGAGAGTGGTAGAGAACATGGCTATGGAAAAGGCAACAATCACAAATCCATAAATTTGTGACGATCTAAGGTACCATCTGATTAATCAGATATAAGAGCACTAGGACAACATTTTTGGTTTTCAAGATCGTTTCCCTAAAGTTGAAGAATTTGAATTAGAATAAATATTTACTTTATTTTGGTACAATATCACTGTTGTTCGTGCCTTGAACAATTTCCACTTCATCTCTTAAATAAATGAAGTTGAATTTGTTATTCGTGAAGTGTTAGCAGATCATGTGATAGAATGACAGGTCATTCCATCTGTCTCAAACAAAAGGTTAACAAAAGTTATTAAATATACATAAGTCATTCTATAGTGGGATTAATCATATATGGTTCCTAAAATGGACTTATACTTCATATATCATACTTCTTAATATAATAAAACTAGTTCCTACTAAACAGGGACTTCCTGTAGGCCAGTGGTAGGCGATAAAGGTCAGTCGCACTTCGGTTGTGGGTTCGATTCCCACAGCCTTGTCCGAAGCAATGGGTTGTCACCCGTCCTGCAGGTTGTCCTTTTTCTAAAACTATATTACTATAAAATCCCATCAATAATATCGAAAAAACTTCTATCCTTAAACAATACTAACTTATGTCCAACATAATCCATTCCAATCTTTATGCTTATCCATAATACTGCAGTCCACTCTCATAACATAGTGAAAACAATTACCAGAGATTTAATACCATCGTTGATTCCCATATAACATAAGATGTGTTTTGTTGGTCACATTCCAAACATTCAAAGTCCTTAATCATGTATTCTCTTGAATACCCATTGAAACTTAGTGAAAACATGAATGCAGTTAAAAGTTAACACTTTCCACATATCAAAATCCTCAAAATTCTATATACTCAAACCATGATATCACTTAGTCCTTATATCAATCATGAGCTCATGAATACTGTTAAACATTTCATTTTCTCATTTTCCCTTCATTATGCGCATAATATCTCAATCACTTTGAATACCACATTAGACCAATACATAAATATTCCAATACTCCATGATACAACATTATTTTAGAATCCCATTACATAAACACTTAATCATTCCACCACATCGTTGTCATATTCAACATTTCCAATAGTGATCGCATGTGACTTCCCTTTGTCCTTTGCCTTAAGCGGTTTCTCATGTCGATCATCACTAACCCTTGGATTAGGGCATTTATTATCATAATGCCCCATTTCCTTGCACTTGAAGCATTGAAGTGTTGGTTGTGCGTTCTCTGCAGTCTTTTCTTTATTCACATCATTAGAAACCTTTTTTCCATTACATCGACACTCAGCTGCTCGATGACCTTCTTTTCCACACTTAAAACATTTTCTAGTTTCTTTAAGACAATCTCCACCATGCTTATTTCCACACTTTGAGCATAAGGAAACATTCATCTTCTTTTCACCATTATTCTGAGATTTCTCCTTGAACTCCATCTTTCGTTTCTTGTCAAAACCATGAGATGGATATGTAACATCAACTTCCATTTCTACCTTGATAGCACAACGCACAATTTATTCATAGCTACTGAAGTCTCTTATAGCTAATGCCCTTCGAAGACTTGGTTTTAAGCCACTGAAAAATCGATCAACTTTACTTTCAGGTTGGATGATAATGCTAGATGCATACCTTGCAAGTCTTGTAAAATTCGCTTCGTATATACCAACAGATTCATCATCCTTTTGCTTTAGTTCAAGAAACTCCTTCTCCATCTTTTTTCGAAGAATATGAGGGAAGTACTTACTGAAAAACAAGTTCTTGAACTCTTCCCATTCCATGGACTCAATTTCATCTCTTGGCCTCGTATTCTTGATAAGATTACACCATTGATCAGCTTCACCTTCCAAACGATATACTGCTAAGATGACTTTATCATGTTCAGAACATTGAAGAACTGAAAAAATCTTTTCAGTGGTACTGATCCATTGTTCAGCAACAACTGGATCGGAAGTCCCACTGAAAGAAGGTGGACGTTGCCTCATGAAGGACTCAATAGAATATTGTTCCCTTCTCTGCTCATTTGGAAGTCCAGAATGATTCATAGCTTGTGTAAGTATAGCAATAAGATTTTGCACTCCATCTCCCATAACATTTGTTTGTTCAGGAGGACAATCATTGCATTGTCCATTGCATTGATCAACACGGTTCCTTTGGGTTCCACCCATCGTCTAAAACCCAAAAAGAATAGTGTGAGAGGCAAAAATCATGCTAGGGAAAACAACATAATAAAGGGGGAGTACCTTCAATATCTAACATCTTAGGTTTAATTCTATGATCGTTAGCGTAGTTCTAGCACTATAACATATACGTATACTTAACCTTATGGAAATCCCTAGACATACCTTAGAAATATCTCTAGGGATCTCACTAACGTTTTCACATCCTAGTTTCCAAAGGTTGACTAAACCTTTCCTCTGATACCAACTGTAGAGACCCGAAGCCTGACGTACATGAACATTACATTACTTTTGCGGAATACTTAGTACATAACAAAAAACACACACACAAGGATCGTAATAGTTTAGTGTCTTTGGAAACTCGGAACGTAATCTTCTAATCGTGGTGAAAGGTCTTCAATATCTCTCATAAAGATCTTCCGTTTTTTTACATAAAACCTTTCTTTATATCCTGGGGAAAAGAAAACATAAAATGGTGAGCTCAAATTCTCAGTAAGGGTAAACAAAATAAAAAAAAATCAATCACATCATATTCATAAGAACATAACTTTTGGAAATCTTAACCTGCAAAAGAGAGCATAATTTCATAACATGGGATAAATCATAGTAGTGAAATGAAATCCCAATAATCATAACTTAAAACATGAAACTTTGTGGCATACACACATAATCATAGAGAATCATTTCTTGTTAGTCAAGACTCATTTCCAAGACTATCTTAGTGGACAATGTCCCTTTCTGAACCGAGTCACCCTCGTTTCAGTCCTGTTTCACTGAACCGGTATAACCTACCATTCCAGCCATGTCTATCTCATGAGATATAGAATCTTTACCCAATGCATTGGAGGGAGATATAGGTCCCACCCATCTCATAATGATACCATTCTTATGTGTGCCACAAAATCATAAACCATACATCATTGCATAACCCATGTAATAAAAATGGGAATCTTAAACATCATGACATCATAAAATAATTCATATAAGATAAAGGAATTCATAAAAATAATTCCATCACAATATGATCAAATCAATGTAATAATAGGGATAAAAACAGAACCCTTTATTATCTTAGATGGAAAATAATTTTGATAAAACACTTGAACTCCATTCTTGAGGAAAATATCCTTTCTTCTTCAAAAAACACTTTTCCTTTCTTAACATGTCATAAAATTATAAACTAAAAGAAGTTGATTAAAAATAAACTTGAAAACTTGTAATGGAATCTTCTTGGAAATAATGTTTTAAAAATCCATTCATTCCATATAAGTTAAAAAAAGAACATTCTTCTCGTACTTTTTTCAGAAAAGTCAAAAAGTACCTCGTATGAAAAACGACAAAAGATTCCTTTCATATTCTTTACTAAAAACTCACCGAAGGGTAAAATTGGATTTAAACTATTGTAATTGGATGGAAACAATATTACATATTTAGAGAACGTGGATGTGGATGATAAAATACACCCTCAGTAAATGCCAAAGTAAAAACAATCTCGGATAAAAATGAGATTGTGATATTTCCCTTACCTTTGGTCCGATTTGCTTCGTAAGTGTCCGAACCTCCAGTATAATGATTTAAATAATGTCATTGACTTATTAAATAATCATATTCATTGTTATGATATCATATATGGTTCACTTATGACTTTATATTACCCGTTCTTTTGTAAATTCCATGTTAAAGAGCGTTTTGGGTAAAATTGTTTCGTTTGTCGTTCGTGTTTTTAACTTGTAATTATTCATATGATTACTTAGATCCTTATTACTTAATTACAGAATATAAAAAATGATTTATATATATATATTCAGAATATAAATATATAATAAATCAGTAAATGGAAGGAAATACACCGTTCATGGAGACGGTAGTCCGTACGTACGCATGAACGCTGTTTTCGTTTCCTTATTGAATTGAATGGAATTAAGTAGATGACATACATATAAATAATTACAGTATCATTATTAGGTCATATATTTCATTAGTACCTATTATATATACTTTATAATCATTCATGAATGGTTAATCATTGAGAATGAATCTCATCGCGTCGTGGAGACGGTATTCCGTACGTATGCACACGCGGTGATTTCCTTTCTCCGTAGGATGGATAGAAGGTTAATTAGAGTTGTTTCATATTTATAATAACATATAATTATATAAGAAATACTGATGTTATTACTTTATCATGAAACAACTAAAGAAGAAGAAGTTGAATAAGAAAGAAATTGAAAAAGATCGGTAATGGATATTACCTCTTTTTGACGCGCCTTTACTTATCCTCCACTTAAAGAACTAAGGATGGTCTTTGAAGAATACCAGGACCTCTATAATGATACTAGGGAAGTGGAGAAGAGATTTTGGCAGGGTTTTGCTGAGCTTGAATGCTCAAATTGGTGTGAGGAGGAGAGGGAGTAGGTTCCCTTTTATAAGGGAGGAGAGGGGCATCTTAGGAAAATCTCAAAATATTATTTTATATTAAGGTCAAATTCGGTTTATAATGGTTTCAAATGGTCTTATTTTGAAGATAAAGTGGGTATGGGTCGAAACCCTCTCATCCAATATGATTTAGACAAGTTTAGGTTATTATTTTAACCTTATCAATTAGATTTAACTCTAAGTTAAATAATTTAACTTTTACCGTGTCTTTTTGTTTTCTTACACTATATGGTTAATAAACTTACTATATCAAGCCAAAAGAACCCCAAGTTGTTTATTATTAATATATCTATCCTTATCTAAGTAATTTGGCCGAACCTTATATTTTTAGGAATTAAATAACAATTAATAATATAATATTTTTTTTAAAAAACTAATTTATGTCAATTTTGACACTATTTGGTACATGATTTTTATGAAATTTCTAACAGAATGATAAGTTCTAACCAAGTTACTTAAATCAACAATAACATGTCATATTAACCTAGAAAATTAGTTTAATTCATAAAAAGTCTCAAATTGCAGTTATTTTGGCATTTATAACATCTATTATGTTAATATTTTCTTACAAAGGTAATTACTGCATCATCGTTGTGTCATAAATAAATTAAATTATTTAAAGTATAAAAATTACAAATAAAATACCATTATGTATGAAATCTTTTTATCTTTCTAATGAATATTTATAGTCGAAATTATATTATGTATAACCCTATATTAAAAATGTTTTAGTAAATAAACTTTGATTTTAACTCTTTTAACACTTCTTTGAATTAAATAATAATAAATGTCCTAATCTAATCCAAGTGGGCATAAATGATAATATTTTACACTTAAGGTTGTTTTTGGTCGAGATAAACTTGTCCAATAGGATTAGGACATGTGTTAGGGTAATATTAATATCATTTTTACCCTTAATTACCCTATTTACCTTTAACCGTGGTAAATAAAAGTAAAAAGTTACTATTCACCAAAAATTATTTTCATCTCATTGAACCACATTTTACTTACTGACATCAACCGTGTCTCTTGGATTTTTGAAATTCCATTCACAGAAGCGGTAAAATTAAGTTTTATGAAAAAATCAGTTTTTTTTAACTACCACTTAGTAGTTTCACTATTCATCAAAAATTGATGTTTTTCAGAACAATGCCAAAATTTCATCCTAAGCTATATTTTATATTACGAATTCCAAAATTAAGTCTATTTTACCAAATTCATAACATAGAAGTTGCATTAATTAATTTTATAATTAAATCCCGTTGTTAAAACAAATAGCGTGTTTTTAAGAAACAATATCTGTCAAAAGATTGACACTTGTTTATGTCTGGTTTAAATGTGAAATTACATCCAATGACCAACATTGTATTAAATTGTAAAAATATATTCTAAATATACTTTAAAACCACTAAAATTAATAATTTATCACTATTAATTATTTCGATTGAAAAAGTTTTTTTTAACTAAAATTTAGTAATTTTCACTATTCATCAAAATATGAAAGTTATCCGAAAATTACCAAAATTTCACCCTAAACTAATTTCGATATTACGAATCCAAAAATAAATTCCATTTTGAAAAATAAAATTTACAAAATTTCAAAAAGTGATTATTACTATTCATAATGGCTAGTTTTAATAATATTTTAATAGCATATTATTGTTTAGTGAAACTCGTTATTGCGTACTACACACGCTATTGAGGAAGGTCGCGATTGCGTGTAATGGAAGGCAAGTCAAGGATGCATGTTGTGAAAGCTTCTTTTGGTGTAGCGTACAATACAAGACATTAATGAAATTAAAAAGAATATTTTTCATAAAATTTCAGGGTGTTACAGCCTTGCCGGCGGCGTGAGGAGGACGGTCGACCGGATCTGTCCTATGCGGCCCGGTCTGATGAGAGGGGAATACCTCTAGTGCTTTCCATGGAGGAGGCCGGTGGGCTTCCGGGTGGTTGAATATGAGTGTGCATGAGGGCGTTGTTGTAGAGGGGAGGCCGGAGGCCGATGCGGTGGCCATGAGAGCGGCTGGGAGGAGGGTGGCGGTTGTCCGGGGTGTCCACAATCTGAAGCAAGAGCTAGGCAGTGGCTAGGAGAGCTGGCTGCAATCTGGCAGGTGTGGATCATGGCGGTGGTGCTATCCACTATGGCATACCGAGGAAGAAGGGGATGACCCGATTGGGTGGTCCGCGCCGCGTGGGGAGAGACCCAGAAGGGGGGCTACGTGAACACCCCTTTTTTTGCTTTTTTTAATTTTTTTTTTGTTTTGGACTTCTTGTCCACCACCAAAAAACCCACCCCTCCTTTTTTTCTTCTTCATGTGTGGAATTCCACACATAAAACCAAAACCCTCAATTAAAATTTTATCCAAAGTCTACATAGCCTTTAAAATATAATAATAATATGATTATTATAAAAAAATTAATAATTTATTTTTATTATATCATTATAATATTAAAATAAATATTTTTATAATAAAAAAAATTATTATGAAAATTATTAAATTATAAAATTAGAAAAATTATAATTTTTACAATTAGGATTATTTCTAATGAACCAATCAAAACATGAACGGTTCTACGGGATGAAATAAAATTTTAGTACCCGAGATCAAAACACAAAATAGATCCATATCAATAATTTCTATTGACCATAACTTTGCTGTTTGAGATCAAATCAATGTGTGTTTTGAACCGTTGCGACTGATTTCAAACCCTCTACTTAATTTTATTCAAATTAATTTTATTTTGATCAGAAAATCTACATGATTTCCTCTGATACAACTGAAAGGTTTTGGGGCCCACAACGAAAGCTGGTGGGTCTGGTATTTTAAAATATTTTGATAGATGGGTCGACAGAACATGTGGAAGCTGACGATCCAAGACCCGGTAAGGTCTGAGGATCTCTCTTAAATTATAAAAAGCCCATAAATTAAAATTGAAATCATACGTATTCATATTTGAAACTGTACTCAATGGAAACTTTTCGATGGATACTGCTTCTTGAACGTTCCATAGCAGGAACCCTCTAGATCATCCACACGTGCTTAAAAAACCCATGGCAGTATCAATCTTAAAATTCCAGGTGATAGCACGGAGATCTGATGATGCCTTTGACGTCCCGATGATCACCGCATCGAGATGCCTTCGATGATTGAGGGAAATCTTGATCCGAGTTCTTGGATCAAGATTTTCTATCTCTAGAGAGCAGGAGGAGATAGAGGATCTATTTTTTCATTCCATAAATGAATGAATAGTCACATGGAGTGAGCGACTCCCCTCTATTTATAGTAGAGTTTCTAAATACCAGGTTGTGTTCCCCGGCCCCTGTTTATTTCAACATTCACTGAATAAATAATAATGACGAACTAATCTACGTCAATATTATTTATTATTTTATCACATACCTGTAATATATATAAAATATATTACGCGATTAAAGTCAATCCATTTAACTCGACTCTCTATCCTGCTTATTATTAAACTAACCTTGAATATTAAAATAATATTTGTTTGATTAATATTATCTTGTATTTAATAAAATTGGTAATACTTTAAATAAATTCAATCCAATTACTCGTAATATGAATAATAATGAATTTATTTATTTATCGATGATCGATAACTTGAATAACAATCAAAACCCATAGTGGGGCCCACCATGCTCAATATATTTATTCATTCGAATAGAGTGGATTCTTGAATACACTATTGTGTGTGACCCTCTAGGGCCTTATTTCTATAGTAGTGAATAAAATCCATAGACTAAGAGCAGTGTCTAGAAACCCATCATGGTCACTAAAGAGATAAGAATAGTCATAATAATTACTATCATCCTATGAACACTGAGTGTGTACTATAATATCTTTGTCATTAAATATATCATAAAGTAGGATGCACACTTGTTTCATTGTCATTTTCTTGCTTTATTACTTGTTGATCTATTTGGATTGATTTACCTTTCTACTACTTTGGCCAAAGACTTATAAAGGTAGCGTCATCCTAATCAACCAGGCCTAATATATACAACTTTCTAAACCTGGAAGTGACAAATCCTTTCTTTATCATTCAACCAAATTCATACCACAAACGATGCACCCAACACAAGCTACCTCACCACAATTTCAAAGAAATGGTTTTTCCTTGCATTAATGTACATAATAAAATGATATGCATTGATAATGATCTCAAGTTATGAGACCAACACACATGTTCGTAGATAGGAACAACCAATGACACCCAAAACATGTGATATTCCTATTGGCGGGATAGTCCTCATGATCTCACTACTAGAGATCACCATGTGCGAACTCCATAAGAAGAAGTCTCAATGCTTATAAGCCCCCAACACCTGATAGTCAAACACATACTGTGTCCAGTCATTAAGATGTAACTAGACCATATTACATATTTAAGATTAATTTCATTGTATCTCAAGGTTCTCATTGTAGCCTGGGATCTGCTATAACCTTTTGATATGATAATTAATCTATGGACATTACCACTAAGTAGTGGATGCAGAACAGTCTACACTATAATGGTAAGAAGACATCATGTATAGATAACTGTATACATGATATGGAAATCAAAAGTACAACATAGTTGGGTCTAGGGAACCCACTATTTCAGCAACATCTTCACTTTTAATGGAGGTTTTGTGAGTTGGAAGAGCTCAAATCAGGATATGGTTGCAGATTCTACAGCAAAGTCTGAGTATATTACAGTTTCTAAGGTAGATAAAGAAGTAGTATGGATGCACAACTTCATACAAGATCTTAAAATGGTACCTATTAGTAAATACCATATCACACTCAATTTTGATATTTTTTCAGTGGTGGGTCTTTCAAAAGAGTCAAGATCACATCATTGGGAGAATCACAGACTATAGAAGTATCATCTCTTGAGGGATTTTTCACAGAGAGGGGAAGTTGCAATGAGAATTATTTCCATAGAATACAATGTGGAGGACCACTTGACTAAATGCTTAACTCATAAGATACATGACTATCATGTGAGGTCTAGAAGATTGAAGTTTGTAGGAATTTAGATCTAATCCAAGTGGGAGTTTGTTGAAGTTGGTGTCCTAGGACCAACAGTTTGTACATTTATTAAATGGATATTCAATGTATTTAATATTAATAAAACGTATTATTACATATTGATCATTTTTCTTAATTAATCTAATGTAATAATATCCTAGAGTATACATCACATTAATAAGGTCATATCAAATCCCTGTTATGGTGAGAACATTGATGTGTTATGATGATTTTCTTAAATAATGTTCAATTGTTGGATATAAACTATAATGGGACACATAGTACAAAGGTTGTTATGTGAAAGTACTCATAATCAGTTTAGTCTTATTCTCATGATTTTCTCACTTGATAATATCTAAGATGGAAGATTATAAAAACAAACCCGCCAGTAGAAATTTTGCATGTTTTGATGACATCAGATATTCCTATCTGCGAGCATGTGTTATGGTCCTTAGACATAAATATTTTTATAAAAGCATGTTACAACTAACGTACATAGTTGTATTGAATACACGATGATGATAAAAATTCATGGAATATTTAAATACATTGGGTGCATCACGAGTAACATGTCATTAATGGATAACTCGATTAATGTTTTTTCTCTTCCATCTTAATCGTAGCTGATATTTCATCCCTTTGATTGGAAAAGAACCATCACATTAAATTCATTGATTATGGTGTAATGATGTGATTATTTCATATATTCAAAGAAAAACATATCAAGAATATAGGTTGGTGAAATAAATGTGCAATCTTCAGGATGAGATATTGTGACAAAGGGATTATATTACATAGTGATCTTCCCTATGTGGTTGTCGTTATTGCAACATTAAGTTAATTCTCTTGGGTTCCTTGACCCATTTCTAGACAGTAATCTTGGAATTTATGTGATATCACCTAATGATATCATTAAATAATCCTAGAGGGTCACACACTAAGTGTTTTTGTTGATATCGATTAAAAATCTATTTTAATTTAATTAATGGAATAAATATTATTCTCAAGACCGGGGAATAATTTTATTCATGCCATATTGATCGTATAAATTAAATAAATATTTATTCATAGGATTGTGAATAAAAATATATTTGTTTATTTTATTGAATATTTAATAAATATTTATTCATCTATATGTGAATAAAATATTTACTTATGAACAAAATATTTATTTAGGTATTCAATAAATACCATGGAGTTCGAATGGACCAAGACTACGTTTAGTGAAGAAATAATTATTTACAAGCCGATAAATATTATTTATCAATTTTCATAAGTTGGTGCACCACAAAATAATAATATTATTATTATGTGTCATGAGGGGGTTTAATGTTATTTAATGGTTGGAATGTAATCAAATAATATTAACCAAAACCATAAATCTAGAAATATATGGTTATACCTATTGTGTATTACATCCAAAAATTGATAATAGAGAATTTTTGCCCATAATAAATTCAATCTATGCTCCTCTCTCTTTCTCAATAATGAGAAACATAAGATAGATTTCTTCAATACCAAAGAATGAGAAATCAAGAAAGAACAATGCAAGACATTTGATTCTTCATGCTAGCACTCAAAGATCAAGTGGTGTTGCTCAGAGATCATTGGACCATATGTGGATAACCAATAGAGGGATTCTATCCTTGGATCCCCATGGTGTAATGAAGGTAATCCAAAAGGGTATTTTTAGATGATCAACATTCATTAATGAATAATGTTCTTAATTCCAAGTATTTATTTCAGATATTAAATTACTTAATTATAGATTTGATGAGAATTATCCTTAATCATGTTTTGGGAAATGATAATTAAAATAAATTTTAATATATCTTTCACCGCTATACGCTTTCTCTATGCCCGAAACCAACACGGTCAACTGTTCCCACAAAAATTATTGAAAACATCGGTCCTTGGCTCCCACATGACCACTCACCAACTTTGATTTAAATGTTACAATGCATAACAGACGTGTGCCTTATCACCCAGATCATAATCCCGTGAGTCTTCCATCACAAGGTTAAGTTAACCATACTACATGACATGTTATTCCAAATAAGAGAGAAGCTCTCGTGGAACCCCTCTTCAAAATTGAGCACATTAGTTTTGCCATGATTTTTCCATGACCGCCTATCACATTGCTTCGTTCTAGTCACGAGTGTCTACCCACACTCTAAATACAATACCAAAAGTAGAAATATTAGTTGATAGGGCCAAGAAACCAAACATTTCTTCATGTCGAATCCAGTCTTAATACCAAAGTACCCTAGGTGCTTCATCAAAATCCAAGGGCATCAACATGCCTATATCACAAAACTTGAGCACATACCATGCATCAATCTCAAAAATATCATTCAACTAAGATCACTACCTAAAAAAAATTTATAAAGTTAGGTCAACCTCTTGCACGTAAGTTTCCCTCAATCAAAAAGAAATATTGACTGATAAGGGTCTGAGTCAAAATTAAAAATCTTTAGGTCTCCCACCTAGCTCTACTGATCAAGTCTCACAAATGGGCCACAATGTCTAACCACCTAAACCAGAAGATCAAACCTCTCACTATGAATCTTCATAAATAAATTCCCTCTGAAGTATCATGACATCAACAAAGAAAAAAATTCTAAACTGACACTCATCGGGCATCCATATACAGTAATACCCCCTAAAGGTTCAGTTCATAAGGAACGTCTTGGTACCTATCATAATCATACTCTATGATATAATTGTATAACCGCAAGGAAGGTCAGTTAAGTAGAATTTCAATCCAATATATAGAGAAAAACAATTTTTAGAATGTTACTGACACATTAAATAACTGAACCAAATAAAATAGAACATTGCAAGGGGTATAAAACATGGGAATCATGTACCATATTGACCCACTAGTTTCATTGCACCTCCAGTGATTGAGGACTGAGTCATCATCCTCACAAAAAAATCCTCAACTTAGATACACATAGCCTACCATCAAAAGGAAACATATATACAAGTCATCCCAATTGAGTATAATGCCACCAAAAACCTATACCAGAAAAAACCACTTAGGTTTTTTGACACCTTAAACAATTGGCCTCTATCTTCAAAAAAATCACACACTAGAAGGCCTATAACATGTGAATTCTACATTACAAATATGATGAATGAGATTCCTATTTCTTTTTCCAACCAACAGTCAAAATCAATCACTAGCATGTTGCCAACGTCCAAGACCTAGAAATCAATAATAAATCAAAACATTCACACAACATGTGTTTCTCTCAAAGAGAAAATCATATACAAGTGTAACATCACATATCAGAATAGAAATCTCATAACCCTAAATTCTAACACATTTTACTATAATAAGTGTTCTAGACTCACCAGTCACATATCTATCATAGGTTCTAAAAAATTACTAATACTATTATCTACCATATCCCAAATAGTAAATCAACATAAAAGAACAGATATGATAAGCCTTTTTAACATCCTAACTTGAATTCCACTAAATTAATGCTCTGAGCTGGTTCATTACAAGGCCTCAAGCCCGCATCTCCATACATAAGAGGTTTCCGACTAGCAGTGAGAGCCTAGGGTGTGTCTGTGGAAATAATTTTTCCTAATATCAGAGTAAATAATAGAGGAAATAATTAGATAACATACAAACAGTAAGTAAATAAAGTACGGAAATAATAAATAAACTGAAATCAAACTTTCTATAATAATAAATGAAATGTTATAAAATCCTGAACAACCATGTCATACATACAACATCGGTAACCCCTAGGCCAACCATACATGCAAGAGTAAATTAAATAAATTTAAATGAAGTATAAGGGTCCAATACTAACTTAGAGACAAACCATATACTCGATCTCCAAGATACTGTCAAACATCATAAGATAGATCATTAGAATATACAAGAGTTTCTCCACTCGATCATGAAACTCGAGACCTTATCCCTATCTATCATGTAATCTGTGCTCAACCTCAAAGGTAGAAATATTGTCTACATTCACACCTAAATTCACATACAAGGGTGAGAAATAATCTTAGTAAACTACCCCAATGATTAGCCTATAAACCTTCCTTCATAAGTGCATGATCATACAATATGCTCATCCTAGACGTGACTCAACTAAAATGATAAAGGCAGCATATATAAACAACAAAAACAAGTCTGCAACTAATTTTTGTGTTTGTGACCCCAATTGTTTGGACACAACGCCATCTTATATGAGTATATCTATGAATGTATATATATATGCCCATATATATATGCTCATATAAATACTTATATAAGCACACCAAAAAATCATAAACAACTCAAAGTCGCAGTACAAGCTACATCACCACAGGGGAATACATGTCCTAACCCTAGTTTCACCCGTACTCACCTCAAATCACTATAATCAAGGATACCGTATACTGATAGATACTCTTATAAATGAGATTTTGTCCAGCCTACCAAGGCTCACTGTAAACCGGCAAACATAAACATGGGATAACTGTAAGAATGATATAGCATCTACTGTAGCCTATTTCGTGTAATCCAATGTCAGACCCCAAGGTTAGGATACAAGGTATATAGACCAAGGAATCCTCATCAACAAATTTCATGTAATCAAGTGTCAGGTCCCAAGGTCAGAATCCAATGTATAAAGGCCAAGGAATCCTCATTGGCCTATGTCATGTAATCAAGTGTTAGGCTCCAAGGGCTGGATCCAAGAAAAATATATGAATGAATCCTTAATGGCCTTTGTCATGTAATCAAGTGTCAGACCCCATGGGTCGGATATAAGGTATTAATTCCATGTAATCCTCATCATCCTATGACATGTGATCAAGTTTCAGACCCCAAGGATCATATCCAAGGTATAAAGACCAAGGAATCATCATCATCCTATTTAGTATCATCAAGTGTATAACATCCACAATGGCCTATGTCCTATAATCCCATGTCAGACCATGAAGGGTCAGATACAAGGTATAGAATACCAAGGAATCCTCATCTAGTCCCAATACCATCTCTATGGAATCTTGGTAACAACTTGGGTGGAGTCCAAGGAGAATGTCCATAGATATTTTCCAATGTGAGTCCAAGAAATATGGATCCAAGGGGGAGAAATTCCCTTGGAATCCTATGGAATTAGGATGAGAGGAGTATAAATTTCTATGAATCCTATGGAATCAATATCCAAGGAGTATAAATGTCCAATGAATCCCCTATCATATAAGGATAAAAATCTGGATCCCAAAATCATTTATGGGAATCCTAAATCAAAATAAAAAAAGTAGGCTCGACATTCGGATCTCACAAGTACATCTGAGAATCACAAAAAATAAGGTTTAGAAGATGGATATCAGGAAACATTTCTAGGAATCCCAAACAAAAAGAACATCGCGTCAGGTTCACTAGCCACCAATCAGTAAGTACCTCTGATAATCATTTTTTCATCACAAATAAACAAGTGAATGTATAAACAAAGAGTGGGGTGCCCAAACACCGCAACCCACCAATGTAGCCACATTCTCTCAGGATTACAAGTTCGGTATGGATTCAGGTGACCCCCACTACTATATCTACCCAAACCTGACATACTAAATTAGGGTCGGTAAAACATCGAGGCACCCACTAGGTTCTTCATATAACAACCTAGGATAGGCATCTTACCCATGATCCTTGAAGTATACACATAAGTAAAGGCATCCTACTTGGGATCCTTAGTTGTGAAGGATAAAGTGAGGAATCCAACATAGGATCCTCAAAAACAACTAAACTCACAACATCTTAGACTAGAAGGGAACATCTCACATAGGAGACATCCTCAAAAGAAATCTAAAATCATTGGTCACGGGAGATGGCCTCATAGCCTATTTCAGATCAAGGTATCACTCTCATGAGAAAATTAAATATGATTACTAGAGGAAGAACATATCTTTTCAAGAAAATGCTCAAAACACCACCTAGGAGTCCTCAAATCACACCACTAGTTTCACCATCATGATCTATGTGGAAAACCGCTTATAATGTACTCCTCTTATGTCTAATTCCAACTCTATGGCATAACATAGGAAAATACCTTAGAAGGGTAGCAAAGGAGGAGTACACGACATGTGTACCCTAGTACACAGTGTGTAACCTCAAGTCCCCACATGGGTGTGTACTCCAATTGGTCATGGCATGTAAAATCCCATATACATGGCATGTTCATCACGTACATGAAGTATACACAACATGTGGTATATTCTTGTGTACCTCGCATGGTCTTTCCATGTATAAAGCTTGGTCATGTAACTCTACATGGCATGCAACCCACACGGGGTCTGTTCCTGTACCTCTACACAACCATATTCCCCTATAAGACTTCTCCATTTGATTTTTAATCTACATTTAATTCATATGATGAAAATTTTACTTTATCTTGGACAACCAACAACAAAACCGAGCTCCATCCTCCAATATCTCCTTCATGAACCATCCTTCTTCTAAATTTTTAAAGAAGCGAACAGAGACCTAGTTTTACACTCTAGGAGCAGCATCAAGGTCTCTTATTGGCAGTGGGTTTGGGAGGCTTTACCCAACCAACCCAATCTACTACTATGTGTAAAATCCCTTTATATGTATTTCTTACATTAATGGACAACCTTCCACAAATGTGATCATGTGACGGAAAAAATTATGGACCAGGACACTTATTTATACATTGGGCATCATCAAATTCATAGATGATCCCATCTGTTAGATCTTGCATCAAAAGTATAGCCTGATTTATATTTATCACACCAAAAACATTTTAGGGAGTCAATATTTCAAATAAAAATTCAAAAAAATCAATTAAATCTAGATAATTTAAATACTCATGTAATTCCAAAATATAAATTCATGATGTGTTTTCAATTGAATATTTAAAAATAATTAAAGTCTAATGAAATCGTGACTTCATTATAATTGTTAACTTATAAAATTAGGATCTATTATTCATAATTGTATATCAAATTGAAAATTCACAGCCATTAAAATTTGACTTCAAAAATTATTTAACAATTAAAACTTAAATGTGTCCAGATTTTAAGTGCATTTATAGGTTTGTATAACAATCATTAATTTAATTTTTAATGTAAAATAAATGAAATAAAAATACTTTGATAATTTAACATTAAAATTTAAGAATTATATTTTTCTATAATTAAAATAAACAAATTAAACTTAATTTATTTATTCACTCCAAACACATGAAAACATGAAAATGAACATTTTACCAGGTTAAAAATATTAAATATGAGGTTTAAATCAATGAATTGTAGTCAAAAAAAATAGTAAAATCCTTTTTTATCATTTTCCCAGACACACCCTAGATAGAGAGGCTCTGATAAACATGTTGTGCATATTAAAACTACACACTGTGTGGTATTTAACTCATCACTTGAAACCCAACTGTAACTAATGAAAGGCATGACATGTGCCCAAAGATTATACACCATGTTATATTTAACATCTTAGGGAAACCCTATCCACAATCTAAAAAGAGACATATTGTTCATTTCAGCACTACATACAATGAGATCATGTTTTCTTCCCCAAAAATATATTGTATCTAGATCTATTCTATCCATTACAAAACATGATGTAGTCCACACCTCCCATTTACCAAATGTTGCAATGGATTATTTCAATTGAATCTATGCCCAAGTTACTTCTTGGGAAAACCCTATCATTCACTGAGAATCATCACACTACACCAAATATTTCCCTTTTGCCACTATCAATAATTCCCTCACCTTATTGTTGTATGTCACATATCAAAATTTTTCATCATCAAACCACTAGCCATCACAAAGGTTGGAAGAGAAAAATCATCACATGAGATATAATAATGTGGGATTGAGGGGGGAAATTCATGGTCAATGTGATTTCAATTTCCTAGAATTTTATTCACAAGAACGATTATCAAAAATGTGTGAGGGACTACGAATCATGATAGTTTCATGCTATGGAAAAATGGGTTATAAATTGACATAAATGATATATTTTAACAACCAATTAAAAAAATCATACGATGAGAATTATATATAAATTAAAACTAAAATTCACAAGAAAGAATAATGATTCATGAAAGATATGAATGAATCCCTGCATTGATGGTGAAACAATGATGACTTAATGGTCCATTGTTGTAAGCTTGTAAATCATCCCATACTTCATCAATCCAATGGATCCTCTAAGATCTAATTTTACAATTATCTCCTCATCTCTAGGGTTAAAGTCATCCATAGTGGCTAACCTTAGGAAAAGGGAATAAGGAACTAATTTATAAAATTATAAATAGGTTAAATGAGTATTTTAACAACCTAGTACTAGCCTGGCTCAGGGCCACAAACCCAATAAGATAATTACACCCCTACTAGATAAAACCCCATGTTTCGAGCACAACCAATGTGTAAAATTGTTTATTTGGGTCTCTATTTAGGAGATATCAAAATTCACCAGGGTAGAATAGGTATTTAATTATTAAATAAATTTAAAATATTCTTTAAAACTCAATTTCTTTAGAATCTCACTGAAACTCATCCTAAGGGTAAACACCACTCCCTTATATCAACATAATTATAATAAATGTTTTTCTATAATTTATTACATTCTACAACTTTTTATGGATCGGGACTATGAAATTCATGAATGAGTTAAGTCTTGTCAAAGGAACTTTTTATATTCTCCCCATCTATAAATATTTTTATCCTCATAAAGAATCTACTAGAAATGATAAACTTGGAATCTCATGAAATAACCTTATAAAAAAGTATGAATAACCTCACACTAACTTCATCAACCTTTGGAGGTAAAAATTCTATATAAACTTGAAATATGAAACTTGTGAGAAAACATCCTCTTATCATCACTATCATCCTAAATTCATAAGACTTTTACCTCTTCACAATAATGATCAAATGAAGCCTGGCCTAGGTAGAAGGATTTAGCAAATGCATAAACTCACATTTTATGATCATCACCACTATTTCACACCCAAAATGTTTCCCATATATATGTGACCAATCTTGATAGTAAAAATAAAAACTATAAGCCATTTACATCAAATTTAGAATGATTTGTTAAGAAGGGTATTCCCTGAGAGAGAATTGAACTCTACACCTTTAATGATCATCCCATATGAATATCACATGAAGAAAATCTACTCATATTAAACAAATTTATTGAGTACAATTATGAAAATTCAGCACCGCCACCAGAATAATTGTAAAGTAACATGATTCTAAAGGTCTACTTATATATCTCATATTCTTTTGAAAAAGTGTTCAAACCAATTTTTTTGGCATAATAAACAAGAAAAACATAGGTCCTTTAGATTACTCTTTCCTCTAACTTTATTGGAAACCCCTCATCCATTCCTCTAGCTCCATACAAGGTCACCTCTACCACTAAAAATTACTGGGTTGCGTTATTATTTTTATTTCATGATAGCTGTTAATTATCACATCATGAAATGAAAATAGACTCTAAAAACCACCCAATTACTAACTATTTCTCCCTAGTGGCCCATTTCTTCACAATCCAATGTGGATGGTCCTAACTATTCGTATGGAACTGCTCTACCAGCTCCATACCCTAGGATAACACCTATAAGAACTCAACAAACCAAAACAACAACTAATGGTACAAAATCTCCCTACCAAATAGTTAGAGATGCCACAATATAGAGATGACTATGTGATTGGTTAGCCACACACCACTAAGAATAAATATCCCATTGGGAAAACCCCAATACAAATCATTCATTATGGTACCCAATTTGAATCCTAAGGGAATACCATTATCCATACATGGAAGAGGATGATATAATCCCTACATTTAAAAAATCATGTGTGTCACCTAAGAATATATTGACATGAAATACCTCACAATCGATGTCACTAAATTAGGACTTATTCACTCAATGAAGGAGTGGGGGATCCACCATAGATTGAAGTAAAGAAAAGTATCCATCTTCAATTTAAACTAACCACACTGAGTCTAGATTCTCAAATTCCTACTCCACTGCATGAGAATTAAATTTCTTTTTTTAGCATTAGCTACTATGCTATGGTGGTTCCACCCTATTCGCATTCCTAAGAGGCTCAATAATAAAAAAATCATGGATGTTGATTGCTACTCCACTATTTATGATAACACACCATAGAGAAAAATATGTTTATCACCCTACACAATATCTCCAAGAACTCCTAGTACCTAGAAACACATGAACATCATCCTCAGAATGCAAGTTGACATAAGTATTAATATATTGATAAGGGGAAACCTTGGAATGTATTTTGGAATATCTTATATGAATTTATTTATAAAAATAGTGTTAGAGGATGTGATTCCCAGATCGAAGTTGAGGTATTATGTAATACTTATAATTCTCTATAAATAAACTTCAAATCCTCTCTTAAGAGGTATCTTGTATATTGGGTTACTTGCTCCTCTATTTTGACATGGTTTCTGAGCAGGTTTTCTAAACATAGCCCCACCTCCCCTCCTCTTTTTTAATGGAGTAAATCTATGCTTTTCCCCCAAAGGGGGTGGAAACTTCCAGAAAACAACCACCATTTTAGTCGACTACCCCCTGCCCTACACATGTACCTTGGCCACCATTGAATCCATATTCCCCTATCAGTGCCTCTCATTATCATCGGCTGCTCCCCACGTATCGGATCTCTTTGTGAGAAGCCCTCATCTTCATCCACAACATCCCAAAACACCCTCCTATCATGTCATGTTTCCAGCAGTTGTGACACCCCCAATAAACATGATGGGATATGTCCTACTTCTCGTTTCCTTCCCCTCATCGGACTTGAGTTTTTCATACACACTCATGCACCCTCCTCATCAATTCCATCTTCTTATCATTTCAATATTACAACCTATCAACTGTATTTATCCATGTGTCGAGGCTAGAAATATCATAAGAATGGGATTTTACATGAATCAAATGTTTGGGGGGTTAGGATCTGCACCATCACCACCATACAAAGCGATCTCATGTCCCCTTCCTGATCCAAGTGTGCACAACCCGATGTCACCCATTCCTGATCAGCTTCTTCAAATCTTCTCCTTAATCCCGTAAATCCTATTGAAAAAATAAATTATTGGCCTCTATAAAGTTCTATATTTATCATTTCTATTCCTAAGACCTTTGATGTCAATAATAATTTAGGATCTTCTGGTTATACGTCATTTCACATCAGCAATTTGGGTCTGCTATTTGGACGTCATTTCACCTTGGTAATTTGGATCCACAAAGTTGGGTGTCATTTCACCCTGGCATTTTGAGGCCATATTTTGGTCTCATTTTATTCCATAATAATTAAGAAAGGTTATTACTCAACATGAGATCATTATAGTTCTACAATTATCATATTTTCTTTCGCAACCTTGGGTAGGAGTGTAATAGTTGGAACAAAAAAGTGGGTAGTGAATATGGGGATGCTATTATTTTTAGTCTTTTTTATGTTTTTAAGATAGTCATGTCTAACTTGAGGGAAAGTATTAGGAGTTTGGAAATTTTTATTTTTTTACTTTCTTTTTTATCAATTCAAGGTACATCAAGCTTGAGATGGGTTGTTAGAATATGTGAGTCCCACATCGATGTCTAGGTATCATGCCATCTTTATCATTCACTATAACAAAACAAAAAGGACTCCCATAGAGAATAATTGAGGTTTTTGGGTTACTTGACCCTCCATTCTAACAAGTAGAATGTGAATCCACCGACGCATCCCCAACACAGAAAAGAAATCTCACCAATTAATGGTCAACTGACTACAAATCCCCAAAGATAGGCCTTGATTGTCCTGCCTGAGTCCTATTCGTAAGTAATGGAAAACCCTATCACATCTTATCAACTACATGACATCTGATAACAATTACTCCAATCCTAAATTACCAATAATCATCCCATACCAAGGATGGTTCCATAGAGTATAATTTTTTCCATGATTAAACACCATTAAAACCACTCTCAGCTATGAATTTTCTCACAGTATCAGTAGTCATAAGTGAGAGGGAGTTCCCTAGTTGTTTGAGTCTCTAGATGAAGAGGTTTGGTTTAAATATACATTAGAATCTATGACTCTTAAACAAGTTATTCATTAATAAAATAATTGTTTAATTCAATATTGATGCATATGATTTCTTGGATAGGAAGGAAATTGACAGTCCCTTAGATCACATATGGAACTACCACATCATATCCATCCATCACATGCATTTATTTTCATCCCTAGCCATCAACAATATGTGCCTAATGAGGACCACAGTGAGGTGGTAATAGAAGTGGATTTAAGTTTCATCCATCTCCAACTCCTCCAATTGTGATATCATATCCTCTAATAAATTTGTATCTTGGAGGGACACACATTCGTCCAAGAAGATTCCCCTAACATTGATGTTACCTAGAATATAGAGAACAATCCATAGTACTACCTTGGTTTTACTCAACTTCTTTCCTGGTGGAACAATCACGATATAGTTATTAATCTAAGAAGCTCTTAATTATCCACTATCATGAACCAACACAGGCCACCCCTGATCTAGGTACCTACGTCGGCCCAAGACATGGCCAGAAAGGTGTTCTCAATCCCCCTAGGGTGTTAACTAGTGTTGGACATAAAATTATACTCTGTTGGGGATTATTTTTCATGATAAATCAATAATAACTAGATATATTCCACCTAAAATCTAGAATGATCATTCGATACATTGGAAGTCCATTAAATAAAATAAAAAGTTTCAAGATTTTTTAGAAACCAAACAAGGAATAACAAAGTAAATGTTAAGCATAACAAGAAATCAAAAACCGGTAATCATATCCAATAAAATCCAACATCACATAAGGAAAAACTAACGTACAAGTCTGATTCAAAATAAAGAAAATAAGGGAAAGTAATGTCAAAGTGGAAAATTACACTGGATAGAAGACATCAAAGAATACTATAAAACTATACCCAACCATATCCATGTTTCAGTACAATTATTTTATTACTTGAACCTCAATAATACTTGAACTAAAAATGAGAAAAGCATATGTCGTTGTATAGTGGAACCTAGATAAACATGTAATATTATATGTGTGACAAAAATATGTTGGGTATGTATCATCCCCCCACCCCATTAATAACATTTAGAAATAAAACCATTTCATGTTAGTTTGGAAATAAATAAATGGAATTAGATTTAGAAAATTTTCAAGAAAAAAATAACATGGTATATTTCATTCTTTAATCAATTAAAATTTTTTATTGGAATAATAAAATAAAATTGTTATATCAAACAACATGAGGGTTGAACCGTAGGGTCACTAAGACATCGGAAAATAACGTCAATAGTTAGGGAACTATGATCAACTTTTTGAATGGATATAAAATGACTTCATCATCCAGTGGAGGAATATTTAACAATACTACACTAGTTAATAAACAATAATTATTTATTAAGACATTTTATAAAACATTTCATAAACATATATATATGAATCGGTCCTTAAAATAATCATATAACACCATTCATAGTATTTTAGAGATTTAGTTTTAAAATAAAAAGCATCAAGGGTTCGATTAACAAAGGGAGAATATATAACCAATTTTAAAGGGAAATCAGGAATTTCCACAAAAACTAGGTGTAAAAAATACAATGAAAACTAATTTAGGTATTAAAATTTTTAAGAACCCCCTTTATGTTGAATGGAAAATGTAGTGAAACCAATATCTTATAGCATAAATTAGTAAGTACACTAGGTATAGCTTTTATAATGTAGGAACATGGAATTAAAATAGTCATGTAATCATGGATTTAATTTTTAAAAGATCATGCATGGATAATCGTACCATTAAACTTGTAGATTTCACAAACAATGGTGTAAATCCACCTTTACAAGGTCAAGGATTCCATAGAAGACCAAGAAATCCAAAAGGTACGAAATCCCAAAGTTATCCCTAGGTCACTGAGACCATATTTGGGAAATTATAAGTAGGAGGATGAAGAAAAAGAAGAGTGGAGGATGTTTGAATGATATAACATTGAATAATTGTCCTCAAATATTAAAGAAATCCATGGAAATTACTTTGGAGGAGGATTATAGGTGTAACATCGTGACCCAAATGCCACTAAACTAGTGCTATGACCCAATTTATTAAGAGGTATCAAGCGTGCCCCTCGATACATCAGAGGCTTCTAACTACCACTAAGGGACAAGTGTGTGTCCATGGAGAGACTATGACCTTATATCATAGTAAACAACATTGGAAATAACCAGAAAATATCAAAGAAGTAAATAAACAAAATGGGAAAGTAATAAATAAACTGAAATAGAACATGGTTTAATAATAAATGAAATTCAATAAAAATCTTGAATAGTCATGTCATACATACAACACTGGTCACCCACTGGGCTTACCATAATTCAGAAGTACATAAAATGGTAAAAGACCCACAGGAGTGTAGAAAATGAGGAGCATCACTTTTATAGGGATGTTACACTCCCCCCCCCCTCCCAAGCACAACATCCTCATTGTGGACCTCACACCTCAAACCTAGGTAGTGTCACTAAAAAGGTTAGAATTTATTGGCTCTGATTCCATTTTTCATGACCCCACCACATCGGGTCATGAAACTCATCATCTAACCCCATGGGTCTCATGTAATACCTTGATTATATTCCCATCATACCACACATTATTACCCATATGGGTCACTATTTCCGATGCTTTTACGATGGGGCGCGCACGCATGTCTGTCACGCATGGGAGGACGCGCGGCTCGCAGCCCCGTATTCCCGCTTTCCAAAGGCGGGTGGCATCCGTTCCTTATTCAGGGGCGTCTCCTCCTTGATCGAAACCGGGATGATGGGATTTTGGTTCTTCCTTCCGTGGATTCCTCCTCGGAGCACGTCACCTAATCCGGGTCTCCCTCATAGATTTAAGACAGGTTCGTGAAGCTCATTACCAGCTCCATATCTGCATGGACGCCAGTTAATTACGCTCCTTCCGTCGAGACGCTCCAAGGGGTCTCGTCGAGGCAGCAACCTTCGGTGAGGAGAACGGTCGTGTTGGGTTGTTGTTAGCATTTCTTGACGCTGGGGATCAGCATGTCTATCTTATATCCCTTATCGCAGGGCTTCTCGAGGGCGCGGAAGCCCGAGGCATCCCACATCGAATGCGGGGAATGTGTACCATTTGAGGTTTTCCTCATCTTCTCATGTTTAACACGGGGAATGTCGCGAGTTTAACGTCTTACGGAGACGTATCGGACTGATCGAAACACTGAGAGTGGATCATATTAAAGGACCCCCTAGGGTGAACGCCGATATTGGAGCCAGCACACGGGCGGCTTCCCGGATGCTATGGAGTTGGGTGGAGTGGCATGATCTCACCGGGATGTGGCGGCCCGGGTAAGGATCAGGATGGATGATGGAGTGAGACATGGGGCTTATGCTCTGAGATGGCCCAAGAGGGGGAATACAGTTTAACGTCATGCAGGACGAGATACAGTTTAACATCATGCGGGATGAGGGCATACAGTTTAACGTCATGCGGGATGAGGGCATACAGTTTAACGTCATGCGGGACGAGTGATCCGGGGCTTATGCTCGGAGGCGGCCCGTGGTGAATATGGGGCTTACGCTCTGAGGCGGCCCAAGGTGAATATGGGGCTTACGCTCTGAGGTGGCCCATGGTGGATATGGTTCTTACGCTCTGAGGTAGCCAATGGTGGTCGGGGAACCAACGAGGAGAGGTCGGAACGACTGGGTGGTGGGCTTGAACCCCGTGGAGGCTTCCTATGTACCATGTGTTAGCACGAATAAAAGTCCACATAGTTTGCTGGCATGGGGCTTATGCTCTAAGGTGGCCCATATGAGGATGTCATGGTCGATGCGCACTCTAAGCCCATGTGAGTCATTCTCAGTGTGGGAAACAAGAGGCAGCAGGGACCAGATGATCACGTCGTGAAGGGTGCGTCCGTGAGAAGCGGAATGGGGCTTACGCGTTGAGCGGCCCAAAGAGGAAATAGGGGCTTACGCGTGGTTAGCAGCCCTAGGTGTCGGGGCTTACTCTAGGGTGGAGGCCCGTGGTGCGACAAAGCATAGTGGGAAAGGTACTCCACTGGCCTTGGCAGGGGGAAGTACGGAGATGCATGGGTGAAACCTTCCGCAAGAGAGGCTAGGGGCTTACGCTCTGAGGAAGCCCTTCCCTCGTGGACAAATTCCACTCCAACAAGGATGATCTCATTCCATGCAGAGAAGAGTCCATTCTTATGGAGACGAGAGGCGTAATGAATGTCTGAGCTGGGGGGGACCCTACGTGCGAAGCACGAGGTCGAACCATAGTTTAACGTCATGTGTTAAGGAAGAGGTGCTTAGTAGTTTAACGTCCTGCAGCTTGGATGAGGTGGGTTCGCTCCACACCCCTAGGGCTTACATGCCCAACGCCCTCTACCCCTTGTGGGAGGGAAGGCATCGGTAAGGCCGTTGTGAAGGGGGCGCAGGGCGAACCATTAGGGGGTCCATGTTAGCATGGCTATGCGAAGAAGTAATAGCCGTTAGTGTGTCTATGCGGAGAAGCATAAGGCAAAGCAACGCAACGGGAAGCACCGCCCAAGGGAAATTAAGGTTACTTCGTACGATCCTGGAAGGCCGTACGGGAAAACAACGCATGGCGCACATGCCTGGAAGGGAAGACATCATGTGCCGGTGCGGAAAGGCATCCAAGGGGCGTCAAGGTAAAGGGGTCCTGGGTGTTGCGCACAAAAAAGACGGTTTGCGTGCAAAACACCGGGATGGCGTGCAATAGGGCCAGAGAATTGCACGCGGAAAGGGTATTTCGCGCAAGGTATTGCGCGCTTTGAAGGGGATTGCGCGCAAGGGACAACGATCGCGCGCAAGGGAAGTACCAGGAGGAGGAGGCAAATTCACTGAAGCCGGTGTAGTTGCGCGCAAAGGCGAACCCCGGGGAAAGGTTGCGCGAAAAGGGGGATTACCTGGAAGTTATATTGCGCGCGGGGGGGAGTTGCATTGCGCGCCCGAGAGCCGATCTGAATTCCTCAACCCCCAAACCATTCGGGGTCTCCTTCTATTTATAGGCACCAGCCAGTGTGGAATCCAGGCGGCGCGCGAAAGTTTCCGCGATGGGAACCGTCGGCGCGCAAAGCCTCACTGCGCGGAACCGGGGTGTGCAAAATTACGTACACCAGCAGCTCGATTATGCGAATCCTAGACATGCTTCGCACGCACATCTTTATTTCATGCAAGCCCTCCTTTATTTCGTGCACCACTTCCCGGGCCTCCAGACCGGGCCTCTGATTCTGAATATGACTTCGCTTTGCCATTTCAGAACTTTTTCTAGGAGTTGCGGACTTTTTTCGGCGTCTACAAATGCCTCCCCCTCGAAATTGGATCGGCAAGAGGATGAAATGATCGGATTCCGAGGGAAACGCCGAAATGTCGAAGCAGAGCCAGTCCAAGGCACTTAGCGTGCAAACCACCCACGCGGCGCACAAAATGACGGATTGGCACGAAATTTACTTTCCGCACAGCGCGGAACCCTGGACTCGCCTATAAAAAGGGGCGCTGGGTCTTAGATCCGTACCACATCTTTTCTGTGTGATAGGCTTATAGCTCTCGTGCGCAAAATTTCTCCCACGGCTGCACATAAAAATGCTCTGGCAGCGCAGAATTCCTTCCGAATTTTGGCCGTCCTTGCTCGCCTACTCAGGATATTCCACGCTTAGCCCGCCGATTGCGCGCTCAACTCGAGGATTTCGCGCTGCCACATTAGATTTCGCGCAGCACTCTCCGATTCCGCACACTACATTCTGGTTTCGTGCAACTCCCGAAATATTCGAGATGGCCGCAAACTGAATTGATGAGGGGGAATCCACCGCTCGTAGGACCGAAATGGCGGCGAACGAGGAGGTTTATGGCGCCAAGGTGATCGTTTCCAACAATCTGACCTTGTTCAATCTGCTGACCCCAGCCCGGAAGACGTATCCGCTGTCTGACAACCTCTCGCTCTGGAATTTTGGCATTCTGGAAAAGGTGCCCCTGCCGGACTTCAAGGTGGACACACAGCGGTCATGGGTGACCCGGGAGGATGAGCTTCCTTGCTACAACATCGCCAACAACGGCCATCCTACCAGGGAAACCAGACATATGGACATCTACGTTCTGAACCCGAGGACCAGTACCATTACTAGGGACGATCATGTCGCAGAGAATTCTCCGGCCCTCTACGCGAGCACGTTTCGTCAGAGCGTCATGGATGATGCGAAGGGATGGATGAAGGATTGGGACCTGCGGTCCGGGGGAAACTTCACCAGCAATTGGGCCGGGGGCGTTCTGGGTTCGCAATACCTGCAACCAGTTTGGGTATGAACTGCGGTATATTGTCATGTTCGAGGTGGTATGGACATTGCAGTTCCACTTCCACCGTCAACCCGAGCTCGGGCCGGAGCTCTTCACCCGGTGGTCTCTTGACACCAATACATTCCACCTTCATCATGGGGAAGTTGGCATCAGCCTCTGGGATGTTCACTGCGTCGAGGGTTTCCCACTGGAGGGCTACCAATACGATGAGTTCATTCCACCAAAGAACAGATGGGAAGACAGGTCACGGATGCCCATGCTGACGTGGAACCTGCTAGAGCTAGCCAAAGAGAGGCTGGGGGTCAAGGACTTCCTGAAGGACATCGCCTACAAGGGCTGGTTCAACTTGTTCCTTGAGAAGGATCCGGCCGTCAAGATGTCGGGACGGGGTAAACGGTGCCCAACTGCAGCTCAGAGGAGCAGGGATGGGTCATACTGGAGGACCCTGGAGGCGGGGCAATACCAATCATGGGGTTATCGCGTCATCGAGGCCTGGGACCCGAATGTCTGGTATGCCGGGTTCCTTGCCACCTTCCTGAGCGGGTGGCTCCTACCGGTGCGGGACGCAAGGATGGGCATCCGTCCAGCAACTTTGGTGATGGCGGGCACCATGGCCGCCAACAAATAGTTCAACTTGGGTGTCCCCATACTGGCTAAGCTGTATGACATCTTGGGATGCATCTCACGAGGGGGGTCGCCTCGAAGAGTATGTGGACCCTTCCAGATCTTCCATGGCTGGGTGGTGGCTCACCCCGACGGGTACACTTTCCCAAATGCCATCGGTCCTCCAGGAAATGGCTTGCGACCGTCCTTGCTGAACATCGCAGGGGTGGTGCCGATGACGCTCAACGAGGAGGGCGTGAGAATCCGCATCGGCAACCACAACAACTTCCACTTCAGCTCGTTCCCCACCCCGGTCGTCCAGATGGTGGACAATGGGCAAGGCTCTCTGGAACAACAAGAATATTTCCAGAGCATTCGGGGCAGGGTGCTCGTGGCTCGGATCTACGGGAAGGTGATATGCAAGCCTTACGTGCCATCCCGATTCGCCAGGCAGTTCGGGTGCCTCCAACGAATGCCGAAGAAGGTATTCACGGCTGTCTGGAAGGAGAAGAATCCCTACATTTTACACCAGATGTGGTTGATGTTTACCACTTTTGGCTCTGGCGAAGTCATTACTCTTCCTCCCAACAGGGTTGATGTCGGCTTGGCAACCGAGTATGTCGAACACTGGACCATCGCGTACCCTTAGGGGATTTTACGCAAGCGAGTCCGGAAACTCGAGGTTACTCACACGGAAACCGGGCGACGGGGGAGAAGGAAAGGGGCTTCCAGAAGAGGGGAACCAGGGGTGCGTCAGGCAGGGAGTACTGCGCAATCCGGGACTTCAGCAGCGGGAACATCACGCAGCGCCGCTGTGACCTCATTGCCCGTGGGGGGGTCACATGAGGCAGCCATGGAACTGCCCGAGAAGTAGATAAGATACCTGCTCGAACCTTCCCAAGATGCAATTTTCCCGGCACTGTGGTCGGCCTGGATGACCCTACGGCAATCGCTGAGCATCGAAGTCATCTGGCAGAAGAACATGCAAAATGGGATCCAGCTGCCAGAGTTCGGGCTCGTTCGAGTTACCGACCGGGTAAATTTCCATCGGCAACATGCTTACCTAACGGCCATGGACACATACGCGCGCCAAAGGGGTCGGCGTGCGGAGCCACCTTTCCTAGAGAAAGTGATGCTCGGCCAAGAGCACGATCCGGAAGTGATGCCGCTGGGAGAAGGTGACAGCGACGAGGAGTCGGAGGGGGAGGAGGAGACCGGAGAAGATGAAGGCGAAGGAGAAGACGAAGAAGAAGGAGAACCTGAAGATGAGGGTTCGTAAGGGGCGTCATACCAAGGGAGTCTCTGATAGAGCAGTGATATTGTCAGATATGATCTCGACATAACCGAGATACTCGAGGTTTGTCTCTACCTTCATTCACTTTCCTTCTTCATCCATTCTCCTTTCCAATTTCTAAACTGTCTCTCTGCCTTACTCAGGAGCGGCTGAGTATTGGAAGGGCATCCCCACTAGAGGAGGGAGGAGAGGAACCAGTGGGACATGATGGGGATCTGACACCCATCATTGAACTAACAAGCACAGAGGGGTCTCCCATCATGGCGGCTTCAGCAGCGGCCGAAACAATGGAGACCGACGCTCTGGACTCCTGTAAGTCTCACGCTTCACTACTAGCGCTTGTTATCAAAAGATCCCCACTAATCAGTGTACGCCTTGGGCACTGATCTCAACATTGAAGGATCGTCAGGCTGCGAAGCCCGGGCCATCTGCGAGCGGACCAGGGGCGGACATACCACCTCATTCAAAACATGCTCCCCACACTGAGTCAACCCTAGAAACTGGTGAGCAGGGGGCAGTGGGAATCAGCGGCGTTGTTCTTAAGGTGAGGCCGAAGGCTGACGGGGGAACCGTCGCTGCTGGGGCGAGAGAGGAAGGTCACCAGGATGTCGAGGATCCTATTCCTCACAAAGACATCCCTGGGGAAGATCCTGCTGCTGATCTACTGGTTGTCTTCCCTACATACCGACCCGCTGACCCTGAGGAGGAAGATGACTCAGACTCAGAGGCAGTCGAGGAGAGCCGGATGACATGGCGCAATGTTTGGAATTGTATCCAGAACTTTCTCAGACAGCCCTAGTTGGATTGGCTGAGGCGGATGGGATCACTCTAGACCTGGCTATGCTTCCTGTGCGCCAGAGGGGCTGACGCTCAGCTCCTTCATCTGACGGTCCGTGATTACATGGTCGAGAAGATACATGAGAGCAGCTGGCGCGCCGACGTTGCCTAGTGTTGGGAAAGATCGGTGAGTGCCCGAGCGTTGCTGAGGGTGGAGCAGGATGTTCGGCACCTCAAAGGGTAGGCGGAAGATAAGGAGGCCTTCATCACAACATGCTCTGAGATTGTGGAGCAACTGACGGCCCAGCTGGCTGATGCGCAGGAACAACTGATGGAGGCGAGTCACCAGATGACCGTACCTAGAACCGAGTGGGCACAGGCACAAGCTAGGGTTGGCGAGCTGCGCTCTACGGAGGCCGATGAGGAGAGAGTCTTTGAGGAGCGAGAAGCAGTTCTAGAGGCTACCAGCCAAAGGGTAGCAGCGCTGGAAAGGTCGATTCAGCGCGCCGATCCTTAAGGGATTTCTTTTGGCCATCTCATGAACTTCTTGCTTGTACTGCTCATCATCTCAATCAAACACATGGACAAACTCATTCATTTGTACCCTTGGTTTCATATGCTAACCAATAATTCTGAAACAAATAACAACTCATCTCTAAACTCCTGCGGGTCGCACCCAACGCGAGAAGCAAAGGATACTCGGTCATCATCTCGTCCAACTGTGGGGAATTGACCAAGCTTCAGGCATCCGAAATTGGGCCTGGATTTCTGAGGAGGAGACCTTAGACTGATTGATATATCACCTTCTCAATGTGCTCTGACACACGAGCGGGGCAATGCCGGGGGCATTGAAATCCATCCGAACATAGGGAGATGGAAAGAAAAGGTGAATCACGCTACCCGAATTCGGAACACTGTGGGGCGCGATGATGAAGGATAACTGTTAACCATGACGGAAAAAAAACATCCATATCGTGTTGGCCTGGAGTGGGGACAATAAATGAGGGCTGACCGCTGACCATGTTCGCAACACGGGGCCTAACTCAAATACCGCCGGTCAGTTTCCCGGAACGTTGGCCCATGACAGTAGGTGGACTATAGGTCTATCATCCATGTTGCTACAATAGGTGGACCAAAGGTCCTTCATCCATATTTTGGCAGTAGGCAGACCAGATTCTATCACCCATAATGTTAGGGGGTCCCGTCAAACATGACCAGTCCTCCGGAACGTTGGCCCAGGACAGTAGGCAGACCGTAGGTCTGTCATCCATACTGTTAGGGGTTCCCATCAGACATGAAAGATAATGAGGATCTAAATAAATGGTCATGTAAAGCATGAAAGGTGGAGTGGTGGTTTGTTCGAACAGAGTCCAACACTCCCAAAATTGCACCACCGTGGCGGAGGCGCATCATACGGACGTACCAACCTGGTCATGGGTCGTCCCAATTTTTAGGAAGGACCTCTCTGGCGAGAGAACTACCACTTCCCATTACTACTATGTGGCATCCCGAACTTATTCGGGGTGGATGTCACGATTACACCACTTCCCACGAAGTCAGGCCGAGGGGCCGACAATAAGGAGGGACGGGGTTTGGTAATCCCTGGGGCTGGACCCAAGACGAAATGTTCGGGCGTTCCTACGTATCTCATTATGATGAGAATCAAGCCACACGTATTTCTTGAAAGGCAGTTTAACATCATACTGGATGAAATACAGTTTAACTTCACGTGGGATGGGGGACACATCTCATCCGGGGACAGGCACGACACGGTGAGTAACCCGACGTGAATGAGGACATAATCCCGCACCACATCGTACAATCCCACAAGAGAGACTGAGTCGCGGAAAGCCAAGAAAAGGATCTTAGTTTTAGGTCTTATAACTCTGACCAAAGGAGAAGGGGAATGGGAGACACACGGCAAAACGGCTGCAGAACCCAACGTGAGTGTGGGGAGAAGCCCTGCTTACTATGTGCTCCTGGGGACGTGTTTAGTCCGAGAGACCGAACACAAAAGGTTAGGCTGGTCCTATGGGGAAGTTCCCAGGTGTTCCTACGTATCTCATAAGGATGAGAATCAAGCCATACATAGTTCTTTAACGGCAACATGGAGTGATATGGCACATGCACGAAGGAGTCGTGCGGGTCTAGCCCTCGCACTAAAAGAAGCGGAATTTGATATATCTTGTTTGTTCTTGAAGGTAAATGGTTTTTCTTTTGTGGGCCGACTGGACTAGGGTAGAAATTACTAGCGTCTCCACAATAATCAAGCCATAGCAGGCGTTGACAAGCGGCATGGTAATCGACCAATACCTGGCGTGATGTCCCCCATGGGGAGGTCATCACAATGTAGTGCCATTTTTCATCGTGCGGCCAGGACGATATCAACACAGTTTAAGGTCATATGGTTTGGACCGACAGCACAGTTTAAGGTCATATGGTTTGGACCCACAGCACAGTTTAAGGTCATATGGTTTGGACCGACAGCAAAGTTTAAGGTCATATGGTTTGGACCAACAACACAGTTTAAGGTCGTATGGTTTGGACCGACAACATAGTTTAAGGCCGTAAGGTTTGGCCCGACAACACAGTTTAAGGTCGTAAGGTTTAGACTGACAACACAGTTTAAGGTCGTATGGTTTGGACCAACAACACAGTTTAAGATCGTATGGTTTGGACCGACAACACAGTTTAAGGTCGTATGGTTTGGACCGTCAGCACAGTTTAAGGTCGTATGGTTTGGACCTTGAGCACAGTTTAAGGTCGTAAGGTTTGGACCATCAACACAGTTTAAGGTCGTATGGTTTGGACCGTCAGCACAGTTTAAGGTCATATGGTCTGGACCGTCACCACAGTTTAAGGTCGTAAGGTTTGGACCGTCACCACAGTTTAAGGTCATAAGGTTTGGACCGTCAACACAGTTTAAGGTCGTATGGTTTGGACCAACAACACAGTTTAAGTTCGTATGGTTTGGACCGACAACACAGTTGAAGGTCGTAAGGTTTGGACCATCAGCACAGTTTAAGGTCGTATGGTTTGGACCATCAGGAACACGCACGATGCGATACAACATACCTGATGCGGGTGAGGGCGTAATCCCACACCATCACCGCGCGCGGTTCCGAGAGAGGAGCCTCAGGCCAAAGGGGCCTACGAGGGTTCAACAATCAGGGAGGGGCAGGAGATGCTAGCTCCCAGCTATGCTGGGCCCAAAACGCAATGTTTGGGAAAATCCTCATTCCCCATGGGTTTGAGGGTCAAGTTGCATGCAACCTATAGAGAAAAAACCCAAGCACATACTCTAGCGCTCAGATCGCGGGAGCCCCGAGAGACACCGTTACACAGATCGGTCTGTCTGATGTGCGGGGGTGTACTGAGGGTTAGTACAAGGATTGTCGAGATTCTAATTTGACACAGTGGGATAGGAACACAGTGTGAACCATGCAACCAACATTCAAGGCCCGAGGAAGTCGACGTGACGACTGAGGATTACTGCTAACCATGTTCGCAACACATCATCATGTCGCGTTAGCCTAGAAGTGGGGGCAAACAAATGAGTATCAATCGCTAACCATATTCGCAACACGGGATTTGTATAAATTTGTCTCCCAAAACTCTCAGGGGCGTTGGCCTGTGATGGTAGGAGAGCCCTTAGGCGTTGTATCCAGGCCATTCTTGGGGGTCCCTTCGGGTAAGAAGGATGGCGGGGCCTGAATGAAGGGGAACACGAAGCTTGACAAGTGGACGAAAACTTGTCTAAGTCGAATCTGACACTCCAGGTCCTAGACCAGAGTACTCTGAACACATTAGTAGACCAATGGAAAGGGTCTAAGGGGTCAGTTTGAGAGAAACCAAAAGATGGCGGATTCCCGAAGGAAAGGCAGGCCAAAAGACCGAGGCAACCGGGAGATCGTGGGATCTCCTAAGAAATAGGGCTGGACCTGAAATCTAAGTGTTCAGGCGGTCCTACGTATCCCATAAATATGGGAATCAAGACACACGTAGTTCTAGACGGTGCCTTTCAATATCATGGGGAACACGACATAGGAGAGTTAATCCTGAGAATAGGGCGCGCGTGGTGCAGCTATTGCAAACCCGATGTGAATGAGGACATAATCTCATACCACGCCACGCGATCCTATGGTCAAGGTCCCAGAGGCGGAAGGTCCGAGTGCTCCTGGGGCTAGACCCGAGATGAAATGTCTGGGCGTTCCTACGTATCTCATTAGGGTGAGAATAAAGTCATACGTAGTTCTTGAAAGGCAGTTTAACGTCATGCTGGACAAAATACGGATCTCAGTTTTAGGTCTTAAAACTTGGACCAGGGTGCAGTTTAGGGTCATGATGGCCCATACAATTTAAGGTCATGCTGGACTATACAGTTTAAGGTCATGGTGGACCATACAGTTTAAGGTCATCCTAGACCATACAGTTTAAGGTCATGCTGGACCATACAGTTTAAGGTCATGCTGGACCATACAGTTTAAGGTCATGCTGGACCATACAGTTTAAGGTCATGCTGGACCATACAGTTTAAGGTCATGTTGGACCCGATTTAGGCTTAGGCAAATTACTCCTTGAGAAACCTGGAGTTGGTGGGAGGAGTTATGCGCTCACCATCCATAGTCACCAGGGAATACGCACCATTGGGAAAGACCTTATGGACAATAAAATGCCCCTCCCATTTAGGCTCCAACATGGGTGGTTTCCTGCCAGGAATCATTGGTGCATTGAGAGACAGCACCAGGTCACCTTGAAAGAAGGAGCAGAGGTGAACCTTCTTATCGAAATCTCGAGCCATCCTACTCTGATGCCTTTCCAAGTTATGTAAAGCGCGAAGCCTACTTTCATCCAGCGCTTCCAATTCGGCTAGATGGATTTCAGCAACTCTATTTGGTGCTTGCTGGTCGTAGACCGCCGTGTGTAATGAGGGCAATTGGATCTCAATGGGCAGGATGGCCTCAGATCCGTACACCATGGAATACAGTGTCACCTGGGTGGAGTTACGAGCCGTCGTCCTATAAGCCCAGAGGGCGTTGGGGAGCTTGTCCGGACAACTTTTCTTGTTCTGACCAACCATATTTTTCAGAATTTTAGAGGGGGTTTTGTTAAATGCCTCGATCTGTCCATTCGCCTGTGCATGATAGCGGGAGGTGTGGTTAGAGAGAATGTTGTACTTGGTGTACAATTTCTCCAGCTCGACTGCTCGGAAGTTGGTTCCGTTATCCATGAGGATAGTGTGAGTTACTACAAACCAATAGATAATATTGGAGCTCATGAAGTCAGCGATAGAACAGGCCTTGACTTCCCTGAGCGGGATTTCCTCCCCCCACTTCGAGAAGAAATCAGTAGTGGTTAAGATGAACCGGCACTGGCGGGCCGTCGCCGGTGGGTAAGGCCCCACGACATCCAACCCCTAGACTGGAAAGGGCCAAGAATACTTGGTAGTATAGAGAGGCTCTGGTGGACGATGCAAAAAGTTAGCATGAACATGGAATGCATGACACCTCTTGGCATACTTAATGCAGTGGTGGATCATGGAGGGCCAAAAGTATCCCAGCCTCCGAATCTGGTGGGACAACTTCGACCCGGCCTGGTGGGCGCCACAGGAACCAGCGTGCACTTCTTGCATGACCTATGGTATCTCGACTCCTTGAAGACAACGGAGGAGAACACCATCAAATCCGCACCTGTAAAGAAGCTGCTCAAGGCTGGGACCACTCTGAAGAGTGAACTGTAGTGCGCGGCGTCAGATTCATTCTCGCTCGGCTAGGTCTGGCGGAAGATTGTCGTGCCGGAGATATTCAACCAAGGGCATCCTCCAGTCATGAATTGTCCCAATTACCACGCCTAAATCTCCCAGGGATCTTGACGTAGGGGCACCAATGGTGAGATGGTTCACTCACAGGCCATGATCGCCTTCCGGAATAATAGGAGAAATGACTCTCTGGTGCGCTGCGTGAATGATTAGGTCATCCTATTCGGGCTCCGCAAGTGATGCGGCTAGGCTAGCCAAAGCATTTTCTCGACTGTTCTGTGACCGGGGGATGTGAACGACCTCTGGTCGGGAGGGGAACTTAGCCATTAGATGGAGGGTGCACTCCAGCAATGGCATGAGTTCCGGATTTCTGACAGCATAGCCACCATTGACCTACTTTATGACTAGCTCAGAGTCCCCCTTTACATACAGACAGGGTACGTCAATCTCAAGAGCCAACTCGAGGCCAGTAATGAGGTCATGATACTCTGCCTCATTGTTTGTGCAGCCTTCTGACAACAGAAATGAATACGGCAGAACGGCTTGCCCCGGAGTGATGAAGACGATACCCAGGCCCACTTTGTTAAGCCTAGGATCGTTGAGCCTTCTACCGGTGGGGCTCCGGGAGGCACCGTCAAAGTGCATCTTCCAGCATGGGATGGCGTGATCAACTGAGAGGATTGCCTCTTCAGGAAAGCCTAGATCCAGTGCCTGGTCGGCAGAGGTTGGGTGGGCAGCTAAGAAGTCTGCCAATGCATGTCCTTTAACGGCCTTCTGAGGTACGAACCAGATGTCGAACTGCTGGAGGATCACCGCCCAGCGCGCCAATTATCCGATCAACATAGGTCCGTTCAGGATGTATTTCAATGGGTCTACCCGAGAGACCAGCTGTACCTCGTGGTGCTGCAAGTAGTGCTGCAATTTCTTCATGGAAAATACAAGCGCCAGGAAGCTCTTCTCGATGGGGGAATATTTAATTTTCGCATCGAGGAGCATGTGGCTGAGGTAGTAGAGGCTATTATCTGTTCCCTCGTTGTTCTTATGGGCGAGAAGTGCGCCGAGGGATCGCTCCAGGGCAGTCACGTAAAGGACCAGCAGCATTCCAGAAATGGGTGGCATCAAGACCGGAGGGTGAAGAAGATACTACTTGATTTCCTTAAAAGTGATCGGACACTCTTCGTCTCATTCGTAGGCGGCACCCTTATTCATGAGCCGGGAAAAGGGCTTACACTTTCCAGCCAGATTCGCAATGAATCGGTGTATACTGGCTAAGTGGCCTTGAAGGCCTCTCAGCTCCTGAATATTACTCGGGGGAGGCATCTGACTGATGGCCTTGATCTTGTCTGGGTCGATCTCGATGCCTCGATACCTAACAACGAATCCAATAAACTTTCTGGAGGAGACCCCAAAGGTACACTTCAATGGGTTCTCTTCAAGTGGCGAGAACAGAGGAAGCCGAACACTTTCTCAAGTTCTTTGAGATGGTCCTGGCGCTGATGATATTTAACCACCAGATCATCCACATAACACTCCACCAGCATCCTGAGAATCGGCTTGGATATGTGGTGCATGGCCCGTTTATAGGTGTAACCTGCATTCTTTAGGCTGAAGGGCATAACCTGGTAGCAGAATGTACCCTGGGGGGGCTTGAAGGCAGTGAACTCTTCATCCTCGGGGGCCATTCGGATCTGGTTGTACCCAGAGTACCCATCCATGAAGGAAAGGGCTTGGAACCCGGCCGTGGCATCGATCAATAACTCTATCATGGGAAGGGGAAAGTCATCCTTTAGACAGTGGAAATTGAGATCACGGAAGTCGATACAGACCCTGATCTGCCTGTTCTTCATCCTGAGCGGCATAATGTTCGCTATCCACCTGGGGTACTAGACTTCTTTGATGAAGTTGGCCTTGATGAGCTTATCAAATTCGGCCTCAACCATGGCATCGTGAGAGGGGTGCATCTTTCTGGGAGGTTTCTTGAACCCTCGATGGTTTGTTGGAAGGCCAAGGCGGTGGACAGCTACTTGGGGATCTAGCCCTAGCATCTCGTCATAACTCCAGGAGAACACATCATGATGTTGTCTGAGGAAGTCCACGTACCGTTTCCGTTCCTCGGGGGGCATAGCAGCACTGACCAATGTGGGTCTTGGGTCCGCCTCGATACAGAGGTTCACCTGCACTAACTCGTCGACCGTGGCGGGGACGCCCTCCTCAAAGGCAGGAGGAGCATCTTCCATGTCCTCCTCTTTGCTTGTGGAAGGATCATCCACGGGGGGAGCCATTTCAGGGCTACCAGACCCTGATGGGAAGCTGGTGCTAGCTTGGGTAGTAGAGGGTTCCACATCACGAGACCCATGCACTGCTGAGGTCATGGCGACAAAGGCGGTTGATCCAATCCCATCTGGCCTTCGGCCCAAGGGGCCATGCTTTATGACATCAAAGCAGTGGTGGCGCGTTGGCTTGAGCCGATCAATTCCAGCCCGGTGAAACAGACACATATGACGTACTGCTGTTTCCATGAGCCCAACATCCCGATATCGTACAGGGGTAGGAGACTCAGGGATCACCTAAGCCTGGCTGGGGTAAGAGTACAAGGTGATTTCCCACCGTTGCTTGGACCCAGAAATATTCCTTCCTCTGGTACCCGAAACGACAAATCACCGCCCCATGTTGAGGGTCGTGGCCTCCAACCGATGGATTGGGAAGACATATGTGTTGTCCAAACCTACCCAGGGACCACTCGCGACAGTGGCGGGCTCGACCTCACCCGCCAGGATCTTCTTGTCCTTGCTCTTGTAGTAGCCAGCGTCCAGATAATGGGATTCAAAAGAGGCAAAAGGAGACGCATCTCCTTGGAGCACGCCCACTCGACCCTTAAGGGAGTATTTGAGGAACTGGTGATACGAGGAGGGGACCGCTGCGTGAAGGTGGATCCATGTCCTGCCCATCAATGTGTTGTAGGCATTGTCCTGAGAGACAACCATGAATTCAGTATTGGCAATTAGGCCACCGAACTGTGTCTTCAGACGAATCTTTCCAAGTGGAGTTTGCTCGATCCTGTCATACCCCTAGATCCTGAGGTCGGAGGGAGTTAAATTATCCTCAGAAAACCCTAGTTTTCGCAGCGTCCGAGTTAGGATTAGGTTAATCTCGGAACCCGTGTTAACAAGACAGGGGCTAACTTCCATGCCATTGAACTGGTCGGTGACGTACAGTGGGCGAATGTGCCCCTGTATGGGAGGGTCTTCATCCTCACTGAAAAACGAGATGACCTCCTGACATTCGGTGTCTTCAATCACCTCGGTGTGGAAGGCTTATGCGGCTGCCACCTTCGTCTCAAACTGGAGGGGGCTCCTTAGAGCCTCGGCGAGCGCCTCGCGCATTTCCGACGACAGGAGAAGGGCCTCAAGGATAGAAAGACTTGTCGTAATGCTGTCCAGGTGCTTCAAAACATCATACTTTTGAGCCAAACATGAGCTTCTACTTACGGGAGGCCGCTTTGCGACTGGAGGCATGACGGGCCCTGCCGGCGGGACCGGTGACTGACTGGTACTAGGCACGTCTCGCTGTCCACTAGTCAAAGCCCGAGAGGTGGCTGCCGCATTTGGACCGGAAGGATATAGTCAGTCAGTGGCAGGGCAGGGCTGGTTGTGACATGGACGAGGTGGTCCTGACTGATCCAGCAACACAAATGGTGGTGGAGGCGAACCTGTCGACCCCGGGTGAGGGGACCGCGTGCGCTGATCTCGGTATCGGGCCTGCTGCCTGGTCTCAGAAGAATAAATGGCCTGGTTGGTGGTAACGACTGCCGTGCCCTGTTGATTCACGTATCCACGGCTTTGCTAATGTTGGTGACGGCTGGGGACATTGGGGAAGTCCACCTGGAGTTTCTCATTGTCAGGATCCAAAAAGGGATTTACCAACTCTACGGTGTTAACCGAAGCATACCCCAGGCTTTCACTCGAGGAGTCATCCACTACTGGATGGAGTCTCAGAGGGATCCCCATCTCTGGGGGCATAAAATCACCAAGCGTGCGAGAAGATGACGCCACTGACAGGGTGCATTCTTTCTTCTTGCGTCGCCGCTTTCTCTTCTAGGAAGAGGTAGGCTGGGACGACGATGCCAAAGCGGTGCTCGCAGATTCGGAGGGCTCTGGCTGACTTAGGCGGGCACGGGCAACCATCCTGCGGGACATCCAGTCATTATACTTCCGGGACCCACAGTCGGAAGCTTGATGCCACTCATCCTCGTTACAGCTGCTGCCATCTGATCTCACGAAGACACCTGCCACCTGTGTCGGGGCTGGGCCCAACCTGACTATGTTGTTGTCAATCTGGTCTTGGAGCCAGTCCTTGAACACATAGCATCACTGGATGGTTTGCCCCAGGATCCAGTGATAAGGGCAGTAGTTAGGGTGATCAGTGAGACGCGCCTCTTCTGGCTTCCAACACTCAGGCAGCCGCACGATCCTCTGCTCCAAGGCGCTACGGAAATAGCCGGGTACCTGGGCCTCGTAAAATGAGTAAGTCTAATTCCTTCTATCTGGAAAGGGGGCTCTTGGAGGTTGACCATGGCCAGGGGCCGGAGGATCATGCCGAGGAGGTGGAGCCTAATTATCTCGCCTGGGTGGTGGCAGCGCATTACGCGGAGGCGCCTGCCGATTTTGAGGCAGTCACTGCTGGGCCGGAGGCTGTGCCTGTGGGGGTGGACCCCTATGGGGCTGCTGATCTGGCCTTACTGATAGCAACTCCAGCTGTCTGGGAGCCTCTATCTGGGCTACAGTAGTGGGATCGGCTCTGGCGGCTCTCCTTGCAGGGATTACAGGAGGTAGCGGGTGTGCCTGACTGGCCTATTGCAGGGCTTCTTCGAGGCGTTGAGCCTTTTCCGAGAAATCCCGGAACCCTCCAGGGTAATTCTGAGTGATCAGAGAAGGAGCCAGATCTGCCTTGACATTCCCTACACACATCGTCAGTAATTTCTCCTGAGTTAGCGGCATGTCAAGGGAGTACGTGAGCCCCTTCCACCAGGCGAAAAAGTCTGTGACCCGCTCATCGGGCCTCTGTTTGCACCTGAAGAGGTCTGCAATGTTCATCTTCTGGGTTGTGGAATTGAACTGGTAGAGGAATTTCACGCGAAGGTCCTCCTAGCTATCCACAGATCCAACAGGGAGCTGGTTGTACCAGACGAAGGCTGGTCCTTCCAGCGTCTGGACGAAGCAACGAAGCTTGGTAGCCTCCTACTACGCCGGAGTCCCTAACATAGGCCCGTACCTCGAGTTGAAGTGGGCCAGGTGTTTTGGAGGGTCTTCTATCGCATTAAAGAGGGCTAAAGTGGGGTTCCCAAATCCCGGCGGGGCCGGCATATCATCCACCCATTATGGGTATGGCTTGTCGTCTGGTGGAATTGCCACCTACCGAGTTTCCAGGGCCTCCAAGCGGGCGATGAGTACTTCTATCAAATCGTCCGGACACGGATTCCTATCCTGACGGGGATCTCTAACCACAAGCGCATTGACGGGCTCTCCAATCTGGTAGTCAAGCTCAGCAGCTCGTGGGGCGGCTGGCGGAGCGACTCTCGGGGCAGCGGGAGGAAACCGAGCATGGTCCCCCAGGTGATTCCACCGCTCGGGGGGGTTCGGAGAGACGTATCGCTCCCTGTTTCCATGGGCTCCGGCCTCCCCCATGTCGGCGAACATGACATGGTTGAAGTTTCCTAGGGGAATCTCGACAAGGGGTAGGTGCTCCTTTCCCTGCTGTCCTGACCTGGGATTACCGTAGTCAGGCCTCCGCTCTGCAATGCGTTCGGCCAAGATCTCATCAAATAGCTTCTTTTTCTCAGCAAGCTGCTAGCATAGCGTGGCCTTCTCAGAGTCTTCCTCTACCTTCTACACCGAGGTAGATGGGTTGGCGAGCTTGACAGCCCTGACATTCTCTTTACCCTTGCCGATGTTTCGGCTCAGTTTTAGTGCCTCAGTGGGCGTGGGGAGACCTAGGAGGCTCCTCTAGTGGTGAGTGATCCTCCCAGACAGGTCCAGTGGCGGCTTGTCCTCAGGGGGTGAGTCTCCATCGAGGAGCTCCACACTGTTTCCCTCATCTGAAGGGTCAGCCATGTTGACCACCACTGCCTTTGGTGACATTCCCTCAGGGCCACTCGTTGAACCGGGCTGTCGGCGGATCGCACAGAAAAGAAGAGCAGCGTACTGCCCCCATCCGTGGATGTGCGCCTGGGGGGTGGCCTCCTCGATAACCTTGCGAAGTACTTGAAAATTCTGAATGCATTATTGTTGGAGGGCCCTACGGTGGCCAGGCGACTCAGGGTGCCGAACAGCAGAGAGCGCTGCCAAGTCGACCCGACGGCACTACTCACCGATATCCTCGAGATGTGCTTGACTCCCAGGATAAGGCGCTAGCTGATGGAGAAGACGGGAGTGAGTCAACCTAAGAGTCTGGTGGAAACATTCAAACTCTCCTGGGGTGAGCGCCTCTGGCATATCAAAATTCGACCCTGCGACTGGCCAAAACTTCTTGGGGAAGTGGCCCGCTGTGAGGACGGTCCAGAAGCTCCATGACTCTAGTTCGGGGTCAATACCTTGCTGCCCCTGCTCGTAAACCGAGAATGGCTGGGGAGTTGGCAATGGAGCCGAGGCAGGTCGTCGGGCCGGTGAGCTGGCCGACGGGGAATACGGCGAACATGCTGATTGGCCGCCGATCCGTGAGTAGTCCTCCAAGGGCTTCAGTGCCCTGGCTGCCACGTCGCGATAGGATGGGCCAGCTAATGGGCCTCCTGTCACAGCGTCGGTGCTCTCCAATGGTGTGTCGTCTTGTGACTCTTCCATCGGTCCCCAGAAAAGTTCCCCACACTCCCTGACTGAGATGGAAGGTGCTTCCGGGGAGGCCAGTGATAACTGCGGGTTTGACCCCTGGGGGTACGCCAAGTCCTCGTCCTCCTGGATGTACCTTCGGAGGGAGGATGGAATCATATGGATCTAAAATTCGGGGAGTACAAAACTGGCACGCCGCATCCCAATTCTTGCCCTCGACTCAAAAGGTCGGGTGGAAGGTTCCACCATCGAGTCGTACTCTGCCTCAGAGTCCGAGAAACGGACCAGCCTAATTTCCGTACGGACTCCCCGGACATTCCTCCTACGGCGACGACGCCCCGCCTTCCTGCCCCTGGGTGGCTCCTCAGGGTAAGGATGATTTCCGCCAAGGAGTCCCCTGGCCTCAATAGTGCTGGGGCAGAGGGTACTGCGGTCCAGGGTGTGGGAAGCACCGGGACAGATGTCGAAAGGGACATGGGGAGAACCTCCATGTGAGTGAGAGATTGGATATTCAACGGCTCCATACTCACAGCCAGCGGTAGGGGGAGTGACCTCATACCTAGTGCAGTGGGCGCTGGAAGGAGTCATACCCGGAGCATAGCTATCGCGAAGAAGCCTTCGGCTTTCCAGGCCAGTTGCACGGAATGAGCCTTCATGATGGGTGGCACTACTGTGGATTGGTCCGCGGTGGCCATTGCCTGTGCTCGCGACCAGGAGAGTTGACCCAACCTTCCTGTAGGGTGGTCGGGGCCTCAATCCCAGTCGGGCATGTGACTGCCCCTGCTCAACGTGTGCGGGGATCTGGTAGTAGGAGTCAGCAGCGGCTCGGGCCACAGTGGTTGCTGACGTTGGTGCCCCAGGGTGGGCATTCTCTTCCGCTCGTGCCCGACGCTGATGTCGGGTCATATGGGTTGGAGCCGGTGGTGCAGGCATAATGATTGCCTGGTCCTCAACTTGGGGAGCCGAGCAATGATGTCGACGTATCCTGGCGGGGGTTCTTGCCGTTAACCCCTGGGACGGGTCTCCGATCGGGCAGACCCGGACATCCCCCACCTCGTTGGCATAGGGGACGGATGTGTCAAGGCGCCCCGGGGATAGGCTCCCGAAGCGGTTGAACGTCGGAGAGGGGAGCAGCGTCTCTCTGCGCGGCCCTCGGGGGTGGAGACAATAGTGGGGTTCAACCACCTCTAGATCCAAACGGGTCAGGCCCCTGGTGGGGATGATCCCTTCCTCGTCGTACCTACAAACCAGGTCGTTGATCACCCTTCACTGGATGATTTCTAACGGGGATAGGGGGCGTGAGCGCCTGACAGTCGTGGAAATTAGTGCCGGAGTGATTGTGGAAAAGACGGGACCGTGTGGGGTAGCCGCGCCGGCGCTACCCATACCCCTGCACCGGTGGGCAGGTGGCGATCGAGCTCCGGATGCAGTGATCTGATTCCTGGAAGTAGGGAGATGAACCCATTAGTACTAACAAGAAAATAAATTGACAACCAATAGCCCAGCGTCGTTCCGTCTTCTGTGGTCGGTGAGAGGGATCTACGCTGATGACGTCGTGGAACGGAGTGCACAACATTCTGACCACCTCAACCCCTGGCGGGTTTCACGTCCCAGTGATAGGTGCCCAGACCTGGTGACATGCTGATCTTCCGACATCCCGAATACAACCTGTCCCCATATTGAGGAGAAGAGCTTCACGTCGGGTTCACCATTTTCTGTTTCCGACATTTTTACACCGGCGCACGCGCACGTGTCCGTCACGCATGGGAGGACGCGCGGCTTGCAGCCCCCATTCCCGCTTTCCAAAGGTGGGCGGAATCTGTTCCTTATTCAGGGACGTCTGCTCCTTGATCGAAATCGGGATGATGGGATTTTGGTTCTTCCTTCCATGGATTCCTCCTCAGATCTCATCACCTAATCCGGGACTCCCTCATAGATTTAAGACGGGTTCATGAAGCTCATTATCGGCTCCATATCTGCATGGACGCTAGTTAATTACACTTCTTTCGTCGAGATGCTCCAAGGGGTCTCGTCGGGGCAACAACCTTTGGTGAGGAGAACGGTCGCGTTGGGGTGTCGTTAGCATGTCTTGACGCTGGGGATCAGTATGTATATCTTATGTCCCTTATCCCAAGGCTTCTCGAGGGCGCGGAAGCCCGAGGCATCCCACATCGAACGCGGGGAATGTGTACCATCTGAGGTTTTCCTCAGCTTCCCATGTTTAACACGGGGAATGCCGCGAGTTTAACGTCTTGCGAAGACGGATCGGACTGATCAAAACACTGAGAGTAGATCAGATTGAAGGACCCCCTTGGGGGAATGCTGATGTTGGGGCCAGCACGTGGGTAGCTTCCCAGATGCTTTGGAGTGGGGTGGAGTGGCATGATCTCACCGGGATGTGGCGGCCCGGGTAAGGATCGGGATGGATGATGAAGTGAGACATGGGGCTTATGCTTTGAGACGGCCCAAGAGGGGGAATACAGTTTAACATCATGCGGGACGAGATACATTAACATCATGCGGGATGAGGGCATACAGTTTAACGTCATGCGGGACGAGGGAATACAGTTTAACATCATGCGGGATGAGTGATCTGGGGCTTACGCTCTAAGGCGGCCTGTGGTGAATATAGGGCTTACGCACTGAGGCGGCCCAAGGTGAATATGGGGATTACGCTCTGAGGTAGCCCACGTTGGATATGGGGATTATGCTCTGAGGTAGCCCATGGTGGTCTGGGAACCGACGTGGAGAGGTCAGAATGACTGGGTGGTGGGCTTGAACCTCGTGGAGGCTTCCTACGTACCATGCGTTAGCACGGATCAAAGTCCACATAGTTCGCTGGCATGGGGCTTATGCTCTGAGGTGGACCATAGGAGGATGTCATGGTCGATGTGCACTCTAATCCCACGTGAGCCATGCTCGGTGTGGGAAACAAGAGGCAGTAGGGACCAGATGATCACGTCGCGAAGGGTACGTCCGTGAGAAGCAGAATGGGGCTTACGCGTTGAGCGGCCCAAAGAGGAAACAGGGGCTTACGCGTGGTTAGCGGCCCTGGGTGTCAGGGCTTACTCCAGGGTGGAGGCCCGTGGTGCAACAAATAATAGTGGGAAAGGGACTCCACTGGCCTTGGCAGTGGGGAAGTACGGAGATGCATGGGTGAAACCTTCCGCAAGAGAGGCTAGGGGCTTACGCTTTGAGGCAGCCCTCCCCCCATGGACAAACGCCACTCCGACAAGGAGGATCTCATTCCATGGGAGGAAAAGTCCATTCCTATGGAGATGAGAGGTGTAATGAATGTCCGAGCTAGGGGGGCCCTGTGTGCGAAGCACGGGGTCGAACCACAGTTTAACGTCATGTGTTAAGGACGAGGTTCTTAGCAGTTTAACGTCCTGCAGCTTGGACGAGGTGGGTTCGCTCCACACCCCTATGGCTTACATGTCCAATGCCCTCTACCCCTTGTGGGAGGGAAGGCATCGGCAAGGCAATTGCGAAGGGGTGCCGTAGGGCGAACCATTGGGGGGTCCACGTTAGTATGGCTATGCGAAGAAGCAGAAGCCGTTAGCGTGCCTATGCAGAGAAGCATAAGGAAAAGCAACGCAAAGGGAAGCATCGCCCAAGGGACCTTTAGGTTACTTCGTACGAGCCTGGAAGACCATACGGGAAAACAATGCATGGCGTGCATGACCGGAAGGGAAGACATCATGTGCCGGCGCGGAAAGGCAGCCAAGGGGCGACAAGGTAAAGGGATCCTGGGTGTTGCGCTCAAAAAGAAAGTTTTCGCGCAAAACACCGGGATGGCGCGCAATAGGTCCAAAGAATTGCGCATGGAAAGGGGATTGCATGCAAGGTATTGCACGCTTTGAAGGGGATTGCATGCAAGGGACAACGATCGCGCGCAAGGGAAGTATCGGGAAGAGGAGGTAAATCCACTGAAGCCGGTGGAGTTGCGCGCAAAGGCGAACCCCGGGGAAAGGTTTCATGACAAGGGGGATTACCTGGAAGTCTTATTGAGAGTGGGGGGGAGTCGAATCATGCGCCCGAGAGCCGATCCAAATTCCTCAACCCCCAAACCATCCGGGGTCGCCTTCTATTTATAGGCACCAGCCGGCACGGAATCCAGGTGGCGCGTGAAAGTTTCCGCAATGGAAACCTTCAGTGCGCAAAGCCTCACCACGCGGAGCGCAAAATTGCACGCACCAGCGGCTCGATTACGCGATTCCCGAACATGATTCACGCACACATCTTTATTTCGCGCACCACTTCTTGGGCCTCCAGACTGGGCCTCTGATTCCGAATATGACTTCGCTTTTCCATTTTGGAACTTCCTCTAGGAGTTGCGGACTTTTTTCGACGTCTACAATCACTTATCAAATTAATGACTATCTATATAGGCCCACACATGCTCTTTAAGTGTGTGTTTTCTCTACTCACACACATCCCTGGAAACTTCCTAGGATCCCACCCATCCTGACATTACTTCAGGACAACCTCTCTTAACTAGGGAGTTTTAATTAGGTAGGATATTGAAAATAAAAGTGCACCTTAATGACCTTATGGAGTAGTGTAAATATGTGTGCCCTCCTGGGGATTTTATCAAGGTGTGTGTGTGATTAGGGACAAATAACACTGAAGGAATATGTGTTGGCCTATGAGGAGAGTCATTAATCTGATAAGTGATCCCCACTGGGTAATAGTTTGTGGTGTGCTGGGAAAATAACCAAGGTATTAAATGAGATCCATGTGGTAAGATGACCTTGTTCATATCTCATCAAGGTCAGGTCACGACAGATGGTATTTGAGGCAATACACAGTTGGATGTATAGTGGTACTATTGAGGTTTGGGTAGTGGGTTCCACAATGAGAATGTTGTGCTTTAAATGGGGAAGAGTGTAACACCCTAGAAAAATTGATACATAAAAAATATAAATGTTACTAACCATGTGAACAAGGTTATCCTTTATTTTTGGGAACCTACCTGATTAGAACTTCATAATAAAACAAGTTGTCTTGGAGTACTATCTGGATGGGTGATCTCATGGGAAGTTTCTCAGGGTTTGTGTGAGTGGGTACGAAGAACACATAAAGAACATCTGTTTGTATATGGTGTAATGGCTTAGACCTCTCTGGTCCATTGATTTTCTGAAATCTGGTGTTGGAGGTGTTCTGGGAGGTCAAGGTGACTTATTTCCAACACTTCTCCAAATTTCCAGCTCTATGAACAGTCTTTCCAGTTTTGTAAATAGCGTTATTGGTGATTCATTTGTGAACAGTGTTGTTGGTGAGTCATTTGTGAATACTACTACCAATGAGTCATTTGTGAATAGTACTGTCACTGAGTAATTTGTGATCTGTGCTGTCAGTGAGTCATTTTTGAACAAATTTTTCAATGAGTCATTTGTTAATAGTGTTGTTGGTGAGTCATTTGTGAACAATGTTTTCAGTGAGACATTTGTGAAAAGTGTTTTCAACTTCCTATAGTTCACCCCCATTGACATTTTCTCTAAATTAAAATGCTTTAAAAGTAGTGTTTTAATTTATTTATGGATGATTCAAAGCCCATAACTCTTATCTTAATATTCCTAAGTGTTCGATTGCCTTTACTTTTTCAAACCATGTAATCTTGACCATATCTTCCATTAATGGAAAATCTAAAACCGTAACTAAAGAAATAATCTATTTATATTTTCAAAAAGGATAAGATACCTTTCACCTTGTTCTTCCTTATTCATTTCCTTGGTATGAAACACCAAAACCATTATTTCCCATAGGATTTTTGTGATTGAACTACGATTCTTGGATCGTTTCCCTTGAAGTTCTTCCTGCTACTTGTGCACCCCCTATTTTGGTGAAACCAAGAGGTGTTGATTAGTATTTGATATAAGTTATGTTCTACCTCTGTTCTTCTGGGTTCTAGAACTTTCTTCCTATTTCTACTTTTCCTTGTTGTGGCATGTGATCACCGTTTTTCTAATGGAGCTTCCTGGGTTTTTGGTTGGTGTGGTGGTGTCTCTGCGTCCTCAGGTGGATGTTGTCTTCTAAGAGAGGTGATCGTGATCCATTGTTTTAGTGATTCTTGTGAAAATAATGTATAAAACATTTTGATGTTGGGGATTCTTTGATTCTATTTCTATTTACGTGCAATCATAGATCTAGCATGATTTATCCATTTATATCACAGTGGAATTGACATAATAAATATATGAACTAGATTAAAGAATTAGAATCAATAGTATGTTTCTACCTCTTGATTTTATAGATAGTTTTTTATCTACGCCTTTTTGTTTAGTATTTTTTTCTTAATGTAAATTGTTAAAGAATGAAAAGTCTGGATTAATTGTAAATTAATTGGATAAAGATAAAGAGGCATGTTAATGAATCCATTCATTGTTGTTATAAACTATTGATCATCAAATTCATGTTGATGTGCATGTTTAATTAAATTGGTTGATAAACCATAGTCATGTTGATTCTTTTTGATAATTAATTATAGGAATGTTAAATTAATTGTTAAATTAATTTGTGATAGCTTTGATTGCTTGTTTCTTAGGTTGCCCATAATTGGAACCTAAATAATGAATCGGTTAAATTCAAAATGGAATAAAGAATCTGTTTTGTGATAAATCTAATTCCTTTGTAGGGTTCTTATTTACCCTCTTTCTTGTAAATTTTAAGTTCCTAATGCTTTGGATCTTTAAGTTCTTTTTTTGTGTGAAGGCTGAATTCCTTGTTTAGGGCTAATATCCCAGTTGATTTTTTGTTTTCTACTACTTGTGATGTGATGTGAGCCTCGATGGCTATTGTGATATGTAGGGTAGGGAGGCCCAGTGGTTGTGGTAGTAGTTGATGCCTAAAGTGGTGAAATACAGTGGTTTATGCATGTGGGTGTCGGGGAGGAAACCAAAGATGATGGAATGGTTTGAAGTTGGTCTTATCCATTAATGTGAAGGTGGTAGTGTTTTGAATGTGCTATTTAGTTATTTTCTTTACTTTCCCCACTACTTGATGAAACTAGTATTTCTTACCCTCCTTATGAAAGAGGCGAAGACGCGTGGGATATTCCACATGCTTTATGTGTTTAGGCTCTCGAGGACGGATGGGTATACGCTTCTACTATAGGTCACAAATACTCAACGAGTAGTTCATCTACTCACCGTGTTGAGCCCCTTGTGTTTGGAATATTAGAATGCTTTTATAGAATTCCTGGAATAATGTGAAGTAATAATGATATTAATAAATTATTGAATAAATGGTGTTGAACCCATGGGGTTGGAGCTTGCAGGGATATAAGGTTGAGGATATATTGTTGAGAAATAGTGGAATCTGTTTGGTTATTCCTAGAAGTCAAGGAACTTTGTTGTGATGCTAATGAAATTTAGTGTGGAAATGATAATGGTTAATTAATGGTTAAATAATTGATTAACATAAAGTGTAATTGATTAAAAGGGATAAGTAATTAAATAAATCTCTTTAAATGGTTGTGTGCTTATAGGATATCCTGTCTTACTAGTGGAATCCGAGAGTCTGAGAGACGTTATCTATAGTTGAGTCTAAGACTAGGTTCTTCACATAGTTTCATTATGAGCTATATTATACCATTAAATTTTTGTGTTTCTATATGCTACCCCACCATGTCGGTTAGGACGACTGACACCCCAGGGATTCAGATTCCTTGGGGTGTTTTCCCCCACATCTCGGTGGGAGGATGGATGACTAACTCCCCCCTTTAGCCCTGATCTCTTCTCTTGGTAGTTTCTTATGATGGTATACACAAGAGTTAGTTTTCCCCATATATGTGTGTAGAGGGTTGTAATGGATTTTGGTTATTTCATAGACTTATATTCTGGATATAGTTTCATATGAACTACTATAGGTATAACATTTATAGGCAACGATGGCTTGAGTATCCTTAGTTGGCGTATGAGCTGTAATGGCTTGAGGACTAATACCTGATGTATGATACGCGTTATGTGGGGTTGGGTGGATCTTAAAAACTACTTAGTTACTTGTGGTTGTGTGGATGGTGTGGTGCTTCTCCCAGGTGTCTATGGGAATGAATTTGTGTTTCATGAGGTTCATGTTGTGAAGCTCACCTAGGTGTCTTCAGGCCAACCTTTTGGAGAGAGATTCTCAGGACGTACGATATTGGGGAAAAGTGGAAAACCAGTGGGGAAGTGGTAGTGGGGTACCCTTGATATTATTTCTTATATTATATACTATTATATGCAATACTTGGTTAGAGTATTCATGGTAATTATGGAAACTTAGTATACCTGTTTAGGTGATGGGTTAGTTTCACTTTTTGTTCAATGTGAATTAGCATGCTTTCATTACTTTTGCATGAGAGGAATTAGGGAGGATCCTACTGATTATACTATTATACTCACCCTATGTTATGTAAACTATTTTTTAGGTCACTTGGAAAAGGTTGGATATAAGGCTGGTTACTACTAGATTGGGGTTTGTAGGAGCTGTTCGGGTTTCGTGGTCACTACCATTTTACTTTCTTTTGGTACCTATAGTTTTCCATTTCAGTTGTATTAGTTCTTTCATGACATTACATATGCGTAATTGGGATTATTCTTATATTTTAGTCTGAACAGGTTTCAATTGGTTTATGTCTTATATCTCTCTTCTATATGTGTTCTCTTAGAGGGTAATTCCTTCCATTTGTGTGTTTATGATACCCTCGATGCTAGTCGCCAACTCAGGGACTACTGGAGGTGGGACTCAGGGGTTATTATCTCTCATCTCACATTTCAGGATCCATATGGGTACACTTTTTGGGGAGGGGTTCATGAAATTTGGGAGTAGTCATTGGTATGATAAGTGAATCTGGTGGGTAATAGCATCTAGTGGGTTGGGAAGGAAACCAAGGTATCATAAGAGACACATGGGGTCAGATGATCAGGTCCATGGTCTGGGGAGTTTGGGTCATCATATAATATTATATCACAATACTTGGTGGGGATATACAATAAAAAATGAAACAAAAAATACCCTCAAAGGTAGTTTTGGTAATCCAAAATCACATAAATTCTAGCACACCACCAATAAACCAATATCAAAACATATCTATAGTGACTCTCAAAATTCAATACTCAATCTTAAAATAACAAATCAATATTAACACTCCAAAAGAAAACCATTCATAGAATTCAAATATTTCAAGACCACCTTTCATAACATTCTCAACTTAAACCCTTTTAAAATATTCCAAATTTTAGCTTTCAAAAACCCCACGCAAAAGATCAAAAATTTTAAAATACCCCTCATTTCAATACATAAACTATATTTTTTAAAACCAACTTCATTTCAAATTCCAAATAGTTTAAAAATTAATTCTAGTTCATAAAATCCCTACTATTTTTAAAATAGTTTCCAAACATTTTCATTACCCTAAAAAATAATCTATAATCCACGTAACATCAACAACACATGGGAATGAATAAAAATTAATTTTAAAGAAAACACGAGGGAATGTAAAAAAACATTCAAAACCCTATTATAAAAATACTAATGTTCCTAAAACCCAACCTTTATAACACAAAACTACATGGCATATCATGAACCCAAACTTCAACTTAAATCAAATACCATGAATACCTCACAAAAAGCTCTCTTTAATCTCTCTTTAGTAATCAAGAAACACATAAAAAATGATTAGCTGTTGGAAGTAAAATAAAAATTTTAAAAGGGATGTAGGACAATGCATTATTTGGCCACAAGGTTTGTAAGACCATTTACCAACTGTGTGTAAGTCTCAAGAATATTTCTAAAACCAGGTGCATAGGCTTCGTACAGTTTTCTAGAACATGTGTGTTGACTGTGTGTCTTTGTTTCTCCTTCCATGTTTACCCCAAAACTAGTAAAATATTATAACAACTCATAATTCTAAATACCAAAATGAATTACCGTAATCAAGACTAAAAATGTGAAAGACAACCAAGGAAAGGTTTCAATGGAGTTTGGTTTCATCCAAGAAGGTGAAAGTTTTACGTTGAAGTTTAATATCATCAAAGAAAATGAATGTGGGGGGAAATTATAATGGTGTTGGGGTGGTATATAGTTTGATACATTGTGACAAAGGTATAAGAATCACCCATGACAAAAAAGGGTTGGAATTTTAATCTAGAGAAGAAGGTGTAGTATATAGTTAAAGGCCATGTGAGCTGGGTGTGGAACTCATACCTAAAAATGAGATTTATAGTTTAAAACCATGTAAGAGAGATTATTATGAAATTTAATATTATAAAAAAAGGAAAATGAGTCTTACAATTTATGTTCATGTAGTAAAGATACAAACTATATAGTTTTATGTTTTACGGTAATGACCCCTCCTTGTAATTTAAGGGTGTATGGGATGGACCGTATGTCATTAAATTTAATGTTATGAAATAAGAACCAAATAACTTATATTTTAAGTTTATACAATCATAACCATTTGTGAGACTTATGCAAGGTCAATCCAAAATTAGACTGTATAATCTAGAGTGAGTTTTTACCACAAGGAAGAGTAATGTCACAAAGCATGATTTAGACTTACACAAAAGCATCCTATAAAGCATTGATGTCCACAAATCATGGATTAGATTTAGAATCATGTGAAAGTGACATGACCCAACTTACTGGGGGACACTTTTTCAGGTGGTTAAGGAAATTGTTTCACCACAAGACTGCCTCTAATAAGCAGAGGGTTGATGAATAGCATCAAGAAGACATAAAACATGCATAAGAGACCTTATCCTATTGAATTCCTATAATGAACTTATATATTCGATGCATGATAAAACCATCAACCACACAAAATATATTAATGATCAAGTAGAATGGATGAATGTGAAACATCACAAATAAGAAAAAAATTATAGACTCAAGAATTGTATGGTTTCATCCCTCAATTAGCCTCCATAACCATGGAACATAATAGAATGGAGGAAGAGGAACTGGTAGGATTTTATTTCACATAAAAACATAATGAAATTTAAAAAGTAATAAGAAAATATATAAAGGAAAATCCTTAGGTATTCCACCATTGTAGGGGAATGGATAAAACTAACTATCACCCTCTCCTTTTATATATGCGAAACAAATATTAAAATAATTGTATACCCCATGTGGCAGTGGCTATATAGCTTAGGAATCTTCCCTTGAGTAACCAGTTTAGGTAGTGGTCCTTCATGATTCTGCAATTCGGTTAACACCAGACCACTCTCGTTGTTCCACCTATCCCCTTCACTAACCGCTTCAAGAAAAAAACTATCCTTGAACATAGCATTATGGACACCCAACCTAGCATAGGCAGCCTCCAATATTTAGGTTGTAGTAGCATGACATCAGCGGTGTAGCCTATCTCTAGAACTTTTTTCTGGTCCAAAAAAATGAACCCATGAAAAGGAATCATCCCAAAACCAACATGAGAATTTTTTCAAACAGAATCAGTTTAGAGACGATCATTAGGCTTCATGATCTTTGTAAATATACATCCTCCCAAAATAGTTCTAGATTCGGCCTCCCTCAATGCAATGATGGACTCGAGCTCTGCATCATCATTAAGCTAGCACATAACAACCAAAATATTTACATCACATCCCTCACATGATACCACAATGCTTGGTGGGTACATACTCTACAATAAGAAACACAAAATACCATCAAAACTAGTTTTATAAATCCAATATTCCAAACAATCAAGCATAACCAAATAAACCAACATCAAAACATCACTTTATAAACTCTAAAAATTAAAAAACTCAATATTAAAACAATAAAATAAAAATTTAAACTCAAAAATAAAACCATTATAAGTATTCAAATATTTCAAAAACCCCTTTGAGAATTTTCTCCATGTTAACCTTTTTAAACGATTCCCAATTTTCACTTTAAAAAACCCCACATGAAAGATTGAAAACTCTAGAAATTTTCCTCCTTTCAATACATAAACTATTTTTTCTAGAATAAAATTTATTTCAAATTTGAATCATTTTGAAAATAAATTCAATTTTATAAAATCCCCACTTATTTTGATGCAATTTCCAAACATTTTCATTACCCTACAAAATAATTTTTTATTCACGTAACCTCAACTAATGGGAAAGCATCAAAAATAATTTCAAGTAAAATATAAGGTCATGTAAAAAACCATTCAAAATAAAATTAAAAAAATACCACTTTTTACCTAGAATAAAACCTTTATAACAAAAAACTTCACAACATATCATAAACCCCAACTTCAATTTAAATCAAATACCATGAATACTTCACAAAAACATCTCTTTAAAATCTCTTTAACAGTCAGCAAACACATAAAATAAAAATGAGAAGCAGATGGAAGTAAAATAAAAAATTTATAAGTGATTTAGGAATATCCATAGTTAGTTCAAAAGTTTTAGAAGACCCTGTACCAAACATGTGTTCATCTTTGGAATATTTCTGAAAACATGTGCATGGGGTTTTCACGGTTTTCCAGACCATGCGTGATAATTGTATGCCTTTGTTTCTCCTTCCATTTTCACCCCAAAACTAGTAAAATATTAAAACTTGTAGAATTATTAATACCAAATATAATTACTCAAAAAATAAGAGTAAATATCTCAAAGATAACTGAATACTATGATCGGATTTGAGATATACACATCCTAGAAAACCCTAGTAACTCATGTTTCATCATGAGGGGTGGTGTTTAGGAACCTATGCATGACCTCCCTCTTGATGTTTTTCTATATTTTCTTCCATATACTAGAAATTATCTAAATAAAAAATGGATTTGATATAATTTTTTCATGAATCAACCTGGGTCATCCTTAATCCAGACACCCATGCCTGCCTATGACATGGCTTTAAGGGCGTTCTTGATCCTCACAAGCTAGAAACTAGTGTGAGATAAAAATTTATACAATATTAGAAACAGTTTTTCAAATAAATCAATAATAAATGAAGATATTCCACCTAGAAATCTATCATGAACATTCCATATATTAGAATGTCATTTTACAAAATAAGCAGTTTCAAAAAAAATTGGAAACCAAAAAAGACAAAAAAGTAAACGTCAAGAATAACAATAAATCAAAAACTAGTAAATATATCCATTAAAATATAACATCACATAATCCCAAACTAAAGCACAAGGCTAATTCAAAATAAGGAAAATAAGGAACATTAATTTCAAAGTGATCGAGTATATGACATATATGACATCAAAGAAAACTAGAAATATAGACCCATCTATCTTTATGTATCAAGCCAATGATTTCATCACTTGGAACCTCTATAATACCTGATCCAAAAATAAGAAAAACATTTTCCACTCTCCAGTGGAACCTAGATAAACATTTAATATGATAATCATGAGAAAAATAAGCCCATTATGTATCCTCCTCAAACCTCACGATTAAAATTTACATATAAAATTATTTCATACAATTTTAGAAATAAATAAATGGATGAAAACAATTTACATGATATATGTGCTACATTAATTAATTAAAAAATGTTATTGGAATAATAAAATAAAACTTTTATATCACACACCATGGGGGTGCACCCAAGGATCACTAAGGCTAGGATCAACATAGAAAATAACTTCACTAATTAGGGCATTATGCTCATCTTGTGGAATGGATATAAATGAAATCATTGTCCAGTGGGAGAATATTAAACATTACTTCACTATTTAACTAGAAATAAGGGAACTTCACCCATTTTATGATTTCTTACCCAAGAACCCAGAGAATCCCATGAAGTTTAATCAAACCAAACAATTATTCTTTAATAGTAAATTTTATCAACCAGTTAATAAACACCATTAATCCCACTTGCAACATGCTTTAAAAACTAATTTTAATAATTCAAAATAAAGGAAGAACCAAGGGAATAAATATATATGTGAATATGTCCTTAAAAAAATAATAGAACACCATTTATAGCATTTTATAGATTTAGTTCTAAAATCCAAGCATCAAAGGTTAAATTAAAAAAAGTAGAATATAAAACAATTTTATAATGGGACAATCATGCATTTCAAAAAAAACTAGGTGTGCATAATACAATGAAAAAAAATTAGGTATTCAAAAATGGAATAACCCCTTTTATATTCAATGGAAAATGTAGATAAACCGTCATATTTTAGCTTAAATAAGTGAGCACACTAATTATAGATTTTATAATGGTCGAACATGGAACAAAAATATGCAATCCATATTGGCTAAGTTCATGCATAGAGAAAACTACCATTAATCTCAATGTTTTCACAAACGATTGTGTAAATATGCCTTAACAAGGTCAAAAATTACATACTAGATAAAGAGAAACCCAAAATTTAATGAAATCAAAAATTAAAAATAGAACCAACACTAGCCCTAAGTTTTTGGGACCTCATAAGGGCAAGAAGAAGTAGGAGGGGGAATAAAAAGAAGAGTGGAGGAGGTCTGGGTGAGATTATCTTGATGAATTGAACTAAAATCTTGAAGAAATCAATGGAAATCACCATGGAGGAGGAGGATAAGAGGGGATGTTTCTATGGGTGAGGTACTTGAAATAGGATCAGACGAGACCCCCAAGGGGTCTTAATTAGAAGAGGGCATGTTTGGAATTTCATATAATTAAAAGTCTATCCAGGACATGTTGTGAGAATGAAACATTCATTGCAATATGAAAGAACCTTAATCTACTTCCCAAAGGTACATTGCGGCATGGCACCTTGTGTTGCGGTTGTGATAGCTTGTAGTACAAAACTGAAGGTTTGGGAGAATTGTCTGGTCATGATGAAACAACCCTAGTCATGGTTGTGACTGGTCTGTAGTCAAAAACTACAGACCTGGAGACTGACCAGTCATAGTGTAACCTACCTTAGTCATGTAATGACTGTTCTTCCATTTAAAATTGCATACCTTCATCCAAAACCTAAAAACTCCCGAGAATCCAAAAAAAATAATAGTTAAATTGAGTACCGATAATCAAATAAAATTATATGATAAAGAGTGGTCAGGGTGTGCAATAATACTCTCTTAATTCCTCCAAAATTAATGGTTATATATAATGTAAAAAACTGAGCTTGAATATCCCTCTGGAGTCTCTGATTGAACTGTTTCACTAAAAAAACCCACTGTGGGTCATGACCAAGGAGTACCTCATGAGTCTTAAAAAGCTCAACAAGAAATGGGTCTCATTCATGTTGCTCGAACCATCCCCAATGCCACCAGATATAAATATTACCTAATTAAGGACTCGAACTCTAACCATGGTAGAGTAATCCTATCAAGAGTCTTAAGTAAACTACATCCACCAATGACTCACTACAACTTGTGAAGGATATTTAACGTAAGAATCATTATCTAATTACTGAGTATCCAAACTAGATAGAATACATGAATATATTTTCATCTAGAAAGATGAAAGTTTATATTGGAGTCTATTTTCATCTTGGAAGATGAAATTTTACTCTGGGGTTTAGTGTTATCCAGGAATGTGAAAGGTTACACTAAAGTTTAGTGTTATCTGAGAAGGCGAAAAGGTTACATGGGACTTTTGTACCATGCACATGGGTGAAAGGTTTCAATGGAGTTTGGTTCCTTATGAGAAGGTTAAAGGGTTATGTTAGAGTTTAATACCTTCCAAGAAAATTAAAGGGGATGTAAATTATAATGGTGTTGGTACAATAATATTTTATATCCATGTGACAAATGTATAACACTCACCCATGATAAACAAGGCTTCAAATTTTAAGCCAAAGAAGAAGTCATATTATATAGCTTAAATCCATGTGATCATTGCATGAAACACATCCCTAAAAATGATCTTTATAGTATAAACCCATGAAAGAGGGACTACCATGCAATTTAATATTTTACAAAAAGAAAATTGTTCCATGCAATTTATGGTCATGTGGTAAAGACACAAACTGTATAGTTTTAGTTTATACAATTAATACCTCTCCATGTAATTTAAGGTTGTACAGGATGGAAATGTCATTAAATTTAATTTCATTCAATAAGAACCAATCAACTTATTGTTTAAGGTCATATAAGTGGAACCATGTGTGAGACATGTGCAAGGGTGGCCCAAAATTAATCTATATAATCTAGAGTGAGTTTTGACCACCAGAAAGAGTAATGACATGGAGGATGATTTATACTTAATCAAAAACGTCCTAGAATGAATTTATTTCAATAGAGCATCGATGCAGTGAGGAATTATAACAACCCCATCTTACATAGAAATTACATCTTTTTACAGAATAATTAATACATTATAAAAATAGACTCCCAAAGACCGTATCAGTTTAGTGTCTTTGGAAACATGGAAAAAAATATTATAACTCAATGAAATATCTTCAATGTTTCCCACAAATATCCCCCCTTTTTAATTAAACTTAAAAACCTTTCTTCATAACACAAGGAAGGGAAACATAAGAAAGGGGTGATCTTGAATGCTCAGTGAGGGTAAATAAATGAAATACATAAGCATAATTTGAACATAAGGGTACAAGAAAATGATCATAACATTCGAAGATCATACCATGCATATCAAATATTAGAAACATGAGACATGGCATAAGGATTGGTAGTTTATAAGACATGAATCATAATATAATCAAGAACAAGATCCATGTGATCATATCACAGTCATAGGACATAAAATTTATCGAAAACACATAAACAAGTAATATATTTTTCTATAATTCAAGGATCACTTCAAAAAACATATCAGGGCACTTCATGGGGACTACACATTTTGGGCGGGACACACCACCATCCCCAGTAGTAGTCATTTCCTTGTAAAGGATCAGGTTTCCCTATCTTCTCATAGTAGATCAGGTTTCCTCATCATCCCATAGTGGATATGGTTTTCCTATCTTCTCGTAGTAGATCAAGCCAGTTGAATTGATTCTCATCATTATCTCTGAGATATAAATCTTTACCAAATTAATTGGAGGGAGATATAGGTCTCACCCATCTCATAATGAAATCAAACATACATGTTCCAAAAATTTATAAAGAATCATATCATAACCCATGAAATTAAATGGATATCATAAATATTTAATCATATCATAAGCTATGGAAAATGTATATGTTTCATAATTATTTCATTCAAGGGTAACTTGTGAAAGGAAACATGTTTCATAATCATTTATCATGGTATAACTCATTGAAGAGAAAAGTTTTTGATAAACATTAATCCATCATCACATAGACCATTTAGAGAAATAATATTAATGGTATATTTGGATCATATCTATAGTAAAGAATAAACTATAACCAAGGATTTCATCTTAAATAGATAAGGATATTGAAATTTCACTCAAAAATATATTTTTTTCAAAATAAATTTTTAAAACATATAACATTTCAAAATCCTTTTCCTTGATAACACTTTGAAAACATATAATGGAATCATGAAAAAAATCATTTAAAACATTTCTTATGAAAAATATACTTTTTTATTTGATAAATTATTTTTAAGACATAAAACCTTTTGAAAACTATTTTCTTTGAGATTAAACATGAAAACTTATAAAGAAATCTTGAAAAAAAAAATTGAAAACCATTTATTTGAAAACTTATAAACAAATCTTGAAAACATTTTAAAAACCATTTCTTTTAAAATACATTGAAAACATATAGAAAAATATTTAAAATCATTGAAATTATTTTCTTTGAAAAACTTTTTTTAAAACATATAATGGATGCTTTAAAAATCATTTAAAACACTTTTTAAACATAAATATATTTTTTTTTTGAAAACCGCTTTTCCTTGAAAACCATTTAAATTCAAAAAAAATCTTGAATATTAGTAATTTTTTTAAAAAAATAACCTCATAAACTTTCAAAGTAAGCATCAAGGAAATGATGGTCATGATGATGGGTAAGTCCGTACTTATCGAACATTCCTTTTGCACCTTAAAAGTTTAGAAAAGTGCATTGATCAGAAAATGAAAAGAAGATTCCTTTTAAAAATATTTTTTAAAAAGGTAATAAATAGGTAAAAAGTCCATTTAAATATCATAGGATAATATTAAATAATTTTTTAAAACATTTTTAGAAAACACAATATTTAAAAACATAGATTTCTAATTGAAAGGAGAAATAAAGTCAGATTTTCATAAAAACATTTTCTTAATTATCTTAAGTACCAAATAGTGGAAAAATGGCACCATTACTTGGATATAACATGAATAGCCCGAGGATAAGAAAATTCATGAGTGTTCATGAGATATGGATCATAAGATATCATAAATGGATTACATGAATATTAAAATTTCATGAAAAGAAATAGATTCATGATATAACCTATCAAAAGGAAGTACATACACCTCATAGAAAATGATAGGTACATAACATGGCATGTGTCTCAAAGAAGGTAAATTAACAAAAAATTACTTTACCGATTTGGTAACTTTTGAAACACAACCCCCATGAATGAAAGATAATCAAATGGATATGTAAATACCTGTAAATTTAAGTATAAGAATCATTGAACACATCCATGGTTAGTATACACACCACACAAATGAAATGAGTGGTGAATAAATCATGTATCTCATGGAAATAAAAATTAAGATGTAATTCTCTTACCTTAAGTATTGACTTTCCCCGTACATGTTCAGACCTATAGTATAATAAATATATTTTTATTACACATCTATGACAGAACCATATTATTATATCTAATACCATATATTATTTGTTTATGCCTTTATAGTACCCATTTATTAACAACTCCATGATAATGTTACGTTTCAAGTAAAATCCACTTTATTTTTTGTAAATGTTTTGAATTTTTATTCTTGATCCTCTTACATAGATAATGATTTACTAATTTCCAGAATGTAAAACATGGTTTAATTATAATATATATTCATTACATATGTATTTATAATAATCTATATAAGATAAAAGTATGAAATGGAATACATTGTTCATGAAGACGGTAGGTCGTATGTACGCGTGAAAATTACTTCCATTTTATTATCATAGTGAAAAAAGAAAGTAAATGTCATATATTTTCATGATCCCATACCCTAAAATTATACCCTTACTATGACAGAAATGGGATAATAGAGATAGTGACCCATGTGTTCTTCCTTCATTAATCCCTGGGTTGGCGACTAGCATCGAGGGTATAGTCAACACATAGATAGGAGGCATTACCCTCTAAGAAAACACATGTGAAAGAGAGAGATAAGATAGAAACCAACAAACTCTTTATTAGGATATAATATAAAAGAAAACCCAAGTGAATAAATGTAATTTCATTCAATAACTACTATAACTGAAAGAAAAACTACAAGTACAAAAAGAAATGTAAAGACAACAGCGACCATGAAGCCCAAACAGCTCCTGAAAACCCCAAGCTAGTAGTAACCACACTGATCTCCAGCCTACTCCAACTGAACTAAATAAAATTGTATATATATGTAGGGTGATTATAATTGTATACTCAATAGGATCCTCCTCAGATCCTCTCATGCGAAAGTAAAGAAAGCATGCTAAAGCATAGTGAACAACATGTGAAACTAACTCTTCACCTAAATAGGTATACTAAGTTCTCAACCTCACCATGTATACTCTCACAAAGTATCACATACAAGAGAATATAGTATAATAAATAATATCAAGGGTACCTCGCTACCACCTCCCCACTGGTTTTCCACTTTTTCCCAACATCACACGTCTTGAGCATCTCTCTCCAAAAGGCTATCCCGAAGACACCTAGGTGAAGCACCACAACATGCACCTCATGAAACTATCCACCACATCCACATAAACAAAATTAACCAGGTAGTTTCCAAGAGCCACAAAAAACCCCTCATAATGTGTATAATACAACATGTATTATAATTCAAGCCATTAAAGCCCATACACAGAGTAAGGATCCTCAGGCCATCACTGCCTATACTTGTTATACCTACAGCAGCCCTTAGGAAACTATATCCAGAATATATGTGTGTGAAATAACCACAAGAAATTGCATTCCTCTACACACATATATGGTTAAAACTAACTACCATGCATACCAACACAAGAAACTACCAAGATAAGAGAGTATGGCCAAAGGTTGTAGTCAGCCATCCATCATCCCACTCAGATGTTAGGGAAAACACCCCCTTAGGGATCAAAATCCCTGGGGTGTTAGATTCCCTAACTAACATGGTAGAGTAGCATATAAAAAAACAAAAATTACATGGTATAATATAGATCACAACCAAACTATGGGAATAACCTACTCTTAGACTCAATTGTATCTAATGTCTCTCGGACTCCTAGCAGCTACTGCTAAGACTAGATATCCTATAATCACACAACCATTTAAATATCTATATTCAGTTACTTTATCCCTTTTAATCAGTTTCACTTTAAATTAATTAATTCTTTAACCATTAATTAACCATTATCACTTAAAAAATACATTTTATTAGCATCACAACAAAAATTCATGCCTCTAGGAATAACCAAATTGATTCTAAGGCATCTCAGAATTATAATCTCAGCATTAAATCCTAGAAAGCTCCAACCCCATGGGTTAAACATAATTTATTCATTTATTTAACAAAATTACCACTTTCCATATTTCTAGTTATTACAGAAAATCATTCTAAGCTACTAAACACAAGGGCCTAAACAAGATGAGTAGATAAACTACCCGTCGAGTATTTTCCACCACTAGCAGGAGCATAGACCCAACCAACCATGAGAAGGTAAACATGGAAAGCACATGGCATACCTAGCATGTCTTTGGCTCCATTGTAAGGAGAGTAAGAAAAACCATCTGCCTCAAGAAGTGGGGAAATTAAACTAGATAAAAAAAAACAAATTCAATAAGCATACAAATTTTCATATTAATGGGTAAGCCTAACTTCAACCCATTCCATCATCTCTGGTGTCCTCCCAACACCCACATGCATAAACTAATGAATATCACTACTCCAGGTGTCAATTGATGCCACGAAAACTGGTCCTTCCTACCCCACATACCACAACAGCCCTCTAGGATCAACTTTCCCAAGCTCACATCACATCCAGGACTCCCCACCCCATATATCACAACAACCCTCCAGGCTCAATCATCCCAGGATAACATCACAACACAAGTAACAAGAAACAATCAAGAAACTAGGCTCTTGGCCCAAAAACAAGGCATTCATCTTTCAAACATAATGAGATCTCATGGCTCCAAAGTAAAAGGAACTCGACTTTTACAAGCAATGAGAAAATTGGTCCCTACCAAGGCATTATCTTTTATCACAAAAATCTATTATTTATTCCATCTTAAATTAACCGATTCATTATTCATAGGTTGCAACTATGGGAAACCTAATAAATAATCTATCACAAATATTATAAATTAATTAAGAAATTAATTAAACATTTATTTAATTATTTTATCAAAAATAATCAAAATAATTGAGGTTATTCAACCAATTCAATTAATCATGCATATCTACATCAATTTGATTATCATCAAATTGAAAGAAAAACAACCGGATTCATTAAAATATTCCACATTAACCATTTAACCAACTAATCAACAATTAATTCTGTATTTAAGTTCTTTACCAATTTCCATCAAGAAGAAAATTCTAAAACAATAAAATCATAGATATCACACTATCTACAAAATCAATCATCAAATTGTTATCACAGTATAAAGCAACAACATCTCTACGTGATCGATACCAATTCTTTAATCTGATTCAATTATTTGATTAGGTCAATTTCAATGTGATCCAAGGGAATAAATCATACTAGATATATGATTTCACATAAATTAATAGGGAAGCAATGAATCCCCGGCCTCAAAAGGTCATCGACCTTCTTCACATGATAGTGGATCAGCAAAACGAATCTTCGATCACCACCCCCACAAGAACTGCATCCATCTGAGGACATTATGGCACCACCACACCAACACAACTAAGAGAAACCCCATTAGAAACATGGTAGATCATCCACTATCACATGGTAGGAGGAATGGGAGGGAAAAGAGATCAAATCAGGAGAAACCTTAAGAATGGAGGAATAACACACCTTAGATTGAAGACGGATTGTTACGTATCAAAGGAGGGCATCTAGGAATCAATCCTTTAAGAAATAATCCCCAAAATATTGAAGAGGGGGTCACCAGGTCTCCTGGAGTTGAGAGAGAGTCACAACAGGAGTAGGGTTTGACAACCCAAGAGGCTAGAAAATATTTTAAAACATTTAGCAGTGGGGGATTACACAACTTGTGATCCCCTTTCACATCCTATAATGTCTTGAGGTCAGTTTCCACCAAAAAAAGAATCTCCTAATCACTTTATTTATTTCTCAAAACCTGAAAACTTACACATCATGAACCCCTCTTTTACATCATGTAATGGTATTTCATGACATGAAAGCTCCTTGCTTCCATCTTCTAGCTGCCAAGCCCCTTCATACTTCCTCTATGTTTCCTCCGAACACCTTGGCCTTCGAAAACACGTAAAGGGTCGATCCACATGGATTTGGGCCCTTACATCAGATAACTTACAAAAAATTCTCATTCTTGAGAATCCAAAACCAACCTATAGAGGATATAGAAAAAGGGGTTGAATAAACAACCACCCCACAAGATACCTCTCAAATCTCTCGCCACCATAGGAGCTCAACCGCTTCATCAAACGAACAATGTGAAACTATGCGACAACCAAAACCAGCTTCTAAACACTCTCCAGGGGAATATACCTCTCAAAAGAGAGTAATCCACAATAAGAAACAATAGAAATCCATCTCATAAATATGAAAGGTTTACAACCATGAAATGAACAATGTTACAAGAGAAGAGTGAAACGTCAAATAGCTCTGGGTACTGAGTGTGTATCTGTGACTCACATTCCCATGTACTCTCCTCCACGTTATTTTACTGCCACAAGACACAAACTAAAGGGATGTAACACCTGTAAAACACAACTGCTTCTACCTTTTCTAGATCCATAGCTACTCCGTGCTGGGATACGACATACCCCAAGAAACGGATTTCTCTATCCCAAAACTCACACTTTGAAAACTTCCCAAACAACTTATCATGGCGAAGAAATACCAAAATGGAATGCAAATGATCTTCATGCTTCTCCTTAGATGTAGATTACAAATGGATTTTGTCAATGAAAATCACCTTGAACTTATCCAGGAACTCATGGAACACAACGTTCAATAACCCCATGAACATAGCTGGTTCTTTCATCATAATGAACGACATCACAACAAACTCGTAATGACCATTACGACAATAGAAAGTAGTATTTGGAATATTCTCATCCATTACATGCATCTGATGATATCCTGACCACAAATCGATCTTTTATAACCAACTTTCACCCTTTAGTTGATAGAGTAAATCAACAATTTTTGGATGTTTACACTCCGTTCTGTCAAAGAGTCTAAAAAATGACAAAGGGAAATACCTTAGAAAGAAGTGGGTAAAATACATGAAGAAAAACAATATTTTAAAAGTAATATGATTTTTCTCTTATTAGTCAGACAAAAAGAGAATAGACACGCAGCCTACTTGCATGCCCAATTCTATTATTCCTAGGGTCCTATTTTTTCCTATAAATAGACCCTCGGGCCTTCATTTGTATGTAAGAATTTCCCTATAGCCCAATTTCTGCTCTGGTCACCCTAGTGCTTCACCACAGTCTTCTAAAATTGTTAAGGTAATTCTTCAACACCTTGAGTGGGGGATTTAAAGGAGGATCATTGGACAAAAGTACTTTTAGTGTTTGAAAACCATAACATTTGAGAACCTAAAATTCCCAACCTCCCAAAATCAAAAACACTTGCACGCCACCTATTCCTTTTACAAGAACTTGAGCACCCCACTTCTAGGATCACCTGTGAATACTCTTGAAGTCTTGAGAATTTTCTCAACCAAGTATTCTCATCCAGGTTCTTTGTCACTTAGGTGAACATCAGGTCGCCCAAGCCTCCTTCTGCACCCATAATTGTGTTCCCTTATCTACTTGATAACCCCTCTTTAATTCACTTACTCTCTTCAATCTACAAGCCATCAAGCCATCCTCAAATACATTCATGGAAAGGTTTCTTCTTCCTTGTCTCTCTTTTCTGAAATTGATTCTGTTGATACCTCCACCAAAACCTCCTAACTTATCAAACCTTTGGGAAAGAAACATTAGTGTGTCTCTTATTTGGGTTTGTATATCCATAGTCAGAGGTTTCCCACATTTTTTTAACAATGGGGTTAAGATTCATGGAGTGTTTTGGGTTTTTATATCTATAGTCACATGGACCTTTCTCCCAGGAATAGTGTTGGAAAATTCCTAGTTTGGAGGAGGGTTTGGGTCATGAACTATCCCTTCTCAAAGAGACGACCTGGAACCTCAAGTCTCTGGTAGGGAAGGTATGGTTCACACTTGATTTTCCATGAAATCATAGAAGAAGTATCCTTCCACTACCAGGATCAATTTTAGGAAAACCATCCTATCATAATCCCCTATCTTTTCTTACTGGAGGTAGAATCATTGCTCCTCCTATCTTCTTCGGTGCCAAAGACCAGAGGTGAGATGGGAAAAGGGACTCTCGTTACCCTTTCCCTCTCCCGTTGAGATTTGTCACCATGGGAAGTCATCTTGGTGTAATCCAATAACCTTCATCCCTTGTTCCTTCCATTGGACCCTTGTCTAATGTAAATTAAAGAGGGGGAAGTCTTGTAGGTTTCCCTCTTCCCGGGTCGCCTCGACCTCGTCCACCCTGGCCGCCGTAGGTGCACCCTCTTCCACTAGCGGGGGAGGAAAAGTATGGGTTCCTTTGTTGAATCTTTGACATCCTCTTGTTTCTCACACCGAGAATGACTCACGTGGGCTTAGAGATTTTTCATGGTCACAAAATTTTCATGATCAAATGAACTACAATAACTCTGATAACTTTCACAATTGGGATACGTAGGAAGCCTTCTTGGGGCCCAAGATCACGGAATATCCTCATCAATAATTCAACCCTAATTCCCTTAATCTGGTCATCTTCCTTAGGAATAATCCCCAAATTAAACCCCTAAATCACTAAGGCATCCTTTTCAAGAATTAATCCCAAAATCATGTCTTTCAAAGGACTATACTCTCCTGTGAGATTTATCGAACTACATGGGTTTTCATTCCCATCCACATGGGATACGTAGGAGTCCTCCCTAAGGTCCAAACCCAATATTTCAAATTAACCATGTTCTCCTTGGGCCATATTCCCAACAGGGTCTAATCTAACATGGAAACCCATATCCTTTCCAAGTTCATTGGGATGTTTCGGTATAGGTCCCACACCAAAATTTGACTAAGCACCTTTCACTTGGATGTCCTTACCACATGACATTAAACTATACAGTTATTTCCTTATCACATGACCATAAAAGGTACGATGTGTCTCATTAATCATCATTAAACTACGAGGGTTCTGATTCCTTTCACAAGGATACATATGTATCCCATTTTATGGGTACGATCCCAATATCAAAACAAACATTTGTCTCCCTGGATGACAGTAAATTCTAGAGTGCCCCGTTGAGTGGCTTAAAAACCAGTATCATCATAACGATGATAAAAATAATCTTGAAATAGTATATGAGAGGATTCCATCGAATGAGAACCTTGAATACATATGGATATCTCCATTAATGAAGAACATTGAATACATACTGATGATTCTAAATTTTACATATGTTAATAAGTGATTGAAAATTCCAAGGGAAACATTTGTTAGACTTGGTTAATTAATAAGGATTCATGAAAATATCTTGAATTTATAAAGAGTGTTCGGGAATATACAATAATTTCTCCCCAAAAGTGGGTGATGGGTTTGACCTCCCATTCTCTCAACCAATATACGTTCTTAAGTATTGCAATGGTCAAACTTAATGAATTCCTGCCTTTGGAAAGCAAGTCCCATTTGGATAAAGAACTATTGGAAGTTTCTGGTTCCATGAATAAATCCAATGGAAATCACCTGGAAGTAGTGATTCTTAAAACTAGAACACACATTTCAAAGAACTATGAAGCCAAGATGGTGAAGCCAATGTGAATCCTTAACCAGGTTAATAATGTTACCCACCTGTTAGGCCCCTATAAATTGATAAAGGAAGGATAGAAAAAGGAATCAATCATGCATGTATCCATATAAAAGATTTCAATTTAATGGATTTTTTTCATGTTTTACATAGAACTCCATTCATTCTAAAAATGGGTTTCTTCAAGACGACATCAGTGAACTTCCCAACTGCTACTCAAGTTGGATCCTCATCCATGGGAAGGACGTTATCACCCACCCAGTATCTTCAACGCTGGGTCTCCAACATGTTGGTAAAGTTTTATCGCCAGCACAGTACAATACCAACTTTGGAGGCTTCCCATTAGGCCCTCCATGTCAATAATAATCCTCAATCATCTGGCAAACAATGACTGATGATCAAGAAGAAGATGGTTCCAACTACCGTTTTCAATCGTATCGGGTCCCTATTCCCAGAACGCAACAACTCATCCCTCCCATACTATAGGAAGTTAAATCAAGAGGTAACTTAAGGCCTCAGTTCAAAGATGCAGGGGTCCTTCTTGTGGAATCCCACCAACAATATCCGCCAACAAAATCGTATGGTAGCGAACCCCCAACATGATGGGGGTGTTGCTTATGGATGTTTGGATCAGGTCTCTTAGACCCAGGAACACAATAAGAACCACCAACGATAATAGTCGGTCAACAGGAAGCAGTTTCTTACATCTTCCCCCTCAGGAGAAGTCCATCAACCTAACTTGATGACAAACAACAAGCGGGTACATACACCTGTCCGTCCTAGTTTTTCTATCCAGCAGAATCATCTGGTAGAAACCCACCAATCCCAATAGATAAATATGGTGGAGTACTGTGAATAGGCACATACACCTGCTTACTAGTTATCATCCAGCCAATAGGCTCAACTGACTTCATTTAAATAATCCCTCCAATCCATTGTGGTGGCAACTAGTAAACAGGAACATACACATGTTTACAACCCCCAATTCTACTAGCAGACTCGTATGTCAGTATTGAAATAATTCTTTAAACCATACTTTATAGGAAACATCCATAAATCACATACACCTTCCATCATTCATCAAGCCCGCCAACAGTCTCGTTTGGCAGCACCCAGAGAAGTCAGTCGAAAAGCTCTGATGAAAAATATAAGGTAGACCCAACTCTATGCCCCCATGCATGAGTACTGATAATACCCATTGAAATGAAAATGAGGATAAGAGTAGGAACATACACCTACTCTAGATATTTAATGGATGTATATTATCGTTCTGGCTTCTGAAGTCACAAAACACATCTTATCAATGGTGAATGGGCAGATGCAAATCCCTGCCCATATTCTGGAAGCATGCCAGGATATTATAACAACTAATTCAGTAGTACCAGGGGAATATACCAATAAATATGTCCCCACACATGGAATGACACATCGGCATGCCATCCCGGAGTAGATACACACATCTATTTCAGTTCAGAGGGATCATGAGGAATACTCCCCCATATCTTACGAATAACAAGATCGGGGACACACACCCTTTCCAATTGGAGGTAATTGGTCCGTTCCGATAACCAATCCAAGGTAGACACATACACCTACCCATGATAACCACATCTCCCAGAAAGTGTCCCCAAATAAGTGTAAGAGAGCATCCAAAAATAAATCTCATCAAACACGGTTGGAAAATCAAGAGTCAAGATATAATCCCGCGCCTCTTAATGCTGGAGTTCTTAAATCTATAAGACATTTATCTATTGCAGCTCCAGATCCTACCCTATCATTTCCAAATTATGGGAGTGGTACTAGTAATTCTGATGTTCCTCATCGGACACTTCATCATGAAGTATTTATTTATGAAAATTCAGTCAATCCAGAGCACCTATCTCTGGATGAGAGCCACGGAAACCCTTTGTGTGACCAGAAGACCAAGGATCAAGAGAATTCATCCCTTATTGTAATCCACCATGGTGATCCTCCCCATGATGGAATTCACTGCAAAAGTCCTCTCTATAGTAGTATTTAGAATTTTCAAGATAATTTTATAATTGATAATGTAGCGATGATAAAGCTCTCCTATCTTGAGGCACTTGAAAACACAAGTCCAGTCATGTCTAATGCCTTTTCATTAACAGGTGAAACACTTTCTCAACCAGAATACATCTTAAGGTAATGTTCATTCTCTGAACCTCCCTTGGGTCATTTGTCTTCAAAAACAGAGCATCCAATTTGGTCAGACCAAGTGGAGAAATCTCTAGTAAAAGATGATGAAGATATGTTAAACATGAGAAAACAATTGGCTAAAAGGATAAATACCAATCATGTTCTGGTCTTTAAAAAATTCTCAGTATAACATTCTAGAATTGATGACATAAGATTTTATTTATGATATCTACCTCAACTTATGGAAGACTCTTCATCATTTGAAAACCAAAGTATTACCACATGATGAATATCAAAATCAAGTAAAGGTAATAGAAGGGTTGAAATGCCAAATTGACTTGGCATCTCTCTCAGTTTCCCAACATCCAAAGTCTAAAAAACAAAAAATAACCCTTCAACATGCATGTCACAATGCTCTAAAGAGGCTATGATAGTTAATTTATGATACCCCATCTAGTTTTCATACCATAGGATGGGGTGCACATGGAGAATTTCATTTCACTGCACTCCATAATTAACAAAGTCCTCCAAAAGTGGTATCATGCAATGTTATTGGCCACGGTCGGCCACAAACAATAGATTTTGTATGTAATCAAATGTACGATCAAGAATAGGGCTCAACCAGCTCTCATCAGAGTCAGACCCAAAGAAAAGAAGTTGTTGAGTTACTTTTACATCAAGAATATGAGAATCATGAGCAGGCTTCCCGTTGAGAGGATCCCAGCCATCATAGAATAAAAATGTATGAAATAGAACAGTGATATTCCAAAACAGGTTATTTGAGTGGTTGTTGGATAATCCACACAGCTAATGTTTGAACCAAGATTTGCAAAATCAAAAGAGCAGTTACACGAATTTCAGCCATGCAGTTCAAGAATCACCCTAGATTGCAAGGCTGGGGGATCATTTTATTCAACCTTCAAATTCATTAAACAATGTTCAGAAGTTTGAAGAAGAAGAATAGGAACATCCCCAACCTACAAGGCTTTGGGATTTTTCACATCTAAATTCCCCTCCTCAACGGAAGTCGGTTTTCTCCCGACTAGGTAAGAAGCCACAAAGAGAGTGCACAACTGAACTATCCAAGGATTCACTTTGATTAATTGTTCACCAAACAATTCCCAATAATTCCTAATATAGGAGAACAGCGTCTCATGGAAGATATAGAGGGAGACAATCTTACAAAGATACTGACATAATGCCCTCAATTCATTATGCATCAGTAAATGTCATTAATACCATTGCTGAAGATCCACCAAAAAATAAGTCTAGTTTAGAGGAATTATAAGATTAAGTTCTTATCCATAATATGGTACACACTGAATAAAATGAAGAAGGTGTACGTACTCAAAATCAGAGGCTTACCCAGAATCTAGGTATGCCTTCAAATAACCAACTCTCACCCCTACGAAAGGAATCTAACAAGGGGGAAGGTAAAAGTCAGATTTCATCTCACTTTTCCACTAGAGAAGTTCAATATCTTTCACTTGAAGAGATATTTTCATAGAAAGAATAATAAATGAATGAGTTGAAAAGACTCAATACAGAGTTACTTCGAAACATCATTTCTGTTAAATGTACTCCCCATGCAGGTCCTCAACTTGCACATCCTGTAGGAACTCCTCAGCAAAAAAGATTTATAGTAACTACAGAGGCGGATAATTAATTCCCTCCATTGGGTACAAAACCAATGCAGGATCAAACACATCCTGCTAAGCTTGTTCCCATAGGCTATCCAAGGTAAATACCAGCACCACCACTAGTGGTTTTTTCAGTCTTTTCACCTGCTCAATCTCCAGTTGTTGGACCTGTGCAGGATTCAGCTCATCCAGATATTCCCCAAATTCTTATAAACATGACTTAGGCATTAACAACTCGATTAGAATCTATGGAAGAATGGTTTCGCCATTTCAGCAGAAAAAGAAATCTTACCCTAAATGGGTGGATCTGATTCCTCCCCCACCAAATTTTGTGAATACTACATTCCCAATATTTAATGATTAAGAAGATCTGGAACAAAACATGACAAATTTTGTTTCTTGTTGTGACCCTATGATGTGGATTCCTCAACAACAAGAAGAAGTAAATCTCAGGTTTTTTGTACAGTCATTACAGGGACCATCTTTTGTATGGTACACAATTTTTCAATCCCAATCAATTACTGGATGGGAAGATCTTTGTCATAAATTTCTTCTTCAATTCATCTCAACATTATCAAAGACAACAGTTTTTTATCTTACCAATTGTAAAAAAATAGAGAATGAAATAGTTTCATATTTCATTGCATGATGGAAAGGATATGCATATTTCTTAAGTCTGGAACTCCCTCAAGAAGAGTTACTTCCAATTTGTGTGGAAAATCTGCATGATGAGTTACATAAACCACTGATCCTTGTAAAATACACAGGAGGGTTTCGAGACCTTACTTAAATTTTTCAATAGATAGAAGATTATATTATAGAAACTATGGCTAAAACTTGTGTAATTCAATTAGCTCTGGGAAGGATAACAGGTAAAGAAGAGGTTTATACCGTTATACTCATGCAAGCACCTGTACCTTCTTCCACTTCAAAACCTTCATCATATCGAAGGGATCCACCTCCATAGCATCAGCAGTAATGAACACCTCGTCAAGACGATCAAAGATATAAAAGGAGCAAAAATTTTGAGGAATTAAGGAGAAAATTTTATCCCTTCTAGAATAAACAAGTTCCTAGTTACTTCATCTCATCTTTGGAGAACAATTTGGTCTAGTTATTGAGACTAAAGAAACCAAAAAAATAAGGGGATAAATATATTCCGAATTATTATCCCTTTTACCATATGTTGGGGCACCCCATTCAGGAGTGTGTTGTTTTTAGGGACCTCCTGCAAAAAATGGTTGACTCTGGAAAAATGAAACTGAAAATTTCGTTAGCTCAGGTAGCATGTGTTACTACTACTGATCCAGAAGAAGAAGGTGATTGGCAGGAAGTTAGAAGTAAAAATGTGCAGATTTATGATGATTGGATGATCAGGAAAATGATCAACCGAACTCATTCTATTCCATGAACACATTTGATACAACTGATTGTGTCTTCTGCCACTCATAACACATTAAAAAAATCTTCATCAAAATGTCAATCCTCAAAGAAACGAGGTGATCATAAGGAAAAAGAGCAGTTGGAAGAAGATGATCACATGTTAAGGCCAAAGTTGTCCTTGACCCTGGCAGATTTCATGCCATCTGATTCAAAAGTACGAGAACCAACTTTCCAAATGGTAAAACCAGAACTAAACTTTTTTTAATAATCTTTATCAGATGAATAATTGATCTTTGGATCTTTCAACGTTATCCACTTAACGGATCCTTATGCCAATGGTGATTCTGATTATAAGGAGCCAAAGTTCCATGTACCTAATTGGGTAACCAGAGAAATAGGAGAAGATAGAGGATATAGGGGAATATGTGGGAATTCTAGAAACCATCATTTTAACTATACCCCTGCTCAAACCATATATGTGGCAGAAACTCATGGAAGAGCCCTTCAGCGGGCTCAACAAGAACAAGGAGTTTCTTCCATGCAAGACAGGTTCGGTTCTGACATGATTATTTTGGAGGAATGATTAGAAGTCACACCATCTTCCTTTTAGAAATTATATGGGCCTAGTCATTATAATCTACCAAAGCCAGAAGTATTTCCAACTTCTGCTCTGATAGAGGGTATGTCTACATCAGAAGCATCAACTTCCAAGGCACCTGAAAAACTACATCTCCATGCTGGGAAACGCAGAAATCTAGAACAAAATTATGATGTATTGAAACAATTGGACCAAGTAATGGTAAATTTTTCAATTTTGGATGCCTTAAGTCTTCCAAAAGATCTTCGAGAAGCACATATTGGGGCTTTGTCAAGTCCTCAAGAGTTTTAAACCGAAGTTGTTGCTGCTGAGGTTTACCGTATAGAGAATGATCCTGTATAATGTCATGAAGTCATATCTTTTAAAGATGAAGATGAAGATGATGTTGTACATGGACATATCATACCCTTGTATTTATCTAGAAAATTCAATGACATAGACATCCGACGAGCCTTAATTGATAATGGCTTCGGATTCAAACTCATTCTCGTTCGTACACTTCATCGATTGTGTCTGACTAAATTTGACTTATCTCTTTACACTTTAATGTAGCAAGGATATGACAATAATGAGAAAGAACCTCTGGTTAAGATTACACTCAGAACTCATTTTGGAAATCTTGTGTCTAATTCAGATTTCATGGTTGTTTTTCAGGACACAACCTTCAATATTCTTCTTGGAAGGCCTCGGCTGCATCAACATGCGGACATAACTTCATCATACCACCAATGTCTTAAGTAATATTTCAATGGAAAAATTGGGGAATTTTATGGTGACAAGGCTCCATTCAAAACATGTGAATCTCAATACATTGAGGCAGAGTTTTATCACACAAAAGAAACAAGGTTCATGACAAAGAAAATAACTAGAGTTAATGCTCTGAATGGACTGAAAGAGATCCTAGCTAACACATTCATACATTTGAGTACAGATTATGTGTTACCTATTAATCAAATTGAAAGGTAAACCCAAATCCAAGAACTAAACTAGTAACTTCCATAATGTCAATCACAGCAATTGAGACTGACAACATGGGATAAAGTGTTGATCCACCAAACAGTGACGAAAGCCTAAATAGAGATGTCTTCATTTCATCCACGGAACTACAACAAGTCTCTACTTATTCAATCAGAATATAAGAAATTGTATCAATTCTATAGGATGATAGAGATGTTGATTCCCAATCCATCATATATTCTTTATTACCTTAGAAAGACCCTTCATCATCAGTAGGGTTAGAAATGGTGGCCTCTTCTTCAAGATGTTCAAATATTGACTCCTCTACTAACTGTAAATGTTTTGTTTCATCATCTTCTATGCAAGTAGAAACAGAAGAGGTAACACATAATGAAGAAGAAGAGGAAGATCTCAAGGATGCTCCTCCAGCATTTGAGGAAGGTGTCTCTACCACTGTGGATGAGCTCATAGAAATAATCTTGGGTACAGAAGAAGATCCACGCCCCACTCTAATTAGTGTGGCCATGACTTATGAATAGAAATAGGTGTATACTTTATTTCTAAAGCAAAATAGAGATATATTTTCTTGGAATTATACAGAAATTATAGGGCTTAATCATGATGTAGCTTTCCATCATTTGGGTTTTTCAGAAGAACATCGAGGATTCAAGTAGGCAGTAAGAAGAAAAAACCCAACTCAGGCCTCTAAAATTGAAGCTGAAGTTGATAAGATTATAAAGGATAACATTTTCATAGAGGTTAAATATCAAAAATTTCTAGAAAACATTGTCCTAGTGAAAAAGAAGAATGGGAAAATAAGATTTTTCATTGATTTCAGAGATCTTAACTGGCATTGTCCTAAGGATGACTTTCCAATTCCGATCACAAAGCTTTTAATCGATGCAATAGATGGCTATGAATCTCTTTCAATCATGGATGGATACTATGGATATAATCAAATCTTTATGGCCCTAGAGGATGAATAATCTACAGCCTTAAGATCCCCTCAAGGTGTGTTTTGCTATCGGGTAACTCCCTTTGTCTTAAAGAATGCAGGTGTAACGTATCAATGTTCCATGCACCATATATTCAAACCCTTTTAGGGAAATTTTTTGAATGTTATGTGGATGATTTGGTTGTCAAATATAGACAACGTTCCAATCACTTGGATGATATGGATATCACATTCAACAAACATCATCAACATAGTTTGAAGATGAACCCCTTGAAATATGCTTTCGGGGTAACCTCGGGAAAGTTCCTTGGATTCATTGTAGGCCATAGTGGTATTGAAGTTGATCCTGAGAAAAAAAAATCAATATTTGACATGTCAACTCCTTGAAACTTGAAATAATTATGAGGATTCCAAGGACACTTGTCCTATATATGGCACTTCACTACCAATTTGGCAGGAAAGTGTTTTCCATTCACTAGATTAATGAAGAAGGGAGTTTCCTATCAATAGACTAAATACTTCCAAGAATAATTTGATACCCTTAAGAAATATCTCTTGAGTCCACCGGTATTAATATCACCTGTTGATGGAAGACCACTTATTCTCTATGTGACATATTTAGAGCAATCATTGGGTTCTTTCCTTTCCCAAAAGAATGATGTTGGGAATGAAAACGACCTTTACTATCTTAGTCGAACTATGCTTGATGCGGAAACTCAGTATTCAAGTATTAGAAAGTGTTGTTTGGAAATAATCTTTATAGTGAAGAAATTGAGTCACTACTTACAACATCATGAGGTCCAATTGGTGTCTCGCAATAACCCACTCAATTTTATTCTCAGTCTTCCTATGCTTACAGGGCATCTGGTATGGTGGGTGGTTATTCTATAATAGTTTGATATCCAGTTTGTACCCCAGAAGGTAATAAAAGGTCAAAATTTGGATGATTTCCTTACTGAACATCCATCTACGGAAGATATATCATTGAATACTGAACTCCCTGATGAAGAGGTTTTCTCTATTCATGATAATTCCCAAACACGTGAGATGTACTTTGATGGTGCCTCCATAAGTCCCATAGGGAAGAGAATGGAAAACCCTAGACTCAAAAATGTTGGGTTAGGAATTAAACTTATCTCCCCAGAAAAGGTAGTGTTTCCTTATTACTTCCTGTTTTCGGAAGGTGGTACCAACATTGATGTAGAATATCAAGCTCTCGTCGCAGGTTTAGATTTGGCACATCAGGTTCAAGTGAATCACTTAAAAGTGAAAGGTGATTCATAATTGGTAATCAAACAAATAAATGGGGAATATTCTATCAGAAAAGAAGATTTAATCCATTTGTGAGATTACTTAATAGGGTTAATGGCTGAATTTCCCTTAAAGCCTACATTATCTTGTGTCCTGTGATCACAAAACTCCAGAAGATCCATATGATAGTCCATACCACCAGAAGATACTTTACAAATGAGGCTTCGATGGAATACTCCTCATATGTATTGATGAAGAAGAAACTACAGTTGTCATGAAAGAAGTTCATTTAGAAGCTTGTGGTGCCCATCAGTCTGGGCACACTCTCTGTTCAAGTATGAAGGCAAGGATACTTTTGGCCTTCAATGATGTAGGAATATACATATTTCACTAAGAAATTTCATCCCTACAAAGTGCATGCCAACATCATTCATAAACCCCCGGAGTTTCTACATATAGCTAAATACTCCTGGTCATTTACCACATGGGGAATGGATGTAGTAGGACCTTATACTCTAGCCACGGCTAAGAAATTCAAGTATATTCTTTCTATCACTGACTTCTTATCCAAATGGGATGATAAAATACCTCTCAAAGAAGTCATATCCAAAATAATTTTTAGTTTTTTAAAAACTAACATCATCGCTAGATTTGGCATCCCTCATACTATTTTTGATGGACAATGGAACCAATTTTTGTTCTGATGAGGCAAGGAAGTTATATCAGAAGCACAATATAAAATCCAACCATTAATCTTGCTATCATGTAGAAGCCAATGGACAAATAGAGGCCCTAAATAATACCCTATCAAATATACTCCATAAAATGGTGGACAAAGATAATAAATCATGACCTGATAAACTTTTTCATGTTTTGTGGGCTTATTGGACTACTACCCGTACTGCCACCCATACAACTTCTTATTCATTGGTGTATAGAATAGAAACAATTTTTTCAATTGAAATTAAATTCCCTTAACATATAGTTGAAATATGTGATCAATTGTCTACATATGAGAAGTCTCAGAAACGGTTTGATGAGATGGAGAAGTTAGAGGAAATAAGATTGCATACTTTGCATCACTTGTAAGTCTACCAGAATATAATAGCACGAGATTTTAACAAGAAATTTCACCTCCATTCATTTCTTCATAGAGAATTGGTATTGGTCCTCAGGACTCAAATGATACTAGGAAAGAAACCTCCAAATCTTGATCCAAAGTGGGAAGGACCTTATTCCATACATAAGGTCTACTCAAATGAAGCTTAGGACTTAATCTCAATGGATAGAGATATCATTACAACTCCATCCAATGCAAGATTCTTTAAGAAATACTTTTTTTTAATTTCACAGATGTGTGTCCTCACTGAAAGACTTAAAACTGCATAGTGCTTCATCCTCACTGAAAGACTAAAAATGGAACATCCACCATGTCCTTACTGCAAGTCTTAAACCTGCACAATAAAAAGTCCAAGTTGAAATACATTAAAATGCATAACAACCATAAGCGTCAATGCTGCATAACGTTAAAATGAATTGAATTTTTTTCCTTATCACACAACGTTAAACTGTATGACACAATTTTTATGGTTAACGTCTTCTATACTTGATGTTAGGAGATTCTATATGCAAGAATCATTGATATCATTGATACTCCTTGGTGTCACATGATTCCTCTTCTTCCCTATGTCTGAATCAGATCTGCATAGGGGCCCCATTTCAATAACTACATGTGGATTGATTCCAATCTATTTGAGATACATAGAGATGCATGGATCTCTAATCATGGGCCCAAATGCAACCACAAATTTTTATTTTCTTCTCCTATATATGAAGTCGATTTATACATAGTGCTCTTTTAAGATACATGATTTGATTTTTTTTAGAAAGATGAGCACGGTGGATCTAAAATTGAGAAAACAAAAACATTACACAAGATAGAAAGAAGGCATTTTACATTTGTCCCTAGTAAGAAGAGGGACCATGTCACTAGGAATGGTGTTGATGTGGATTTCCCTCTCTTATAACACCTCTTTTTTTGCAAGGCCATTCGCAATATAGTTCACCTCCCAAAATGTATATGTGATGAAGTAGTTAAGGGAAGAGATTTTTTCAATGCAATTTATCCATTTACCTGCCAGCTTCCATTCCAATCTTGTTTGTCCGGTCCTAATGGATTGAAATAGTGTGGCCGAGTCACACTCGAACCAAATGTTGTTCCAATGTCATTGGAAATCGATATCCACTGCTCTAATGAGTGCCATTATTTCAGCTTCCAAAGAAGTGGTGTGCCCACATGGGCCATAATTTCATTCCACAACCTCCCCATGTTAATTTTGAAAGATTACCCCATATCCAAATGGCCCAGGGTTACCCTTGGAGGCTTCATATATGTTTCATTTCAGCCATCCATTAAAGGGGTCAGTCCATATCACCTCCATCATGGCCCTTGGTTTGGGATAGCAACCCACAACCCTTAATCTTCTGAGTATCATGAACTCCCTGACCGAGGTGTTACAATGCTCTTTAATCCATGAGCTAGCATTTTGAGTGGCCACCAGGATGTTCTTAATTTCATTGGCTTCATTGAATCCTGCTCAATGATGAATAGTGTTTTTTCGGACCTTGTATACTGCATAAATCAGTTCAGCACATGCCACCTACATTAGTGCAGTTATCTATTTGGATTGCTGAACTTTAAGTAGGTGCTGAATATATTGTATAGCCGAGATAGTACTGGGAGAATCCAGTTCAAAAATGATAAGGACTTCATTCAATAGAGTATAAGTTGTGTTGAAGGACAAGAACAAGTGTTCGATGTCTTCTCTATGATGACCACAAAGTGCACACCTCAAGAATAATGAAATCCCAACTCTTTGAATGTTCACATCCACTGGGATTTTGTTATGATAAATCCTCCAAATAAGTGAAAATCTAGAGGGAAGCATCTAGTTTCTATTGATAGAGCCAATCCAACTTACCTCACCCTTCAACAGGTAATTGTAGAAGCATTTAGAGTTAATAAGGCCAGCTTGAGACCCTTCCCATAACAATATATCCTACTACTTAATAAAATCATAGCAATCAATCATAGAGACTATTTCATATGGAATATCATCTATGTGTTGCATTTGGTCTTTGATGGATAAGATGTTGTCAATGGGCTACTCTTCGGAGTTTAGCCTATCCATGAGAGGTATTCTCGTCCATTTGGTGGACCATAATTTCATATTTGAGTCTGCATTGACCACCCAGCGTGAGTGTCTCGTGATTTTGATGAACACCAAATGTAGACCAATCCAGATTGGGGAATCCATGTAGCCATACCACCCATCAGTGAGTCTTGGAATAATTCTTCTCCTTAGAAAATAAATATAGGTCGAGTTTCTATGAATAAGACTCCAGATAAATTTGGCTAGTAAATCCAGGTTAAAACAGCTTAGATTCTTATTTCCCAGACCTCCCTGTTCGGTAGGCATGCAGCAAGTGTCCCATTTAGCAGTGATGATCTTCCTTTCCATCACATTTCCACTCCAAACAACATGGAGTTAATTTTTTTCACCACATAGGTAGGCCACATGTATACCATGAGATAATAGACTAGTTTTGAAATAACCACATGTTTGACAAGACATACTCGTCCTGCCATTGAGAGAGAATTTCCCTTCCAAGATGCAAGAGTTTTCCTAATCTGGGATACAACCTGGGTAAAGTGGGAGGCCCGAGGCTTTCCCCAAAATAGGGGAACACCAAGATACATAAAAGGTAGTGATCCCTCCCTAGGTCCCAGATAATTCATTAGTTGAGACCTCCTTGCCGCTGCCATGTTATTTCCATAGTAAATGAAGGATTTTCTCCAGTTGATTTTCTGCCCTGACACATTCTCATAGTGCAAAAGTGCCTCTCTAAGACAAGTGATGTTTTTCCTATCACCCTGCATAAAAATGACAATATCATCAGCAAAAAGTAAGTGATAGGGAGTAGTGAGACGTCTAGCCACTATGATGGTTTCAAGTTTTCCATTATCCACCATCTTAGTGAGCATCCTTCTCAGGTAATCCTCAGCAATTGAAAGAATGATTGTAGAGAGAGGGTCACCCTATCTCACACCCCTTGAACAAGTAAAATATCATGTCGGTGACCCATTAATCAGAACAGAAATGTGGATAGATTCCATCAACTTTGTAATCCAGTGAACAAAGATTTCACAAAATCCAAACCTGAGAAGAATTTGATTAATAAATACCCAGTTTATTATGTCAAAATCCTTTTTTATGTCAATCTTCAAAGCCACATTTCCACCCTTCATTTTCTTTCTCAAGAGATTGAGGCATTCCGAGGCCCTAAGCAGGCAGTCCTGAATATTACTTCCCTTAACAAAACCAAACTGGTTCTAGGAAATAATTTTTCCAATCACCTAAGATATCCTCTTAGCCAAAAGTTTAGTGATTATTTTGTGTATGGTGTTCACAAGGGAAACTAGCCTGAATTGACCAATTTTGTTGGCATTCTCTAACTTGATTATCAGGGCAATTAATTGGGCATTGAAACCTAGAGTGAATGTCCCACCTCTGAAAAAGTGTTTAACAAGTAGGCATACCTCATTCTGAATGACATCCCAATATCTTTGAAAGAAAAGGTTTCTGAAACCATCAGTTCCTAGAGAGCTATCTTTTTTAAGACCAAACATTTCCTCCTTGATTTTAAAATCCATCGGAATTTATGTGAGAATACGATTTCCCTCCTTAGTGATTAGATTAGGAATGATGTTGTCTCTAATGGGCTCAGATATAGCCCTCCCATTGAATATATTCTTATAGAATGAAACAATATGTTAAGAAAGTTCCTATTTTCCCTCCATAATTCTATCTCCATCTTTTAGTAGAGAAAAGGGTCTATTCACTCTTCGCACTCTTTGAAGGGAATTGAAGAACTTTGTCTTGTGATCTCCTTCCTGAATCCACCTAACTTTGAAATCCTCCTTCTTGATATTATCTCGGATCTTTATGAGGTTATTCAGCTTTAAGGAGAGATCAATCTCATGCTGCATGTCCCTCAAGAAATTATCTATTGTGGCCTCTGCTTGTATATCATGTAGGGAGCTTTCAAGTCCTTTAATTTCAATGTCCATCGATCTGAATATTTCTTTACTCCATTACCTAAGCTTGATCTTGAGCATTAGAATATTGAAAATTCATATCAAAGGCTTTTCAATACATTTCAATGAGCCCAAATTCTCTTGAACAACTCTTGAGAAGTCTGGAAGAGAGACCCATGCATTATTGAATCTGAAAGGAAGTTGTTTCCCACCATCCTTTCCAAGTAATCTAATCAGTATGGGGTGATGGTCGGAGTTGATTTTAGAAAGTGTAACACATGTGATTGATTTCCATGAATCAAGCATTCTTTTATTGACAAAGGGTTGATCAATTTGACTTGCCCTCGTAACATTGATATTTTTCTTGTACCACATGTATTTAGCACTAATGTGGATCACTTCCACTATGATAGCTTTCTCAATACATTCTCTAAAGTCTCTTGAAGAGGTGGAATTTGTAACTGGACCCATTTTCTCATCCTCAAGAAGGATGGAGTTGAAATCACCCGTGACAATCCAAGGATCCATGATATAATTATTCAGTTGCTATATTTTCCCCAATAGAAACCTCGTGTCGATCTGATAGTTGTGAGCATACACAATTGAGCAAACAAATTGCCTTACACCCTCCATAAAACTGCAGGTGATGATCTGGTTGTCCACATCAATAATCCTTGCAGAATCCATAGTTTGATAAGTGAGAATCCAAATCCTTTCATGACTTGTATCTTCCCTATTAGTACCTAGAATATTATATCCCCTACCACAGATCAAGTTTCTTAGATTTTTGGAGTTCATCTTGGGCTCCACAATTCCAATAATCTATGGCTTGTACCTTCTAACAAGGAGCCTGAGGGAACCTTTAGTGGCAGGGTTGGCTAGGCCCTGACAGTTCTAGAAGAAAATCCTCATTTTAATATTGATTTGGAGGCCACACCTCCTTTTTTACGAGGTTTCTGGGAAATTTTTATGTTGATTCTTCTTGTGATGCAATGGCACCCAAACTCAGAACTCTACTGTCCATACTAGGATTTAGATAAGAGTTTCCTTTTGTCTCTTTAATTTCCTTTTCCTTTTTCTCCATTTCTTAACCAGATTCCTTAAAGTGGACATGCTTCTAGACCAGCCCTCCCCGGGTGATTTTATCTTCCACCTCTACATCTAGTTGAGGATCAGTTAAGGACAATTGATCCTTTAATTTAGCATCAATCAAATCAATAGTGAATCCCTCCATTTGGATATCATGAACCATGATGCACACCTCCAAGGAGAGTTCCATCATTTTTTCATTAATGTTATCTGAGGAATTTTTATCCTTAGTAAGGTATGGAAGTTCAATGTTGGCTTTAAACCTTTCTTCTTCATCCACCAGCTCAGCCCAATTCTTTCCAACTACATTTGAGCATCCTTCCTCCTTAACATGCATCTTTCCTTTTTCTTATTCTTCCAAATTACTTCTCTTACTCTTTGGAACCTCCTTCCAAACTGATGTAGGTTGAGATGGGCTGATGATATTTTTAACCACATGGTAAGATTGAAAATCATGTCCAACCATTTTACAGTGTTTGCAAAATTTAGGCAAATTCTCAATCTCAAAATTTACCTCCAACTGCTAACCTTTTACATCCAAAAAAATTGTTCCGGTGGTAGTAGTTTCATGTCAATTTCGATGAGGATTCTTATATAGAGGCCCAAGTCCCCATTTATAGTGCATTGAAAAATCTTGAGGGGAGTTCCTATTCCTGATGCAATGTCATTCAGGATTTTCGAATGCTAGTAGACCCACGGTATCCCATGAATCCATGTCCAGACCTGAGCCGTCGAGAGTCTTTGATCGAATGGATTGAAGTTTACATCCCATTCCGACAGCCTCAAGAAACCTAGCTTTAGTCTAAGATTGTATATCCTCCAAACTTTGTCAAGATCCTCTTTGCACTCCAGGATAATGTGGTAGTACCCCTTTCCAATCAGAATAATCCTCCACCGTGAGAATCCCCAGTAGTGCGAGATTCTCAATTTTAGATCCTGAATCGACCAGGGATTCATACCTTTTTCAAAGGATGTTCTCCCTAATACCAAAAAATAGCACAGCTCCATTTTTTGTTGGATCGCAGCCTGATCCACCTCCACCGTGACGGATCCATCCCTGGATTGCTTGAGTACAGGTGCGTTTGAGGGAAACAAAGCTTGGTCGGCTCCAGTCAGCACCTCCATGAAGGAGACTGCTTTTTTGGATGAAGTGTGAGTAGAAAATCCATTAGAAGCCTCTATGAAAGACCTTTCTCATTCTATATTGAAGGAATCTATGCCTGTAACTGGTTCTAGAGGAATCGATTTTCACCATCATCAAGAGTCAAGGGGTTCTCCCGCTCACTCTCCATCTTCCGATCCACATGATTTTATTTTCATACCATCTTGTGTCTTAAATTTAATCATTCTTCTAGAATATGTTAAAACCCCCCATCTCCTATGTCAAACTCAATTGGTGTGGAAAATTATTTTTTAAAGAACTATGTATGGCTTGATTCTCATCTATATGAGATACGTAGAGATGCGTGGATCTCCAATCTTGGGTACATCCACGATCTTTAACAAAACCCTTTCCTTATATAAGAATCAAACCTACATAGGAAATGTTTAAAGAACTATGTCTGGCTTGATTCTTGTCACTAGCAAGACATGTAGTGACACTTGGGTTTTATCCCTTAGTCTAGTTATAACATGTATTTCTTTTCACATTAGTTTCTCTCTTCCTTACCGCATGATGTTAAACTGCATGGAAATATAAGAACTATGTTTGGCTTGAATTTTTCTTCAAAAAGATACGTAGTGGTCTTGGGTCCTATGCCCTAATTCATCCATCACTTAATCATAATACCCTTATTCTTCACTTTCATCACCTTTGTGTTACATAAGAAACCTCAATTCCTCCTTGTTTCTCACACCGGTCATAGCTCACGTGGTCTTAGAAATTGGCTAAAAGGATTCTCTATATAAGTAAGGTGTATTAATTTTTTTTTGGGGTTATCAATTGTCCTGGATAAAAGGCCTTAAAAGGAACAACAGAGTCCTCACTGTATGATGATAAACTACATAGTCCTTTAAAGAACTATGTGTGTCTTGATTCTTATCCCATTGAGATACGTAGTAATGACTATGACTTTAATCCTAGTCCCAGCCATGAGGAAATTTATTTTCCCCTTATTTTTCATATAGTAAAAAATATATATGTAGAAAACTTTCATTTTAGGTTCTCTCCTCAAATAACTCATCAAGGAAGCATGAATGTCCCTATTTTACATAGGAATCAGATCTATATAAGGGATTCCAAATTCATGGTCAATACAGATTCAAATATTTTTCGTATGCATTGAGTATTATATCCTTTCATATTTCACACTCTTAGTTTTTAATATTTTCATATCTTCATAATCTTTATTATAGTTTTTGGTGACAGAGTTTCTAACATCTGAGAGCTTTTTTTCTTGACTATGCAGTGCGTGCCCTTAGGTGGCCTTGAACAAAATTTTCCTACATAATGGGCATGTCAGTCAAAAGATGCCATTATTTGGATATGTATCATATGCCCTAGTTGGCCTTTCATAACACAACCCCCATAACGGGTTTTCCAAATGATGGTAATTTCGTTCTTGGTTATAGTGTCTTTGTCTCCTCCAAACTTTGATGACAATATACAAGAATCTGTATTTTAAAATAGTCATTCAGGTATATTTGTCCCATTATCTTTCTCTCGATATGAAAGTCTTCAAGACCATGGTTTATAAATTTCTCTATCCATGTGTTCAAAGAAATATGAAAATAACCTTGGATCACTTTCCCACATATCATATACTATTTCCATTTTTGGTCCTAGTCGTATGACCTAAAACTACAGACACCATAATTCCTATGTTTGGGTCAAACCATCGTAGAAATCATATTCTTTAGATTTTTTTGGAAATCATTGTTGGAAATACCCTCCCCATATTTAGGTATATTTCTCCATAAACTAAACTCTGTGCTTCATAAAATCTGAATCACCACAAACTTTCTTTAGTTTTTAGCAATATAATGTCAAACTTCTGGGAGATCTTTTTCCTAGATATGATGTACATGCCCTTAGGCGGCCTTGCATAAAATTTTCCTACATAACGGGCTTGTCAGTCAAAAGTTTCCAATACTTGGATATAAAGAATATGCCCCAACTAGCCCTTCATAACACAACCCCCATAACGGGTTTTTCAAATAATTGTAACCTCATTCTTGGAAAAGACTTCCTCAAATGCCTTTATCCCTCTTCCCATATCATTCTTCAGATTTAGAAATTTTCAAATCACTGTTTACAACTTTCCCTTCCATACCTGAATATGGTAGTATGTTTTTAAAAAAATAATCAAGAATTTGGGAGAGTCTCATACCTTTGGTCAGAGCTAAAGACCTTAATTAAAGCCACATAATGTCCTCACTGTATGACTCAAAACTGCACAGTACAATGTCCTCACTGCATGACTCAAAACTGCACAATACAATGTCCTCATAGCATGACTCAAAACTACACAGTACAATATCCTCACTACATGACTCAAAATGGAATAGTATGATATCATAAATTCCCCTTTCTGATAAATTTTAACCATTAATCATCCACCAAATTTGTATATAAATGGTTTTCCTATTCATGAAATATATCGGCATAATACAACCCTTTCATTCTTAAAATTACTTTCCTTGGAAAAACCACCCACTGTGGTCTTGATTCACCCAAAATTTATTTTCCCCTGTCTATCAGCAGTAAAATGTTAAATTCTTAAGAGTTCTTTTTCTTGATTATACAATACATGCCCTCAGGTGTCCTTGTATAAGTTCCTACATAACAGGACTATCATCCAAAACATGCCACTACTTATCTATGTAGCATATACCCTAGTTGGCCCTTTATAACACAACTCTCACAATGAATTTTCCAAATAATGGTAACTTCATTCTTGGAGGATACTCCCCTTATGTTGATACAAATTTTAAATCTGGTGACCATAAAAATCATGGCTCAAGATTCCCCTTGGAAATATTTAAAGAATATTAAAGAAAGTCTTAGCCATCAAGTCTTGTTTGAAATCTAATTTCAAAATTTATGGTCAGAGTTGTTCGAACTTAAACACTACCCCTTTATAGTCCAACATGAATGAATCTAAACTGCTAAGAGACGTGGTACTCATCAGATTGAGAACCCACAAAGGGAACTCTGAAAAATAAAAGTCGACTCCCAACTCACTAAACTTACATTTTGTATGGTTTAGGTAATATTGAGAAATGAAAATTCAAAATATATAAAGTTTGTGGGGTTTTCCATATAACCCTAGAAAAAAAATCAAACTATGCTTACTAGGCCCAATGTCTTAGGTAAAATAAGAGTAATTAGCGAGAGTGAAAACACAAATGATTGAAGACAAAATTCTTTTCATTTATGAAAATTTTCATAGAGGAGCATCCAAAAATTCGAGTCTCTCCCTTGTCCGAAATTAGAAATTATAAAAGGATTTCTACATAACTCCTTGTTTTATTGACATCCTTTTGAGCCCCATTAGCTACCTGTTGAAGCTTGTTTATTTGACCAGCTCCATTCTATTTAGCATGATGAAGTGATTATCCAGAATCTTCAATGGATTTTTCACCATCTTTATGAACTTATCATATTGATTTGTGAAGCTGGTAAAGCTCCCCTGTAATGATATCTAACTCTTGTTTAAGGCACAACTGCTGAATAGTTGTTTATTTAATTTTCTACTTCAGTCCCATAAACTTTTCAGTATGATTAGCCTCAACCTAGGATAGTGCTGCTTTAAACTCTTCAATTTTGATCGACAATTTGGATTTTATCAAGTCTTTCTGAAGCTTTTTCTATTTCACCCTCCTCTAAATAATCTCTTTCACCGTAGTATGAATTTTATGGTATTCAAAACCACTACATCCTAGTGTGATAAACAGAGATGATAGTCATGGAATTCTTGATGGTAGTTCCTCAAGGGGTATCTCAGACATTATCTTCCATATATTATTCCATGCTTTATGACGTGAAAAACAAATATCCTTTTGATGTTCTGGGTCTGATTCATAATCACTGTCATAAGGAGGGATGTATTATGAGATTAATGAACTTAAATAAGTATCATGTTCTGCTCCTTCCTAAACAATGGCTAATTCACCTTCCAATATTGTTTGAGCTGATGCAAAGGCTTCACCTCCAGACCTAGCCGTTGAAGTTGATAGCACTATATGGTAAATCAAGAATTATGGTTATGGTTATATTCAAGATATAACAAAATTAAATTCAATCACAATATAAGTATATCTTACCTAACAGTAGGTCAGGATCATGAGAAGACTCGTCCCTAATATTCTCAGTTTCATCAATTTTTTTATGTCTTTGGATGAGGAGTGTTATCTTTAATGTGCTCAGGATCCTCAGAATGAATCTCAGGAAGATTTTTTATCTCAAGATTCACCTGATTCAATGTCTCTACAATGATGGTGTTGACATTAATATCAATAATTCCTTCAATTATCATTTTCGTAGAAATTTATTTAGATGGAACTATATATTTCAACCAACCATGGTTAGAAATTTAATCATAAGAAGATTAACAGGACAAATAATGAAAACTCATGTCCAGTTTATTCTACACAAGGAACTCAAAAATCTTCTAAAGCATTTGGTATATTAACATGTTCTAATACTTCTTCAAAATACATGCCAAGGTTCATCATTTCATCCAATGATATCTCAGATCCAGGTTTAGTCTCACCTGTGGGAGCACTTGGCATGTTTTCTTCACAACCTTCCTCCGGCAACCTTTAACCTCGAGTATCTTCCACAGCAACAGTTGTGGGGTATGCGTCAGTTGTTTCTAGATGTTTTGGTGCATGTGATAAACCTAAAATATCATAGAATTGAAGTTATTTGTTGTTACATTTGATACCTTATGAAGTATTATTGATTTACCAGAAGCCTTCTCTCCTCTGCTAGCTGGAACGGGAGCAGTGCTGGGAACAGACGTTGGTTCCTTCAGCCTCAATTCCTCCTCAGGAACCATTGGATTGGTAAGAATTTATGCTTGTTCAGAAGCACCCCTTGTCGTTCCTTAAATCTTATCATTAGTTTCTTTTAAAGAATAATCATAAGAATCCCCTATAATTCCAAGAAGTTTAAAAACTTTTTCAGGAATAAAGACTAAAATTCATGATTATTAGGAAAAATTACCACTACTAAGAAAGCACTTAACCATGGATCTCTTTCTTTGGTTCTTTTTCTTCTTTTCCTTCTTAGGAATTATTGAATCTTCATCTTTAAAGATAGGTATTGTAGATCCAAATACCCTCTCTATTTCATCCTCCATTTCCTATTGGCTCAGAGATATTTCTCCTGATTCATAAGGTGATCCAGTAGCTCCAAGAGTAGTGCCTCTAGGGCTGTATTGTGGCGAAGGAACTTCAATTTTATTTCCTTTAACCAGCTGAAAATTAAGTTGATATTTTCCCTAAGTAAAAATGTTTTGACTAAGATTCAAATTTCAAAGTAGAAAATAATGTGAGAGAAAGGAATCTTACATCTTCAAGATCTATAAAGTCACATCATTCTTTGTCTAATGAAAGACAAATCTCTTCAGTGGTACCATGATCCATCATTTCCTTATCCCTATTTGTGGTAGGAATTGATTCATCAGTGGAATATATGATAATCTCCTACTCTCGAATGTAGGTCCTCACCTCATTGGGATTATCCTTAAAATGATTGTTAGAAAAATCCCATAAATCCCCTACTCCTAGAATATGCAGTCGTTCACATAGATCCATCCACATGGTTTCAGAATCACAGTACAAACTCTACCATGTTTGAACAGCCTCTGGTTGTATATGTTTAGTGTGTATGTTAGAGGGTTTTGAAGAGGATCATGTATCCTTGGATTTGAGTTTTTTTCCAACCCCCACAGTCATGGATGAGGGATGAGAAAATGGAACTTGTTTCTCTTCAGAATAATGGAAACCAGATCGCCTCGATGCAGCTTCAGTAGGGATTGATGAAGTAGCTCTCTTAATTCTGGCAGGAGGGTTATATCTAACATGAGGTCTCTTTGGTGAATTTGGAGTATCATCACCTCCACCATCTGACTCTCGCGAGTCATCCCCTGATGATAAATAATTATCTTCCAAACAAAGGGGTTCCTTCCTGCTACTTCTCTTTATCCCCACTCGAGGGACATCATGATTTAATTCCCCTTCAGGGTAAAATGCAACCTAGTTTTTGGCATACGAGATAGTCAATCTGTTTACTGCATCGGCGAAGGTTAAATTAAATACTGCCTTGATATTCTCCATGGATGTCAACAACCATTGTTGTTGGGAAACTATCAGATGTTTCACTAATATAACATGAATAGGAGGATATATGGTGTTTTTTTGCAGACATTTTAATTGACATGAAAATCTATTAAGAGCATTGGCTTCACATATGATTTCACCATCAATCCTTGTGGCTAGTACACCATCTCTACAAGCTAGCATGTATTCCCTGAACTTTAAATTGGTCATCCCATCATTAAAAAATCTCCCCATAGGCAGGTTCCCATAAGGAAATAAATGAAACTCATTATTCTTGCCTAATATGGCCTTTATGTCATAAGCATTATGGGATAAAGGATAAATACCAAAGAAATCCTGAACAGATGGTCGTAAAGGACTTATAAAAACATGTACCCCACTTTGTACAACATAGGTTCTGAAGTGAGTTTAAATTCATCACCGCAACACCTGTAATGGTCCCACTATTATAAAGGGAGGCTTCCCTTTGTAAATTTGTAGCAAACTCCTATGAATCTTGGCCAAAATAGGAGTTTCTAACCCTACCATCCTTTTCTCTTCCATCTTGGCCGCAATAACAAAGGTTTTTGGCCTCACGCCTCCTTTAGAGCCTCGGACTGCTAACAAATACACACTAATCCACATGGCCAAGAAACCTACTAGACATTTCTTTGTAGGAATTTTTGGGTTGACCTCATATCCCCATTTATCAAATCCTCCTTTCTCCAATTTTGGCCAAAAGGTGTTAGGATTACCTCTCTTTTCTTCTTTTGGATATCTAGTCAGAAAAATGTAGGTGGGAACCTTTTCCTTCTTCTTTATTAAAAATATTTCCATCCATTCCTTTGGATGAATATCCCTTCTGGTATGAGACTTCGTGGTGGTCGTGTTCTTGAGTTTGTTAAATATTTTTATCAACTTACAAACCAAATATGGTGTCTTCTCCAAGTAATTCCATGTCACCTTGGTAGGAATAAACTCATCATACATGTCTCCAAGTATTGGAGCTCTGGAAATCTTGTTAACATCCCATAAGCTGATGCCTACCTCTTCATGTGTTAAATGGAAGGAGTTAGTCTCTGGACTCCATCGGCTTAAAAATTCTAGCACAAAATCATCATTCTTGTACACATAAGTTTTCCCAACCCAGACGGCCTCATAAATCTCGACACCTTTCAATTCATCTGTAAATTCTTCACAAGTCTTACAAACCCAGTATGCCTACATCCATGCGTGTGTTACACCTCATCCTGGGAGGAAATCTGAACTTTTCTTCCAACCCTTGGACTGATTCATCTAGGAATCCCAAAAGATGAATGAATAACAGTGTGGTTGAATCTCGGGTGTGTGTGATTTTAAGTCTGGAGCACACAGGCTATGATGCATGATATGAGCTTTCTTTATTGTCCCATCATTAATAAAAGAGCCTGTAATGGAAACATCTACAGATGAGAAGTTGGTATAATCCTGAAACCAAGAATGTGGGACATAGTTCTTTGGGTATAGAATATTGACATCTTACATATGGTCATAGCTATAAAAAGGAAGATAGGTTCTTCGGGGAAAGTTAACATGATACTTCTTTAAATATTTTACTATGTTTGGAAGGTTGGTATCACAAACTTCTAAGTAGTATTGACCGAATACATTCATCATGTAATCAATCCTCTTACTGTCGAGTTCATCAGCAGTTCCAATTATTTTGGGATCCATTAAACCTACAAAAAGGATATATATAATCTTTTAAGTAAGTTCGTTTTTTTTGTTTGACAAAAAATCGGCAAAGGAATTAAGGCACGCAAGTATAAACTTGGAACACAAGTATAAATCAGCGTGCAAGTATGGCACCCCATTTATAACATGAAACAAAAATACATACTGGAATCTATGTGAATAACACTTACACACTGAGAGATGAAATTTCAGAAGTCATGAGGCTTTTCATGGAATTGAAGCCACTATATATAGGCGATGCATGTTACCCTGCGCGCAAAAATTCTGCACGCCGCAAACTTGCGTGACCAGTTGTCTCACGCGAATAACACATGTGCACCCCAGTACTCTTTTCTTTCTCCTTCATTACTTTACCTAAGTATTGGATTCTCTTTTCATTTAGGATCCAATTCTGAGGGGGGGATTTTGTTCACACTTTGTTCCATCAAAGATTTTAAAAAATGAAAAGGGGAAATAACTTAGAAAGAAAAGGGGAAAATACATGACGAAAATCAAGATTTTCAAAGGCATAAGTTTTGTATCGCCTTAGTCAGAAAAAAAATAGCATCAATGTGCAGCCTACTTGCACACCCCTATAAGGCATGCAGCCTACTTGTGCACCCAATTCCATTTCACCCAGGGTCCTATTTTTTCCTATAAATAGAACCTTAGGGCTATTATTTGTACGGACAAATTTCCTTGAATCCCAATTGCTACTCTGGTCTCCCTAGTGCTTCACCCCATTCTTTCGAAATTTTCAAGGTAGTTATTCAACACCTTGAGTGGAGTATTTAAAAGAGGATCATTGGACTTAAGTACTTTTAGTGTTTTAAAACCATAAAACTAGCGTGCCTAAAATGCCCAACCTTCCAAAATCAGAAACACTTGTGTGTCGCCTATTCCTCTTATAGGAACTTGAGTGCCCCAATTCTAGGATCACCTATGAATACTCTTTAAGTATTGAGCAAGGTCTCTCCCAAGTATTAACATCTATGTTTTTCATCACTTTAAGTGACCATCAGATCTCCAAAGCCTAATTGTGCGCCCATACTTTCGTGCCATTATCTACTTGAGCGCCCCCCTTTGATTCACTTACTCTCTTCATTTTACAAGTCATCAAGCCTTCCTCAAATCCATTCATGGAAAGGCTTATTCTTCCTTGGATCTCTTGTCTGAAAGGGATTCTGTTGAGACCTCCACCAAAATCTCATGAATTATCAAACCTTTGGGAAATGAACATTAGTGTGTCTCCTATTTGGGTTTTTATATCCATAGTCAGAGGTTTCCCACATTTTTTTCACAATGGGGTTAGGATTCATGGAGTTTTTGTGGGTTTGTATATCCATAGTCACATGGATCTTTATCCTAGGAACAGTGTTGGGAAGTTCCCAGTTTGGAGGAGGGTTTGGTTCCTGACCTCTCCCTTATCAAAGAGAGGACCCAAAACCTCAGGTCTCTGGTAGGGAAGGTACGGTTCACACTTTATTTTCCATGAAAGCATAGGAGAAGTCTTATTCCCCTACCAGGATCAATTTTATGGAAACCATTCTAGCATAATCCCCTATATTTTCTTGTAGGAGGTATAATCATTGCTCCTCCTCTCTTCTTCAGTGTCAAAGACCAGAGGAGAGATGGGCACAGGGACTCTCGTTACCCTTTCCCTCTCCCGTTGAGCTTTGTCACCATGGGAATCCATCATGGTGTAAGCCCCTGAACTTCATCCCTTCTTCCTTCAATTGGACCCTTGTATAATGTAAATTGAAGAGGTGGGAGGCTTGTAGGTCTCCCTCTTCCAAGTTTTCCTCGACCTCATCCACTCTGGCCACCGTAGGTGCACCCTCTTCCACTAGTGGGGGAGGAAAAGTGTGGGTGCCTTTATTGAATCTTTAAAATCCTCTTGTTTCTCACAATGAGAATGAATCACGTGGGATTAGAGATTTTTCATGGTCACAACATTTTCACGATCGAATGAACTTCGAGAACTCTGATTCCTATCATTATTAGGATACATAGGAAGCCTTCTTGGAGACCGAGATCACTTAATATCCTCTTCATGAATTCAACCCTAATTACCTTAATCTAGGAATCCTCCTTACAAATAAGCCCCAAATTAAACCCCTAAATCACTAAGGAATCCTTTTCAGGATATAATCCCAAACTCATTTCTCTCAAAGGACTATACTCTCCTGTGAGATTTATCAAACTATGTGGGTTTTGATACCCATCCATATGGGATACGTAGGAGGCCTCCCTAAGGTTAAAACCCAATATTTCAAATTAACCATGTTCTCCTTGGGCCATATTCCCAGCAAGGTATAATATAACTTGGAAACCCATATCCTTTCCAAGTTCATTGGGTTGTTTCAGCATAATTCTCACACCAAACTTTGACTAATCACCTTTCTCTTAGATTTCCTTACCACATGACATTAAACTGTATGGTTAGGTCCTTATCAAATAAGCTTAAAAGGTATGATGTGTTCCATTAAGTGGAACCAAATTAAGAGGGTTCTGATTCCATTCACAAGGATACATAGGTATCCCATTTTATGGGTATGATATGAGTATCAAAACAAACATTCATCTCCCTGGATGATAGTAAATTCTAGAGTGCCTCGTTGAGTGGCTTAAAAACCAGTATCATCATAACGATGATTAAAATAATCTTGAAATAGTATATGGGAGGATATCATTTATGGAGAACCTCAAATACATACAGATATCTCCATTAATGAAGAACCTCGAATACAAACTGATGATTCTAAATTTTACAAATGTTAATAAGTGATTGAAAATTCAAAGGGAAACTTAGGTTATACTTGGTGAATTAATAAGGATTCATGAAAATATCTTAAATTTATAAAAATAGTCCCATAGTAGACAATAATTTTCCCCCAAAAGGGTGCTATGAGTTTGAACTCTCATCCTCTCGACCAATGTACATTCCTAAGTATCATAAAGTTCAAACTTAATGAATGCCTGCCTTTAGAAAGTAGGTCACCTTTGGATGAAGAACTATTGGAAGTTTCTAGTTCCATGAATAAATACAATGGAAACTGCCTCGATGCAGTGATTCTTAAAACTAGAACACACATTTCAAGGAACTAAGAAATAGTGGAAGAGTGTAACAGTTCTTTACTATCACTTTTTCCATGCGACAATATTCGATACAAAACTGAAAACCATCATTAGCCATCTTCACGAACAAAACTAGTGCACCCCACGGTAATACACTCATCCAAACAAAACCTCATTGTATCAAACCATTGGTAATTATATGCAGTTCTCACAACTTAGAAGGTGCCATCCTATATAGAGACATCAAGATAGGATACACGTCTAGATATAGTTAGATCCCAAACTCGATATCTCATCAAGGGGGTAACACTAAAACATCTTCTGGAAAGACATTAGGGTACTCTTATATGACCCTGGGAAATGTCGACTGCTGAACCTTCTATGGAATTAGAATCAGCTCAGTCATCAAGGATGAAAAGGAAGGAACACACCTCTAACCCGTCTGAGGGTCTTGCTCGCCAACAAACACTGCAGGCTCTCTATCAGCATAGAAGAACACAAACTGACTCCTGAATCAATCCATGATAGCCTACACTGAATACAACCAATCCATGCTGAGTATGGAATCATATGGTTGTATCTATGGACATTGGAAATATACTCAAGAGGGGTTCTTCCCTAGAACTATCTCACAGTCTCTACATACTTCAAACATGTCAACTCAACCTCCAACTAGCATAGTCAATGCCAAGGGTACCAGAAGTATCTTTATCTCAAGTACCAAAGCATGGATAAGGTCAGGTGATATGAAGAAGTGTGTTACTCCTGAATCAAACAAGGCATGCACCCAAGTAGAAAACAAGAAAAGTGTACCTTGAATGATGTCTGGCTATCCTAACGCTGGTAACACTAATGCATGAAGCTGATCATGACCTACTCCATGACCCCTTTAACCTTACTGGAAACCACATCCATGACAGCACTCTACTCTCTAAGGATGGACAGTGTCCATGGGATGTCCTTTTCCTACCCCATATACTATCTGCTAATCCAAAACTAGTGCAACCCACTGCGGCTTACTCAGCTGGAACTGCCTCAATGGAGTAACCTGAAGCAGAACACCAAGCACACAATGACTACTTAGAATGGTTGGGAACTCTCTCCACTAATGACCTCAGCCTCCATAATAAAAAAAAAACCATCTAATCCCTTTGAATAGTCCTAAGAGTTGCTTCCCCTAGATAAATGAGAGTTTGAGGGATGGGACCTACCCCTGACTGAGGAAAAGCTCTTATTTCCTGACAACTAGGAACCTAAAACAACAGCCTTGCTTTGTGAGTAATCATGTAAACTCCCCACTCATGAAGATCTGGTTCTGGCTAACATCCTCTTGATGACCTCTACTCTATATCACCTCTAGATACACCTTCAACATAAACAGGGTGACCTGGCACTAGATATCTAGATGAAAATCCCCCTCAAAATGGCTCGTCTCAGCCTCCTCATATGGAAATAGGTTTAAAGCATATCACAGAAGATTCTTCAAATGGATCTCGAACTCTTTCACACTGGAGAGTCCCTTCCAAAGGGTAATCATCTCTTGGTGACTGGTCACCTTCACGGTCGAAGAAAGAAATTCATCTCTAAACTAATCTCATAACTCCTCCCATGAGACTTTCTACTCCTCACAATATTTGAGGACAAGAACCGCCACTTCCTTGCTTCCCCACACAACATCGTCAAATCCAACAAAAAATAGTGCTCCTTCCAAGAACAGATTGAACTGAAGCTATCTCAACCTCCTCCAACCAGTTTTATATGACTATATCTGAAATGGATCCCTTGTACCTCCACATACTCTAACACTAAAACTCTCAGCATATCCTACTCTATGTGTCATCATCATCAACCTCTACTTTTTAGTGATCTGTTGGAGCAACCTACTGAACATATTCTATGAAACCTTGATGAGGAAATCAACCTAGATCCGTACCTACAAAAGAACAAATAGTTAGAGCTCCTAAACCTATAATATGAAAGACACTTACATTAATTAATTTTTTTCTCTTATTTATTTTTGGATAACCTATCCCAAGTTATACCCATTCAAACATAGGTGAAAAGAAGAATGGTACATGATCCTTTTCTAGGTATCTACCCTGAAACAAGTTTCACCTTATTTAGTGTCCACTATAAGATTTAAGGTTCATGCATCAGATCACAGAGGGACATAAATACCCATGTCTCATCCAGTCTCCTGTGTTTATAGAACTTACTAAAATTAGCTGATACTGTTTCCCTACCATCCCATACAACCTCACCTATTCCTAACTCCAAACTCCATTACATCCCTAAACCAGATATCTAATACTACTCTATCACGACCCCCTACCCTCAAAGTATACCCCTCCTGGGCTGACAATGGGAAAAGAGAGATAGTGACCCCTGATTCCCCCCTCCAATAGGCCATGGGTTGGTGTCTAGAACCGAGGGTATAGTCATCACATAGATGGGAGGCATTACCCTCTAAGAGAACACATCTGAATGAGATAAATAAGATATACACCAACCAAATATTACTCAGAATAAAATATAAAAGAAAACCAAAGTACATAAATGTAATTTCATGCAAGAACTTCTAAAAATAAAAGAAAAATTATAAGTACCAAAAGAAAGATAAAGACATCAGTGACCATGATGACCAAACGGATCCTAAAAACCCTAAGCTAGTTGTAACAATCCTGATATCAAACCTACTCCAACTAACCTTAAAAAGATTTTATATATATGTAGGGTGAGTATAATAGTATACTCATTAGGATCCTCCCCAGAGCCTCTCATTCAAAAGTATAGAAAGTATTCTAAAGCACAGTGAACAACAAGTGAAACTAACTCATCACCTAAACAGATATATTAACTTCCCAACCTCACCATGGCTACTCTGACCAAATATCTCATACAACAGAATATAATATAATAAATAGTATCAAGGGTACCCCACTATCAATTCCCTCTAGTTTTCCACATTGACCCAACATTGGACGTCCTGAGCATCTCTCTCCAAAAGGATAGACCAAAGACACTTGGGCAAAGCACTACAACCACCACCTAGTGCAACTTACCACCACATCCATATAACCAAAAGTATCCAGGTAGTTTCCTAGATCCACCATAGCCCACATAACGTGTATCATACAACAAGTATTATACCTCAAGCCATTACAGCCCATACATCGAGTAAGGATCACCAATCCATCACATCCTATAGACGTTATACCTATATTATCCCTTAGGAAACTATATTCGGAATATATGTGTGTGAAATAACCACAAACCATTATAGCCCTCAATGCACATATAAGGGGAAAACTAACTACCATTCATACTAGAATAAGAAACTACCAAGAGAAGAGAGTGAGGCCAAAGGGGGTAGTCAGTCATCCATCCTCCCACTGAGATTTTGGGGAAAACACCCCTGAAGCCTCAAAATCATCAATGCGTTAGTTTCCCTATCATAGAGGGTGGAGTAGAATATAGAAACAAAAAAATTAAATGGTATAATATATCTCACAACCACACTATGGTCATAACCTAGTCTTATACTCAACTTCAGCTAACTTCTCTCAAACTCTCGGCTGCCACTACTAAGACTAGATATCCTATAAGCACACAACCATTTAAAGATCCACATTAAGTTACTTTATCTCTATTTATCATTTTCACTTTTTGAAAATAAATTCTTTAACCATTAATTAACCATTATCATTTCCACATTAAATTTTATTAGCATCACAACAAAGTTTCATGCCTCCAGGCATAATCAAACTGATTGAATGACTTCTCAGAATTATAAGATCAGAATTGCATCCCAACAAGCTCGAACCCCATGGGTTAAATATCATTTATTAATTTATTTAAAAAAATTACAAATTTACATATTTCTAGGTAATGTAGAAAAATATTCTATGAAACAAAACACAAGGTTATAAACATGGTGAGTAGATGAACTGCTTGTAGAGCCTTTTCCACCTATGGAAGAAGTGAAAAACCATCCAACTATGAGAAGATAAACATAGAAATCAAGTGGAATACTCCGCCCGTATTTGCCTCCCTTGGAAGGAGAGTAATTAAAAACATCTGTCTCGAGCAGTGGGTAATGTAAAGAAGATAAAAAACAACTGATTCAACAATAATACCACTTTTCAAATCAATGGGTAAGCCCAACTTCAACCCTTTCCATCATCTATGGTGTCCTCCTCGACGCTCACATGCATAAACTGATGCATCTTGCCACTCCATGCATCAACTTATGCCACAACAACTACACCTAGCTACCATATGTAGCAGAACATATCTCTAGGATCATCCATCCTAGGCTCACATCACATCTAGGCCTCCCCATCCCATATATCACAATACACATCCAGGCTCAGCTATCTCAGGCTCATATCACAACACAAGAAGCATGAATCAAACAAGCAATTGGGATCTATGACCTAAAACAAGGCATTCATCCTTCACACACAATGAGCTCTCATAGCTCCAAATTAGAAGGCACTCAGCCTTTACAAGAAATGGGAAACTTGGGCCCTACAAAGTCATTATATTTTATCACACAACCATTTCTTTATTCAACCTTGAATTAACCAATTCATTATTCACAGGTTCAAACTACAGGAAACCTAAACAAAAATCTATCACATATATCACAAATTAATTAAAAAATTAATTTAACATTACATTAATTATTTTATCAGAAATCATCAACATGTTTCAGGTTCATCAACTAATTTAATTATCATGCATATCTATATCAATTTGATTATCATTAAATTGTAAGAACAAATAGATTCATTAAAATATTCATATTTAACTATTTATCCAATTAATAAAAAATTCATTCTGGATTTACTTTTTTTACCAATTTCCATCAAGAACAACATGATAAACCAAGAAAAGCATACATATCACACTATCTATAAAATCAATAGGGAAATTGTTATCACAGTACAAAGCAACAACATCGTTACGTGATTGAAACCAATTCTTTAATCTAGTTAAAGTATTTAATTAGTTCAGTTTCATTAAAATAAAAGGGGCTAAATCATGCTATTTATATGATTTCATGTAAATTAATAGATAGTCAATGAATCCCTTACCTCAAAAGGTCATCTATGTTCTTCACACAAGATCAGATCAATGAAACAGATCTCTGATCACCACTCCCACAAGATATGTATCCACCTAAGGATACCGCAGCACCACCACACCATAAACAACCAAGATAAAACTCATTAGAAACATGGAAGATCATCTGTCATCACATGGTAGGAATAATGGGAAGAAAAAAAGATCAAATTGGGAGAAACCTCAAGAACTGAGGAAGAACACACCTTAGATTGAAGACAGGTTGTTACAAATCGAAGGAGGGAATCTTGGAATCGATTCTTAATGAAAGAATCCCTAAAATGTTAAGGATGGGGTCACCATGTTTCTTGGAGTTGAGAGAGAACCATTGCAGCCATAGGGTTTGACAAATCCAGCGGTTGGAAAATGTTTTAAAATAATCAGCAGTAGGGGATTACATGTTGTGTAATCCCCTTTTGTGTCATGTAATGCCTCAAGACTAGTTTCTATTGAAAAAATGTTTCCTCAACACTTTATTTATTTTTTAAACCCCTAAAAATTACATTTAGGGAAACCCTCTATCATGTCATGTAACAATCTTTCACGACATGAAAGATCCCTTCTTCCGGCTTCTTTCATCCAAATCCCTCTGGACTTCCTTCAAGCCTCCTCTGAGAACCTTAGTCTTTGGAAACATGAAAAGGGTTGATCCATGTGGATCTGGGGCCTTAAATATATGTGTATATATATATATATAATATAATTCTATTATTATTATTATTTCATATATATCATATACATTCATTAAATGCATCCTCAATACATTCCATTTAATCTATGAACGAACCCATAGATGGAAGTGTGTGTAAGTTCAGGTCGAACCATTAGTATAACATCTCAATAAATTGAGGATAATTTTGTAATTATATGACCATGTAATAATAATAATTTAGGTGGTGGATAAATAAAATAAAATAATGAAGATTGAGGAAGGATGTTACATCTTCTTTGGGTAACTCCTTTTGCTTTGACCAATAGGGCTTCCTTCATTGGTGTTATGACCAAAGGAAGGATTCAAGGATGAATAAAGGGATGTTGGGAGATTATTTGAGTAGAGTTTGTGAGATCCAAATGGCTTGAGAGGTTTGAATAATTCGGAGGGGTGAGTGCCTTTTTATAGTTGAGTGGGATTCTTGTAAATTTTTTAAAAGAGAACTTCACGCACATTTTTCTTATGAAAAGTGGCACCAATAATAGACCAAATTAGATAAAAGGGAGGGTATGGTCTAAATAGAGTCATAAAATGTATTTTTAATAAGTTTATATGTCATTTTGGATCTTAAGTGTAAGGTTTAGTCCCTTGTTAAGCTAATTTGTTCTAAATCGTTGTGATTAATTTTAATTATTTTTACTATACGTTTTGTTAAAAACTAAGTTGACCTTATTTGACATTATATGTTATTATGATTCAAAATATTGAATCCATTTTTCCAAATTCAAATCACATAAATTGAAAAAAAAATTAATTCAAATTTAATCCCGCAGATGGGGCGACAAAGCAGTTTTTAAAGTAAAAATGTTTAAACGTTTGGTAAGATTTTACATCTAATTTAAAGGTAAAATTGATTCCAATGATGTAAATTGTATTAATTTATTTAAAATTTATCTAATTAAACTTTAAACCAAATTAAAAATATTATTTAACGTTTTAAATAAATTATATGAAAATGCAGCTTTTAATTAAAATTCAGTATTTTTCACAATTCATCAAAAAATAAAACTTCACATACTAATACCAAAAATTTACCCTAAGCTAATTTTTATGTTATATTTTTAAATATTATGTTTATTTTGACATATAAATCAATAAAAGTTCCAAAAATTGGATTAAAAGTGATTTCTTCATTAAATGGTGGTAAAATTACTTTTTAGAAGAATATAAATTCTTATTCATAAATTTGGATTTATTCTTATCTTATATCTATAAAATATAGCAGATAAGTATTAAAAAAATTTATTGAATATATTATATATAAATTTTATTGAAAAAATTAATTAAATGTGGTTTATTTAATTTATTGAGATAAAATTGGGTGTTTATATAGAAAAATAGTTTTCTTAGAAAAGAAATTTCTCTATTTTCAAATAGTCTATAAATTTACTTCTACTAATTTATAACTGACGGATTCATTTTATATACATGTGTAAATAATATTTTCTCAATTTAGTTAATCATATTCACAACTTATATTCCAACAGTTGGGTGGTAGCTATAATAATATTTTAATAATAATATTAATAGTATATTATAGTCTGGTAAAAACTCAGCCTTTCATTTTACACAAGGTATCGAAGGAACTCAGCATTGTGTGTAACACAATCCAGACATAGTGTTGTGTATACCGTAAGCTAATCCAAGTGTTGTGTGTAGTGCATGATTAACAGGGTGTTGCATATAACACAATCCAAAAATAGTTTTTTTATATAAAAAACTATATTCAATGCCACGTGAAATGAAAAATATCAAAAGATTAAATTATTTTGAAAAAAATATTTCAAAAAATCTTGGGGTGTTACAGGAAGTATGCGGATATAACATGACCCAACTTATCGGGGCCCCGCCTGGGCAGGTAGTTATACTGAGTGTGTCACCTCAAGACTTCCTCTAATAGGCCGAGGGTTGGTGACTAGCATCAAGAATAAATAAGACACACATGGGAGGTCTTAGACTATTGAATACTTGCAATAAATTTATATCTCTAATTCATTATAAAACCATCAACCACTATAAATATATGAGTAATCAAGTTATATAACATATTCATGAGACATCAAATATCTATAATAATACCACAAAATCAACCATCAAAGGGAAGAAAAATATATAAAGATAATGTTGGCTGGAATGATAGATATATGATAAGGGAAAACACCTCCTCGATGGAAGAACTCCTTGGAAGAGATATTTAATACCAACAATTATCATCAAGTGTCACTAAGCATAAACTCCTCATGAGCTACACATTCAATCAATATTTGGCCATCTCACATACCATTCTACTATCAAGACACATAACTCCCCCATAAAAATATTGAATTTAGTGAAAGGATATAAGAAATAATTAATAGAATAAGGTAAGAAGTGAAAATAAGAGTGACATCCCTATTGAGGAGGAAGAGGATCAGTTCCAGGATAATAAGTCAGTTGTGAAAAAAAATATTGTGAGAATCCCAAAAGAAAACAAAGCACAAAAATAAAATCTAGGAAATAATTGGGAAAGAAAAAAATTAACATGGAAAAACTCACCAATACTAAGGATTAATAAACTGTGGGAAACTATTAGAAAATACACTAAAAATTAGAGAGTAAAAAATTCAAGTAAATCTTGAAACTTGAATTGAAAAATACATCATAGAAAACTTGTGTAAAAATACACACCATAATACACTCATATTATCTCTGAAAATCATCTCTAACAAAATTTCCCCTCTTAGAGATCAATCTTGAATACGGGGCATCATAGCATCACCTCAAAAATAAGTTGTTACACATGTTGGTCATTGTATCCCACTACACCCCGTTGTCCATGCCCAAAACAGTTACCCACACCCAAAATCATTTCCCACATATTTCTTTGGTGTTACATCCCTACACACTACACCCACCTTAATTTTTATCTACTCTACTCCATTTTATAGGGTTATATAGGCCACTCATAAAAACAAAGATAAGGCCATTCATTTTTTTGAAAATCGAATAAGAAATTCTCCTCACGTGAGAAATCCTGAAAATTGAGTTTCCTCTTTTTCAAATTAAAAAAAGATATTATCTTCTTTTTTAAAAAAATTCGGGCATAACCCTATTTATATTTCAACCTGAAAAAAAAAAAGATGAATTCCAACAAACTCAGTTGGAATGAAAACAGGTTGGTATCGCACCAACCATAAAACTTTGTAGAAAATATGATGACACCCTTTTGCCAATCCAACAGAAACCTAAAATCCCCCTCTACGAAAAATCAAAATATTGAGGTCTTCATTATACCTTTGTATTCATTGTCAATGCCATAATCAACAATATATAGTTCCCATATAATTGTGATTACCACATAATCTGAAGCATCGGCAAGAATTAATTGTTCCCCCTGCTCAACTTCAACAATGTAGTCCAAAACTCCTAGTGTATCACCATGATCTTTGATTTTAATTCTTTCTTCACTAGTGGTACTCTCTGAAGAAAAAGAGTTAGGTGTAAGACCTGAAACACCTAACCTGGCCTACTTCATCTTCCAATCCTTCTTCATCCTAGTCGATGGTTTTCGACTCATGTGTGCTGATCTCATGTGCCACAAATCTGACGAAGTCCTCTTCACAATTTCATTTTTTACTCCATTTCATGTATTTACATATGTTATGTAAAGTGTTTCATCTATTTTTCCTCATGAATATACCATTGATCCTCTAAATAATTTTCATATTCCATTATCAAATTAACTCCTAAATCCGTCATTATCAAGAGCACAAGCAGATTACAAATTACGACATATACCTGGAACATGTCACACATCCCTCAACATCAGCGTACAACCTACATACATAGTGATACAAATATCAAAAAAACCAATTAAATTAGAAGAGTCTTCATTTCCCATATTCAATATACCCAATCCACCTTCATATGAAGAAAATAATTCCCTCTTCATTCTAATATAGTACAAAACTGTGGAATCAATGACTCATTCAGTTTACAGATCAGACAAGTGACAATCAACACCAATTGAGAGTAAATCACCCTCACCCTATATAAGACATACCAGTATCCTCAATATCAGTTTCATTTGTCTTCTTTTATTCCTTATTATTTTTTAAAGCATAGTAGTTTCTTGACACCTGACCCTCCTTATTGCAAAATAATCACTTGAAATTTCATCTTGTATTTGACTGACCTCTCTGATTACCGCGTCCATCTTTCATATCTAGAATACCACTATTACCTAAATAATCACCATCATTGGTCTTTCGCTGAGTCTCATTCATCAACAATGATGAAATCACATCATCCAACTTCATAGTGTCTTTCCCGAACAGTAATGTGGTGAAGATATTATCATATAAACAAGGTAATGAATCCAAGAGAGACAAAGTGGTGTCCTCTTATTCCATTTAAATAGGTACCTTGTTACCTTTATCATTGATCTTGACCACCGTTGAAGATAGCATCGAAATAAGTTTGGTAAACTCATTCAGAAGATTACCTAAATCTCCATTCTCTGGCATTCACAAATGATACAATCATTTTTTCATATAAATGATTTGTGAGGAATTTTGATTTATAAAATCCTTCAAGCTTCATCCAGATCACCTCTAGATCTATCAGATTTATCAATTACTATATATTATTATCATCCAAATACATATAAATCATGTTTTTCACTGACTCTCTTAAATAATGTCAATCACCTCTCTCATCGTCATTGGATTCTCTGATTTTTTTCATCAGTGCCTTCACTATCTTGTCATGGACCAAAATATTTTTAATTTATTTTTTTTAGAGTAAAATCATTTTTGTCGTTAAATTGTTAGAAATATACATAGATAACCACCTATGATATCAGTTTTTGGGGGATACACAGATCAGTTTTGGGATAATAACTTTTTTGTGACAAAAATATTGTGAGAATCACCAAATAAAATGAAGCACAAAAATAATAACCATAAAATAAATGGGGATGAAAAAATTTAACATGGAAAATACCTCTAGCATGGATTATAAAAGGACCATGGTATATCTCTGATAAAACCCACTAATAATCAAATAGTAATAAATTCAAGAAAATCCAAAAACATGAATTGAAAAATACAACATAGAAAGCTTATGTAAAAATCCACACCCTGATACACCCGTCTACTCTATGAAAATCATCTAGGATAAAATGTCACCCCTCATAGATCAATCTCAAATATGTTTCATCATAGAATCACCTCAAATATATGTCCTTGTGCCCAGTAGTCGATGTAGTCCATTGCACCCTTCTTCCCTACCCAAAATCGCAACCCACACCCAAAATGGTTTCCCACGTATTTATTTAGTGTTACATCCCTATTCACCATTACCAACTTAATTCTCTTCTAATCCTCTCTCTTTCATAAGCTTGTATGATCCCCTTAAAAAAAAAAGATAAGAACATTCATTTTTTTTTTGAAAAATTAATAAGAAATGCTCCTCATGTGAGAAATCCATCAAATCGAGCTTACACTTTTTCAAATTTTAAAGAAAGGATATTATCATCGTGTCTAAAAAATTTAGGCTGAACTATATCAATCCCTTCTCACTTCAACCTAAAAACTCCATGAACACCCATGAACAGAAACATCATGAAGAAGAAATAAAATTCTAGAATCATAAACTCTATGGTTTCATCCCTATAATCATCCCTCAATTAACTTCTGTAACCATGGAACACAATAGAAGTGAGGAAGAGGAACTGGTAGGATTTTATTTCACATATAATCATAATGAAATTTCAATAGCAAGAAGAAAAAATAGCATGGGAAATCCTTAGGCAGACTCCCATAGCAGGGGGGTGGCTAAAACTAACTAGTACCCTATCCTTTTATAGATAATAGAAGATAACATTAAAATAATTATATACCCCCCAGGTGGAAGTGGCTCCGTAGCTTGGGAATCTTCCCTTGAGAAACCAATTCAAGTAGTGGTCCCTCAAACTTCTGCAACATGAATCCCAAATAAAGATAATTTGTATCAGAATGCATATACCCTAAATAAACTGCTCAGAACTAGCCATCCAATTTGGGCAGCATGGAAAAAAATTACAAGAAAACCCACAAACTCTCATCTCCAGCCAGTGGTGAAATGCCCACAAACCAACAACCCTTCATTCTACCAATCTTTCATTAACCCATTGAATGAGCCAACTTCTCCTCCTAATTTTCAATCTGCAGCTAAGATGTGTGATGAATGTAATACTTTTAACAAAACTAAGTTATGGCCTCCCATCTCACCTCCACGAACCATACGGATTCCATATTTATAAAGCAGCAAACATATACCTATATTTACACTCTAGGAGTAGCATAAAGGTATCTTTATGGTGCCAAATTTGTGTGGCTTCGCCTGAGTAGTCTGATCTTCCAATATGTGTATGAGCCTCTATGTGTATTACTTAGATCAACGAACAGCCTTCCTAAAGTGTGATCATGCAGTGGGAAAAATTGTGGTCCAGACCACTTCTTTATGCATTGGGAATCATCAAATTCATAGCCCAACCCATATTTTGGCCCAACTTGCCTACAATTCTATCTAGCTTAACATTTTTCATACCAATAACATTTTAGGCAGCCATTATTTCAAATTAAAATTTAAAATGAATAATTCAATTAAAACCCATTCATATTAAAGCTCATGTAATTCCATAACAAAAATTTAAAATATATTTAATATTGAATATTTAAAAATCATTGAAGTTTAATTCAAGCATGACTTGACTTTGTTAAAATTTCCCAATAACAACTCAAGAATTAGTTGTTTAAAAATTGTATTTCCAAATGAAAATTCACAACCATTAAAATTATAATTTAAAAATGATTCAAAAATTAAAGTTCAAATGTGTCCACATTTTAAGTTCATTTCTATCTTTCTACAGTAAACATCAATTAAATTTTCAATATACAACAATATGATATAAAAATACTTTGATATTTTAATATTAAAATTTCATAATGAGTTTATTATCATTTAAATCAAAAATTTAAGCTCAATTTATTTATTTACTCCAAACACATTAACACGTGAAAATATAACTTTTAATAGGTTTAAAATTTGAAATGGATGATTTTAATCTATGAATTATAACTAAAAAATAATAAAATAGGGTTTTATCACTCCACCACACTTATATTTTTTGAATATGGGAAAAATCATATATATGAATAAGAATACATACAAAAATAAAAAGTGAAACAATTTGTAAGATTATTTTCAATGTGAAATCCATTGTGTCTCGTTTATAAAATCAAATTTCTTTCATTGTTTCTAACTCACTTTCAAATTTGTTCAGCCTCATTCATTCACCCATGTAACATGTTTCCACCTAACCCACAATGAATTTTAACACTCGTCGCATGAATATAAAATTTATGTAAAGTTATACTCATATCAAAACCATGTAATTCATACCATAGGCTTGTTTAGATCCTAACTCATCACACAAGGTACAAAAAAGCATGTGTCAATCATGAGGATTTGTAAGGATTCCCATTGAGGCTAAGGGTCGGTGGGTAAGAGTTTAAAAATATAAGATCTCTTGGATCAATATTTCTCTTAGAACACAATGCATGATCAATCATTGCAAGATAATGAATATTCCTCACTTAAAGTTCCCAATAATGAATCACGCAACTTGATTTACCCTTTTCAAATCTAGTTCCACAAGTCATAGTAAGTAAAGTGCAATAAAAATTGTTCCACTTAACATTTTTCATTTTCATTATTTTTTTATATACATTTTTTTATTTTCATTTCTTCTTAGAGAATGGGATGAAAAGAGAATATATTAAATGAATAATGACTCATAACCTTTTCTTTTTGATGAGGTTCGTGAGTCATACAAGTGATCATAATTAAGGATTTAATCCCCACTCTCCATTTTTTCATATATATTTTTAACTTTTCTATTTCAAGATGAATCAAATTGAATTATTATGTAAAAAATGATTTATAGACCTTCCCCTAACTAATAAAAAACCCCAAAACTCACATAAAATATAGCACATCCCCATCTTAACATATGAATTACCCTAATCCCCCCACACTCATAATGAACAACGATCATGTAATTAATTCAAGGGTGAGGGTAGTAAGGGAAATGGGATTTAAATGTCAATAACCTATATGGAATTTTGATAAATATTTCAACCCATAAAAATCCCCTTTTGGTATATTTAGATCCTTAATAAGAAGGTTAAAAAGTTTTCTCGGGGAAATAGAGAAGAAAAACATGGGAAACACATTATGGGGGAGACATCTCCCTCTCTTATCATCCATGCCCGAGGTCATTGCAATGGAATAACTCTCGATACCCCACCTTACTCCCCTACCCATCTCTTTATAATACCCTTGAAAAAGAATATTCTCATATATTCTCAGGGGGGGCACCAAAAAAACCAACTAAATTCTAGGACATATATTCCCCTCTTGGAATAAACCTTATAGGGACTCATGGTGTCTTGTTCCCTAACACCCGCCATCCCTGAAAGAGTATTCCAATTTTTAAGACATGAATGGAATTTATTGAAAATTATGAATTCATCCTCCAATATGGCCTCTTAGGGTTGGGTCTTCCACTTGATCGAAATTTGTGAGGTATGATCTTCTCATATTCCAGTGAGTCAATAGATTATGCCTCTAGGTTAGTTGGCAAGGTGGAATGCAGTATGTGGTTCCTAATAACTTTCTTGATCCAAGAGACATGAAACAAATGATGGATGTGAATCGCGAGAGGTAAATCTAGTAAATAAGAGACACTACCAACCTATTCTATAAATAAAAAAATGCTATATATCATAGTAGATAACTTCAAATTGATTTTTCAAGCCACTGACTACTGGTGGTTGGGTTTGGGATTTGGTTCAACTTTATCACCAACTTTAAAATGAACTTATGATAGTGTTGGTATACCTACTACTTAATGTAGCTTTGATAATGATATATATGATGATTAAGAGCCTCATCATGGTCCCATAAAGAATAATCCATTGCCTATATCTTTATTTCAGCAAGAAAAAAAGAGCAAATTGTTGGAGGCCTCTGCCCATACAATACCTCAAAAGGAGTGGTTTTATGGATGAATTCCAAGTGGTAGTGTAACATAACTCAGCATATGGTAACTAGAAAGACCACCTCTTGGGGTAGTCACCAACGAAACATTAGAGATAAGTCTCCAAACAATGGTTAATAACTTTTGTATAGCCATACTTTTGTGAATGGTAAAAAGAACTTATTTGTAAGTGTGTACCCTCCAATTGGAAAATATCAGTCCAAAATTGACTCATAAATAGAGGATCATGGTCTTTGATAATAGATTTAGTAATTTCATAGAGCCACAAAATCTTCTTGACAAAGATATTGACCACATAATTTGTGGTAAATATGTTTCAATGCAATGAGGTGAGTATACATAGATAGGTGTCAACTACCACTAGAATGATTTCATATCCCTTGGACTAGGAAAGCATGATGATTAAGTTAGTAGAGAGGTTATCTGAAATCACCTCTAGAATTAGTAAGGGTTGTAGTAGACCAATTGTGGAGAGTGTGGTGTATTTGAAGCATTGTTAAGTCTCACATTTTTGGACATAATGTAAAATATAACACCTCATGAAAACCCAATATAAGTTTTCAATGAGCTTTTTAAATGTTCGATAATACCCTAAATGGATGCATTGGAGAGACATATGGAATTCAGAGAGCGTATGTGGAATCCATGGAAAGGGTAGATAGAATATCTAAATAGCCAATATAAAACAATAGAAAATGATGATAGCTAAACCCTTTTGGGGAGGTGATTCCCTGATTGAAGCTGGTGAATTATTTTTTGGAGCTAGGGGTCATCATGTAGACCATTAGTTAAGTTGTGGCCTTCCTACCAGACTTGAGATTATTTTCAAAGAAAGATATCAAATGGTTTGATGCTCCAAGATAAAGTGTCTACTACTGAATTATCTCAACTAGGTTTATATATCACTTCAAAATGGTATCTTAGTACCTTATCGATCTATCACTGCTAATAGGTAGTGGTAATATGCAATTTTAACAAAAACATTAGACTTAATTGATTGTAATAAACAACAACAGGTCATCCAATAAGTTAGGGACATCAATGATGAATAATTAGTACCATAGCTATAATATTTTTTTCATATGTGGAATTTTATAGATTCCTTTTAGCAAGAGACTTGATAAATTAGGTTATTGGATGGAGATATTTCATAAGTACCACACCCAATCCTTGATCAGATGCATCGCATTCCACCTCAAAGAGCTTTAAAAAATCTAGAAATGAAAGGAGTGGGATTGTAGTAAGGGTGTGCTTGAGGTGATAAAAAAATTATTATGAAGATAAAATCCATGAGAAAACATCATTAAGAATTAAAATATTAAATAGCATAATGATTTTAGCATAATATGTAATAAATTTCCCATAATGATCATTGAGACTGAGGAATTCCCAAATCCCGCACACTGTCATGGGAGTTGGACAATAAAATATAGTCTAAATTTTTTCAGGATCCAAGAAAAACATGCATGGGAGATTATATGGACTATGTATTCCATCCCACATGGAAATTAAATTGTTGTCACTGAGGATTTGAAATACAACCTCTAGGTTCTATAAATGTAAGTCTTTTACTATGTTATATACTAGGATATTATCAGAAAATAAAGTGATAATTAATACAAATAAGGTCGGAACAAATCATTAATTGTAACTTTAAATGTTGAAGGGGAATTGGATGGGACAAAAGGAATTGCCCAATATTTTTAGTGGTCATTATTGGCACAAAAAGTCATTTTATACATATATTCATCCTTTATTCTAATCTGATGATAGACAGACTTCAGGTCCAATTTAGAAATAGGCATAGTGTCATACAGTTCATATGTCAATTCATAGACCAACAGAATGGGTATTTTTTTGGCACTATGGATTTATTGAGTGTTTTTTAATCGACGCACATGCTCCATGAAATGTATTTTTTACCAAAAAAATTGATGGAGTAGGAATTTGTACTATATTAGATAGTACCTAATTAAATCACATCCCTAAATTTATTCTTAACTTAATTTTTTTGGGCATGCAGGCATGATAAAGTTGGACTGATTTTGGTTCTTGTCTCAGAAGCCAAAGGATTCTATGATCATTGGATCTATGAGGCACCAAACCACTAGGCTGACTAAAAATATCTTGGAAGGATTTGAGGATTCTGTCGCAAAAAATGTTGGGAGCAATGAAGTGAAAAGCAGATCACATAAGAGTAAAATGGAAAAAACAGAAGAACAAGAACACATATATTTACATTGTTTAGGAATACTACCTATGTACATGTAGAGGAATAATTTCACTATATGTCGGGATCAAAATTACAAGGAGATAATTAGATTTTATAACACATGAAACCCTAGCCTGAAATGGGAAAATAAGGAGGACAAAGCACTATTCCACCAATCATCAAAAATTCTACTGGGATATAGTGAAAGGTTCCCACCCATGTCAAAAGTGATACAGTGGTAGTTGAATATAATTATAAGGAGATAGAGTACTATTGAATCCAAATTCAAACCTATTATAGTGTTCTATCAGTGTCGTTCATTTAGCTCTGCTATAGTGGACAGAGTTACTAGAGTTTCCAAAAATTTAGGTCGGGGGCCTTTGGCCCCTGAACCCCCCCGATAAAGGGCATTTTTCCCCTGTAACCCCCTCAATGAGCTTACCGTGGATCTCGACCAACGAAGGATATAGCTTGGTTAATAGTATGGTCCACAATCATTCAACATAAACATCATCCAAAACAAATGATCCTACACCAATACAATAGAGTCCATGGAGTTAGTGTCTCTACTGAAAATCCAATTAAAATACCAATTATCCAAGATCCATGGGTTTGGGGTTATGTTTGAGTCCACTAAACCCTAAGTGGATGGTTTTTCCATTAAAAATAGAATCTACTTGGGTTGTGTTTTCATCTTCATAGAGGATATGCCTCTGGTCCTCAGTGGTAAAATTCATAATCACGTTTTTCCAATTAGTTTGGACTTCCCAAAGAGTCCATAATTAATAAATTACTAGAATAAAATCCAAGCCTTAAATATTAGGAAAATTATAATAAAGGAACTAGGTGTACATTCTAAGTTCCAACTGAAGGCATGCACATAGGTAGTGTAACCACAACTGGTGTCCATATCCGATCTTGAAACATTTTTTTCCTACTGCATGTACCACTAATATGAGTAATAAAGTGTGTTTTAGGGATGTAAAATTATGTGTGGCCTCACACAATTTGAAATTATATATTTTACTTCATCGAGAGATCCTCCCTACCCTGATCCAGTCCCTATAATGGTGTCACTTTTCATATGGTGGGTCACTCTAATATTCACCCAAAAGTATAACTAATATTCTTGAATCTGGGCACTTATGAATGGGATTAAAAGGATTCCAACACTTGAATCAAAGACCCATATTTCATCTTTCCTCTCACTAATAATAATATATGTTTCAAAATCCAATTACATAGGGGTTCCCTTGATAAGGAAACTCCTGGAAAAGACCATTCTTTTCAAAACCAATCCGTTAGTCAGGCAGAATTTTCTACCAATGTACTAGGTTGTGAGCTGGGATGCAGAGTTGAATACCACCCAATACCTTATTGTCCTGACCAAACATGTGATCTAGTTCCTTGGTTATGAATTAACATCCATTTATTTATATTTATTTCAATGTATCATGCCAATCAAATTGATTGCAAATGGGTCCTAATGTTGTGGATTCATACATAGTTTCGTATCTCATCGTAGAGACTATGGATGAAATAGTGGATGTATTACTACTCAGGATTCCATGAAAACAGTGAATATATATACTCAAATTGTTCTACATACTCCTATATTATCACTTGTTGTTGTAGGATGGACAATTATTCATATGGATCCTCGATATCCATCTCATTAAACTACTATATATAGGATGAACTTCTTGCACAAAGGTAAACTAATGGATCACTCCCCCTTTTATTCTAATTTTAAAAAAAGTTACCTTAATTTATTTTGGAGCATAGTATATTCAAAATAATAACTTATCTCATGAAATCCAACCCCTTGGACCAGTACCATCGATCACAGGTAATTTCACGCACCTGACTACTACCATCTGGTCGAATCATGCCTCAACATAGTGCACAGCTAGTCCTGGCTCCCTTTTGTGCTTATCATATACCGAATACTCCATGCCGTATGATGTAAACATTTATAACACCAACATTGGGAAATACTAATCATGTTGTAGGGTTTTCTCTTTTTTTCATGTTAGGCACACCATACTCTTGTGCACCTCTGTCTGTTCTCTAGCTTGATATTTCAGGAGTGTAACAAGTACCTTATGGAAATTACTTCATTCCATCTACTCTAAATCTTAGTCTTATTGATTCAATTTTATTGACTCCAATTTGGGGAATGAGGATTCAAGTCATCCCAGGAACTTCTCAAACATTTCCAAGAAATTAATTTTTTTGTGTCTCTATCCCAAACTATTCTACAAATGGTGGTCACACCCTTCCTTTGGGAATTTTTTTTCTGATAGGTTACACCATTTTATAGAGATCATAATCCATATTAAGTATTTTGAGAGCTTTAATAGGAAGTTTGTAAAGTTTTTTGGGAGGAAATAGAGATGAGGACTAGGGGAAATACACGAGGTCACACCAAGGGTAAAAGCCTAGGGTAAAAACCACATTTAAGATTTAATGGTGGTCTCAGATTTCACATCTGAGACACCACTTAGTAGATATCTCATTATTTCAGAAAAACTATGCATGCATGATATAATATATTTAGTATTTTTATTATATCAACACTGAGGCTCTATAGGGCCTCAGAATCTCACGATGACTTAGTGTAAAACTTTGAAAATATTACATAGAATATTCTAAAGTGTTACACAGAAAAAACAGAGTTGTTACATTAATAGGGATTTTAAGCTTACATAAATCCATAATAAACACAAATATTGAATAATTAAATTTCCACATAAAAATACATGAAATTTATTAATATAATAGGGTTAAAGGATCATCTAAAATTGAGAATCCTATAAAATATAACTATTCACATTTTTATTTATGATCACATATCCTAAAAACTTTAAGATATTAATTGAAGAATAAATTTAAACTTAAAACCTTATAGTCCTTTTGGAAATAATGATATTCACTTATGGTAGTTAAATACAACTCTTTAAATTTTTCTTAATTATCACATATCCTAAAATCATTAGGATGTAATTTGGAGGCTCATATTAGTCATAGACTTTTATAATCCTTTATTGTTTAAATTTGAACTTCTATAAGTCCAAAAATACTCCTACTTTCCTCTTAAACATAATTTTTTCATAATATATTGATAAGATAATCAAACTAATCTATGTTAATGAAATAACACTTATTTCCTTTTAGTAGTAATATTTAATAAATAAACTATTATTTCCATATCACATATGGAATTATATCTATTTGGATAATTTTCCTTTAAAAACAAGACTTTGTTAAAATATACCACTGGTGGGTGGTGGTAACACATTCCATTAGATTTCAACAATCATATGGATAAAATCATTGTCCTATATACAACATTTTTATCCTTGTCTTATTCTCAAGTATGTTACGGAATCTAATGAAACATAAATAATGTGAAAACAATTATTCATCACATTTTTTTATAATAAGTATTTGTTATTGATAAACTTATCTTATAAAATAATAGACATGAGATAAAGATGAACACCCTTTAATTATATTCATATGAGATTGATAAATTCTTTTACATTAAAATCTTTGATGTAACAACCATTTACTACATAACTTGAATGAAAACTATAGGATCTGTCAATTCATAAATTGATTTTGGACTCCTGTATATTCACAACACTTGTGAAGTATACATCATATACTCAATAAAGCTTAATAATTTATTTCTATAATATCAATACCTAACATAGACATTCCATGAAGTTTCTAAAACCCTTTAAGGTATTATGAATAATCAAATTATTTGGAATTATTACTCCTCCTTTCTGAAAATAGTAGGATTTAATGACCTTATTAAGAAACTTGAAGAAGTATTTTTTGACCTTTCCAACTAACTTTTCTTCTCCTGGTTTAAACTTTTACTCCTTTATACTGTCTATACAACACCACAACATAGAAATCATATTCCCATTTCAACTATACTCAACACATTGAGAATAACCTAGACATAATTTCACCATTTTATCTATTCTGAAAACATTTAGAATAACTTGGACAATATATGGAAAATTATTCACAACATTTTTATAATATCACGTAAACATTTCTTGAACTTGTTCACATTGTTAAAAAATTACATAGATGAAAAATGAATTAATTAATTAACTATAATAAGACTTAATTAAATCACTATTCTCTTCACATCATCAGCATACTTAATCATATTAAGTATCATTGAAAATCCCAATCATATTGAGTATATAAATGAATACTAAAATTAATTTGGTCAACTTTTATATAATGACTTTGAAACCCTAAGTGAATCACTCTATACATCTATAAGTATCTAAATTGACCCATTTAATAACATCAATAGTCGGTTTATTTTTGAAGGTGTTTCTCTAACACATATAAATTTTCTTACTTAAGAACTTTTCAAGAGAACTTTTCTTAAGTAATAAGTCTTATGAGTTACTTACATTAAGCTTCTCATTCCAAAGGATTAATCATTATTTTTTATAATTATGATTCTATTATATATAATATAATCTTTCATTAGATGAGTATCAGGTTTTATGAACCATTTAATAAGGCCATTCACTAAATGGGACCCCACTAAAATAATGACCCTTTTAAAATTTAGCATACTCATTTATGGGAAAAGATATATATTTCAATAAGAAATGGTTTTTCTTTATAATTCCTTTCACCATTTAGTTATTTAGGTAATGATTCATCCCAATAATATATCATATATGACTCTTGTATGGTTCATAAGACAACTCTTTGTCTAATCCATCATATGGACAAACTCAATATCGTTCCTTTGGTATCCTTCTTAATGGTTTCCCAGCTAATTGTAACACAAAGAGACTGCCTATACTAACATAAGAAAATCCAGGAGAACCCTTATTTTGAAAAACCTACCCAAGGTAATCCAATGTAACATATTTATTTCTTTCCTTACATAAGATAGTCTATGGGAACCCTAATTTATCATAACGTTCCTGGTTGGATGATTGAGGTCTTTAAAGATGCCTCTTAGGAAGGAATATAAAAATTAGTATTTTTAGGGGATTTAATCTCACTATATTATCTCATGTTATTCCATGTATGTATGCATTCTGCTAATGATTTTTTTAGAATTCCTATTCCAACCACAAAATTAATGTGGTTATACAAAATTAATGTGTAATTATTTACATAATCCCCAGTATATGCTACTTACTAAAAGATAGAAGCCAAACACATTCAGGAATATCTGAATGAACATCCTAAATAATGCACATTAACTCTTCATGTCAAGGTTTAAAGTCATATGATATTGAAAAACTCCACATGAGTAAGCCCAAATCAATTTATTATCGACCCCATTCACCTTCCTAATTAAGGAATAGGCCTCCAGGTAGGTAGATAGTCCAACCTTGAGTCCCTCTCCCCAAGGATATTTTACTCAAGAGATAATTCAATTCATAATAATTCTTAAACCAAATATTCACAAACTTTTCACAAATACTAAATTCAATATAATAACTCCAATGAAAAAATGGGTAAAGGCAGATGAAAAACTAAATTTTATGGGGTTCTACCTAGAATGTGATGCAATGATCTATCTATTAGAAGCTATTAAATAGTTAAAATAAATCATACACATTCATAATATAAACAATTTATTTATTTTATACCTTGGAGGTTACATTTAAACATAAAAAATTACTCATTATTGGTCCAACAAGGATAATCCACACCCTTACAAGGGATGGCCCATAAAATTTATAAATAAATATTTTTATTTTATAATCATATTGAAGGCCATATAATTTGATAAAAGGTATATTACATGTACACCTTTAATATTTGGAATATTTTATTAATAAATGTTTCAATATATATATATATGTGTGTGTGTAATTAATTATAAAAAATTTATAATTATTTAATTTATAAATCCTTTATAAATTAAAATATTCCCAAAATACCTTTTATTATGATTTGTTAATTTTCTAAAAACCATAAAAATTTGAAAAATATATTCCTAATATTAACTCATTAATATTAATGGAATATTTATAATTATTTTTTCTAAAAAAATTATTAATTAACAATACACATTTTAAATTTAATTTTCAACAACCATTTTATCAATTTTATAAATATTCCAAAATATAATTTTTAATTATTTACAAATAATTTAAAAATAATTTAATTTGAATTAGTATTGAAAAATGAAATATATTTTTTATTTTTTTCACTTTATTAATATGCAAGTCTTTTTTCTCATGATTTCTTTATTTCAAGAAAGATATTATAAATCTAAAGTCATAAACCCATCTCTGATACCATTTCTGGGTTTTGTAGGGTGTAATAACACATATTAAAGAAAATTGGAAGCAATTAGAACCCAATACTAGGATCTATATGAAAGAATAAGTGAAATTTAACAAAACATAAATAAAGAAACTACTGTAAAACCATGTGTACCTTAAACTGTAGATGCCTCTACTACACCTTGATCTTCGGATGATGGTGTTGATAAAGATCATAAATTGGAATCCAAAAGATTTTCCAACTCCATAGGTATTCACAAGATAAACTGAATCACACATATCTACTTGTGCGACTCTTCATCCTCCATGATGTGGTCACATCTCATGGTGCAATGAAGGTGGGATAAAGGGAACATCACGTATTAGGGGGCATCAACCAGGAAAATGGAACTCTCCCATATCTTTTCCCATATATATAGTACATAACTTCCAAAATTACATCAAATGAAATATCATCTTTAGGGAATATTCTTTTCAAGGTTATGCTTGGCATTAACGATTTAATTTAGTGGGGATTTAATGAGAATTAATAGAGATAATATATTTTCCATTATTAGAGTTGGGATTAAAAATCCCATATTCATTATTCTTTTAAGAGGGAGATAACTCTAAAAACTTTAGTGGTGAGGTAGGTCAGTGATAATAGATATAAAAAGTAAGAATATGATTGTGGATGAGTATCTGGTGACATTCAATAGAGGATTGAACGATTTTCATGAAATCAAGGTAGGTGATTCTAAATTTCTTCTTCTCAAAAAACCATGTGAAATTAATATTCTTATGAACTTTCATGATTATATAAGTCATAAGAATTTAATATAGTGATGAAATGATTAAATTGGAATTTTAAATAATTGATGAACATGAAATTGAAAGAATTGTTATTCTTATTGAATAATTTAAATATGATGGGTGTAGAATTACTGGATTATTATAGAGATTTATAAATCATAGAAATAAATATGAGGAAATATAATTCTATGAAAATAAAATTTGTATGGATAAATATTGATGTATATTTATAGTGGGAAATGAAATTTATGGTATTTGAATATATAAATTATGAAATAAATATTATATGATTATTTTTAAGATTAATTATGAAATAAAAGATTCTTTTTTTAATTAATAAATAGTGGAATTAGAGAGTAATGAAAAATATGAAGTAGGTGGGAATAATAATCTTGATGAATTATTAATATTAAAAGATTTTGTAATAATGAATATTTATGAAACTAGATTTAAAATTTAAAGATGAAAGAAAAGTATAATTTTTTGATGAACGGATTTAAATTAATTTGATTTTTGGTAGAATAACAAGTAAATTATATCTTGATTTATATTTACAAGAAAATATCTTAAGAGAAGAAAAATATCATGACATGTGATATTGATGATTTAATTTTGATTATTATTCATAATTCATATGTGAATTATATGATGAAATGATAATGCTGGAATTGTTATTAGTAATTGATATTGATCATTTATATGATATTTGTTAAACTCTATAATGAGAAATTAGATCTCAGAGAAGTGAAATCCTAAATAAAATACTTTTGAGGGGAGATGTTAAAATTTACAAAATTTCCCATGAACTATTTCAATTTGGAATTGGTGTTGTCCCACTTTTTAGGATTGTGTGTTGATGTTATTGTGGGGGATAGGGGACAAAGTGATAGATATTCACATGGGTTGTGCCAATTTGTCATGGTTCCATGACATATACTAGAATTCAAGATTTTTGGTAGTGTGTTGCATAGGGTGGTTTTGATTATTTAATGGTCATGCTAACTTGGAAATAAGTCATACTAATTCTTTTAGGGGTTGTGCAATGTATAAAATTTGTGACATGATGATAGTGGGATGGGTATATGGTGATGTTGGATCATGAATATAGTGATAAACCCTATATAACCTCTTTATCATGAATAAAAGGAGGTGTGGATGTGTATTCGTGTGAAATATGGTCTGGCCTGATTAAAAAGGGGCTAATTGATATATGTTGGATATGTGATTGGTTTGGGGTACTAGTGTATGTATAAGATATGAGTAATATTAGTGATGTGGTGTGTTTATACTCCTTGAGATATAAATTTTTGTAGACCTATTTGCGAGCATGGTATGTCTATGTGGTGTGATCATATTCCGTAGGAAATTTGTATGTGTATTAGCCTAGGTGGGCGAATTAATGGATAATAGAGGTCAAAATTTGTTTTTCAATAATATTTAGGGATGTGGGAGATATTACTAGTTCTGTAACTTTAGAAACTAAGAAATTTTAATTCTTAGAGTTGGTGAAATTTTATATAATTTTGGAGAAAATAAGTAAAATAGTTATTTTGAGATTCTCGTAATGGAATTCTGAACACACCATTGGATTCAGGATATAATAATTACCCTTGGGTGGTGTTTTTGGTAAATTGTTGAGGAGGTTATATCTTCCTATAATTTTTGGGTGTTTGTGGAATATTATTTATTTAATTAATTAGTTTAATTTAACTGAATAATTCTCATTAAATAAATCATGTGGAATTGAGACATTTTTTTGGCGAAGACGTTGATATATTAGTGGATAATATGGATCTATATATTTTAATGTGGTTAACATGAGAAGTTAGATATATAAAGAGGTGGATTAAATATAATTTTTGAATGGAATTTAATTTGAGTATTAATGAGTATTTTTCTCCTTTATATTCACTTATCTTAACAATTTCTTAGTGATAATGATTTGTTGTGGTGAATTGGAAATTAATTAATAGAGAACAAGATTATGGATGAATGTTATTTGGTGATTATTTGAGAATATAATGATAACATTGAACATGGAATTGATGTAGACAATTCTATAATCTCATATATTAATTTATCCATGTAAATTTATGAAAACCATTTATAGGGTCATTAACATAGTTGAAAGGAATGAGAATTTCCAAAAGGTGATTTTATATAATTCTAATAGAAATAGCAGAAGATTCATCTATGATGTTTGAAAGTCTACAAGTTATGTAGACCAGAAGGTGAAGATGAGAGACTCAATCAAAGGTTACCACTTAAATTGGTCTAGAGGAAGCAGTGCGTTAAGCATAAAGGGGTTAATGTATGAGTACCTCTATGAATGTTTCAGATGTTGGCATTGTGCACTAGTTGGAGGAGTTGGGGTAATGGAATTCCTAGAAATAGAGGAAATAAGCCCATATAGATCAGACTATGTCAACCTATCCCTATAAATATTGAATGACAGTGGCTACCATAAGCACCAATAGAAGGATCTAGGGCATAACAAAAGTGGGTTGGGACCATACTCAATAATTGAATTTCAGCAGTTTCTTTGGATAAATCCTAAAAACATGGGTAATTAAACCCTATAAGATTTTAGGATAGGATATTTTCACATATAATTTATAATTAATTTATTTTGATAATAATTACTACACTTTTTAGTTCTTTATTCATTGCTGAATCAGTTGACAACACTTTTTATACCACCATTTCAATGGAATATCTAAGGTTAAAATCCCTATAGAATTATCCACATGCAATCCACGAACCTCAAAACATCACTATAGAATCTTAAAGTTCTATCTTAGATGATTATAACCCCTTGAATTATTCATCAATGATCAGAATAAGAATTTTTTCTAGGCTAGAAGGATTTCTTCTTGTTCTCTATGGTCTTGAGAGGGAGGAGAATGATCATCTCTCTCTATTCTTGAGAATGTTCTTGAAAAATTTATCTCTTATCTTTGAGATAATTATTTAGAGGGGGATGTTTTTACAACAAATCATTAACCCCAGAATTGACATAATCAAGTTTGTATACTTAGGTTAAAGAATTAGTTATTGTACAAAGGTCCTTAATCAATCTCTTAATTCCTAGTAAACCCCATGTCAAATAATAATAATATTATTATTATTATTTCCTTGATTTGTGGTAAATTCATGGTTTATTTAAATGTTATTTATTAAATAAATAAATATTTATTTATTTAAATTATATTTAATAACATATGATTTTGTTCAGACCCCTAACTAAGCTCATCAATCCTCCTCGGTATTTATCAAACCGTGAATAATTAATATTTATTTAGATAAATATATGTCACTGTATTATTTTTTTAATAAATAAATAAATATGGAATTAAATAAATTTTTGAATAAATATTTATTTAATATTAAACTCACATATATATTCTTTCGAATAACATGTGTCTGAATATACGCAATCAACATAACCTAAATAATTATTATTCATTAGAACTTGAGAATAATATTTATTATAATATTAAATTCAAATATATTTTAACTAAGAATATGGATACACATAGTGTGTGTCCCTCTTAGCTTCATTATTAGTGGTATTATGCTAACTAGACTAAATTACAAGATCAATATTTACAACACATCAAAGAACATATGCATGAAGATATTAATGTTTCAAAATAACAACAACCTCCTAAGAATAATCACCCTAAAATATAATCCCTTTGTCTCAATATATTTTGAATAATTTTATATTACATGTGTCATATACCTATATGATCGGTGTATCTTTATTTGGATTTCTAGAAATTAATTCATTGATAAATCACCATGGACATTGAATTAATAAAATAGTTTCATCACATTCAAAGTTCCATGGATATCTACATCCATAAATAGAAGAGAAAAATATTTTCTTGACTTATTCATTAATGTCATATTATGTATGACACACCCAACATATCCTACCTCTATGAAAGAATATTTCATTATGGTATTCATCAATATATCTAAGTATGTGACTCATGATACACTTTAATAAAAATCATAAATCTAAGGATCAATACACGTGTCAATATAAAGGAATGTTGAATGAAACATAAAATGCGTGGAATTACTATGGGTGAGTCTATTTTCATAACATCATCTCTTAGAGATTACCAAGTTTGAACTTCATGATAAGAAGTCTAGATTTCTTATGGTACCCCTACACTAAATATCATGCATCATTTTTCTCTTCAGTTGGATATCATCCAACCACATAACTTATATTTTTAGAATATTTTCAAAGCATGTCAAGGTTGTGCTATTACATTTCAATTAATAAAATATTAAAAGGACATTATCACATTAATGTTACATAGAAGAATACTAATAATGGGATAAGATACTTATTCATATTCAATTGTTTCCATATAAAGGTAATTGAAAGTAAAAAATCAGTTGGTTCTAGGAAACCAAATCCAATAAACTTCCACTTGAATAAGAGACAACTTCTAAAAAATTTAAGTACATTATCCCTCACATTATATTAATTATTATTCTAAGATAAGTATTTATTTAATAGGAATATCATGTTATCCCCTATTTAAACTCTTCTTATTATAATCTCCTCCCTTTTAGAAAAATTCTTCAAGAGGTGATACAACCCAAGTATATATTTTTTCCATTGATGTGACATTAGATCCTTTACAAGAGCCACCACTATAGTATTATCAAAATATTATTTGATAGGGTCCTTATTATTAGAAAACATATTAATCTCCTAGATTAAGTAACATATCCAAACCGATTCTTTAGCTATAGAATAAGGCATAATATACTTTGAATCTATTGTAGAATCAAAACCCATTATTGTCTTTGAGCACTTCCCACTCACAACTCCTCCATTAAGATAGAAAACATATCATATATATAATTTTATATCATTATGATTCATTTGGAGACTAGAATATTTATATACCCTAGTAACTAGTTTCTCATCTCCTTTGTAAACCAATAACATAGCCTCAGTATTCCTTATATACTTTAGGATACTCTTCAAAACAATACAATGTTCCTCTCATGGGTTTGTTTTATATCTTCCTACCATGATCAAGGCATATGAAACATCAATCTTGGTACATAACATGTTATAGATGATAGAACTTATCATAAATGCATATGGTATTCAACTTAAATTCTTTATACCGCCAATTGTTTCCAAGGAAACATTTTATTAGAAATATATATACCATGTGAAACTAGAAATAATCTCCTCTTAGACTATTCCATGCTGAATCTCTTCAGTATATGGTCAAGGTATGTACCCTAACTTAGTATAAGTGCCTCTTAAATTAGTCTTTAATGATATTTATCCTTAGAATGAAGGCTTCTTCAACTAAGTCTTTCATAGAGAAAAACTTGTTTATTCTTGTTATAAAAGACTATAAGACTGGTATCTCATTTTCAATTAGTAATTGGTCATCGAATTATAAAACTATGAAAGAGATTGTACTCCCACTAAATAGTTTGTAGAAACAGGGATTACCTTTGTTATTTATGAAACCAAATAACCTTATGGATTCATTAAATCAAATGTTCTATGATCTTGATGCTTTATTAAACCCATAAATGGTTCTATACACTTTATGTCACGAACCAAATCTGGTTGCCGCCAAAACCAGCACCAATCCTGGCCCATGACATGGCCCGAATGGCATTCCCAATCCCCATGGGCTGGCACAAGTCCTGGGTATCATAAAATAAAAATTGGGAATGATTTACCCAAGTTTATAAACTTAAAACAACAAATGAATCCAATAAAACGAATATGGATTTTTCAAACCAAACAATCTTTTACAAAAAATATGAACTAAATTACATAGTTTAAAAAACTCACAAGGACTATAACAAAGGTAAAAAACCAAAAAAGAAACATCCCATGAACCCTCATGGAAAGAGGCAGCACCCTCAATCCATCTCTACAAGACATCACCACCAAGAACCTTCTAGAAACCTGAACCACTGGCACTATAAACTGTACCCAACCTGTGACATCAAAAAAAACAAGTATAATTATACCCAAAGGTGTAAGTATGGTGTGATAAAAAGCTTAGTGTCATACCACCACTACGAGATTCCATGCGATAAAAATTCAAAGATGAAAAGCATACAAGTTTTCAAAAACATGTAATTTCTAGTTACAATTTCTAAAAGATGCATCTTTAAAAAAAATCAGTTTTCAAGTGGGATAATTTAAAGAATCAACACTTTTAAAATAAATTCCAAAGATACTGAATTTTCCATCCAAATATACCATATACTTATGGTAAGTATAAAGGATCTAATGAGCACAAGCAATAGGAAACAACCCCTAGGCACTAGCTAGTTGTGGGTCCCAAGTACCACATATCTTGGCGATAGTAACCATCACAAATATTTGTTCTCATGAACAATACACTAGTATGGAATATACCCATAACCTAGTGGTCCCCAATCATCATCATTATAGTTTAGTTATAGTTTTAAGTGTCAATCTTGCAAAGTGAAACTGAGGCCAAACCCCACGGATTCACTAACATACTAGTACACGTCCACCCACCTAGATAGTCGAGTTTTCCCCTTGTGCTCAAACAAGTTCAACAAGTCAATAAATATACTTTTAACATGAAAATATCATTTCCACATCACAAATTCACCAAACTGCCCACATGTATACCAAATAAGTCACAAAAGTCCACTTTTAATTCAAATTAATTTTGAAATTTGACTCATACTAAAATAGCCCACAACACTTTTCACATTTCATTAAAACTTCCAAAAATCCATTAAACAGTTTTATAAAACCATTCCAATATATTCCAACCCACATAACAGCCCACTCACATGTTACATAATATACTTTTTATAACCAAAATCCATTTTTCCTATCACACTCACACAAAACATCTGACATCACTTTCATATCTCTTACACACTTTAGTAAATCCTTCAAAAAAAATTATAAATCATTTCCAAGATGGCACACATCAAAAAACAGCCCCTTTAAAATTTAAAATGTACCATTTCAAAATATATACACTCCAAAACAGTTTTCCAATATGGTTTCACCTCTTACATAAATCATTAAATCATTCAAATCTTTTATAAAACAATTCTAAAGAGTATACCCAACTTTTCTCATAAAACCCATTTCAAAACCATATTTCAAGGACAAAACCACACCAAAACACTACCAAAGTATAATTGGAATCCCTAGATACATTTATAAAACTACTTTCAAGTGTTATAAAATCACCATGAATAATACCACGAAAGATACAAATGAAAATACTCATTTTCATAAAATTCTCTCATGAAGTATAACAAAGTTTTACACACCAATACTATTCCAAAAACCCCCTTCCAAGGACTACATGACACTAAGGCATTATCCAAACATAATTCACATCCCCTATCAAAAACTAATAAATCAATTTCAAAATTTATAAAACTACCACAAAAGATACCACATGGGTTATATTCGAAAAGTTCATAACTTCAACAGAAATGAAATTATAAAATTAAATGCTTAACCAAATCCCTCAAAAATAGTTATTGCACTAAAAAAATCATATGGGCAACATGAAAAACTAGTAAAACAAGAAAAATAACTCATCAAGGAATGTTTAACCATGGAATCACCTACCATTTGAGTCGAAACCCTCATATCTTGGTGTGAAACATCAAGTGCACCACCGCCGCACCACAAGGAAGTGAAGAGAAATATAAAATCTCAATATTACACCCCAAAGACACCATGTAAAACCCTATATTCGAACCCTAAATTATAGAAACTTTGGAAAATCAAGAAAGAGGGATGAAACCAAAAAAATGGATGAAATGGAAAGGAGGAACACTTGATGGAATCTTTGAGAAATTGCCCTAAATCCACCAGTATCTGAATTTTCAAATAGCCAAACATTCAAGGGAGGATCAAACAAGGATGCGGAGAACATGTAAAAACTGGAATGAGGGAAAATAGAGAGATATAAAGTATTTATGAAGGAATCAATTTACCTCTTCAAATCTGGGAGATTTGAGAAATCCATAGAAGTTTTACCTACATTCACAATGCAAATTATCTCCAAAGAGGGGTAGGAGAGAATGGGAGCACTCCTAAGGTTAGTGGTCTTAGGTGAGAGTTGTAATCACTTAAAAAACATAAAAATTGAATGAGATTTCAACAAATTAAAAAATATTTTTAATGCCAGAAATGAGCTTTCGGGCTGGCCAAACTCCTTAATAAAAAACCCAAATTCATCATTATTATGGATTCCTATGGATTTCAAATTGATATGGTGATTTTAATATACCAGAAGATGCTATTTGGGAAGTATAATGGGTGTAAAATGTTGAAAAAAATAATGATTTATAAAATAAACAAAAATTTATTTTTAAATCTGGAAATGGGCTTACGGTTTGGCCCAAATTCCAAAAACCCACCATTTCCACCAAAATGTGTGGTAAACCCCCAAAACAAATCAAGAATGGAAATAAAATGAAAAATTAATTTAAAATAAGTCATTGATGTGACACTTTAATACCTTATTGACATCATTTGGAGTCAAAAATTCTTATGGTTATTCTATATAGAAATCTTCCATAAGGCCCCCTTAAGGAAAACTATTTTTCAATCCATTTTCCAAATCTCATAATCATGGTAAGATTATATTTCAAGAAAAATTATAATTTATTTTATCATGGAAACTGGTGAAAATGTTTCTTCATATTCCATGCCTTAACATTTCATAAACAATTTTGGCAACCATCCATTCTTTATATGTACCGACTTTACCTTCCATGTCCAATTTCTTCTTGAATAACTATTTTCACCCAATAGAATTTACATCTACTAGAGGATCTATAAGAACCCATACATGGTTCTTGTACATGTAACCTATATTATAATTCATTGATTATTTCTATCTTATAACTTTGAAGCTACTTATTACTTTCTTATAGGATAGAGGTTCATCATTATCAACTAATAACAAGTCATTATCCTCAATGACTAGAAAACCATATCTCTATGGTTCTCTAACCTCTCTAGTTCTTCTATGTACTACTTGTGTTTCTATAATAACATATTCTTATAACTTGTAGAATTTTTTCCTATTACAACCCTTGTGTATCTTGAGTGTCAAATTCATAAAAGCCAATCTTGCTCCCACTATTTATTTTGAATATGTGACCCCTCTCAAGGAATATGAACTATCTTCATAAAATTCAATCTTGCTTCCTTGGGATATCATATATACATTGCATGCCTCAAGGTACTATTTTGTTTCCAGAGATAGCCTTATAAAATGTTCCTCAACCCCATACATGATAATGTGAAAAACAAGTTTTATTCAGCTTTATGATTCAAATGGAATATTGTTTTCTGCATTAGTTGAAACAAAGTTTAGTGTGTATAAAATAGTCTTTAATCCATATCCCTAAAAGGATAATGAATGGCCCACATGACTCTTCTTTAATCTCACTATGTCTAACAAGGTGTAGTTCCTCTTTTCATAGACACCACTCCACTATGGTGTATAAGGAGGTGTGAGTTGAGATAGAATCCCAAAATTCCTTAGATAAATGAAGAACTCTTTTTTAAGATATTTAACACCAAGATCTGATTGATTTTTTTTAATCTTCTCATAAAGTTGATTCTATACTTCATTATTTAACTCCTTAAATTTTTCATTGGATTCAGACTTATAACTCATTAAGTATATATATAAATATCTAATGAAGTCATCAGTAATAAAGTAAAAGTATCCACCTCTGGCTTCAACTAGAATAGGTTCACACACTTCTATATGAACCAATTCATGAAGTTATATATCTATTTCACACTTTACACCTAATAAAGTTTTTTTCATTTTCCCTTATAAACAAGAGATACACATACCAAGTAGTTTTAGTTCAAAATAATTAAAATACCTATCTTGATATTTCTTTGGAAAATACTTCTTATTTACATGACCAAGTCATTGATTCCACAACTGGGTGTTATATGAGTTATGAGAACTTGATTTTTTATTGATTTCAAATACTTGGTTTTCAACATCTAGTATATAAATACCATTATTAAGTTGTTTAGTACCATAAAAAATACTATCTTTATAAAATAAGCATATTTTATTCCAACACTAGAATAAAAAGCCATAAATTTGTAAACTATACATCGGGAGGAAATATAACCCAAGCTAAAACATCTAAACTAAAATATAAAATGGCTCCAAACACCCAACTCCCATAGACAATAGTGATAAGGGATTCTAACAAAACCAAGTAATAGGCTGTGATCAGTAGACGATATCTCCAATGGATCACTCCACAAAATGATACTTACCAAACACAACAAATAATTGGTTTAATAAAGGGTGAGGAACTCTCCAAAAAACCCACTGAGTGACTAACCTTCACAAACTAAACAATAAACCCTCAACTACTAGAGAACAAAAATGAAAAACTCAATGATCAAACTCCAACATAACCTCAAAATCACCACACATGAAATCCTTAAACATTACACTGAATCAACAAAACAAAAAATATTACTAAATTGAGTAATTCCAACCCAAAGGTCACACAAGAGGGTAAAAGTGAGTAATAAAAAATGCATCATGCATAGACATTCCACATCGATAATTACATAGTCCAGACTTCGATTAAGTGAGGGTAACCCAGGACTGTATTCTCAGAACACTATATTTTAGTAATTACAAATCAAAACATTAGATCATCATCAAAACTGCCTCTTGGTCACCCCAACACTTACCCAATCTCTCCTATTCTCATTAAGAAAAAATATCCACTAACCTAATGTAGGGCCCAAGTCAACAAGAGTGAAGATAAGAACAACAATCATTGAGGTGCTTGGATTTAAAAAACAACCAATTTCCCAAATGGAATAATTAGATGAGCATTAAAGAACATGAACAAATAAGGATCATCTCAAAATAACATAATACCAATCAAATAATTACACACACTAGCCTTTCACAATGAGATAAACACACATCCTTATTTGGATGCAGCCCAAAGAGAAAATTACAAGATTGAGGAGACCAAAATTCCATAATTTGTGTTCACCAAATCATGGAAAGTGAATTATAATGGAAGATAAAGGATATAATTTAAACATAAGGAATTAAAATTGGTAATCTCCCTACCATATTGAATTTCCCATAGATTCAAACTCCCTTAACCCAACTCTTTAAAATAGGGAATTCAAACAAGCGTGAGTAAATATGAAAGTATGTAAAACAATATTCTTAAATTACCGAGATATAATAAAAAAATAGACTATAAAAATCATAAAAAAGTAAGAAGTATAACAAGAAAGATTCTTCCTGATTTCACAAGTTCATGATAGTAAAAACAACTTCATTAACATAAACTCAAATGGTCTTTACTCCAAAATAGAGATCGACACCAACTAAACCAACGTCAACTTCCACTAATAGCTCCTCCACTATGTTATAATGCTTCTCTCTAAGGCCTATGGATGGATAACTATTATATTGAAGATTTAACTACATCACAATCTTATTAATAACTGATAGTCCCTGACCATGAAATGATGCAGAGAAAACCCGATGAAACCTTTACAGATAATGCTGACAACCACATGCATGATAAACATTATGATTCTTTTGAAAATCATAATTCATGTGATCCTCCTTTTAAAACTAGTAGAAACACAATTATTTATTCCAAAAGGAATCTAGTGAGAATAGAAAAAATGACCTTTTCATGGAACTATTAATTGGGTCTAACTTGGGACACTTCTTCTTTCCCTTATTTGAGCTTCCCCTATCACATACAAGAATATAAAAATTTCCCAAAGCTTTTAGTTATCTTATCAAGTATAGTTCAACCATGAAATCAAACATTGGAAATGTACTATAATAATTGAGGAAGATATGAAACACAACCTATGACATATCTGTATAAAGGCCTTCTTGGAAACACCATACCATTAGAGAGTTCTCTATGGATAGATAAAGAGGATATGATACCAACTCAATAAAACAATGAGCATTTTCTAACACCATTTTATCAACTTGTTGGAGAATATAAGGCTCTATAGTCTTATATATCCTCACTGAATCAAGAAATAAATCCTAAATGAAAAATTCCTTAATATCTACCCCAAGAATGGTCCTTTTTTAGCTTATCCTGAATAATAGACTTCCACCACTTCCATCCCAGACTCTCCAACATAAATGATGAAAAAAAAACATTAAGAGATTATGGAAGTTCAAGTTGGATGGATACCTCATCAATATTCTTCATCCTAGTCACCACTTCATGATAATCCCATTATCCAAATAATTACATATTATTAAAAATTTAAAACCCTCTAACGTAATCCTCACACTGGGTTATGAGAGGAAGAACAAAGGGTCCTAAGTCTAGATTCAATGTAACAATCATCCCAAGAGAATCTTGATCAACCAAACAGTACATTAAAACATAATGAGGGTTGTAAGATAAAAATAATAATAATAAACTCATCAAAACAAACATTAGGAATAATTTCTCATAAGATGGAACACAAAACAGAAAATGGAGTTAACACACTATTTTACACAAATTGTAATCCAACAATAGAAAATGTCTAAACAAAAAAACCCAAGTCTTAAATTCTTTAAAAAATAAAATTAACCACTTTAAATCTAAATTATTTTAACAAAATTCATTTCAAAATGAATTTTTATTCTTCAGAACAATGTTTACACTCACTGGATAACTTTTAAAGAAAAAGTTTGTATCATTGAAATATAGTTAAAAATGTATTTTATAACAATTTACAATTAACTCTTTAAAATATTCTAATTAAAATTAGTTAATACCACATGATAACTTTGATAGAAAAATAACCCTAAAAGGGTTTTAAAAAATTATTTCAATGCTTTAAACTCAAAAAATTTTAGAAACCCTAGAAACCAAACATCACTTTGAATTTAATACATTTTTCAAAACTCAAGCAACAACCCAAGGTTTTGATTTTAAAATATAACTTATAAAAACAAAAACACAAAAAAAAATCTCCAAGAATAATTTCCCAAAATCAGTATAAACCCAAATAAAAGGGAAAATAAATACAACACTTGACGTAAGAAAACATTGAAATTATAAGAAATATCATATGTGCATGGATTGGCCGCATGATTTGGTACACCGTGCACCAATCATGTGAATTCCATTAGGATTCAACTAGAGCTGGTTGCATGACCTATACATGGTTCATTAGACCATGAAGAATAGGAATAAACCCTAGGATTTATTTATAAAACCCACTCCAAAACTTGTAGCTACTCAAAATAGGCACTAAAAATATCTTTAATGTCTCAAAAATGTCTGAGGACCGAGGTCAAAATCAATACATACTCATCTTGGACAAAACTAGTAATCCAAGAATCATATTGGATGGGTGGTGATCAAGAAAACTACCATGACCGACTACTTGTATTCCAATAGTCCTATCTCTAAACTATTGGACATCCCAAAACAATAAGGAATAAAAACCTCCTTCGATACCATTTATAACAAACCAACCCAAAGAAACCTTGAGAAATGGTATATGAATAAATCCTCCACTAGCCTAAAAGGATTTCATGATCCCCACGGGCTGGTGAAAGGCTCTTTGGCATCAGAAGGAATGATGTGAGAATTATTTCACCCAACTACCACAAAAATAAAAAAAATAACAGCGGAGAGAAAATCCCAAAAATTCATAAAATGATATATCCAAAAGTATAAGATACCATCAATTAGATAATAAGGTTTGTGCATGATACAACTGATAAGAAAGTAAAAGATACCAAACACCAACATCTCCATGTGAAAGTGAGGTCGGGCTTGAGAGGGTGTTCTCTAGTGGTAGGAATCTCTAGCCATAGAGGTTAATCATGATGATTTTCTCAAAATCCCTAACTCTTGTACAAGTGATGTAATAAGAAAATAATTGTTTACACTCGTATTAATGCATATGAGTTATTTTATAATAAGAAGATTTATTTTCCATTAGATCACACATGGAAATAGAACATCAGATCCATACATAACATTCATCTATTTGCATCCCTAACAATCAACACCCTGTGATTGATGAGGACCAATATGAGGCAGTAATGGAAGTGGATTTAAGTTTCATCCATCTCCAACTCCTCATATTGTTACACCAACTCCTCTAATAAATCCTCATCCTATAGGGTCACACTTTCCACCAATAATATTCCCCTAACCTTGATGTTACCTTTGATATAGAGAATAATCCATAGCACTACCTTGGTTTTCCTCAACTGCTTTATTGGTGGAACAATCACAGTATATATATTCTTCTAAGAGTCTCTGAATTCCCAACTATCACACAAAAACCCAGTCCACCCCCAATCTTGGTATCTGAATTATCCCATGACATAGCCCAAAGGGTGTTCTTGATCCCGAATATCTGCTAAATAGTTCCAGAAATCAAGTTATACTCTATTGGGAATGATTTTTCCTAAAAAATCAATAATAACTATAGGTGTTCCAACTAAAAATACGACATGACCATTCCATACAATGGAAGTCCATAAAACAAAAAAACAGTTTCAAAATATTGTGGAAATCAAACAAGGCATAATAAAGTAAATTCTAAGTATAATAATAATTCAAAAACCAATAAATATATCCAACAAGATGAAACTTCACATAATGCCAAACTCATGTACAATCCTAATTAAAATTAAATAAAATACGGAAAATGAATATTAAAGTGGTTGAGTAAACTATATAGAATGCATCAAATAATACTAAAAAACTATACCCAATCATCTCTATGTGTCAATCCAATGATTTCATTACTTGAACCTCCAAAATACCTGATTCGAAAATGAGAAAAACATACATTGCTCTCTAGTGAAACCTAGCTAAACCTGTAATATGATAGGTGTGGAAAAAATAATCCTATAAGGTATCCTCCCCACACCCCAAGCATAATTTTTATATATAAGAAAATTTTATTCAAGTTTGTAAATAAATAAATTAAATTAGATTTAGAACATTTTCAATAAAAATAACATGATATATGTGCTTATTTAATCAATTAAAAACTTTTATTGGAATAATAAAATAAAATTTTTATATCACACAACATTGGGGTGAACCATATGGTCACTAAGGCTAGTTCCACCAAAGAAAATTACTTTACTAGTTAGGGTACTACCCTTAACTTGTGGAATAGATATAAAATTCCTTCACTTGATAGAAGGGGAATATCTAACATTACTTCACTAGTTAACTAGGGAGAAGGGACTTTATTCCATTTTATAATCTCCAAACAAAGTACCCAGGGATTCCTATGATGTTTAATCAAACCAAACAATCATTATTTATTAATAAATTTTATAAAACAGTTCAATAACACAATTAATCTCACAGAAAGAATGCATTAAAACCAATTTTAAGCATTCAAAATAAAGGAAGAATCAAGGTAATTAAGATATATATGAATTATTACTTAAAACAATCATAGAACATAATTTATATAATTTTAGATATTTAGTTTTAAAATCCAAGCAGTAATGTCTCAATTAAAAAATGGATAATATAGAACCAATTTTAAAGGCCCAATAGATAATTTCCATAAACACTAGGTGAGCACAATACAATGAAAACAAATTTAGGTATTAAAAATTTGAAGAACCACCTTTTATGTGAAATTGAAATTGTAAATAAAATAATATATTTTAGTATAAATTAGTGAGTACAGTAAATATAGATTTTTGTACATTGGAACATGGAATAAAAATAATCATGAAATCATGGATTTAATTTTTAAAAGTTCATGCATATAGAAACCTACCTTTAATATAGTAGATTTCAAAAATTATGGTGTAAATCCACCTTAGTAATGTTAATGATACCCTATAAGACCAATATAAACCTAAAAAACAAGAAATATCCAATTAAAAGTGATCTAAATCTAGATCTAGTCCACTGATACCACATTTTAGCCATGATAAGAAAAGGGGAAAATAAAAAAAATATCTTAAGAGGTTTGAATGAGATTACCTTGAATAATTGTCCTAAAATCTTGAATAAATCCATGGAAAACACCATTGTGGGGGATGAGGATGAGAGGGTACATCACTGGGGGTGATTCACTTGAAATGGGATCAAATGAGACCCCTAAGGGATCTTAATTTGAAGATGGAATTTTTGGAATTTCATAAAATTAAATTTCTATCTAGGGTATGTCATGGTTATGACACATTCTTCACAGCATGAATGACCCTTCAGAAAAACTGGGCATTACTACCCAAGGGTATGTTGTATTGTGATCCCTTTCATCCTAGATATGATGGCCAATATTTCAAAACTATAGGTATGGGTGGATTTTCTAATCCTAATGTGATGACCCTAATCACAACCACAACTAGTTTGAAGTAAAAAACTATAGACCTAGAGACATCCAAGTCATGGAATGACCTTCCTTGGTTGTGGTGTGACTTCTCTAGTCCAAAACCACATACCTACATTAGAAAACTAAAACTCCCAAGAATCCAAGAAATAAAGAAAAATTAAAATGAGGACTAATAATCAAATAAAATTACATGATAAACTAATATTGAGGTTTGAAAATTTTCCCCACCATGACATTTTCTTCCCCTATAAAATTAAAATTGAAATGGTTGGTCAAGAAATGAGTGAAAACTAGTATATCCTTAAAGATTAAACTAAAGAGACCAATAAACAAAATCTAATCATAAATTCTACCAAGAAAACAATCATCAATATGAAACCTGAACGTACCATAAGCAATAAATTTCTTAGATAAGTGAAATTATAATAGACTCCAAATAAAATCATCAAATAACTCAAGATAATAAGGAAAATATTCAAAATAATAATAGGAAATGTTCAATTCTTAAAACATGACCCCTAAAACAAAGGATCATCCCAAATAAATGTTTACAGAAGCAAGAAAACTAATGGACACTCCTAAATATGTTCATGGAAAAATAGATGATCAAAATTCAATATTCTCACTATGGGTGGGGATGTATTAGTGAAAACCACCAAACATCATTACTCACCCACAATATGAAAAACATACATAGTATTAAAGGAAATAGGGATACTACATGAGGCCCACTAAACCACATTTATCAACCTTCAAGGAAAGAAATAGATTCATCATAAAAGGTTCACCTATGGCCATCTCTCCAAGATATTAAAGTATCTACTCAAAAAAGAACACCCAACACTCAAACCTCATCCAAAAATATATCAAATCTATCAAATCTAAGGACTCAAAACAAGACAAACACACTATGGTAATCCATATAAACCAAACCCCTATATTACCAAGGATAAATTTATCAAAGACACTAAAAATTTTCAAGCATCACTATCAAGATCATGAATTAACCAAAATATAACATCATCATTAATAGGTTCCAATAAAATAAGACAATTTCATCTAAAATGTCTTTAAATGTTTCCACATCAATGTCATGTTCAAATGGTTTAACCAAAATTCACTTTCAAAGATGTAGATTTGGATCCACCTCTCCTAAGAGAAACTGCTATATAGAGCCTCTGAAAGTGACCTAGATGACCACAACTAAAATTGGATTTAAAAGACTCTTGATTTTAAGGATTATACTACCCTATATTACTACACTAATGGAACACAAATTACTTACTCTTGGAAGAAGTTAGTGTAAAAAAGAATAATGGATTTTTGATACCACTACCCACTTTATCAAGCTTCACTCACTTCCACTTTTCATTACTAGAACCACCACCATTTCTTTTAGGGATGGTAGAAACTTCAACAACCTATAGTGCTATAGAAAAGATAGATTCAATCCAAACAAAATATTTCATCAATTATTCATAAGTGTCGAGACTAAGAAATAAAATTTACAATAGAATATCCAACTGAAGACCTCATCTAAACTATAAATATTTCATGGAATCATCCATGGCCAGATCGAAAAGATATATTACCATCTCCATTAAGCAACATGTATACTCTAATAATGATCAATCACTTTATTAGACGTAAAAATATTCCATTCCTTTTAGTATTGTCACAGCTTTAGGAAAGTGTTACTAAATAAATAGATCATTAAAATCTTCCCAAAAATAGTCCTAATGTGGTTTAGTCTAGATGATGGACTTCAACCAATTCCAACATAGGCCCTCAATAATAAAAGTGATAAACATGAGTTAAATAGACTCAAGAAGCTCAATTTAATTAAATATTGTTTCAATACTCTACAACCACTCTTTAGTATCCTATAAATCTCATTACTCAAAGGAAATATAATGATTAAGAGTATAAATTAATGGATGAAATCTATATAATGACCTATAAGGGAAGATCACTAGACTCCATGTTTGAAGAATATAAAATAATCAATTAGAATGGGACTTGATCAACTAAAGGACATGCTAGTGAAGCACTAACCTTGGATGTCATAACCCAACCTCCCCAGACCATGAACCTAGTCATCTGACCCCATGGGTATCATTTAATACATTTGTTTCCATCCTAGAACACCACATAATATTACCCTCTTGGTTCACTTATCAGTATAATAATTTTCCACAAACATCAAAACATGTTCTTTATGTATGATTTTTACTCACTCACGTGCACCTTGGGAAAAATCCCAAGTGGTCACCCATCCTGAGACTAATCTATTCCAAACACACTTAACCCTAGAGTTTTAATTAGGTAGGCTCCCAAAAATAAAGGTGTACCCTTTTGACATGAGTAGTAACATATAGTTTTTTAAGTCTCACTTTTTTAGGGATGTTAAAATCTAACCCCCTTTAAATCATAATTCCCTTGTTGTGTACCCCAAACCTCAAACCCAGGCAATGCCTCTACACTTTCGGTGGGTTATTGAATCTGATACCATTTTTCATGACATTAATTCCCTGTTCCATGAACCTGATCAAATGAAATCATGGGTCTTCTTGTAATACTTTTGTTACCTTATTAGTACACCATAGGTTATACCCAATAGGGTCACTATTCAGACTAATGAATTTCCCCATAGGCAAATACATTTTATTTCAGTGTGTTTTACACTCACTCACACACACCATGGGAAAATTCTCATGAGTTCACTCATCCAGATATTACTCTTGGTCAAGCTCACTTAAATATGAAGTTTTAATCAGGTAGGCCTCTGAAAATAAAGTTACACCTTATTGAAATGGGTAGTAACATTAAACATTTTCAAGTATCACTTTTCTAGGAGTTTTATAACCCCCCCCCCCCACTAAAAGCACAACATCCTCATTATAGACCTCACACCTTAAACCTAGGTAGTTTCATTACACATCCGGATGAGTATTGGATATGATACCATTTTTCATAAATAGACCTCCCCGAACCATGAACATGGTCATATAACCCCATGGGATCTCATGCAATACCTTATATTCCTTCTCAACAGACCACAGACTATTACCCACAGGGTTTAATTATCAGACTAATGACCATCCTCTAGGCCAACACATGTTCTTTCTATGTACTTTGTTCTCACACACACACCCTGTGAAATTTCTAAGGATATAATATATCCTGACACTAATCCAAGACAATCATGCTTAAATGTGGAGTTTTAATCAAGTATCATCCCAAAAAAGAAATGTGAAACTTATTGAACTCATAGAGTGGGGTCTGGAGTAGTGTTATGATGAGTGACCCTCTAGGAAGTTTCCTAGGGTGTGTGTGAGTGAGGACAAAGCACACTAAAAGAGTATGTGTTGGCCTATAAGGGTATCCATTAGTCTGATAAGTGATCCAAATGGGTAATAGATTATGGATTTCTAGGATGATAACCATAGTATTACATGACACAAATGGGATAAGATGAATAGTTTCGTGGTCTCAGTAGGTCAGTTTATAACAAATAGTATATGGGCCAATAGACAGTCGGATGTACAGTGGCACTGCCTGGGTTAGAGATGTGGGGTCCAAAATAAGGATGTTGTGTGTTGGGGGGTTGGAGTGTAACACCCCCATAAAAGTGATATATAAAAGGATAAATATTACTACCCATATGTTAAGAAGGTTCACCTTTCTTTTCAGGAGCCTACCTGATTAGAACTCCATAATAAAACAAATTGGCCTGGAGTGGTGTTACGATGTCTTATCCTAACTAGGTAAAATATCCTGAGAGGGTTTGGGGTGAATCGGTGTATGAATTTACTACACATATGGATAACACCTTGTGAACCAACAGTCCTTTTAAATCTATAATTCAATGTAAACTAAACTCCTATGTGAAATGAGCTTCCTTCATGTATAGAGCTCCTTCACAAACTACTTTTATAATTAGTTTAATTATTCCTACGATGATTCTTTGTAATATAATTTTCTTTACTAATGAATTGATTAAGGTTCCTTTATATAGGCAAAGAAACATGGAAAACTATTAATCACAATTATTTTTAACTCTATTTTGAATTTCCCTTCACTACAAGCTATACTAACTATGCAGTTCACATAGCGCATACCCCTCTTTCTAGTGGCCTCTAAAATACCATCTCTTCTCAAATGATGAACACCATTTACCATAGCCTCTAACTCACCACCTTTGACTTTACATGATGAGCACCTTTTTCGATTTCCTTTATCACACTATCTTTTAATGTGAACAAAAAGAAGCATTTATGGTTCGTATAACATTTTTTATATGTGATTAAATTTTCTTTTCTGATTTTACAACACAGTTTCTCATAATTTCTATGAATATTTCATGGAAAATATTTTATGTGTTCAATATTAATTTTTAAACAAACACAACAAAACCAAAAAAAAACTAAAATGAAACCTTGAGGGATTTTTTCCCAATGGGATGGGTGAACTCCTGTGATGTTTCCCCAGGTGTGTTCAAGTGAGGACAAAACGCACTGAAAGAACATGATTTGTCATGTGGGGATAGTCATTAATATCATAAGTTACCTTGGTGGGTAATAACATGTGGTGTGTTATGAAGGAAACCAAGTTATCATGAGAGACACATGGGGACAAATGATCATCTTCATAGCATAGGGAGGATGGGTCATGACAACAAATCCCTCACATGATACCATAATACTTGGTGGGGACATACTCTAAAATAAGAAACAAAAAAACCATCAAAACTAGTTTCAAAAATCCAAAATCCAATAAATTTAAGCACAACCCAATAAACCAATATCGAAACATCACTGTAGTAACTCTAAAAATAGAAAAACTCAATATTAAAACAAAAAAATCAATATTAACACTTAAAAAACCCCATTCACAGTATTCAAATATTTAAAAATACCCTTTAAGAACATTCTCAACTTCAACCCTTTTAAAGGATTCCAAATTTTAACTTTAAAAACCCCCACACAAAATATCAAAAAAAATTAAAATTTTCCTCCTTTCAATACATAAATTATATTTTATAGAACCAAATTCATTTCAACATCCAAACAGTTTGAAAATAAAGTCCAGTTTATAAAATCTTTACTCCTTTTAAAATTATTTCCAAACATTTTCATTACCCTAACAAATTATTTGTATTCCATGTAACATCAACTCATGTGAAATAATCAAAAAAATATTTTAAGTAAAACATGAGGTTATGTAAAATAAAACCATTCAAAAAACTATTATAAAAATACCACTTTTTATCTATATGATAACCTTTATAACACAAAACTGTATAAAATATTATTAGGTCCACAAGGCTGAATACCCGGAGAGGGGGGGTGAATCAGGATATGACTAATTTAAAATTAACGCCCGTTCTGATCTTATTTATCTGTTAAGAAAAACAATATTCTCTCTCTTTCCTATTGCACAATGTAAACAGAAAGTAAAGCATGCATAGGACACAATGATTTTTACTTGGTTCACCCGCACTAGGCTACGTCCAAGGAGCATACGCCGACAAGTTGTCGGTCGTACCAAATTCCACTAAACTTCACTAGCTGTGGATTACAAGGTTCGGGTATAGTCACTTTGTCCCAGGCTCATTGCCTTTACAAGATTTAGGGTCAGCTCACTACTTTCCCAAGGGTCACTCCTTGTTTCTCTCTCTCTGGCTCACTACCGGTGGAGAGGATCACCTTCTTCCTCTTCCTTCGCTCACTGCTCTGGAAAGGATCCACTCACAGTTTATAGACCTGTAGGTCTCTTCATTTTCATGAAAGAATGCATCTTCTTATGTATTTAGATGCTCTGTTGAAGTTCAACTTTCACCCGTAGATGAATCTCTCTTTGCACCAAAGGTATCGGGAAAACTTCCAGCTTCCACGCAGCCCGAAAATCACTGCCGGAACAAAACCTTACTTGGCGCGCAAGTCTAACTCGGCGCGTAAGTATCGGAACGCAACTCACAACGGGCGCGCAAGTCCACCTCAGACACTTTCACAACACAATATTCCCAAACTCCAAACTTGCGAGACTCTCTTCCTTTTACGCCCAAACCAATATTGGTGCGCAACTGCCAACCAGCACGCAACTTCTCACACTGGCGCGCAACTTCAACCACTGGCACGCAACTTCACCTGTGCGACCACACACCACTTGCGTGATCACCACACCTACGTGACGGGAGCTCAGATATCTCAAAGTGTTGAACTCCGGTGAATAATGAAGAGGGGTGGTCCAGTATTTATAAAAATTTGGTCACCCCTGCGTGACGGCGCGCAAGTCTCTCCTCGGCGTGCAACTATCGGTGCGCAGATCTCTTCTCCTTCGAGTCACTTGCGCGACCAAATTCCAAACTTGCGCGAACCGCTTTCCTTTGCCATATTTTGATCTTCTGATCTTGAAAAACCATAGGCACCCAAGTTCTCAAGCTTCCAAGGCATCAGCACGCAAGTCTCTTTCACGGCGCACAAATCACTTACGCGAAACCACCAATACTTGTGAGACACTTGTTTCTTTGCCACATTTTGATGATCTGATCTTGAAAAACATATGGCGCGCAAGTTTCCAAGCCTTCAAGTACATGGCGCGCAAGTCCCTTTTCCAAAAACCACTTTTCTTCATTTGACGATTTTCGGGCCCAAAAATTTGGAAAACACTGGAAAACGGCGCCACCTTGTATCTGTTCTTTTGTACCGCCTCCAGATCATCCATTTCTTTTGTCGATGTTCTTGAATCAAACATGGATCGCTGACCTCATCTCTTGAACTTGATGCTCCATCATGAAATCCTCTTTGTCAACAAATTTGTATGTCATTGTTTTGCTTTGTCAACAATCACCACTCAAATGTCCACTTTGTCAACAAACACAATCACCTCAAAAATGCTTCAATGATACCTTGAGGGATTTTTTCCCAACAATATCCCCCTTTGGGTTTGTTGAAAACTCTTCCATAAAAAGATACATCATTGATTCTTCAGCCACCATTCACCTCATTGCGATTCTGATAGCGATCAAGGATTTACTCAACACATACTCTAAGCCCACATGAGCAATGCTCAGCGTGAGAATCAAGAATAAATGAAAAGTTCATCAATGAATCACTTCAACTATGACACCCTCTGTTGACACCAAACTGATACCAATTGTTTCCAAACAGATACCAATTTTTGGAAACACCAATTGTTGGAAATATTCTTACCGCATTCCAACACTACCCTTCTGCACCACTTCTCTGCTTTTATCACGATCATCAGCTGTCGTGATATCTAATCTTTGATCAATCACTTCTAGAATCGTCAGATTTAAAATGCTCCCCCTTTCACATTTCTCTCCCCTTATCTAGCGGCTCTACCTGTCAGCTTCTCTGTCTCCCCCTTGAATAATCACTATTTTCTCCCCCTTTGTCAACGAACCCAAAGGTCACTCCTTTTTAGTCTGTAATAGAGTAGAGAACACATATCAGCACATTAGGGAAAACACATCATACCTTGGGGAGAGGGGGGGGTTTCCGCATCCACACTATTTCAAGTGCGGGGAGTCGACTGAACTCCCAGAGCCAGTCAATGTCTCTTAAAATCTTCCTTGGGTAAGGCCTTTGTCAGAATATTTGCAACCTGTAACTCTGTAGGCACATACTCCAACTTCACAAGACCTTGATCCACCTTCTCCTTGATTAAATTATACTTTATCTCAATGTTCTTTGTCCTTGAATTATGGATGGGATTTTTTCTAAGATTTACAGCACTTGATTTGTCACACTGGATTCCAATCAGAGACTTCACATCAACTCCCATATCTTCAAGCTGTTGTTTCATCCATAATAACGGTGTGCATGCTTGAGTAGCCGCAATATACTCAGCTTCTGCAGTGCTTAATGAAATGCAATCCAGATTTTTTCTTAACCAAGCAATACATAGTCCACCAAGATATAATGCACCTCCAGATGTTGATTTTCTGTCATCTGTTGATCCGGCCCAATCTGCATCAGTATATCCCAATAACTCTGTCTGAGATTTGTCAGTATATGTCAAGCCGAAATCCACTGTGCCCTGAATATACCGAAGTATTCTTTTCACTGCAATCATGTGGCTTTCCTTGGGATTACTCAGATATCTCTCCGCTTGGCATGTGGCGAAAACAATATCAGGCCTTGTTGCAGTCAAGTACAACAAACTTCCAATGATTTGCCTGTATTCTGTGATATTAACTGCCTTTCCATCCTCATCTTTTGATAATTTCATCCGGGTAGCAACCGGAGTCTTCATCTCCTTGTAATTCTCCATTCCAACCCTTCTTAGAACCTCCTTGGCATATTTGGATTGAGAAATGAATGTGTCATTCCTTCCTTGTGTCACCTGTAGACTAAGGAAAAACGTTATCTCACCAATAATTGACATCTCAAACTAATTTTTCATGAGTTCGGAAAATTGTCTACACTGAGCTTCATCTGATCCACCAAATATTATGTCATCGAAATAAACCAACACCATCATCCTTTTATTACTATCGTTACTGAAATAAAGATTGTAATCAACTCCACCACGCTGGAAACCAAGCTTCTTCAAATACTAGTCAAGCCTTGAGTACCATGCTCTTGGTGCTTGTTTCAGCCCATACAACACCTTCTTCAGCCGACAAACTTTGTTCTCATCCTCATGAATGAGAAAACCATCTGGATTCTCAATATACACCTCCTCTTCCAAAACACCATTCAAGAATGTGGATTTGACATCCATCTGGAACACTTTGAACTTCCGTTGCAATGCAATGGCCAAAAATAATATGATTGTATCTAGCCTTACAACCAGTGCAAATGTCTCATCAACATCTATTCCCACAATCTGGGAGTATCCCTTGCACACTAGTTGTTCTTTGTTCCAAATCACAGTGTCATCTTCATTCATCTTGTTGTGATAGACCCATTTAGTCCCGATGACAGTCCTATATGCTGGCCTTGAAACAATCTACCATGTATGGTTCTTCTCAATCTGATCAAGCTCTTCATTCATATCCTGAACCCAGTTTTCATCTTCTGCTGCATCGGAAAAACATTTCAGCTCCACCTGAGACAAAAACGATGTTTGTTGTGATGACTTCATTCTTCGAGTCTGAACTAGAGTTTTCTGATCACCAATGATATTATGCCTCTCAATTTCAGCTCGACTCTTTCGCTTCCTTACCGACACATACTTGACACTTTCTTGTTCATCATTAGTATCTTCTTCTGAATCAGCCTCTTCCACTTCTACTCCCCCTATGTCACTTACCTCATCATCACTTTCATCCAGAAACTGTTCACTAGGTCATTGAGTATTCTGTTCATTTTAGACTATAGTGACATCATTGATCTCAACAATTTTTCCCAACCTCTTGTTGAAACATTTATATGCTTTTCTTTTCCATGAGTAGCCAAGGAATATCCCCTCATCTCCTCATGCCTCAAACTTCCTTTGATTTTCTTTGTTGAGAATGAAACACTTACTTCCAAAGATTCGAAAGTATTTCAATGTTGGTTTCTTTCCATACCACAGTTCATACGGAGTCTTCCCTTGCTTCGGACACAATAGAGACCTGTTCGAAACATAGACTGATGTCAAAACTGCTTCCTTCCAAAATTTCTCTGGTAGGTCTTTATCAATAAGCATCTTTCTGGACATGTTGTTGATGATTCGATTTCTCCTTTCAACCACTTCATTCTGTTGGGGAGTTCTTACTGATGAAACTTGATGCCTTATCCCATGTTTCTCGAGATAGTTTTCAACTTGACTGTTTGTGAATTCCATACCATTATCAGTATGAAACTTCAGAATTTTCTGCCCAAGAATCTTTTCTGATTCCCTCCTATACTGCTTTATGAAACTGAACACCTCTGTCTTATGGGTAATGATGAATACCCAGACCATTATTCTATAATCATCAATGAAAAGGACATAGTACCTTTGACCATTTATAGATCATGGTGAAATAGGTCCACATACATCAGCATGTACCAATTCGAGCACTCTGGATGATTTCTGTTCCATTGGCCTGTATTTTTTTCTGATGATCTTCCCTTGTTGATAAGCATCGCATGTATGAGTACGATCATGTGATAGTTTGGGAAGGTCTCTAGCAGCATCACACTTTACCAGATCTTCCATAGATAGTTGGCATAGATGACTAAGTCGCTTATTCCATAGCTGGTTTTCTTCCTCTCTGGATAAAAGACATATATATTATTCCCCACTTACAAGGTAAAGATTTCCCTTTGTCCTTTTTCCTTGCAGAACAATTGCCCCATCTTTTCCCGTGATAGTACAGGTCTTCTTGGTAAACCGTATAGAATGTCCTGAGTCACACAATTGACTGACACTGAGTAAATTGTGACTGAGACCTTCTAAAACCAAGACATCAGCACATCTGATTTCTTTTCCCCCAAACCTAGCCTTTCCTGATCCAATTATCTTCAGGCCTTCATCATTTCGAAACTTGAAAAATCCTTCTTTGTCGTATTTTATGCCTGTAACCAGATCCTTGTTTCGTGTCATGTGATACGTACAACCACTATCAAGAATCCACACACCAGAACGATCTGATGCTTTAAGGGAAATTTCAGCAACTACTGCCTTCTCTGTTCTCTTCTTCTTGGTCCATATCTTTGCCTCCATACTCATTATAGATTGAGACTCATGATCATTCTCAGAGTATGACGGACCAGCTTCATATTGTAGGGATGCAAATCTATTCTGAACTTTTAACTCACTTGTTGGTTTATTGATCTACTACTTGTGAACATTTTGATTCTTCTTTGGCACATTTCTCTGAATGGTCGAAGTGAAGTACCTAGCCATGTGCCCAAATCCTCCTCACCAAAAACAGTTTCCTTCAAAATATGTTCTGGAAAACCGTTCTCTATTTAGATGCCACCTCTATTCCTATTCCCTTCTATATCTATTGGATATGGAACACACATACTGTGAATGTCCCATTTTCCCACAACAATAACACCTGATATAGGGTGCATTCCTTCGTGTTATTTTAGTACTACGATTATCCCTTTGGGATCTCTAAATATTCTGATTCTGTTTTGTGCCCAAATCAACCTTCAATTTCAGGATGGGTTCTTGTGGTGGGATATCAACTGCCACAGATTTTTGTTTCTTATCAAGCCCTGAATCAACCTTAGCATTTGAGATTTCTCACTGCTTCGCTCTTGATGAACTACGAGCCTCCTCTTTCATCTTCTCTGTCTTCTGAATGTCCTGCTTTTCTGATATCACATTGGGGGTCAAGATTTTTTCTTGATCCTTAATTTTTCATCGCAGAATGACCACTTCTTCTTCAAGCTCTTTGATACGTCTGACCTGCTCCTTTCCTATTTTATTCAAACAATCAATTTCCTTCTTTTGTTCCTCAATTTTAAGCTTATACTCAACAATATTTTCTGAGCTCTCTGGTGTTGAGGATTTTAGTCTTTCAATTTATTCTAATAGCTCAGAGTTTTATTCATCCTATTGTTGCATATAGAGTTTGGCATCACGAACCACTTTATTGGCTTTCTTTGTTTTGTCTCTCCAAACGTCTATCTCTTCAAGAGCTGCTTCCAATTCGGCTTCCATATCAACTCTCCCTTCAATTTCTTCTTCTTCTTCAGCATCAGCTTCTTCCTTTTTCTAAGAACTACCAACAATCGCCACCAAGGCATTTACCCCACGATATCTACAATTTTCTATCTCCTCAGCCTCTTCACCCTCAGACTCATCTAAACTTTCAAATTCTTGTGAAAGAAGATTCTTCTTCTTGAAGAAATTTCTCTTGAATTGTTTCTTCCCTTTCACAAACGCTGAATTATTCTTCTTGGGAATTTCAACTTCATCATCATCATTATCGTTATCTTGAAACGTCTTGGGAAATCTTGTCACAAGATGACCAACCTTTCCACATTGAAATCATGCTAGTGTAAGTTTCCCTTTAAACTTACCTCTTCCTATTTGCAGATTTGAAGAAAGGAATGAAATCACCTCATCTGTATCTTCTTCTTCTTGAGAATCTTCAATGGTGAGCTTCTTCATAGCCTTGAATACCACTTCTTTGTATTTCCCCTTTTCCACAGCATCGTTATCATCATTTCTCATTTCATATGCAACAAGAGTGATGTGCAGGTTATCCAATGTCAGTTCTTTTGGGTCTTTATCTTCCAAAACAGAAACTTTCGGATTGAACCGAGGTGGAAGTTTTCTCAATATGAACTTCACAATTTTTATATCTTTGATAATGTCTCCAAGACCCCGCATGTCTTCTACCACAACATTTACCCTGTCAAAGAATGCATCAACAAACTCATTCAGGTTCATTCTCAGATCTTCATACTTGTTCCACAACACTTGCAGCTTTGCCTCTCTCACCTTTGTATCCACTTCATATATATTCAATAGTTTTTCCCACATGGCATGTGACGTTTTACAAGACATCACATTTGTATATATAGGATTGGATAGGGCTCCCCCTAAGGCATTGATTAATTTGGCATCAGCATCCATCTCCTTACGCTCATCTTCTGATAATGCACCATTGTTGATGTCAGTTGTTATACCATGCATTGCTGCTGTGAACACATCCATTCCTAAAGATCCGAAGTAGTGTTGCATCTGATTCTCCCATAGCTAAAAATTATTTCCATCGAAGATCGGAATCCCTTTATGATTAGTGACCTCCATTGAGAGAAGAACTACTGTCAACATTTCCCTCTGATACCAATTGTTAGGTCCACAAGGCTGAATACCCTAAGAGGGGGGTGAATCAGGGTATGACTAATTTAAAATTAACGCCCATTCTGATCTTATTTCTCTGTTAAGAAAAACAATCTTCTCTCTCTTTCTTATTTCACAATGTAAACAGAAAGTAAAGCATGCATAGTACACAACGATTTTTATTTGGTTCACCCGTAATGGGCTACATCCAAGGAGCATATGCCAACAAGTTTTCGGTCGTACCAAATTCAACTAAACTTCACTAGCTATGGATTACAAGGTTCAGGTACAGTCATTTTGTCCCAGGATCACTGCCTTTACAAGATTTAGGGTCAGATCACTGCTTTCCCAAGGGTCACTCCCTGTTTCCCTCTCTCTCTAGCTCACTGCCGGTGGAGAGGATCACCTTCTTCCTCTTCCTTCGCTCACTACCCTAGAAAGGATCCACTCACAGTTTATAGACCTGTAGGTCTCTTAATTTTCATGAAAGAATGCATCTTGTTTTGTATGTAGATACTCTGTTGAAGTTCAACTTTCACCCGTAGATGAATCTCTCTTTGCATCGAAGGTATCGGGCAAACTTCCAGCTTCTAAGCAGCCAAAAATCACTACCGGAACAAAACCTTACTTGGCGCGCAAGTCTAACTCGGCGTGCAAGTATCGGCGTGCAAGTCACAATGGGTGCACAAGTCCACCTCAGACACTTGCACGACACAAACTTCCCCAACTCCAAACTTGCGCGACTCTCTTCCTTTTACACAAAAACCAATATTGGCGTGCAACTGCTAACCGGCGTGCAACTTCTCACACTGGTGTGCAACTTCAACCATCGGTGCACAACTTCACCTGCGCGACCACACACCACTTGCACGACCACCACACCTGTGCGACGGGAGCTCAGATATCTCAAAGTGTTGAACTCCGGTGAAGAATGAAGAGGGTTGGTCCAGTATTTATAAAAATTTGGTCACCCCTGCGCGATGGCGCGCAAGTCTCTCCTCAGCGCGCAATTCTCGACGCACAGATCTCTTCTCCTTCAAGTCACTTGCGCGACCTAATTCCAAACTTGCGCGAACCTCTTTCCTTTGCCATATTTTGATCTTATTATCTTGAAAAACCACAGGTGTGCAAGTTCTCAATCTTCCAAGGCATTGGCGAGCAAGTCTCTTTCACGGCGCGCAAATCACTTGTGTGAAACCACCAATACTTGCGCGACACTTGTCCCTTTGCCACATTTTGATGATCTGATCTTGAAAAACATATGGCGCGCAAGTTTACAAGCCTTCAAGTATATGGAACTCAAGTCCCTTTACCAAAAACCACTTTTCTTCATTTGAGGATTTTCAGGCCCAAAAATTTGGCAAACACTGGAAAACAGCGCCACCTTGTATTTGTTCTTTTGTACTGCCTCCAGATCATCCATTTCTTTTGTCGACATTCTTGAATCAAACATAAATCATTGACCTCAGCTCTTGAACTTGACCCTCCATCATGAAATCCTCTTTGTCAACAAATTTGTATGTCATTGTTTTGCTTTTTCAACAATCACCACTCAGATGTCCACTTTTTCAACAAACACAATCACCTCAAAAATGCTTCAATGATACCTTGAGTGATTTTTTCCCAACACATATCATGAACCCCAAATAAAACCTAAATAAAAAAACAAGAATAATTCACAAAAACATATATTTAAACTCCCTTTAACTATCAATAAAAACATAAAATACAAATGATAATCCAATGGATGTTAAATAAAAAATTTAGAGGGAATGTAGGACTATGCATGGTTTGGCTGCAAGGTTTGGTAGACCATGCACCAACTATGTGTTAGTCTCTAGAATATTTTTAGAACCAAGTGCACGGGACTTACACAGTATTCCAAACCATGTTTGATAATTGTGTTCCTTCATTTATCCTTCCGTTTTGACCGCAAAAATAGTAAAATCTTAAAACAACTCATAAAATTATCAATACTGAACAAAATTACTCAGATAAAGAGTAAACAATATCAAATAAAATTGAGTAATATGCTTGGATTTGAGACATAAACATCCATTAAATCTCTCAAAAATAAATTTTCATCTGAGGGGTGGCAATCAAGCATCTAATCACAGCCAAACTCTTGATCTTTGATGATCTTATCTTCAATCTACTATAAATTAACCAATTAAAAACTAGGATTAGATACCATTTTTTCATGAATCATCCTAGTTAATCCTTAATATGGGCACCTCTTCTAGCCTATGACCTAGCCTAAAGGTCTCTCTTGTTCCCAACAAGTTGGAAACTAGTGCCAAGATAAGGTTATGCAATATCAAGAATCGTTATTCTCAATAAATTAATAATAACTGAAGGGATTCCACCTAGAAATCTAGCATGATCATTCCATAAATTAGAAGGAAATGAAAAAAAATAAAGATATTCAAAATTTTATGGAAACCAAAAATGGTATAAAAAAATTCCAAGAAGAAAAATAAATCAAAAAATAATAAACATATCCAACAAAAGATAAAATCACATAAGGTCAAACTAAAGAAAAATTATATTTAAAAATAAAGAAACTAAGTAAAATAAATGTTGAAGTGGCTGAGTACATGGAATAGAGGGCATCAAAGAAAACTAGAAAACTATACCCCACCATATCTTTGTGTTAAGACAACAATTACATCACTTAGAACCTTTATTATACCCGATCCAGAAATAAGAAAAAAAATTTCCACTATCCAATGGAACCTATATAAACTTGTAATATGATAAGAATGAAAAAAATATACCTAGTAGGTATCCTAACCACACCGCATGATTAACATTTACAGATAAAACAATTTCATACTACTTTAGAAATAATTAATGGAATTAATTTTATAACATTTTAAAGAAAATAGATAACATGATATATGTTATTCTATAGTTAATTAAAAACTATTATTGGAACCATAAAAGAAAAAAAATTATCACATGACATTGGGTGCACTCTGGGGTCACTATGGTTAGGAACACTTTAGAAAATAACTTCACTAGTCAGGTCGCCACACTCAAGTAGTGGAATGGATATAAAATCACTTCAGTAGCCAGTGGGAGAATATTTGACATTACTTCACTAGTCAACTAGTAAGAAAGGAATATCACCCATTTTAGGATTTCCTACCCAAGCACCCAAGGCTACCCTTGGATTTTAATCAAACCAAACAATCATTATTTATTAATACATTTTATTAAATAGTTTATAAACACCATTAATCCCACTTGCATCATGCTTTAAAATCTAATTTTAGGAATTCAAAGTGAAGGAATAACCAAGGGTATCAGGATATATATATACGAATCAATCCTTAAAAAATCATATAACCCCATTTATATAATTTTAGAAATTTAGTTTTAAAATATAATAATCAAAGTTTAAATTATAAAAAGGATAATACAAAATCATTTTTTAATGACCCAATTAGGCATTTCAACAAACACTAGGATTTCACAATAAAATGAAAAAAAATAGGTATTCAGAAATTGAAGAACCCCTTTTATATTAAATGTCAAATATAGATAAACCATTATATTTTATCCTCAACCATTTAGTACACTAATTATATCTTATAGAATGTTGGAACATGGAATGAAAATATGAAAGAAATCTTGGATTTAATTGTTAAAAGATCCTTCATGGATAAAACGATCATTAATATTAGCATTTTAAAAAACGATGGTGTAGATCAATCTTAATAAGGTCAAGGACTACCTATAAGACCATGATAATACCAAAAATCAAGTAACACTCAATTAAAATAGATTCAAATCCAACCCTAGGATTTTGGGACTTCATAAGGGAATGAAGTGTTGGATTTGGTTCCCTAGAACAAACTACTTTGTACTTTGGATTACATGTATATTCAAAGAGGTGAATATTAATAAAAATATCTTATCACATATTGTTTGTTATTCTTCAAAACATTTATGTGATAATGTCATGGAGTATCTATAGTATTGATATGGTCAAACCAATTCCTCGTTATGATAATATTCTTAAGTTTAGTTCTATGGTTGGATAACATACTATGATAGAGAACATAGTATATAAACTGCCAGGCAGGAGTAATCATAAGTGGATGAGGCTTCTTATCTTTATGTTCGTACATGGAAATCTCCAAGATTGTATATTAGGATAACAGACCCATGAGTAGGAATTCAACAGGTTTTTGTATCACTGGATATTTTTATCTATGGGCATGTGTAATGGTCCTTAGAATTTAAGATTATCATTAATTCGTGTCATGAATTGAGCACTTAGATTTTATGATAAAACCCACCATGCCATATAATGGTGGGAAGTAGGGTATATTGGGTGCATCACAAATGACATGTTATTAATGGATAATTCTAAGAAGGATCTTCCCCTTCCCTATTTCTTGAAGTTGATTTCTAGACCCATTGATTGAAGTATAAATATTGTATAATTGCATGGACATGGGGTAATGATGTTTATTTTATATAGTCAAAGAAATATGTATCAGGCATATAGGTTGATGATGAAAATGTGAAACATGTTTGATGAGATATTAAGATAAAGGGATTATATTACACCACGATCATTTGTATATGGTTTTTGACATTATGAAATTTAATTTTTTCTCTTAGGTGCCTTTACCCATTTCTATACAGTAATCTTAGACTTTAGGCATACCTATATAATGCCAATGATAAATAATCCTAGAGGGTCACACACTAAATGTTTCCATTTATATATATTAAAATAAATTTGAATTTAATTAATATAATAAATATTATTCTCAATACTGAGGAATAATTTTCTTCAATTTTTGTCGATCACATAAATTAATTAAATATTTATTCATCGAATTTTGAATAATATATATATATTTATTTGATTTAATATTTAATAAATATTTTTTTCACTGGTTTGTGGATAAAATATTTATTTATGAATAAAATGTTTATTTGAGTATTCCATAAATTTTTAGAAGTTTGAGCGGACCAAGACCATGTCTAGTCACAAATATTAATTTACAAGCTGGTTAAATAATATTTTTTATTACATAAGTTAGTGCATGCACCATAAAATAATATTATTATTATTATTATTGGAATGAGGTTTAATAAATATTATTATATTATTTAAGGGCTGGTATGTAATTAAATAATATTTTAACCTAAACCCAAACTCTATAAATAGATTATTATGTCTATTGTGTAGGGTTAATTGAATAATTGATAAATAGAGTATTATTGTGCACAATGGATTTCTCTCTTGAATTAATTTCTCTCTCTCCCTATCAATAACAAGAAATGCAGGAGATATTCCTTCAATATTGAAGGATGGGTGATTAATGTGAATGATGCAAGAAAATTGATTTTCCATGATAGCAACCATAAATCAATTGGTGCTACTTAAAGATTAAAGGAGCATGTGTAGATCACTGCTAGAGAGATCCTACACTTAGATCCTTGTAACACGATGAAGAAAATACAGAAAATGGTTTTTGGATGATTAATATCTACATTGAATAAAGGATCATAAAATAAGGTAAATTATTTATTTTTATCATAAATAATTTTTTTTTGAATTTAAAGTGAAAATATCCCCTATTAGGGTTTTAGAAAACTCTATGTTAAAATAAATTCTAAACATAATGACCATGAAAGGCACTTCCGTTGTGGATGAAACAATCAAGTGGTATCATAGTGGTCACATTTTAAATTTATAATTATTTATTTGATTGTGGATCAATATGAACAATAATGTTTATATTTTCATTTAAATATTGTTCAATATTAATTATATTTTTAATTAACATGCTTCTACAAATTAATCATATTTGTTTAGTGTTTCATTTTCATAAATGTATAAGAATAGATGAAAAAAAACCATAGATATCATCGAGAAGTTCCAAAGAAATTGGTAAGGCTGGGTTATTCAATGTGTAGCTAGAGTACATGTTATGTACCAAACTACACTATATTTGGACGTGTTGTGGGATACATGACGTGCCAAAATATAACTACAATGGTGTATTTATTTCACACCGCATGTACACTGGGTCAATATGGCATATGGGTTGTTAGATTATATGGCATGTAGTTTACGTTCACATCATGTAGTCTATATGGGTTATCATAGAAATTTGTGCAATCTGTGTTGTCATTATACATGGTCAAACCTCATGAGACTGATAGCCTAGAGATTAATGATATATGAGATGTTTATACGGTGTACACAACATTTAGTTCATTATTTCCCACATATGAAATACTCACTGATCCCTGCGGTGAGTCATCAAGACACATGATAAGTGGAACACATGACGTGTAGTTGGTGTACATGTTGTGTGGTTCAGTGTCCGATGAACATGTCAGACCCTTTGACAGGTAGCATGAACACATGGAATTCTGACTGCATGATGTGTAACTGTCTTTTACACACTGTTTAGTCCCACTGAGGTAGATTCTTAAGCCCATGCGTTTTTCCCAAATACACAACAAGACTGATACACAGTGTGTATCTAGCTTGTACACGCCATGTGTTCCAGCCAAGTTAATACACCGAAGCCTTGGGCATGTAACCCAGGTACACAGAAAGAGAGATACACACCGTGTAGCTCAGTGGTAATGATTTATAGTCTCCCTAAAAATGAGAGAATTAAATTACATTAAATTTCAAATTGTATCATTAAAACATTATTTTTTTATTGGAATACCTGGTGTGTTTGAAAATTTAATAAAGATTTAAAAAAAATTAAATGTTCAATTATTTTATTTTTATAAATATGTGATAATTGATTCTATTGTTTATTATCCATGAATTTCATTAATTATGGAAATGTCCAAATGAGTTTGGATGGTCATTAAAATTAAATGGAATTAACTAATTCATTCATTCATTCATTCATTATTATAGGTGTGTTTATATTAATAATAAATAATGAATAATAAATGAATATTAACAAGATTTACTTTTGCATATTCAGTGTATGTATAACCAATCATGAGAATGGACAAGACCTATGTATGTGTTGGTAATTTTAATTTAATTTATTATATAGGTTTGAAATTATTTAATATTAAATTAAATTTTATGGTCTGTGAGCCATACCTCCCTCCATTATTATGTAGAACATGTGTGTCCAAGGCAATTTATTTAATCCCCCTAACCAATCCTCTAGTTTCCCTCAACTTCATATGAGTTATAAATACATGTAATTAATGGAGTATCCCAAGGTGTTTGGTGGTGGTTGAAGATGGGACCATAATGATGCCAACCCAGGTGATACACTGGTGGATAGGTGGAATGCTACAACTCATTCCAAGACCGACATAAGAAGTTATTCCCCTATTTCATAGGATGATGTATTGTCTTCTCAATAAATTAATTGTTAGATAATCTCGTGATTGAGTCATTTATTTCTTTAATTTTTTCTATTCATTATTTAATTTATTGATTTAATATTATGATCACATAAATAAATGAATTAATGTGAAAAGATGAATTTACAATAAAAGGATTATGTGTAAATGTTTTATCTAACATGGTTAATTAATTAAGTAAAATAAACTTAATATTAAAAAATCATATAAATTATAAAACATGATAAAACTTATGTATAATAAATTTAAAATACCTCAACTAAATATTAAGCCAAAGTTGGACTTCCATTACTTGATTAGGAATGAATGCCTTAGAACTAAGTGTTTGACCAACCCTTGTTGGGACACTTACTTTTAACATGGATTTATTATGAAAGGTATGGGTTGACTTAACCATATTATATCAAGATAAGTAGCCCTCGATAGACTTGATGTAACTTAGAGGAAGGGGTTTTGGAAATCCAAGTCATGATTTTATGATTGGGGAGTCCACTCAACGGACCAAGGAGTATTCTAGAAAAAATTAACATGGATGGTACAAGATGGAACCTATAAAAATGATTTATTATTGAAAGGTATACTCTTTAGCTTGACCTATAGTCCAATCTTCATGATTAAAATCCTTTTGAATTTTAATTTTTTGAATCATATTTCTATGATCATCATATTGGGATATGGATTATCAAGGCCACCTCATTTAGAGGAATTCTAATGGTAGATATTTATATAACATGACCAAAGGAGACCCTATGGTATATGTATACAAGTTATAACTAAAAGGTTCAGTTACATCAATAAATTCCAATATGATACGTAGATTACATAAATTCATTTATGAATAAATCACACATAGTGATAATAGAATAGTAATTTGGAAACAAATGAGCGACATGTGTCACTAATTGGTTAGTTGGAATGCTATAAGTTTTCAAGATCAATATGTTGATAACATATGAAAAAAATTGTGTATTACTAGTTTTTTAAGACTAAGGAATTAAATTTATTAAAGTTTGACTTAAAATACCAACCGTGTTCTGGGGAACAAGATCTACAAAATCAATCTATAAGTTTTCTAAATATATTCATAGGACATATATTAACATTGTATTGAAAAATAAATGTTGAAACAATTCAAGGCTGAATTTTTTATGAAATATAACCTTCCAATAGAAAATGCATGGACATTGGAAGAGATTACAGAGATTAAAATAATTTCACAAGATTAAGTGCTAGAAATTCATAGCATATGCCATGACATGTACTAACATTTGATATTATTTATGCATAAAGCATAATAAGTGAATATCCCATAGATCTATCTTAATTACATATAATTGTAGTTAGAAGTATATGGAATAACTAGGAAAAGTAAAACAAGATTAGTTCCTAGTGCCTAGATAAGTGAGAATATTGGTAATAAATGTAATTGAACACTTGTTTACACTTGGTTCAATTCGTTCTAGTATTGTATAAATGGTTAATTAATATCCAAGAGAAAATTATTACTATCATTTTTTTCATATCTACAATATCTAAGTATGTTGTGACTTCTAATGCAGCTTAAGAAGAAGTTTTAGAAATGTCATGTTTTGATTTTGGGTTATACCAAAAGAAAGATATATATCATTTTACGATAAACTTCGATTATGAACTCAGTCATTATGTTAATACTTTGACATGAGAATGAAATATGGACACTTGGTTATATCACTACTTGAGGTATTTTCTCAAGATATTAATGTTATAGAAAATAGATTCACTACACTGAAATGTGGTTTTTCCAACCCTAGTAAAAAACATGGTAAAACTAGCATCTATAGCCATTCTTAACATAAGTATGTTTTATAAGTGAGGACTAACCAGGTGTTAGCAGTTGACTCTAGTGAAATTGAGAGTTTTTTAGAGTTGTTTCCATAGAACCAACTACTTTAAACTTTTTATTACATGTATATTCAAAAAATTGAATATTAATATAAATATCTTATCAAATATTGTTTTTTCCTTCTATATAACATTGATGTGATAATTTCCTATAGTATTTATCAAATTTATAAGGTCATAGAAGTTCCATGCTATGATGATAACCTTTAAATGCTATGATGATATTCTTATGGTTAGTTCTACAGTTGGATAACATATTATTGATAGGGTACATAGTATATAGACTGTCAGGTGTGATCACTCATAAGAAAATGAAGCTTCTTCTCATGATGTTTTCACTTGGTAATCTCTAAGAAGGGAGATTAGGAGAATAGACCCATGATTAGAAATTTTTCATGTTTTGGTATCATCGTATATTCTTATCTATGAGCATTTTTAATGGTCTTTTGACTTTATGATTATCATTAATGCATGTAATGACTCGCATGCTAATATTTACTAACAAAAACCATCATGCCATGTCTTGGTGGGAAGTAGTGTATGTTAGGTGCATCACAAATGACATGTTTTAATGGATAATTCAAGTATGGATTTGTCTCTTCCTTATTTATGTAAGTTGATATCTCAAAATTTTGATTTAAGTATAACTTTCACATAAATTCTATGGTCATGGTGTAATAATTCTTATTTTAGATAGTCATAGAAAGAAATATCAAGCATATAGGTTTATGGCATATATGTGAAACTTAATTGATGAGATATTAAGACAAAGGAATTATATTTCATAGAAATCATTAATATGTGGTTATCATCATTGTGACATTAAGTTCTTTCTCTTGAATGACTTGACCCATTGTAAGACAGTAATCTTGGACATTAGGTGTACCCGCCTATTACCAATGTGAAAGAATCCTAGAGGGTCACATACTAAGTGTTTTCATTGATCTCGATTAAATTATATTATATTTTAATTAATTAAATAAATATCATTATCAATACCAAGGAATAATTTTATCCAATTTTTATTGATCACGTAATTTAAATAAATATTTATTCACCGGATTGTGAATAAAATCTATTTTTTTATTTTATTGAATATTTAATAAATATTTATTTTCTAGTTTTTGGATAAAATATCTATTTAAGAAGAAAATGTTTATTTGGGTATTTAATAAATGTTTTAGAGTTAAATCATAACAATACTATGGAAAATGAAAAATATTAATTTAAAAGCCGGTTAAATACTATTTTTTAATGTGCAAGTTATCACATGTTCCATAAAATAATAATATTATTTTTATTGGGTTTTAATAATTATTATCATATTATTTAATGGTTCGTATGAAATTAAATAATATTTCAACCTAAACCCAAACACTGTAAATAAATGGTTATGTCTATTGTGTAGGGTTAATAAAATAATCAAGAAATAGAGAGTCATTACACACAATATATTTATCTCTTGAATTTTGTTTTCTCTCCCCTTCTCAAGATTAAGAAACAAAAGAGATATTCCTTCAAGATCTAAGGGTGAGAAATCGACACAAATTATACAATATAATTTATTTTCCATGATAGTAGCCAAAAATAAATTGAAATTACTTGGAGATCAAAGGAGCACATGTGGATCACCGCTAGAGGGATCCTACACCTTGATCCTTGCAACATAATTAAGGTAATCCATAAATTGGTTTTTGTACAATAACTTTTTACATCGAAGAAAGGATACAAAGGAAATTTAAATCATTTTTTCAATCTTAGATAAATTAATTATGAATTTAACATGAAAATATCTTCTATAGGGTTTCAGGAAACTCTAGGTTAAAATAAATTTTAAACATAACACCCACTAAATGTGTTACTGCTGCTCCCAAATTCTTAAAAAATATGTCGGAGTAATAAGAAAAGGAATATTGGAGGAGGTCCATGTTGGATCATAGAGTTTGCGATGGCTACAAGAGGGGGTGAATTTTAGTTTAGAAAATTAAACTAAGCAAAAACAAAAAACCTCTTTAAGTAAAAATATCAGACACAGGTATCGTCTGATTATCAGAGTGTTAGAATAAAAACAAGAAACTATCTGATTATATCAAAGTACTTTTATCAGTATCACTTTTAGTATAATAAAACTAATTTTATAAATATAAGTAAATACTTACTTTATAAAGTGTACACATAGAGAAATGTATTAAATTTTAATAATATACAAAGCTTATAAAAAGTGATAATGACTTAAAACATTTTAATAAAAGTTTTTACTCTTTAACCTTGAGAGTTAAGGTAGCCAGAAGAACCCACTAAACGTATCCACATTTTTACACCTACTATAAGGTTTGTATTTACTTACCAAGAAATACCTCAATACAGAGATCGGTCTCTATCTTCAAATCCCCTGGAAGCCCTTAATATGATGATCGTTCTTTGCTATCCTCGCCCCAAAAGCCCCCAATCTGATGGATCAGATTCACCATCTTCTTATCCCTAGAATCCCTTATTCAGTATCATTACCGGACACGTGATTATAAGAGAAAAATTTTATAAATTAATTACAACCAAAACAAGTATTCCTTAGAACTTCAAATCTCTAAATTATTACCATAACTAGGAATAAAAAGTTCACGTAGATAAATCTTTAGGCAACTTGAGTTGTGAATGTGTAATGCCCTGACCCTAGTCACCCAGAGTCGGTGCATTATTACATAAAATTAGAGTGATCACAAGAGATCAAGTCTTTAAAGACAGATTAGTTTAGTATCCTTGTAAGTACTAGATACATACATAAGTTTTACATTACATCATGAAATAAAAAAATAACGTTGTATCCCCTTTGAACACACTCATATCCTTTGACCTATCCCTATAGGTTAATCATAATATACTTCTTCACATCTTGGAAAAAATAAAACATATAAAGGGGTGAGATCAGATTCTTAGTAAGGATAACAATATAGCGGAAACTTTCACAAATAAACATAAACATTTAAGGCAATGTATAAGATTAAAACACAAGCCTTTTAAACATAAACTTCATCATAATATGGAAAATATAAATCAAATAATTTCATTTACTTTTCACAAGGATATTCTATTATTCAAATAATCACATGTAATATCAATTGGTAATTTCATAATGATGGAATGCATAATGTCGGACATCATAACCACATAGTCAAGGCCTCGTGCCAAGACTAAAAATAAAATTTTGTCAAGGACTTGTGACAAGATAATAGTTTCTCTCATGAGACCTATCGATGCATCAAGGAGATATATCAAGCTCCACCTGTCACTTACTAAGTCCAATGCATTCCTCATATGAAAATATTTGAATCATAACATAAACATTCTTATTAAAACTATCATTAAAAATGTTAATACTTTAACCATAAACCATGAATGGTATAAAAATAACACATACACAGTAAAAAATATCACAAAACCTTCATAAAATATGGAATATTGTATCATAATAAATCAACTTCAAAAAAGTGTAAAATCCATCAAAGGATGTTGACATAGATGAAATCAGAACTATTTGAGAGAAATTTCGAAACAGTTTAAAATTAACGTAATTATAAAAGAAATAATTTATTTTGAAAATATTATTGTAATATTCTAAGGGAAGATTCTAAGGTTATATAATGGTGTAAGATATCCACACCCTCCGTATAAGTTAAAAAAATATTCTTTTCTTAATTTGTTGAAAAGTTCATAAAGTACATTGTTTGGAAAGTGACGGAAAGATTCCTTTCAAACCATTTTATAAAAAGTAAAAAAAAAGGGTATAAATTCCTTTAACCCAGATTCTAGTAAAAAATAAAAATGTTTTAAAATACATTTTTAAGAAATACGAATGGGGATGATAAAGAGGTCCCAGTAGATACTCACATATAAACAACCTCATATAATAAAGAGATTGTGAAATTAACCCTTACCTTGTACTTTTCATTAGTATATGGTAATTTAACCTCTGGTATAATGGTTAAAATATTGTTATTAAATTATACAATAACTGTATACATAAATATGATATCATATATGATCCTCTAATATTTCTTTGTTAATAATATTTCACTAGTATCATTGTTTTGGGTGTTAACTGATTTGTTTTCCTTTATATGTTTTGTTATATAAATAATGTTTGTTATGGATAGGATGTATTTGATTCATATTCAGAATGATATTAAGTTCTTAAACATTATTTTTTAATCATTAAATGAAATTTATTCTTGAATGGTTATCATGGGTAATGAATCTCATTGCATTCGTGGAGGTGTGGTTTTGAGAGAAGGGGAAGTACCCTTTTATAAGAGAGGTGAGGGTCACTTTAGGAAAAGCTTGAAATATTATTTTATTATAAAATCATTTTCGGTTTCTAATGGATCCAAATGAATTTATTTATAGTCTTATGTGGTTATGGGTATAAATAATCTCAACTAATAGGTTTTATACAAGTTTAGGTTACCATATTATCTTTATCTTTTATATTTAACTCTTGGTTAAATAGTTTAACATTTATAATGTCTTCATGTATTTTTATATTACATGGTTAATAAACTTACTATAAAATGCCAATAGAACCCAAAGTGGTTCATTAATGACATATATATCATTATATAAGTATTTTGTCTGAACCAAACATTTTTCGGAATATTATATCATTTAATAATATAGTATTTGTTTTAAAAACTCATTTATGTCAATTTTGACACTATTTAGTATTTTGTTTTTGTGAAAGTCAAAAAAACCTGATTTCTTCAAACCAAATAACTTAAATCAACCCTAACATGTCCTATTCACATATAAAATGCTTTTATGGCATAAAAACTTTAAAATAATATTTATTTTAATATTTATAATATCATTTATTTGATTCTTTCATTAATAAGAAAAATACTACATCATTATTGTGTCATAAATAAATATATTTATTTTATGTCTAAAAAATATAAATAAAATATAATCATGTAGGAAATATTTTTAGATTTAAAATTAATATTTATAGTATAAGATATTAGTTATATAACCCCATATAAAAATTTTTTTACCAAAAGATACATGCTTGTGTTATTTTTGTCTTTATTTTAAATTAATTAATATAAAATGTCATTATCACTCCCAAGTGGCTCTATGGAGTCCCAAAATCGACCCAAGGATACCCATGGTCAGAAATGTATCTTATAATAGGGTTATTACACATATTAGGGTAATTTAATATTATTATAATATTATTTTTTTACCCTTATTTACTGGATTTACCCTTTAAGCATGGTAAATAAAATATTTACAGAAGTAACTATTTATAATGTATAAAAATAAAAGTTACATATTTAAAAAATTTGGACCTCATAATTACAAATATGGAATTAATTTTTTCAAATTCAAAACACATAAGTTGCAGAAATTAATTTAAAATTAATTCTCATTGTTAAAACCAAAAAGCGGGTTTTTAAGAAGTAAAAATTATCAAAAGATTGACATGTGTTTATGTAAAATTTAAATTTGAAATTTAATCCAATAAACTAAATTGTATTAAATTATAAAATTTTAATCTAATTATACTTTTAAACAACTCAAATGTATAATTTAACACTATAAATTATTTTGATTAAAAAAGTTGTTTTTAATTACAATTTAGTGTTTTTTACTATTCATCAAAATATGAAAGTTATCAGAAAAGTAAAAAAAATTTATCCAAACTAAATTTTTATGTCCCAATTCCAAATAATAATTTAATTTAATCAAACTGAATATATAAAAGTGTCAAATATTGTATTTAAAAAGGGTTCGTCATTAAAAGGCGGAAAAACTACATTTTTTTAAAAAATGATTCTTTTATCTGAAAAAATTGAACTTGTATTTATATTGTGTCTAAGAAACACAAAATATGAATGTAAAATTATATGAGATATATATAAAATTCAAAATTTGGTTATTATTATTCATAACCTCATTTTAAACGGTTAGTTTGATAGGTCATGGTGCGCTTGGACTCGATGTAGCACACATTGCACACTATTGTATTATTCAAAGAGAAACGTACCTTGGAAGCTTGGGGTGTTACATTATCCCTCCTTAAATAAATTGAATCCTCGCAATTTGAAATTTTTCTTCTAAAATAAAAGGTTAAAAATAGAAAATACCTTTGTGGAAACCCACATCAGAAATAGGGTTAACAAAATTTAGTCTTAATAAGAGGGAAAGGGAAATAAAAAAGTCACCACCAAATTAGGATTTTGAATAGTAGAAAATTGGTGGTGATTATAATTGGAGGAAAAACGTAAATATTTATAGGGATTGATTGAGGTCATCAATCACAAACAAGTGAATGGAAAATTGAGGGCCTCAAAGCCATAAATATATTATGATTTAAAATACCGTCAGTTAAACAAAACATAAGGTATTAGGATAAAAAAAAATTGATTTTAAGATCCTTTCCCTAAAGTTAAAGAATTAATTTCTTTATATAATAAGAAAAAAAAAAGAATACTTGACAAGTAGACTTACATCCTTTAACAAATTTCTACCACAAACTCATCTTTCACTCCAAAACATAATAGAACTCCAAAATATTCTATTTATCCTAATCGTACAGGGTTAAAAATATAAAAATATACCTTTTAGATGAAGAAAACTATTTTTTAATAACCAGAAACTTTATGTAGGCTAGTGGTAGGTGATAAAGCATTGTCGCACTTTGGTTGTGGGTTCGATTCCTGCATCTTTATCTGACGCGACGGGTTATCACCCGACCAGCAGGTTGTCCTTTTTCTAAAACATTAGTATTATAATATTCCAAAAATAATCTTAATAAATTTTTTAACCTGAAACAAAACTATCCAAAGTTCAAATTAATCTATTCCAACCTTTATAGTTATCCAAAATACTTCTGTCCAAACTCTCTCTAAAAGGTCTCTAAATTCCAAAATCAATTGTAACATCAAATTCCCCAAACCACGTGAAGTTTCTCTTATTTTCACATAAATAAAATATGAATACCTTCATCATATTAAAACATTAATGAAAACAAAAAGTATTGTATTACAATCCTTATATATATCACATTCTTCTTAGAAACATAATATAATTCTTGAATTCAGAAACACAAATACATTAATTATTCCACTTCAACTGTAGTAACAACATAAACTTGGCCTTTCTCCATTGAACTTTTCTAGGGTAAGTTTCCTCGGTGTTTAGGAAATTCATTTGCATAATGCCCCATTTCTATACAATTGTAGCATTCAACATTTAAATCCTCATTCTTTCCCTTTGAATCACGAGCTTGGTGGCCTTTTTCACCACACTTATAACAGACTCTCATTCCCTTCAGGCAAGTACCGGGGTGTTTCTTCCCACATTTACTGTAGGATGGAAATTAAAATTTTCCCTTATTCCCTTTATTTCCATTTCCAAAGTGTTCATAAGATATCTTATTCTCTTGATTTACTTTAAAATTATAAGACATAGAGAATTCATTTTCTGTCTTGATAGCGCATGAGGCAATATCTTCGTACAATGATAAGGATTGTGAGACTAATGCTCGATGTAGAAATGGTTTTAACTCATCAAATAATCAATAAATATTACTCCTTGGGTTACGTATATAATTTCTTTATTGCCTTTTTGACCTTGTAAAGTTAGCCTCATACTTTGTGACATTCTCATCCTCCTTTTACCTCAGACTCAGAAATTATCTTTCCATATCTATTCGATGGTCACTATGAAAGTATTTTTATAAGAAAATATCTTTAAACTCCCTACATTCAATATTTGATAATTATTTATTTTCCTTTGTGTTTTGAATTAATGAACACCATTGATCTGCATCTCCTGTGAGGTGATAAACTCCAATGACAACTTTTTCCCTTTTACTACTCCCCAATTCATGAAATATTTTTTCTAAGGAACTTATCCATTGCTCAGCTACAAGTTTATTTTTAGTCTCATTTAATGTTTGTGGTTGTTTCCTCATGAAGAGGTCTAACATTGATCCTCCATGTTGTGGGCCAGGGTGCTCTATATGGGTAAGGTTATTATTCATAACCTGAGTGAGTTGTCACAGTATGGTGATAAGTTGATCAGCATCCTTTGCATCACTAGCTCCACTGTAATTATCTTGAATAGTAGGGAAATCCCTACAAGGATTACGTGCATTGATATGGTTTCCATTCCTTTCACTAGGCGCTATTTCTAAACAATGGAATACATTATATTAGTTTATAAATCGCAGTACATAATTTCAAACATGAAAAACACTTAGCATAAATTGAACAGTTTATGGATATAATCCATAATCATAAAAATGTTTTCTTTGAAGAAGTATTTACTCATAAATCCTTCATAATGGTTTTTAAAGAAAATGTGAATTATCTGAAGCATGTCCCCTAAGAGTTTCATAACCAAGAGTGTCGCAAGGCATGTTGTCATGTACCAAGATACCCTGGGTCAAGCCCCAAACTCCTTGTCAGAGTTTTCACTCCTAGGTAAATCTATTCCAGAGGCTCCTCTAACTACTCGTATCTAGAAAGGGAGTTATTTCTTGGAAAACTCATGAAATTTCTACATTACCAAAATTCTAGGAAGTTCTTCTATACTAATCCTCAAATTCTATCTTAGGGTAATGTTCTCTAATAAGATTTTTTCTATATCTAGTTTCCAAGGTTTTTACTGAACTTCCTCTGATACCAACTGTAACACCCCGAACCTAGTCACCCAGAGTCGGTTCATTATTACATAACATTGGTATGATCATAAGTTATCAAGTATCAAAAGACTGATTAGTTTAGTAGTCTGGTAAGTAATAGATACATATATAAGTTTTACATTGCATCATGAAATAAAAAACAACATTGTGTCCCCTTTGAACACACTCATATCCTTTAGCCTATCCCTGCAAGTTAATCATAATATACTTCTTCACATCCTGTGAAAAATAAAACATAGAAAGGGGTGATCTCAGATGCTCTATAAGGATAAAAATATAGTAGAAACTTTCATAAATAAGCATAAACATTTAAGGCAATGTATAAGATTAAAACACAAGCCTTTTAAACTTAAACTTCAGCATAATATGGAAAAGATAAATCAAATAATTCCATTTACTTATTCAAATAGATATTATACTAGTCAAATAATCACATGTAATATCAATAGATAATTTCATAATGATGGAATGCATAATGTTGTACATCATAATCACATAGTCAAGGCCTCGTGCCAAGACTACAAAAAAGATTTTGTCAAGGCCTTGTTACAAGACACTAGTTTGTCTCATGAGACCTAATGATGCATCTATGAGCTATCGCGGACTCCACCCATCACTTATTAAGTCCAATGCATTCCTCATATGAAAATATTTGAAACATAACATAAACATTCGTATTAAAACTAGCATACGAAATGTTAATACTTTAACCATAAACCATGGATGTTATAAAAATAACACATCCACAGTCAAACATATCACAAAACCTTCGACACAATATGGAAGATTTTATCATAATAAATCAACTTCAAACAAGTGTAAAATATATCAAAGGATGTTGACATAGATGAAATCAAAACTATTTGAGAGAAATTTGGAAGTCGTTTAAAATTCACGTAATTATAAAAGAAAACATTTATTTTTAAAATATTCATATAAGCTTTTAAGGGATGTTTTTAAGGTTATATAATAGCAGAAAATAGCCTCACCCACCGTATAAGTTAAAAAAATATTCTTTCCTTAATTTTTTAAAAGGGTCATAAAGTACCTTGTTTGGAAAGTGACAGAAAGATTCCTTTCAAACCACTTTATAAAAATTAAAACAAGGATATAAATGAACTTAAAACATAGTCTAGTAAATAGTAAAAATGTTTTGAAATACATTTATTAGAAACATGAATGTGCGTGATAAAGCGGTCCCAGTAGATACTCATGCATAAACAACCTCGGATAATAAAGAGATTGTGAAATTAACCCTTACCTTGTACTTTTACTTGGTAGATGGTATGTTAACCTCCTATATAATGGTTAAAATATTTTTATTAAATTATACAAGAACTATATACATAAATATGATATCATATATGATCCTTTAATATTTCTTTGTTAATAATATTTCAGTAGTATCATCGTTTCAGGTGTTTACTTATTCGATTTCCTTTATATGTTTTGTTAAATAAGTCATGTTTTTTATGGATAGGATGTATTTGATTCATATTAATAATTATATTAAGTTCTTAAATATTATTTTTTTTTCATAAAATAAAATTTATTCTTGAATGGTTACGATGGGGAATGAATCTCATCGCGTTTGTGGAGAAAGTAATCAGTACGTACGCACGAGTGACAATACCATTATATTGATGGTAAAATAGTATGTAATTTGATGGTATATCATATATAAAAAAATTAACGTGTTATATTTATTATTTACATCAATTATACTCATTATTATACCCATCCAAATAATGATGTGTTGAATAACAAACTACACCACAATGTGGAGACGGTAAGTCGTACGTACGCATGTATGGTGACTTTGTCATTCATAGGATGGTTAGAACAATTAATATGGTTGTACCATATTTATAATAACATCAAATTATGTATAAGTTACTGAATTTATTATTTTTGTATGGAAACAACAAAGAAAGAAGAAGTGTAAAAGAAAAGAACTTTGAAATAGGTGATGAAATTATTACCTCTTCTTTGGGTGATTCCTTTTGATTTGATCAAAAGGGCTCCTTAGGCTGGATTTCTGATCAATGTAATGCCTCTAGGTTTAATTTAGGGTTGTTGGGAGGATATTTGAGCAGGTTTTTTCCTATAAAAACGGATTTGGAGGTGTTATTTTGATATAAGTGGAAGTACCCTTTTATAAGAGAGGTGAGGGTCACTTTTGTAAAAGCTTGAAATATTATTTTATTATAAAATAATTTTCGGTTTCTAATGGATCAAAATGAATTTATTTTGAGCCTTAGGTTGTTATGGGTCAAAATCCTCTAAACCAATAAGTTTTATATAAGTTTAGGTTACCATATTAACCTTATCTTTTAGATTTAACTCTTGGTTAAATAGTTTAACATTTTCAATGTCTTCATTTATTTTTATATTACATGGTTAATAAACTTACTATAAATTGTCAAGATAACCCCAAGTGGTGAATTAATGACATATATATCATTATATAAGTCCTTTGTCCAATCCTTAGATTTTAATGAATATTATATCATTTAATAATATAGTATTTTTTTAAAAACTCATTTAGGTCAATTTTGACACTATTTAGTATTTGGTTATTGTGAAAGTCAAAAAAACATGTTTACTTCAAAAAAAATACATTAAATCAACTCTTCCATGTCATATTAACCTATATAATTCTTTTATTGCATCAAAACTTTTAAAATATATTTATTTTAATATTTATAATATTATTTATTTGATTCTTTCATTAATAAGGAAAATACTGCATCATTATTATGTTATAAATAAATATATTTATTTTATGTCTAAAAATTATAAATAAAATATAATAATGTAGGAAATATTTTTATATTTAAAAATAATTTTTATAGTAGAAGATATTAATTATATAACCCTATATAAAAAATGTTTTACCAAAAGATACATGCTTGTGTTATTTTTGTCTTTATTTTAAATTAATTAATATAAAATGTCATTATCACTCCCAAGTTGCTCCATGGGGTCCAAAAATAGACCCAAGGATGCCCATGGTCATAAATGTATCTTATAATAGGGTTATTACATATATTAGGGTAATTTAATATTATTATAATATTATTTTTTTACCCTTATTTATCGGATTTACCCTTTAACCATGGTAAATAAAATATTTACAGAAGTAACTATTCATAATGTCTACAAATAAAATTTAAATATTTACAAAATTTGGACCTCATAATTAAAAATATGAAATCTATTTTTCTAAATTCAAAACACAGAAGTTGCAGAAATTAATTTAAAATTAATTCTTGTTGTTAAAACCAAAAGGAGGGGTTTTAAGAAGTAAAAACAATCAAAAGATTAACATGTGTTTATGTAAAATTTAAATGTGAAATTACATCCAATGACCTACATTGTATAAATTGATAAAAATATAATATTATGATAATTTAAAACCACTCAAATGTATAATTTAACACTATAAATTATTTTGATTAAAAAAATTGTTTTAAATTAAAATTTAGTGATTTGCACTATTCATCAAAATATTAAAGTTATCAGAAAAGTACCAAAAAATTATACAAACTAAATATTTATGTACCTATTATAAATAAGAATTTAATTCCATAAAATTTAATATATAAAAGTGTCAAATATTGGATTTAAAAAGGTTTCATCATTAAAAGGTGGAAAAACTGCATTTTTGAAAAAAAAATGCTTCTTTTATCTGAAAAATTGAATTTGTCCTTATATTATTTCTAATAAACACAAAAGTTGAATGTTGAAATTATATTTGATATATATAAAATTCAAAATGTAGTTATAATATTCATAACCTCTTTTTAAATGGCTAGTTTGATAGGTTGTGGTGTGCTTGAACTTGGTGTTGCGTACATTGCACACTATTATATTATTCAAAGAGAAACATATCATGGAAGCTTGGGGTGTTAAAGAATTTATCTTCCCCCAAATCCTAAAATTACAAACTATTTATAGGTAAACCTCCAATGGTCATGTTTTATAGTTAGTTTCAATGACATTAGATAGATGGCTCTTGACATATCACAATGATCCAGATTAACTGAATGTCAGACATCATTTTTTATCACAATTATAGTACTCTTATTTATTTTGTCCAATATAAAAAGGTCTATATACTATGATTATAAACTTTGGATAGTCCAATATAATTCCTTAATGATTTTCAATATGATAAATATAATAAAGGACAATATGATGTGTTAGTACTTGTATCAGTCTAATGGTCATGACTTTTGTCAATCTTGATAGAAAAGACAATAGTATAACCACTGGTTAGAAAATAGGTTAGTCTGATATAAAGGATAATACTTTAGTATGATGGATTTTAATAAGAAATGGAATTTTATATTCGTATTATTTTAGAACTATTTCATCATTCAGTATAAATGAATGTTTTCTACAAAATAATACTAAAAAACCTTAGATATATAAAAGTTAGTAAACATTTTTTTAAGATGGTTTTTTTATTTCCAAAACAAAAGGAATGGAAAAGTACAAAGTAAGACTTATGAATCCACAGTTAATATAATATTACCTTGAATAATTTACCTCTAATCTTTAATAAATCCATGGAAATCACCATAGAGGAGTAGGATAAGAGGGGACGTCATTGGGGGTTCGGTGCTTGAAATAGGAGTGAACAAGACCCCTAAGGGGTCTTAATTTGAATAGGGAATATTTTTAATTTCAAAAAATTAAAATTTTATCTAGGGTGTGTGGTGATTGTGACACACTAATTGAAGTATGAAGGAACCTTCATCAAAATTGGTCATTATTTCACAAGGGTATGTCACCGCATAAAACCATGCATTGTGGATATGAGGACATGTAGTATGAAACTACAGGTTTGGGGGAATTGTCTTGTCATGATGCAACAACCCTAGTCATGGTCGTGACTAGGCTATACTCAAAAACTACATACTTAGAAACTGACCAATCATGGTGAGACCTACCTTGGTAACGGAGCGATCGATCTACAGTTCAAAACTTCAGACCTTCCTTAAAAACCTAAAAACTCCCAAGAAGCTAAGGAACAAGTAAAATTAAAATGGGGACCAATAATCAAATAAAATTATATGAGAAAGTGAGGTTTGGTTTTGATGTCAATTATCTCTTAAGGGATCCAACATTAATGGTTATATATAATGGAAAAAACCTATCTTGGATATCTCTATGAATGCCCTGATTGAACTATCAAGCTCAAAGAAACCCATCGTGGGTCATGAATAATGAGTACCACATGAGGATTGAAAACCTCAACACGTATTGGGTCACATTCATGTTTCTCTAACCATCCTCAATGACACAATATAGAACTCTTACCTAATCAAGGAATCAAACATTAATCATGGTAGAGTAATCCTATCAAGATTCTAAGTAAAGTACATCCACCAATGACTCACAACACCATGAAGGAGAATTAATATAATAATCATTATCCAGTTACTAAGTATTCAAATTTGATAAAATACATTAGTCTATTTTCATCTAGGAATATTAAAGGTTATATTGGAGTCTATTTTTATCTAGGAAGATGAAAGGATAACTTAGAGTTTAGTGTCTTCTAGGAAGGTGAATGGTTACACTAGATTTTAGTGGTTTCAAAGGAGAAAGTGTTACATGGGAATTTAGAACCATGCACATGGGTGAAAGGTTGAAATGGATATTGGTTCCATCCAATAAGGTTAAAGGGTTACATTGGAGTTTAATACCATCCAAGAAAATGAAAGGGGGTGGAAATTATAATGGTTCCAAGATAGTATTAGTTTAAGGACATATGAAAAATGTATGACACTTGACCATGATAAGCAAGGATTTAAATTTAAATCCAAATAAGAAGGTATATTATATAGTTTAAATCCATGTGATAAGTTTATGGAACTCATCCCTAAGAATGAGATTTATAGTTTAAAGCCATGTAAGAGGGAGTACCGTGAAATTTAATATTGTACAGAAAGGAAATAGTGTTATATAGTTTTTGGTCATGTGGTAAAGACACAAACTATATAGTTTTAGGTTATCTGGTGAGTACCACTCGATGTAATTTAAGGTTGTATGGGATAGACCATATGTCATTAAATTTAAAGTCATGAAATAAGTACCAAAAAACTTATAGCTTAAGGTCATACAAGTGGAACCATTTGTGAGGATTATGCAAGGGTGACCAGAAATTAGTCTGTATAATCTAGATTGATTTTTTACAACTAGGAAGATGAATGAAATGGATCATGATTTAGACTAACACAAAATAATACTAGAATGAATTGATGTCTATAGAGTATGGATGTGGTCTGGAAGTATGTCAAATTCACATGACCCAACTTACCAAGGCCACACCTAGGCAGGCAGTTAGGCCGAGTGTGTCACCCCAAGCCTGCCTCTAATAGGATAAGGGTTGGTGAATAGCATAAAGAAAAAATGACACACACATGAGAGGCCTTAGCCTATTGAATACCTATAATAAACTTATATCTTCAATTCATGATAAACCCATAAACTACCCATAATATATGAATCATCAAGCTATATAATAGATGGATGAGAGATCAATTATCTATAATAATTCCACATATCCATCCATAAAAGGTTTGACAAATGTATAAAGATTGTTTTATCTATAATGATGGATATATGATAAGGGAAAACACCTCCTTGTTGCAAGAACTCCTGGGAATAAATATCCACTAAAACCCATTGTCATCAAGCATTAGTAAGCACAAAATCAACATGACCCACACATTCAGTCACTCTTTGGTCGATCCTCACATACAATTATTCACTAAAGACACTCAACTAAACCATAGAAAGAGTTAATTTAGTGAAATGAGATAAAAACGAATTAATATAAAGTATTAATATGTGAAAATAATAGTGGCATCCCTACTCACATCAACCTCAAAAATCATTGAACACCCATGAATAGAAACATCATGTAGAAGAAATAAAATTATATATTCAAGAATTTTATAGTTTCATCCCTCAAATTATACCTCAATTAGCCTCAATAAACATGGAACACAACATAATGGAGGAAGAGGAATTGGTAGGATTTTATTTCACATAAAATCATAATGAAATTTCTATAGAAAGAAGAAAATACAGTAAAGTATATCCTTAGGCAGTACCCCATTATAGGGGAATAAATCAAACTAACTAGTCCCCTATCCTTTTATAGATAAGAGAATAAAATATTAAAATAACTGTATACCTCATGTGGCAATGTCTCTATAGCTTGGGAATCTTCCCTTGAGTAACCAATTCAGGTAGTGGTCCCTCATGCTACTGCAATTCAGTTAACACTGTTGAATGTTGACTAAAAATATCACTTCCAAAGATGACCACTGGCTGTGGTGGGTGACCGCCAAGGATGAACAACCACTAGAGACCCACTAAAGGATGTTGGAGCTTCCCAAGTAAAGCATGTGGTTTTTGGTTGCCTTTAAATAAAACCACAATAGGAGTTAGTGAATGCCTGGAGAAATATTAAAATGGACATTTTAAAATTTTCCTCATCTATGGATTTAAATATGGATGCTGCTATGTGGGAAAAATAATGGGAAATTTAAAATATGCATTTGTGTTCTACCATTTGATAATAATAAAATTTTCTGCCTTCCCATGGATGTAAGTCACCCTAACCGAACCATGTAAATTTTGTGTGTTCCTCCTATTTTATTTTTATTCATCTACTTTTTCATGATTTTGAGAGAGATATTGAGAGTGATTGTACACAAAATCCCATCTCAAAATAGTAATTCCAAGAAAACTCACAAACTCCCATGTCCATCCATTAGTGAAATTCCCCCAAACCAACATTCCATCATTATCCTAACACTTAATGAACCTAATAAATGATCCATATCCTCCTACTGATTTTGAATCTGTAGCTAATATGTGCAATGAATGTAATACTTTTAATAAAACTGAGTTATGTCCTCCCATATCTTTTTGGCGCCAAGGTCATGGGGCATCACCCAAACAGACTGATCCTCTAGTATGTGGATGATCCTTTGTGTGTATTAATTATTTTAATGACCATCCTTCACAAAATGTGATCATATAGTGGGACAAAGTGTGGGAAAAACCACTTCTTTATTCATTTGGAATCACTAAATTAATAGCTCATACCATATCTTGGGACAACATTCCTGACAAGTCTATCTGTCGTTACATTTTTCAAATTAAAAACATTTTAGGAAGATAATATTTCAAATGAAAATTTAAAATGAATCATTCAATTAAAAACCAGTCATATAAAAGTTCATGTAGTTCGATAATAAAAAAAATCAGGTCGTATTTCCTATTGAATATTTAAAAGTTATTGATTTATAATTCAATCATGAATTGAATTCATTCAAATTTCCTAATTACTACTCCAGAATAGGTTTTTTGAAAATTGTATTTCCAATTAAAAAATCATAACCATTAAAATTCTACTTCATATATTATTCAATAATTACAGTTCAAATGTGTCCAAATTTTCAGTTCATTTATAGGTTTGTTCAACAACCATCAATTAAATTTTCAATATGTAATAATATTAAATAAAAATACTTTGATCTTTTAATGTTAAAATTATTGAAGGATTTTTTTATCATTTAAATTAACAAATTAATCTAAATTTATTTATTTACTCCAAACACATGAAGACATGAAAATATAAATTTCTAATAGTTTCAAATATGCAATGTGTGATTTTAATCAATTAATTAAAACTAAAATAAATAGAAAAATTAGGTTTTATCACTCACTAACACTTATCTTTTCACTATAGGAAAAAATCATATATATCTGAATCATAATCCAAACAAAATTCAAATTTGAAATAACATTAAATATTCTTTTCAAAGTGAAATATATCATGTCTCATTTATAAAATCAAATTTCTTTTATTTTTTTCATTCACATTCAAATTTGTTCAACTTCATTCATTCACCCATATAACATGTTACAACCTAACTCACAAGGAATTTTAAAACAATATTTTCTCAAATGTGAAATTTATATAAATTTATACTCATATCAAAACCATGTAAGTCACACCATAAGCTTGGTTAGATACTAACTCACCACACAAGTGATAAAGAACCATGTTTCAATCATGGGAATTTTTAAGCATTGAGGCTTAGGGCTGGTGGGTAAAAATTTAAAAATATAAGGTCTCATGGATCAATATTTCTCTTAAAACACAATGCATGATAAATCTTCCAAATATAATGAATATTCATCAATTAAAGTCCCCACTAATTAATCACACAACTTTATTTCCTCTTTTCAAATCTAGTATCACAAGTCATAGTAATAAAGTGCAAGAAATATCATTCCACTTAATATTTTTAATTTTCTCTATTTTTTTATAAACCTTTTTTTCTTTTCTTTTTTTCTTAGAGAATGGGATGAAAATAAAATATATTAAATGAATAATTAATCATGTTTTTTTTATGAGGGTCATGAGTCATATAAGGGAGCATAATGAAGGATTTAATCCTCATTCTCCATTTTTTTATATATATTTTTTACTTTTGTATTTCAGGAGGAATCAAATGGATATATAATGTAAAAACTGATTTTTTACCTTCCCTTAACTGGTAACAAACCCAAACATTCACAAAAATGTATCTCATCTCTATAATAACATATTAATTACCCTAATTCCCCCATAGTCACAATGAACAATGATCATGAAATGAATTCATGGGTGAGGGTAGGTAGGGGAAATGGGATTTAAATGTGAATAACCTATAAGGTACTTTGATAGAGATCAAAACCCATAAAAACCCCCCTTCATTATATTGATTGCCTTAATATGAAGGTTTCATAGTTTTCTAGGTGAAATAGAGATGAAAAAATGATAAAACACGTTATAGGGAAGACACATATATCTCTCTCTATTTACATCCATGCACAAGGTTGTTTTAATAGAATAACTCTAGGTACTCCACCTCACTCCCCTCCCCATATCTTTATAATATACTATCAAAAGAATATTTTCATAGATTCTTGGGGGACCACCACAAACAAATTACCTACCTTCTGAATAATGTCTTTACCTCCTGGAATAAACCATCCAGAGACTCAAGGTGTACCATGCCCTATCACCCTACGCCCCTAGAAGAGTAGTCTTATCCTAAAGAAAAAAAAAGAAATTGATTATGAATTATGAATTCATCCTCCCATGTAGACTCCTCAGGTTGGGACTTCTACTCAATCAAAAGTTGGGAGGTAGGATCACCTCAAGTTCTTGAGAGTCAATAAAGTCTTCCTCCAAGTCAGTTGGAATGGTGTAATGAAATATGTGGTTCTAAATAACTTTATTGAGTTGTTAGAAATGAAATAAAAGATAGATTCACATCTCATGAGGTAAATCTAGTTAATAATAGATGTCCCCAACCTTTTTTATAACTCAAAAAATACATAGAACTGAGTAGAAAACATTGTATTGATTTATTAAGGCACTGACTACTAATGATGGGGTTTGGGATTTGTGTAAACATGGTCACCAACATGAAAAGTAACCTCATAGAAGTGTTGATTTTCTTACTGCATCATATAGCCATGATAATGGGATAAGTTATTCTTAATCTTCTTAAGAGACTCATCACTGTACCATAAGGCATAATCCACTACCTAGATATTTAACTCCATGATAAAAAAAAGAGAAACTAGTTGGAGGATTCCGCCCACACACTACCTCAAAAGGAGTGGGTTTGATAGATGAATTACAAATGATTTTTTAACATATATCAGCACATAGAAACCAAAAAGACCACTAATTTGAGTGGTTTCCTAGAAAAAAACATAGATAAGTCACCAAAAATGGTTAATAACTTTTTTCTAAACATCCGATTGTAGATGGCAAGAAGAACTCATTTGTAAGTGGGCTCCCTCCATGTGGAAAATCAGAGTCCAAAATTGACTCATAAAGAGAGGATCACAATCATTGATAATAGATTTATGTATTTTTGGATCTAAAAAATATCCTTGACAAAGACATTGGCCAAATATTTTTTCGGTAAATGTGTTTCATTGAAATGAGGTGAGAATACTTAGATAGGTGTCAATTAACACAAGAATGAGATAATATCCCTTGGACTTGTGAAGCATGATGATAAATTCAATGGAGAGGTCATCCCAAATCACCTCTATAATTGAAATGTTTGCAATAGAATAACTGGGGAGGGTGTGGAGTATTTAAAACAACAGAATGTATCACACTGTTAGACATAATGTAAAATATGACACTGCATGCCAACCCAATATAAGTTACCAATGATCTTTCAAAATTTCCTATAATACCCTGAATAGAAACATTGGGGAGACATATGGAATTCAATGAGAAATTATGGAATCCATGGAGAGTGTGGATGGAATTTCTAAACGAACAATATAGAGTAGTAGACCATGATGATAGTTGAACCCTTTTAGGGGGTGATGCCCAAATTGAAGCAGGTAAATGATCTATTAGAGGTGGGGTTGTTATGTATACCATTCGTTAAGTCATGACCTTACTACCAGACCTTATATTATTGATATATAAAGTATTAGGATGGTTAGAACCTCCGAGATATAGTGTAAGCTAGTGAATTCACAGGAACAAGTTTATAGATCATATAAAAATGGTATCTAAGTAGCTTAGTGATCTAGAACTACTATTCAGTAGTGGTAATGCATTATTATAATAACAAATTTAGACTTCATTAAATGGAATAAACAACAAAGTCCAACCAAGAAGGTAGAGACACCAATGATCAATAACTAGTACCAAATCCATAATCTTCTTTTTCTAGGTGGACTTGGATAGATTCCTTTTAACAAGATCCTTGTTAAAATAGGATATTTTATAGAGATCTTTCATAAGTACTTCACCCTCTCCCCAGTCGGATGCATCACATTCCACCTTAAATAGATTTAAAAATCTAGAAATAAAATGATTGTGGTTGTGGTAAGGGTGCGTTTGAGGTGATAAAAAGATTCCTATGTAGCCCAAATCCACATGAATACATACTTAAGTGTTAAATTTGTAAAAAGATGATACATTTTGGCATAATATTGAATAAATTTCCTATAATTATTGGTGAGAATAAGGAATGAATAAATCCCACACACTGTCATGGGAGTTGGCCAGTCGAAAATATTCTAAATTTTTACAGGATCCATGTAAACACATGCATGGAGATGATATGGCCTATGTACTCCCTTTGAGTTAAATAAAATTTCTTGGTGTTGGAAATGAAATATTTTCCACATAGGATTTGAAATATGACCTCTAGTTGGTACAAATGTGAGTCCCACCCTAGTCTATATACTAAGATTTCATTAAAATTAAAATTAAAATTGATGAAAATCGGGTCAGAAAAAATCATTCATTGTAGCTTGTAATGTTGAAGGGGCGTTGTATAGTTCAAAAGTCATTAAAAAATATTCATAGTGGTCATTATTGGTGTGGAGAGATGTTTTATTCACATCTCCATCCTTGATTCTGATTTGATGATAGATGGACTTCAGGTCCAATTTAGAAAATTAAAAAGCACCAGGAAGTTCATCCATCAATTCATTGACCACTATAATGGAAAAAAAAATTTAGAACCATGGATTTATTTAGTGATTTATAATAGACACACATTCTCTATGAACTGTTTTTTTTTTACCAAAAAAACTAATCTAGAGTAGACACTTGTACTAGAATAGATGGTAACCAATTAAAGAAACTCCTGAACTTCCTTATCAATTTCATTTTTGTGGGAATGTGAGTAGTGATAAGGTCGGACTTATTTTGGTCCTTGTCCCAAAATTAAAAGGGTTTTATATTGTTAGATCTTTGAGTTGGTAAACTACTAGGATGGCTGAAAATATCCTGGAATTATTAGAGGAGTCCCTAGAGATGTTTTTTCTACTAAAAATATAATGAAAAACCTAGGTCTCCTAAATCCGTAGTTTCAGGGGTAAGTTGGAGTCCACTACCCCCCAAGTGGCTTGTTAGTGTATGTAAAGAAGAGACTACGTGGGTTGCGCTCATAGCTTCATGGGGGATATAAATCTGGCCTTTAGTGTTAAAATTCATAATCAATGTTTTCTAGTTATAAACTTTCCAAAGAGTTAATAAACAAGAAATCCCTAGAATTAAATCCAAGATGCCAATATCTAGAACATGAGTGTTAAGGAACCAGGTATATGTTACCGGTTCCAACTGAAGGTGCAGGCATAGTTGGTGAGACAACAATTAGTGTCCATATTTGATATTGAAACTTTTTTTATGTGTGTGCCACCAAAATGAGTAACAAAGTGAGTTTTGTGGATATAAAATTGGGTGTGGCCTCACACAATTTGACATTTTAATTCATCTAGAGAGCCTCCCTCTCCTTAATCTAGTCCCTACATTGGTTTGACTTTTTTATCTAGTGTGTCACTCTCATATTCACCGATAAGTATAACTCACATTCTTGAATCTAGAACTTTTTCATGGGATTAAAAGGATTCCAATACTTGAAACAAATACCCTTATTCTGTAAATCCTCTCATTCCTTATAAAAAATTTATTGAACTATTCTTCCATTAATGTTCCCCTGTTGAGGAAACTCCTTGACAAAACATTTATTATCAAAAACATGTCATCGATCAGGCCAAATTTTATGCTAATGTGTTGGTTACATGTTGGGATGCATAGTTGAATATCACCCAATACTATCTTATCCTAACCAAACATGTGATATAGTGCCTCGATCATGAAGGCTCATCCCTTTTTTGATCATGAGTTAAATGTATCATTCCAATCATATTTCTTGAAAATTGGTCCCAAGGTTTTGGATTCATACCGAGTTTCATATATCATTGAAGAGACCATGAATAAAATAGATGACGTATTACTCCTCAGGATGTCATGACAACAGTGAATAAAAACAATCAAACTATTCCACATACACATGGATTGTCCCTTGTTGTTAGAGGATGGAAATTTTTTCATGCAGATTTTGGATCTCCAACCCGTTAAGTCATTATATGTAGGATGAACTTATTAGGAAAATGTGATCCAATGAATCACTTACCCTTCTATTCTAATTTGATTGAAAGTTGACTTAATTTATTTTGGAGTCTATATGATTCAAAATAACAACTTATATTGTGCAATTCAACCCCTTGGACCAATACAATCAAACACAAGAAATTTCATGCACCTAACTGCTGCTAGTAGGTAAAATCCCTCCTCAACATGGTGCGCATTTAGTCACGACTCCTACTTGTGATTATCATTTATAGAAGACTCCATAGTGCATGATGCATACATTTATGACACTGAGGATGGTAAATCTATATCATTATGCATATCTTTCTCCCATTTTCATGTAATCCCCACCATACTCCTGCGCACCTCTTCATATTCTCTAGCATGATCTTTTAGGAATGGATCTTATTCCTTGCATAAATTAACCCGTTACTTTTGCTCAAAATCCTAGGCCTTTTGATTCAAGTGTATAGACTCTAGGTTAAAGAATTATTATTCAAGTCATCCTGATTGATTTTTTGTCATTTCCTATAAATTATGTTTTTTCATCTCCATCACAGACAATTACATGAATGGCAGGCACACTCCCTTCCTTTGGGTGATATGTTTTTGAAAGTTTAGACCAATTAATAAAGTTCATAACCCCCAAAAATCACCTATGATATATTGAGAGCCTTAATAGGAAGATTATTGATTTCACTAGGGAAATAGAGAATAAAAAATGGGAAATACACTATGGGGATATACCTCTCTCTCTTCTTATCAAAGACCAATGTTGTTGGAGTATAATAACTATCATTAATCAACCTCATGCCCCTTCCCAACTCTTTATAATAGCCTAATAGAAGAATATTATCATAGCTTCTTGGGGGGGAATAAATGATTATGATATGAGAAATAAAAAACCTTTTTGGTGAATTTGAATAATAAAAGAGGAGATAAAGAAAATAATGGAGAAGGGGATATATTATTGTTAATGTCTACATCACCAGATGCTCCTGATGCCCAGGGACCATGTGTCTTCTCTTGCTGGTTGGAATGGAGGGTGCGACCTACCCCCTTAATGAATGGCTGGGTTATTTTTTTAATTTGTATATTATATTTTATTATTATTTCATTAAATGTAGAATTTAATGATCATTTTGATGAAAAATCCTCAAACTACTTTATGTCAGAATTTTTTGATAGAGCCGTGATTTTTTAAGGGATCACACCACTTTTCTTCCTAGCACCTAATCACCTAAATGAATGGTTCACGATGTGCACCTTTGGCATGAAAGGCATGCGCCTTTAGCACACCTTAGTGAGGTTTCCTTTACTCGATAGTAGTGAGGTTCTTTAGACGTTCCTCATAGTGCCTCTCACCAAGGCATGTGCCTCGGTGTTCCTTTGACAATAATGATTTAATCTAATTGATTTTCCTTTGTGCTCAATCATGCATTAGTGATTAGGGATTTTATTCAATCATCTTCTTGATCAATGTGGTTCCACATTATACAGGTATTCCTTTATATATTTCCTCCAATAAATATATTGAATTTTCATTTAACAAGGCAACACAATGTCACTTATACTGATGATGAAAATATAAAATATATTTTGACAAAAAGAAAATTTTCTCAAAAAATGTATTCTTCTTTGTTTGAAGTGAACACAATACATATAGAATAAAAAAATCTCATTAATGATAAATTTCCTTTAGCATATATTTACATCTCATGTGATAGAAAATGGTTCCCTTAGAAGAAAGGTTTCTCTATTGGTATGCTTCGTTATGTACCACCTACAAAAAGATAACTGTATTACTTGAAAATACTTCTCACTATGATCAAAGGTCCAAATTCTTATCAAGATATTTTGACATTGAACTAAAATACTCATCATACATTGAAGTATGATTTAGACATATTGATATTACTATATGATTCCAATGGGTTCTTGAAATTTTTTCTCTGCTACCACTTCCAATGATTTTTCATTTTATGGGACCCTATTATATTTCAGTTTCTTGCTACACATGAAATTGTACATGTTTCTTTCATAATTTACTACATCATTACTTAAAATGTTACTATTTTACATGGATATATATAACATATAAAAACCCTATCTACTATAATATATTCATGAAAGTTTTAAAAAAATTGAACATACTATTAGAAATTTAATAAAATTCATTACCTATATCTATTTATATTCAATTTTTGATTTTATTTTTCAATTTATTTTAAAAAAAAAATCATTATACTATTTATCATAAGGTCTTCAGAACTACAATAAAAGCATATGAATACTATTATTATAATATTTTATAACATATTTTTTTACTCCTTATATTTAGCACTCACTAATTATCAAAGGAAAATGTGTATGTCGCTTCAAATAGAGAACATTCTATAAACCAACGGTCGATCATCACACTATCATCCTTATATGCCTATTAAAAATTTATTATTGGTTATTCAAGTAGATTTCTTAGCTACAAAATAAATTAATTATAATAAGAAAATACTTAAGGGGTATGAAATTTTACACAATAAGCTTACCCTTGAACTGAAATAAGTTATGCAACTATTATGTATTCAACATCTTCTGTTACTGGATTTTTTTCCCTACATGGATATGAAGGAATGGGTAATACATTTATATAGAGTGCTTTAGCATGTAGGTTATGATCACAAGGTAATATTGTTCTAGTAGTTTTTTCTAGTGTAATTTCATCCTTAAACATTATAAGTAAGAGGAAAACACACTCTAAATTTCATATTCCAGTATTGGTTAATGAACATTCGGTTTCATATTCCAGTATCAGTTAATGAACATTCAGTTTGAAATATTCAGAATGAGAGTGATCATGAATAGATACTTCAATCATAAAAGATCATAATTTTGGATGAAACACTGATGATTCATAAACAATGTTTTGAAGCTTCTAGTCTTTCTCTAAGATACATATTGTCAGTAAAAAATATCAACCCCAACATATTACCTTTTGGTGGTAAAACTATTTTCTTAGGTGGTTATTTTAGGAAAATATTACCTATTATACCAAGTGGATACAGAAATAATGGTCTTATCAATTATTAATTCATCATATTTGTGGAAATATTTTCATGTTTTGACTTTGAAAAAAACATGTGGTTGCATACCAATGCCTTTAATGATGAGTTAGTTGAAATAAAAAAACAATTGAATGGATTTTGAATATAGGTGATGGAAAAATTGGTGAACCAAATGATGGTGAAATAGTAATCAAAATTCCATCACAATATCTCAATACCTTAGTTAGAAACCTAATTCATGCAATTGTTCACTATATGTACCCTAATTTCTTTGAAAAATAATGGAGTGTGAATTACTTGAAAGACCATATTGTATTATTAGAAACTCATGATACAGTACAAAAATTAAATTAATACATGTTATATTTGTTTACTCAGGATGCAAAATATTTCCTCATTGATGATTCTTTTGTAGGGAATGTTTTGGTACCAATATAACAGAGAACATATGCAGACCTGATATTTTAAATGGTATCAACGTGTCTCTATATTTCTTCCCTATAAAATTACATTGAAAATTGGGATTCCAATTATGTTTCTCAAAACTTTAGATCAAATCAATCACTGGTTTTATGTAATTGTACAAGGTTAATTGTTAAAAACATGTGTGGGATTTTCATTGGAGTTGAAATACTAACAAGATATCACTTTAGTTATCATAAACCATGTGTATAGATTTATTTATATATTTATTTTTAATATATAAATTTATATGTTTATTTTTTTTATTTATAATTTTTTTTAACATAAATAGTCATTAATATTAATAATTTGAAACCAACAATCTGCAAGCGATGACCTGCATGATGATAATGAAGTAATTATTAAATTTAATTTTTTGAAACTTTTTTCATTACAAGATTTATTAAATCCCAAATTATTAATTTTAATTAAAAAATAATTGTTGTGGACACCAAAAGATAATTTCATTTTTTATTTTTTGACTCACATAAAAAAACCAATATTTACTGGGGAAAATAACAATTTTCTACTTTATTTGGGTATTCTTTCAAAGGAAAATTATAATGAAAAAGATAAAAATCTTCATGGATAATATTTAAAGTGGTTATTTTAATATATTTCTTTAATTGTATAATAATTGTTGGAACCACTTTGTGTATAAGGTTGTATTTGTTGTCAATAGTTGTCAATGGAATATCAAAATGAAAGAGATCAAGAAGTACTCCAATAAAATGGAGGAATAGAAGCTCATAATGAAGGAGATCATGAAGTACTCCGATGAAGTAGAGGAGTAGTGATTCAGACGATTGTTGTACTGATCGGAAGTTCAAAGAACATGTGTCAAAGGTGATACATTGTTTACACCAATGCAGACTGTGAGGTATAATCCATCCAAGGATGATTATAGAAAAATGAGGTTTTTGGATGAAGTCCATGCAATTCCTCCTTATTGCATGAGAACCATGGGCTTTGATGAATATCATGCAATTCCTCATTATTGCATGAGAACTCATGGGTTTGATGAAGACCATGCAATTACTTATGATTTCATGAGAACCATGCAAGAGCCTTCTTGACGAATTGAATCGGTTTGCATGAAGTATATCATGACGGTTGATGAAGAAGACAATGTGCCAATGATTGGAATTCTATGATTGTCGTGCAAGGATTGGAATTCTGTGATAGCCATGCACATCACATTTTCATTGAAGATGATGATGCTAAAGCTGTTCCTTCAATGAATACATATCACAATAGTGGAGGTTGTTATAAAAGCAGAAGAGTTGCTGAAGTATACAGATCACCAAAAAGAAGCATTGTTGAGGTGATCATCCTTGTCGATAAAGCAAACAAACGAGATACAAATTTGTTGGAAAAAGAGATTCTATGGAGGCAGGTCGAGTTCGAGGACTGTGGATAATGATCCATGTATCATTCAAGGAATGTCAAAAAAGGAATGGATGAACTGGAGGCGGACAAAAAGAACAGCATTGAAGGTGGCGTCGTTTTCTAGTGTTTGCCAAATTTTTGGGGTCCAAAATTTGGAGGTTGGTGAGCATCGCGAAAAGTGGATTTCCAGGAAGATCATAATTTAATATGGCAAAGGCAATAGTTTCGCGAAGATGGGATGCATGGACTGGATTTCGCGAAGACCGGAAGAATGGAGTCGGTGAGTCTTCGCGATTACGTCAAAGCTTCACGAACGGCAGCAGCTGGAGAGCTTCGCGGCGAAGGCGTGAAGGAAGGTTGGGCTTCGCGAAGGGAGCTTCGCAGCGCTATCACGAAGGTATGTTGACGGTGATTCTTCGCGACTACGTCAAGCTCCGCGAATGGAAGATTTCCGTGGAGCTTTGCGATTTGGACAGATTTCCGGCAGAAACTTTGGAGCTTCGCGATTTGAGATGACGTGGCGTTGACTTCACGCGGAAGGGTCAAGGTTCGGTGGAATCGCCTATAAATAGAGGCCGACCCACTCAAGATAAGCAGAGAGGATCTCAGAGAAAATCCTTGCTCTTGGTTCGCAAAGGTATCTCGCGAAGATAGTGTGCTTCGCGAAAGATGAGCTTCGCGGCGGCTTTCCTAGCTCCGTGAAAAGTCGTGCGCCCCGCGCTAGCTCATTGAGCTTCGCGAAGAGGCAGGTGCTTCGCGGTGACATTCTGAGCTCCGCGAAAAGAGTTCGCCCCGTGTTGGCTCAGTGAGCTTCGCGAAGTGGCAGGAGCTTCGCGATATCCAATCATTGCGAAGGCTGGAGCATCGCGAGAGTTCTTCGCGATTGAGCTTCGCGAAAAGGCAGGGGCTCTACTAAGAATTGCTTGAGCTTTCTAAAATTGGGAGCCATGCAAAGTAGGGTACTTTGTGAAGGCCCTTTTAAAGGTTGTTGGCCCAGTGGACAGGGGCAAAAGGAGTATTCATCAGTGGATGAAATCTGGACTTTGATAGAGCATCATTCATTGAGCAATCACACAAGTGATTGTGATTCAGGCAAACAAGGACAGGGGATCTAGTGCATTCAGTCATTGCACTAAAGGTAGATTGAACTAAAAATAGCATCAACTCTGAACTCTGATGCAGGCAAAGTCTCATGCTGAACAAGAGACACAAAACTTCATGTCTATCCATTGAAGAGACCTTCACGTCTATAAACTGAGTGAGACTTCACCCAACGGCAGTGAGCCAGGGGGAGTCAACAGGAGTGACCCGAGGGAAGCAGTGAGCTATCCCTGAATCTTTGTAAAGGCAGTGAGCCTGGGCCAGAGTGACTGTGCCCGAACAATTGTATCCACAGCTAGTGAAGCATATTGGATTTAGGTACGTCCGGCAACCTGTCGGCGTATGCTCCTTGGACGTAGCCCTTTGTGGTGAACCAAGTAAAAATAGTTGTGTCACCTCTTTGCATGTGAATGTTGCATCACTGATCATATCCATCATACAGGTTTGAGTAGTTCCTACCAACGTGGGAACAAGATCCACAACTTTAAGAAGAAAAAGTTGACACCCTGATTCACCCCTCCCCTCTCAGGGTGTCCCGGGGCCCTACAAGTGGTATCAGAGGGAAAGGTTAACGTATGTTGGATATTCTCCAGTAATTCTATTGAGAAGAGGATTTGAGTTTCTTTCCTAAAGTCAACAATGAAGAGCAGTCTTGATGAAGTTTCTGAGCAGACGTCTACATCTAGCAAGACCATGACAAATAGGAAAAATAAAGAGAAGAAGCAGCTAAAGAAGTCCCTCATATCCAAAGAAGATGCAGTGTCTTGTTCTCCATGCCATTCCAAAAATGAAGAAACATCAGGCATGGAAAGTATCGAGCAGGTGACTCAGAATTCTTCCAGAGGAAAGGATGACACCCCCAATTCATGCTTTCAAGAAAAACTCAAAACATATCTGCATGATATTCCAGAAGAAATGGTTGTTATTATCTGTAGCCTATTTCAATCTATGCAGGTTGAGATCACTAGACTTGAAAGGGAAGCGGACAATATGGAAAAGGGGTTGGAAGGAAAAATTATGGACAGTATGAAGCTCACCAAATGGGTGAAATCCCTTGAAGAAAAAGGTGAAGTCAGCAATACTCTGGAAGAACGAATCTATGCACTTGAAGCTGAGCTGAAGAAGAACAATGAAGTCAAGAATTTTTGTCTGGAAGAAACTTCCATTAAATTTAGGGAACTTGACTCTTTGTTACAAAACAAAGTTAAGATGCATGAAGATGAGGTTGAAAGGTTGAAGAAGAATTGTGAAGAGAAGATGATCATGATTGAAGATCAGAAGATCATCCTCAATATTGTGGGTCAAAAATTGGAAGCTCAATTGACCAATATTGAGAACACACATATTGAGACTTCACAAAAGAATGAAATGAGTGATGCTTGCACTCAATGTTCGTTGGAGGAGTCTAAAGCTGAAATTCCTCCAACATGTGACAAGAAGATTATGACAACTCTTGATTATCCACATCAAGAATCAGTTGCTGCTGGTACTCAATGCTCACTGGAGGATTCTATTGTCAAAAGACCTCCAAAAAGTGATAAGAATATCATGACTTCACTCTTTGATCTATCACAAGCAACTGAGAAAGTGAAGGTACAATCCAAACCATCTTGTACTCATATTTCTAAATACACTCCTACAATCAGTGCAGGTGGGAAGAAAAGTTCTAAACAAGTATGGATGAGGAAAGGTGAGAAGAATAAACCTACCACCATGACTAGGGTGGATAGGAAGAAAAAGGAGGAAGCTTCTTCCTCAAATAGAGCACAAACAATTAAGCAAATGGCCCAACAACTTAATACTGAAGAAACAAAGAAGAAAAGATTTTTGGGCCAATGTTGGTGCTGCAATAGATTTGGGCACTGTGCACTGGATTGTTTTTATAATCCCTTTCATGGAAAAGCACAGGGAAAGCCTATATCAAAGGGGAGGAAGCCAGAGAAAAAGAAGCAACATCAGCAGGTCCAGAAGCATCTGTTTACTGCAAACAGATTTGGAATTCTTGATAACATCTGTAATGTATGCAACGACAGCGGTCACAATGCAGGCACATGTCCACATCAACATGCTTTCACTGTCGAAAAGAAAAGAAGACCTCTGATGTCGTCAAAGAATGAAGCAGCTACCTTGGGGAGAAATCAGAAGAATGTTGTGAACACACACTTCCCCAAGAAGATCTCAAGTAGGGAAGCTGAGAAGACTCAGGATTTTAGATCCATGAAATTGAAGGGTCATTCATCCAAAAGAAACACTAAGTGGGATGAATCTCGGATGAACCCATGTGGAAGACCTAAACCAGCTGCAAAAGTTCCAAATGACATATTGGTCATTTGGCCAGAAGATTTGAAACGCATGAGGAAACTTGAAGATGAAAAGGCCAGGGCTGGTGATAAAGGAAAAGGAAAACTTTCACATGATGAAGACACGGTGCTTGAGAGATTGCAAACAAAGAGAAGCACTCATGTCAAAGAAGTTCTGTGTGAGAGATGCAAAAAATCTGGTCACATTGCAAAAGGTTGCCTAACCTTAATACCAGATCAAGAAGCAGTACTTAAGAGGAGTAAGAATGTATCATTCATGATGGCTGCTAAGCAGAACAATTCTCCACACAAAGCAGAAGAGAATGTGAACAGAGCCATGCCACACCGACAGATGTCAGAACATATGTTCAAATGTGCAGGCATGAAGACTGCAGTGAACAGAGGAACTTGGTTGAGAAAAGAACCTCAACCAAGAAAGTCTTCTTGATGAAGCAAGAAGGATCCACCTTATTCCCTTATTCATTTTTGTATTGTATTTGTGCTAACAATGCAGGGAATTGAAGGTGAAGCATACTCTCAGGGGGAGAACCTGAGAAGTTGTGAATGCTGTCAAATCTTGATAGCGAAGCTGAAGAAGTTTCCATCCTTAGTGGATTCTTCAATTGATATTCAAGGATTATGATGATGAAGGATCACTCTTGATGAAGATGATGAGGAGTGTTTCCCTTGAGGGGGAGAAAAAATGAAGAAGCTTCCATAATCACTGTTTCAATCAATATCAACTCTAGGTGGACTCAAAAGCAGTTACTCTGTGAATTTCTTGAAGAACACACCAATGGAGAAGGTATGTCATTTCTCAATCTCTATCCCTTGGTTACTCAGATCAAAGATTATTCTATAAAGGGGGAGTAACTAAATTGATCAGTGACATAAAGAGAATGGAAGTGCCCCAAGGTCACTTATCCTACCGATTTCACTTGAATATTGTTGATCCATATGCTGATGTGAGTGCAGGAGTTTCAGGTTGTTTTTTCTCTATCATAGTGATTTCTATTCTACCTGAAATTAAAGTGGTAAACCCTTGAAGACAAAATACATAAGTTCTCATCTCATGTTGGTATCATGATCTGTGAATAATGGACAGCCTTGTTGTCTTAATCAAATCCTCTTGTTTTTTACATCGAGCATTGCTCAAGTAGACTTAGAGTGAAATGATTAATGAAACATTGCATAAGTGAGGATTGATACCCTCCCTACCATGCTCTTTGTATTTCTTGTCAATAAGGGGGAGAGAAAGTGAAATGAAGAAGATTCTCCTTTTGACATTGACAGATTCATTTCAGAAGATGTATAAGGTATTGACAACAAAATACAAAGGGGGAGATTGTTGGAACCACTTTGTGTATAAGGTTGTATTTGTTGTCAATAGTTGTCAATGGAATATCAAAATTAAAGAGATCAAGAAGTACTCCAATAAAATGGGGGAATGGAAGCTCATAATGAAGGAGATCGTGAAGTACTCCGATGAAGTAGAGGAGTAGTGATTCAGACGATTGTTGTACTGATCGGAAGTTCAAAGAACATGTGTCAAAGGTGATACATTGTTTACACCAATGAAGACTGTGAGGTATAATCCATCCAAGGATGATTATAGAAGAATGAGGTTTTTGGATGAAGTCCATGCAATTCCTCCTTATTGCATGAGAACCATGGGCTTTGATGAATATCATGCAATTCCTCATTATTGCATGAGAACTCATGGGTTTGATGAAGACCATGCAATTACTTATGATTTCATGATAACCATGCAAGAGCCTTCTTGAAGAATTGAATCGGTTTGCATGAAGTATATCATGACGGTTGATGAAGAAGACAATGTGCCAATGATTGGAATTCTATGATTGTCGTGCAAGGATTGGAATTCTGTGATAGCCATGCACATCACATTGTCATTGAAGATGATGATGCTAAAGCTGTTCCTTCAATGAATACATATCACAATAGTGGAGGTTGTGATAAAAGCAGAAGAGTTGCTGAAGTATACAGATCACCAAGAAGAAGCATTGTTGAGGTGATCATCCTTGTCGACAAAGCAAAAAAACGAGATACAAATTTGTTGGCAAAAGAGATTCTATGGAGGCAGGTCTAGTTCGAGGACTGTGGATAATGATCCATGTATCATTCAAGGAACGTCGAAAAAGGAATGGATGAACTGGAGGCGGACAAAAAGAACAGCATTGAAGGTGGCGTCGTTTTCTAGTGTTTGCCAAATTTTTGGGGTCCAAAATTTGGAGGTTGGTGAGCATCGCGAAAAGTGGATTTCCAGGAAGATCATAATTTAATATGGCAAAGGCATTAGTTTCGCGAAGATGGGATGCATGGACTGGATTTCGCGTAGACCAGAAGAATGGAGTCGGTGAGTCTTCGTGATTATGTCAAAGCTTCGCGAACGGCAGCGGCTGGAGAGCTTCGCGGCGAAGGCGCGAAGGAAGGTTGGGCTTCGCGAAGGGAGCTTCGCGGCGCTATCACGAAGGTATGTTGACGGTGATTCTTCGCGACTACGTCAAGCTCCGAGAATGGAAGATTTCCGTGGAGCTTCGCGATTTGGACAGATTTCCGGCAGAAACTTTGGAGCTTCGCGATTTGAGATGACGTGGCGTTGACTTCGCGTGGAAGGGTCGAGGGTCGGTGGAATCGCCTATAAATAGAGGCTGACCCACTCAAGAGAAGCAGAGAGGATCTCAGAGAAAATCCTTGCTCTCGGTTCGCAAAGGTATCTCGCGAAGACAGTGTGCTTCGCGAAAGATGAGCTTCGCGGCGGCTTTCCTAGCTCCGCGAAAATTCGTGCGCCCCGCGCTAGCTCATTGAGCTTCGCGAAGAGGCAGGTGCTTCATGGCGACATTCTGAGCTCCGCGAAAAGAGTTCGCCCCGTGTTGGCTCAGTGAGCTTCGTGAAGTGGCAGGAGCTTCGTGATATCCAATCATTGCGAAGGCTGGAGCATCGCGAGAGTGCTTCGCGATTGAGCTTCGCGAAAAGGCAGGGGCTCTACTAAGAATTGCTTGAGCTTTCTAAAATTTGGATCCATGCAAAGTAGGGTACTTTGTGAAGGCCCTTTCAGAGGTTGTTAGCCCAGTGGACAGGGGCAAAAGGAGTATTCATCAGTGGATGAAATCTGGACTTTGATAGAGCATCATTCATTGAGAAATCACACAAGTGATTGTGATTCAGGCAAACAAGGACAGGGGATCTAGTGCATTCAGTCATTGCACTAAAGGAATATTGAACTGAAAAGAGCATCAACTCTGAACTCTGATGCAGGCAAAGTCTCATGCTGAACAAGAGACACAAAACTTCATGTCTATCCATTGAAGAGACCTTCACGTCTATAAACTGAGTGAGACTTCACCCAACGGCAGTGAGCCAGGGGGAGTCAACGGGAGTGACCCGAGGGAAGCAGTGAGCTATCCCTGAATCTTTGTAAAGGCAGTGATCCTGGGCCAGAGTGACTATGCCCGAACAATTTTATCCACAGCTAGTGAAGCATATTGGATTTAGGTACGTCCGACAACCTGTCGGCGTATGCTCCTTGGATGTATCCCTTTGTGGTGAACCAAGTAAAAATAGTTGTGTCACCTCTTTGCATGTGAATGTTGCATCACTGATCATATCCATCATACAGGTTTGAGTAGTTCCTACCAACGTGGGAACAAGATCCACAACTTTAAGAAGAAAAAGTTGACACCCTGATTCACCCCTCCCCTCTCAGGGTGTCCCGGGGCCCTACAATAATAAGTGTGGAGACATTTTTGGTATTACAATGTTGACCTATAAAAATGAGACTTGAAATAGTTCAATTAATCATCACAAAATCTTATTGATATTCAAGAGGGAGGGAACAAAAAAAATTGAATGTATTATGTTTTATGAATATATATTATTGTGATTGTTATATATGAAAAAATAGATAATTAAAATTGGAAATTTATTTTAATAAAGGTTTCAATCATATATTTTTATGAACATGTATATGTGATTGTTTTTTCATTATAATAAATTTGAAGTTTTGTTATTATCATTTTCACATTTTATTATTTCATAGTGGTTACAGGATTATAAAGTATATAAAATTTATTTATTAAAATAATATTTTTTAATATTTTTATTATTAAAATCTATTAAAATTACCACCTTTATTATTATTGAATTTTTTATTTTTCATTAAAATGTTCCTTTGAGATAATACACGAAACAAGTGGGAAATCATTATTTTTATAGTAAATTTTCATTCATTATTTGGAGTGAGGCGCTATTTGGGTCTAGTATTATGGGTGGAACACTATCATCAGCATGGGAGGTAGTGTTCAGATGTCATAATTTGTGTTGAAGCCAGGATGGGAAGCTTTATGCTTCATGTAAGGGTGATGGTGGGAAGCTGAAATTGGGGCGCCCACTCTTACGGGTCATAATCAAACACTATCTATTTGGTGTATAATACATATGAAGAACATATGGTGTCTATGTATTTTATTAATTACATTATTTATAAAAAAATCACTTCTTGGAGAACCTTGCGCCATTTCATAGTGGGGGTTTTCACGACACTTTAGCATCGTTGCAATCAGACACTGTAGTAAGTAGAGTATTGAAACAACAAAAATAGTTCACTATGATGGGATGTGAGTCCACATTTAAAGAGCCTTTAGGACACATGATACAGCATCCTAATTGATGATTGGGCCTTTTTTCCACTCCATCGTGAAAATACTTACAGGTCATAAAAATTATAGTGTTCCCAATGGGTGATTATCAATTATTGTGGGAATGCATGAGGTTTTACCCACTAGGTGTTCCTAGAGAGTTTGTGTGTGTCTTCATGATTTGTAATCTATTCAACCTCAATAAGGATTTTCAATGTGAAGTGAAGGTCATTTTTCTATGTATTTGACTAATATCTTGGTGGTCATGGGTTTGACTCTCCCCGAGTGCATGTGTGCCTATGTATATGGGTACTGCCACTATACACATGATTCCTTATGAATTCTTATGGAAATTTCATGGTTCAAAGGTTCACCACACGAAAACAACTTGAAATTAAACCCTTTGGTATATTGGTTAAAAAATGAATTATTTCATTATTGGCGATGCACATTACATCATCCATAAACTCCAAATCATATCACTCCCCTATTGGAATTATTGAACCTATAGGTCTTTGACCATGGGGATTTTATCAATCTTGGCTCATGAAATTTTTTGGATCACTATATCCAAAACACCTTCACCTAATACCACCATTTCAATACCCATGACCACCAATGAAAAACTAGAGTGGAAAGAGGTACCCAATATAATTAATAATTTAATTATTAATAATAATGAAATTATTACTAATGTAATTAATAACCTAATTAGTATTATTTACATCATTATTAATTATTACAATCAATTATTAATAATTACAATCAATTATTAATAATTATATATTTTTAGTAACAATTAGCTTATTTTTATTAATTAAATAATAATAAAAAATATTATTAATATTAATTATTAAATTTAAAAAATATTAATTACTAATAATTATATCATCATCATCTCTATCAATGTAGAAGCCTGTATTTTAAAATTTTAGGAGTTCCCAAAATTTTATAGATTTTAAAAAAGGGTAAAATGACAATTTTATGGTTCTCAGATTAAAAATAATATTTTTAGCACGTCATTAGATTCAAGACATTATGTTTACCCATGGAAAATTATTTCTTAATTTTTTCAGTTTGGTTGATTTACCCAAAGGTGTCGAATTTCAGTAAAATAATAATAATATTTATTTTACTAAATATTTTCATTTTAAATGGATTGTTTTTATTGAATAAATAATTCAAGGAAAAAATATTTTTATGGTAATGATGTGGATGATATAAATTATATTTTAGAGTTAGATATTTATGTTATTATCATGATTATATTAGAGGAATTAAAGAGATATTTGAGGGGTGGAATTAAATGGAATGTAATTGATGACTCTATTATCCCTCGGGATCCCCTCTTATTCTATCTGTTCTGGTTAGGGATTCTTACCATCCATTAGGTAATGAATTACCCTCCCAAAGATCTTGTCTTATCTTTTACTTCCCATTCTCCCCATGAGGATGTCTTGCTTTTTGGTTTGGTTGTTTTCATTGTTAGGGTTCCTAGTTTTTTGTATTTTTAGTGTTGCATTTTATGGATACTTACTAGTATCAATGAACTTTTTTTGCATCTCTCACCTTTGTTTTTTCCTAAACTAGATCATAGAACTCTATATTTGGTCAGATGTGATTTTTCTTGTGGCATATTGGGTCTATGATAGTGAAAGTTAATGGTAGTTTCCCTTTTGGATATTTGGGTTTTTGTTTAAGGGTTTTTGATTGGGTGTTTTTCTTGGTGGTGGTTATTCACAACGAGGGTCTCTTTTTGTTCCTCTCATGATCTTTCATCATGAACCATCATTAATGAACCCATTTTGGTCTAGCGTGGTGGGGTATGTAGTAGTTTGGGATGTGTTGGTGGAACACTAGTTGATAGATCAAGTGTCACACAAGGATGCAGCATGTCACAACTTTACATTCGATCTTTGTTCTTGTGATCTGGTTCTCTAGATGCTTTCTTTACCAGTATCTCATGGACTCTAGGTATTCTTTTCCTAGTTTGATGTACTGGTGTTTCCTATTTCTTTATACATTTCTTTGTAAATTTCCTCTTGAAATGCTTTTAGGGCAGCTATTTGTAAGGGCCCTCAACATTAGTCTTATCTAGTATCAATAACAAGTTCTCTCTTGGTGGCACCCTTCGATGGAAGAAGATGGTGTATGGTGGGTGTTTGATATGGAATAATCATTCTGATAATCGATATGAAGCTTTAGGTAGTCTGGTTGATTTGGATAGCAGTATGACCATGTGTTGTCTTGGAGGTGTTTGTGGGGTGGTGGTTCTTTTTGGCTATTTTGACCAAATATCAAAATGCTTTCAATAATAGTTATTTCTTGTTTCATTTTTTCGATTTGGTGATTTTTATTGGTGTTCCATCATTGATGATGTTGATATCAAGTGTTTGTTTCTCTTATTGATGTCGGTGGTTCTGATGGTGATAACTAGTGATGACATGTGATAGGTTACATTGAGCCTTTAGGCAGCATGGATTTAGTCATTATGTAGGTCTAGGTATTGAGGCATGACTTATTGGCTATGGGTTTGACACAATCCAATATGTTTGAATTTTGAAATTTGATATTTGATATTTGGTTTTGTTTTTTTCTTGAATCTATGTGTATTCATTCTTATGATGGATGGTTATTCAATTTCCTAGTTATTGGATATCATATTTCCCACTCAACCCAAAAAATGGGTTTATTATAAAATAAAAAATGAATTAGAGAGGAAGTAATTAAATGTTTAGTGTGTAGTTTGTTGTTTTTTGGATATAATAAAACCTATTATAGCAATCAGAAACAATAAAAACCTAAGACTAGTATCTCCATGTAAGAATAAGTGAAACTATATAAAACAAAAATAAACTAATTTAAAACCATGCATACCTTACACCATAGATGTCTCTATTGTTCTTTGATCTTTATCTGACATGGTTGATAAAGTTCACAATGTGGTAGTCAAAAGATATCCCACCTCTGGAGGAATTCATGAGTTAAACTGAATCAAACATCCTTATGTGAAGGACACTCTATCCTCTACGATGTTCTAGCATCTCATGGCTCTAAGGAGGTAGGAGAAACAGAGCATCGGGTATCAAGGAGCATCAACCAAGCACAAGGAACTCACCCATTCCATTGTCATAACATGGTTGTGGTATTTATATAGTCTTGATGATGTTGTGTGCATTAATTCATGTGTTTATAACAAAATAATTAATTCCTTATTATATTCATGAATCATATTAATTCATGCATCATTATGTGTGATTTAATTCCTTGGTCAAAACATTAATTTATCACCCTCCACATTATGTCTTATATAACGATCCATTAATATGATAGAAAACATTAAAGAAATAATTAAATGATAAAAGTTCTCATTTAACTATAATAAAGGCATCACATATAGTTTGAAACTTCAAAAATTACATTAAATGAAATATTATATTTTGGGCATAATCTTTTCATTCTCTCACTTTCACTATTGCCTAAAACTTTGTTGAATTTCACTTTATATTGTATCATATATAATAACTTGTGAAGTCATATTAAAAACACTTATTTATATCTTTAAAACTATCTTTTGGAATGTTATAATTAACTTTACCTTGTATCACATCATATGTAACACCTTGTTAATACCCATCCAAAACCCCTTTTGGATTAAGTCTAAACAATTTTAGAGTAGCGTTATGAGTCAAAATCAATCCTCATTCAGTAACCGTAAAGTGTGTCCCCATGGGACTTTCTACAATTGACAATAAATATAGTTCACCAAATCCATAAATTTAAACAAATAGTGGTCTAGAACAAAGCATCTGACGTGGAAATCATCAAATGAACTACAATAAAAAAATGACCAATGATAACACCATAATTTTATATAGAAATCCAACATTGGAAAAAACCATGGGTAGAGGTTGGGACAAATTTCACTATGATATAGAGTTTGTATAGAATACCTCAAAGGGATATAAAACAACATAAATATAGAGGAATTTCTCTAAACAATAATGAATAGATTTTACTATCATTAATAGATGAGTTATTCTCAACATTAATAGACATAATAAAGGGGTGTTGACCGCATTTTTGGAATCATGAGAGAACCATGGAAAAAATGATTCAGGTAATGATACCAATAATCTCCACCTTGATCCAAATACCCTATATAAAGTAACGAACCTATAATCTCCATAATCAAAACTCCACTGCTTCTACTAAATTCTCTTAGGGAAATAAATCAACTTGAGAGACCAACCTAGGCCACCAAATCCTCAAACTTGGAAATAAAAAGATATTTGGTTTTCATATCCACAGGATTATCATGATTATGAGCCTTGATCACAAAAATATCACCATGACAAATGACATCTCTCACAAAATGATATCATACATAAATGTGCTTTGTCCACTCATGAAACATATGATCCTTTATGAGAAATATTTCACTTTGACTATCAGGGTAAAGTGGAGAAATATTGAGATATGAATTGATTTCAATAATCATTCCCCTTAACCATTTATCTTCTTTAATAGCCTATATAGTATCCATATACTTGGCCTTAGTGGAAGATTAAGCAACAATATTCTATAATGTCTCTTTCCAACTAATAGAACACACGCTAATGCTAATGTGATAACCTATCAAAGATCTTCTCATGTTTGTATCTCCTATAAAATCAGATTCCACATAGCCAATAACATTATATTATAGTCCCACAAAACGAAAGTAAACATTAGTAGTCTCATTCATATATCTAAAGATCCACTAAACTACCTTTTAGTGTTCTTTCCTAGGATTAGCCATACATCTACTAACTGAACTGACTGCATGAGCTAAATTTGAATGGGTGAAAACCATAGAATACAACAAATAACTCACTACACTAGAATATGGAACTCGAGGCATATATTTAACCCCATCATCAGTTCGAGGACATAATGTAGACAAAAATCAAAAATGAGAAGCTAATAGAGTACTTAAGAGCTTAGAATTCAATATATTAAACCTGTCAAGATCATTCTAAACGTATTGCCTCTGACTTAAATACAAGATTCCCAAATTAATATCCCTCTATATCTCCATGCCAAGAATTTTCTTTGTAACTCCCAAATATTTCATTTCAAAATATAAATTCAACAGATCTTTAACCTATCTAATCTCTTCCTTATCCTTAGTTACATCAACATGTCATCAATATAGAGAAGTAGATAAATAAAAGATCCATCAAAACATTTCTCAAGATAAATTCAACTATCATAAGTGTACCTTCTAATACCATGAGAGGTCATAAAAGAGTTAGACCTCCTTTACCACTTTCTGGGTGACTATTTTAGGCCACAAAGAGATTTATTCAAAGAACATACATAGACTTCATTTCATGAAACTATAAACCCCTCTAGATGTTTCATATATATATACATATATATATATATATATCCTTTTCAAGATCTATATTAAGAAAATTTTTATTCGTATCCAATTACTCTAACTCAAGATTCTGCAAAGTCAACACCTGGAACCTGAAGGTAGCCTTTATCATCCAACCAAACATTAAATCTTTCTCCTTTAACTCTTGGGATCATTCTTTAATTTTTATTCTCTTTCATCACAACAAGGGATCCTTTACTAACCATTAAAACTCGACCTTCACTAGTTTACTTGTACCCATTTGTGTCAAGAGTACTGAAAGAAAGAAAATCTTTTTTCAGATTAAGGACATGCTTCAAATCATTATGTTTTCTCACAACACCGCCAAACATATTGATTTTGATGGTTCCAATTCTAACAATCTTGAAAGATTCATTATTTCCCAATAAAAAAACACCTTTTGACCCAATTTAATATGTTAAAACCCACCCCCAATTAGAACACATATGAAATGTACTTGTTGAATAAAGAATCCAATCATCACACAATTTAGATTCATTATCATAAAAAATTTGGAGTTCCCCGTCACTATTATTATCCTCTACTACATTGGCTTCAATAGACTTTTTGGCTTTCTTTCCTTTTTGATAAAGAGGTCTCTTATTGTTGTTTTTATTTTACATCTTGAAACATTCAGATTTAATATGCCCCTTCTTTTTATAGTAATTTTAGGTTTTATCTTAATTTATATATTTTGACCTGCCCTTTTCAGAAGTAAAATATTTACTTAAACTTGTTTTTCTTCTCACAACTAAACCCTCTACTTGGGATTCATAACTAACCACAAAAAAATCTAACTCTGAAATATCCTTTATTCCATCCACACCATTTCCCTAAAAATATAAATGCCTTACATTATTTATTCAATAAAAACAATCCATTTAAAATTAACTATTTAGGTAAATAAATAATAATATTATACTACTGACATTCAACACCTTTAGATAAATCAACCACCAAAAAATTAGCAAAGGGTAAACATCATATCTTGAATCCAATGACATACTCAAAATTTTATTCTCAGAACCACAAAAATATCATTTTACCCTTTTTAAAAAATTTATAAAATTTTGATAACTCCCAAAATTTTAAAACACCACTCTACATTGATGGTGATGATGATGATGTAATTACTAATAATTAATACTATAATTACTAATAATTGTATTTAATAATTAATATTAATCATGTAGTTATATTTTTAATTAATAATAATAATAAGTTAATTATAAGTAAAAAATATAATTATTTATAATGATATAATTAATACTAATTAGATTATTAATTACATTAGTATTAATTACATTACTATTAATAATTAAACTATTAATTATATCACGTACCTATTTCCACTTTGGTTTGTCATCGGTGATTGTGGGTATTAAAATGGTGGTATTGAGTGGAGGTGGGTTGGCTTTGGCAATCCAAAACACTCCATGGACCGGGGGTGATACGATCCCCTTGGCCGAAGAGGTATGTGGTTTGTTGTTTACAGAAGATGGAATGAGAATCACCAACAATGAAAATATTCCTTTGTAACCAATATGTCGAAGGGTACAAGTTCAAGTTACTTCCACGTGGTGCACCTTTAATTCATGACATTGTTATAAGAAGTCGGAAGGAATCTTGTGTATAGTGGCAGTCTTGATTACATTATTCTTTCTAACAATTTAATAATTAATAATAATTAAAAATAAAAATAAAAATTTATATGTTAGGGAAGTGGGAAATACAATGAAAATACCCAGACGCGCACACACCTTGGACCATTATAATTTGTATGACATGTAGGTCTCTTCATGGTGGAGTGGCCCAAAGCCCACTCTGCAATTAGGATAGAGTCTCTTGTGGACTAAAGAGCCTTGAAAGGTGGCCTGAAATCCATCTTGGTGAATAGTATTTTTGTCACTGGAGACCCAAGAGTGGACTTTTCTTTTTTTCCTAAATAATGTAATTATTAAAATACAAAGATGCCAACTTTTTTTCAGCCAAATCATCCACTGAACCCATGATGTTCTGTGATGACCCGTAAGAGTGGGCATCCCGATTTCAGATTCCCACCATCCCCCATGTATGAAGCATGAAGCTTCCCATCCTGGAATCACCGCCTGTAATAGTGGATCCAAATGATGCCTAATCGAAAACAATGAAAGAATATTTACCGGGAAAAATACAAATTTCCCAGTTGTTTCATGTATGATCTCAAAGGGACATTTTTAATGAAAAATAATAAAATCAATAACAGTAAAAGTGGTTGTTTTAATATGTCTTATTAACAAAAAATTTAAATTGATTATTCTAACATATACGTTATATATACTTTATAATCTTGTAACCACTATGAAATAATAAAACATGAAAATGACAATAACAAAACTCCAAATTTATTGCAATGAAAAACCCATATATACACGTTCACAGAAATATTTAACTGAAACCTTTATTAAAATAAATTTCCAATTTTAAATACCGGTTTTTATTTTTCTAGAGAACAATCACAATAATATATATATTCATAAAATGCGACATGTTCAATTGTTTGTTCTCCCTCTCTTGAATGTAAACCGGATTCTGTGATGATTAATTGAATTATTACAGGTCTCATTTTTATAGGTCAGCATTGTAATATCAACCACGTCTCCCCCCTGGTCATAAAATTAATAAAATATATTAAAATAACTGGTTTTTCTATTATCCATGGTGGTTTTTCTTTTTCATTAAAATGTTCCCTTGAAAGAATACACGAAACTGGAAATTTTTTAATTTCCCCCACAAAAGATTGGTTTGTTTTTTTATGTCAGTAAAAAAATAAAAAATGAAATGCTTTGGTGGTGTCTATAATAATTATCTTTTAATTAGGCTGTAATAAATCCTATAATGAAAAAAAGTTTCGAAGGAAAATGACGTTTGATAATTACTTTTTTGTCCATGTGCAGGTTGTCGTCATCGATTGCAGAAGGTGGGTTTAAAATTATTAATATTAATTTTTATTTAGGTTAAAACCAATTTTATAAATTAAAAAAATAAACATATAAATTTATATATTAAAAATCTAAAAAATAAATAAATTTATTTATGCATACTGTCCCACTAAATGCAAAGGCACATAGTGATACATGTAGCGTTCTATGATTTAAAATAAATAAATAAATAAATTCACGCTACAGTCATATATAATAAAAAAATTATATATTATAAACATGAATATACATATATTTATTAAAAATAAATAGAATACATTATAAATCAATTGTAATTATTAAATCGATTTTGATATTTGCATTTAATATAAATATAATACATTATAAATCAGTTAATATTTTTTATAATATAATTTTAATACATTATAAATCACTTAGGTTTATCAAATCAATGATAATATCGTAATTCATTTAATTTAAAATCAAATATTGGAATTGATTTAACAAATACAATTGATTTAATAAGCACAATTTATTGATTTATAATATATTGTATTTATATTTAATAAATTAAAAAATACATGTACATTTATATTACCTTTGGTTGGGTTGTATGCATAAAACCCTAATAACTGATGGCCTGTTGAATCCACCGCAATAAGGCTTGAAGAAATCCACATATGGGAGAAGATGGAGATGACCCTCATCCCGAATATAGTGTAAAAGCCCTACCTATATGTAACCAACAACGTCATAGATTTCATTGGGAAATTAATAGGGATAGATCAACTAAAGGAGGATGTGACATCAGGATTGAGATTTTGATAGGTGGATCTCCATCGTTGTCCATGATGATTTCTTCTTCGGTAGACATGTCCGTGACTGTAGTGATCAGAGTTGCCTTTGTGTATGAGATTGATATTTATAAGAGGTGGGGAGGAACCCCTAACTCAGTTCCTTCCAAAAATGAATCGAATGTGTTGGGAAGAGGGTCCCTTTTTTCCAACACTTCCTAGAGAACCTTGGGCACCCATTTTTGTTCTCACATCATCCTTTTATACTCCTGGAAACAACGTGCATCATCCTCAGTAGTGTTGTGTGGCAGGAAGTGGAGGAGAGGTTCATTTACATCCTCCTCCATCCAAGTGGGTGACTTCTGGTGTGGGAATTTACACACCAGGAGGACGGTGTGGTCTCTATCTTCCTCTGTATGGTCAGATCATTTATTCCTTCGTCTTAATGGGGTTTCATCAGCACCTATCAAACTAAAAGTTGTAGTGGATAGGGTCACTCTATCACCCTCCATCGTTGTGGGCACTATAATCAAAATGTGTAAGCTCGAGTAAAATTTCACTTAAAAATTTCCTAGAATTGGATAATGCACCATGAAATGGTTTCTAAACAGCCTAGTATACTGAAATTTAGTTTAATATGATTCTTAGATGGACTTGAACATTGAAGTATATTTTCTCCAGAATATAATGGATATTTTTAATCGACTAAAATTTCAATGGAAATCAAGTTATTAACTTCTTGAGTATGTATTGGGAAATAATACCTACTAGGTAGATGGAAAACTGAACAACCCCTAGTTTTCTATGTATTTTAACAAAAAATAAAATGTGCACTCAAACTAATTCTGTAATTTTTCTTACGTGAAAACAAAAAAAATGATTTTTGTCTAAATTTCCTTGTAGTGAATAAAATCTAAAACATGCATGGCTATCAAACAATGCTAAACATTTATGCTTATAGAGTATGTTTGATAATAGGATTCTATAATCAATTTACACAATCACAATTTAAAAAAACAGTCAACAAAATCAAGAATGCCAACAAAATAGAATAAAACATAACTCAAAACAATTACAATAACAATTTATCAAATACTACTTGACAATTTTAATATAAACATTATTATAAGAAAACCTTTCCTTATAATAAACCTTTTGCATATAAAGTATGGAATCTTCAGTCAATGCAAGGATAATTTTCTAATAGATTCCTTCATCGAGAATGAATAGTCTACTTCCATCATTGATGGTGTATGTGGGTCATTTTCCTCTCAACTGTCAAAATTCTTGAATTTTCCCTACAAAATGCACATGAAGAATGTAATCCATATATGAAAAATGAAAAAATAACAATAAAATATAAATGATATAATAAATATAAAGTGGAAATATTATATATTCCTTAATAGTAATACATGATTTCTGTACATCTTGGTGGCATTCTCCTCAGTAGCAGAGTTTTGTGAAATTGCTTCTTAAGATGGGATAATGGGTGAGACATCACTTCTGCTTTCTAGAAAACTAAGTATGGTGAAATCATTTTACATATCAACATAATCATCACTAAAACATGGAAAACCTAAATATATTTATGTATATGAATTTCAACAACATACAAAACTACAATAAAAAAATGAATCTTAAGAATATGTTAAAATTCACTACTCTTAGGAAACTGGATTTTACACATCAATGGCTTGAATACTATCATGAAGCAAAATGCTTTATCAATGAGAAGAAATATATTCTAAGAGATTCCATAATGGATTAGGAAATTGGATTCAACAAGCCCATTGTGTTGGCTCAAGAAAATTACCATCCACTTCCAAGTTAAAATAATATGGTTACTACACATCAGGGAAAAAAGGTCATTATAACACCCAATGCCAAAACCTAATAAAAAATTAACTTTGACAATGTTTAAGGAACCTTATGGTTAGGTGAATAGTTTCATAGAGGAGAAAGAATTTATAATTTTTTCATTATTAAACCAAATAAATTACGGACTCATTAATACATCCCAAATTTACTCTCTCACATATTTTCCATAGACTTATTGCATATAAAAAATTACCTAGTGATAATAGTGTTTCCTCTGAAATTATCTAAGGTAATGGAAATGATAAATTTATTGAAAGCATAAAATATTTCAAATGATAAGTTGATTCTTTTTTTAGACATTTGTTTTCAGAGTAGGACACTTAAGAGGGGGGTGAATTGAGTTCTTTTAAAAATTTCAATTAAAAATTATTTATTTGAATGTCCCCCAATTTAAAAAAATAACAGGCCAGTTAACCAAAGTAATAGATTTGTAAAATATTTGAGAGTTTGAAAGATTCCTCAAAGATGGATTAATTTTTAGTTAAAGAAATTTATAAAGTCACTTCAACTTTTGAAATCAGTCTACTTAAACAAATTCAATAAAAAACACTATATAAGATTAAATATCAAAGCAACGTAATGTTTTATGGGTTGAATAAACAAAGACATATAAGAAAACATAACTTGAACACATCAGACAAAAACAAGAGGTTCAGTCTCAAGCAGAGACTTAGTCCTCTCCACTTGGTGATCACTTACCACCATGTAGTTTATATTAATAAACTTGATCCACACATTGGATCTGGGATTACAACAGCATACAAGTTGTCCAGGTCAACTAGACCTCTACCACAGTTTTATGTGAGAACATAATATAACTAGGTAACACAGATACATCTTCCACAGTTATACATGGGATTAAAATAGTGTAATAGAGTAGTAGTGAGAGGATATCTTGTATCCTCCAGTTTAGCATAGGAGACAGTGTGTGTTTTTAATATAGATACACACATTGCTCAATGGAATAATAAAACAGTACACAACAGAGCAGAATATAATAAGAAGGTATTATAAATGCTCTGAGTGTTGTTCTATGTAGTTTTGGACTCTTTGAATGTAGCAGATTTAAAGCTCGAGTCCTCTTCTGGAAATAGACTCAGAAGTAGAGTGTCACGAGTTCTGTGTTCTAGTTTCTAGTTAAAAAAGATATTCTTCATAGCCCTTCCTCTTCTTTGAGTTGCTGCTACTATAAGGATGTTCATAGGATGGTTCACAACGAGTACTTATTTAGATCATAGCCAACAAGATGGATTATCATGGCTCTTCTACGTGGTCTGGTGTGTGTCACTCTCTTCACTTCTTCTTCTTGTGCTCCATAATATATTAATCCTTGGGAGTTTGTGTTTTGGCCAACAAGAAGCCTGATTTCCACACCTCGTACCTCATACTGTATGCTGACATGTTGTTGGCGCCAAAATATTTGAATGAAAGAGAGAAGACAAAGAGGCCCCGTGCCCTGCCCTGCGAAGCCCCGACGCGGAGCCCCCCCAAGAAACGCGGCCGCCGCGAAGCACCAGATGCGGTCCCTCTCCGCGAACACCCTGACGTTCACGAACCCGCCACGAAGCAAAGGAGGCGGTCACTCTCCACGAACGCCCTAACGTTCGCAAACCCGCCACGAAGCAGAGGAGGCGGTAACTCTCCACGAACGTCCTGACGTTCGCGAACCCGTCACGAAACACAGGAGGCGGTACCTCTCCGTGAACCTGGTTGACGTTCGCGACCCACCGCGAAGCAACCGAATCCCCCTTCACGCCACATGAGCTCTCCTTCACGGTGCCTCTTGCCTATAAATACCAAGATCACCCTGAGCCTCCAGGGACGGACAATCCGACCTTTCAGCTTCTCAGCTCCCAAATCGCGAATCACTCTTCGCTCTGGGAATCATGAGCTCAGCGAGGTATTTTTACTTCGTGAGAGGCGTCCGCCTTGTCTCGTTTTGAGCCCCTATTCTGAGAGGGATGCCATTCGCGAAGCCTAATGGCATTCGCGAAGAAAGGGGATCCCCAAGGGGACCCGGGTAGTCGCGGAGCATTTATTCTTCGCAAAATACCCACCCTGTACACGTGATCCACATGCCAAGGTAGGGTCACTGTACTTCGCGAAGCATACTGCTTCACGACACCTTGCTTCGCGAGGCACCTATGCTTCACGAGGTAGTGCTCCGCGAACACCCTTCCACTTCGCGAAGCACCTCCCGCTTGCACCTCCACCCTATGCTAAGGCTAAGGCTTCGCGAAGCACACCCCTTCGCAAGTGCCCTCCACTACCCAGAGCAACCGAGCTCCACAAGGCCCCTACCTGCGGACCCCTCTGCTTGGAAATTCCTTCTCCTGTGCGACCCTCCAAGTTTTCATGATGTGATTTCAAATTCCCCTGGACAATACCACCCGTAGCGTTGCTTCGCCTAATGCTTCTTCGCATAGGCATGCTAATGGCTATTGCTTCTTCGTATAACCACGCTAACGTGGACCCCTCGATGGTTCGCTCTACGACTCCCCTTATACATGGCATTGCCGATGCCTTCCCTTCCCCAAGGGGAAGAGGGTACCGGTCATGTAAGTCCTAGAGGTACGGAGTAAAACCACCTCGTCCGAGCTACATGATGTTAAACTGCCAAGCACCTCCTCCTCAACACATGACGTTAAACTATGATCCGGCCCCGTGCCTCGCATGTAGGGTCCCCCGGGATCAGACATTCTTTACGCCCACTGGTCTCCACGGAGATGGGATCACCCCTCACAGGGGATGATATCATCCTTATCAGAGTGACGTTTGTCCGCGGGGAAGGGAAACCTCCTTGGTGTAAGCCCCTAGTCCTTCTTACGGAAGGTAGCACCCATGCACCTCCATACTTCCCCACCGCTAAGTCCAGCGGAGGGTGTGATAGAGAACGAGACACCTCCTTTCTTCGGTCCCAAATACCCTATCCCTATGCGCTTTGTCACCCTTGGGCCTCCATCCTAGAGTAAGTCCCAACACCATGGGCCGCCTAACGCGTAAGCCCCTCTTCGCTTCTCACGGATGCACCCTTTTCATCGTGATTGTCAGGTCCCTGCTGCCTCTTGTTTCTCACACCGAGAATAACTCACGTGGGCTTAGAGTAAGCATCGACCCTGACAATGCCCCCATCTAGCATCACGTTAAACTATATGCCCCCGTCCAGCATGACGTTAAACTGTATTCTGCCATCCAGCATGACGTTAAACTGTATGTCCCCGTCTAGCATGACGTTAAACTATATTCCCGCACCCAGAATGATGTTAAACTATATGCCCCTGTCCCGCATGACGTTAAACTGCATTCCAGTCCAGCGGTAAGCCGTTGTGACTATCCTAAACTACGAGGACTTTGATCCATGTCAAGGCATGGTACGTAGGAAGCCTCATGAAGTACAAGCCCACCACTCGTTGGTCATCACGACCTCCTTCACAACGGTTCACCATACTCCACCATGGGCCGCCTTAGAGCGTAAGCCCCAAATGCCTCATCCCGCATGACGTTAAACTGCACACCTGAACTATAAGGACTTTGATCCATGTCAAGGCATGGTACGTAGGAAGCCTCCACGAGGTTCAAGCCCACCACCAGTGGACCCCTGGGTTCATCTTCACATCGATTCGCTGACGAAACCCTTACCGATCTACGAGAACTTTGATCCATGTCAAGGCATGGTACGTAGGAAACCTCACGAGGTTCAAGACCAACACCCATTGGACCAAGGTCCTTCTTCACGTTGGTTCACCGACACCACCTGAACTACGTGGTCTTTGATCCATGTCAAGGCATGGTACGTGGGAAGCCTTCCTGAGGTTCAATCCCACCATCCACTTGGGCCAAGGTCCTTTTTCACATTGGTTCTCTGACACGCCCCCGTCCCGCATGACGTTAAACTGCATCCCAATCCAGCGGTAAGCTGTTGTGACCCTGCCATCCAGTTGTTCCGACACCTCTTCGTGTCAGTTCAACATCCACTTTTCCTGAACTACGTGGACTTTGATCCATGTCAAGACATGGTACATAGGAAGCCTCCCAGAGGTTCAAGCCTACCACCCGGTCACTCCGACTCCCTTTGTGTCAGTTCTCACCAACCGAACTATGCGGACTTTGATTCCCTGCCACGGGGATACGTAGGAGGTCCCTTCGAGGCTCAGGCCCAACTTCACCGTCGCCCTCACGATGGTCCCATTTCATTACCTCTTCACTTCATTCACCCATCCATCATCCATCCTGATTCTTACCCGAGCCGCCACATCCCAGTGAGATCATGCCACCCCATTCCCCTCCATAGCATTTGGGAAGCTTCCCATGGGCTAACTCTGATATCGGTGTTCCCCCAAGGGGGTTCCTCAATCTGATCCACCCTCATCGGAGTTCTGATTAGTCCGATCTGTCTCTGCTGGACGTTAAATCTGTGGAATACCTTGTGTTAAACATGAGAAGCTGAGGAAAACATCAGATACATGCCTACGACATATGATTCCCCGCGCTCGATGCGGGATGCCTCAGGCATCCGTGCCCTCGAGAAGCCCTATAATAAGGGACAAAAGACAGACACACCAATTCCCCAGTGCTCAGACATGTTAATGATGCCTCGACGTGACTACTCCCCCAACCGAAGGTTGTTTCCCTGACTGGACCCTTTGGAATGTCCTGATAGAAGTAGTGTAATTAACCAGCGTCCATGGAAACATGGCACTGGGAATAGTTTCACGAACAATGTATTAAATCTATGGGGGAGACCCGAACTAGGAAGAGTTCCAAGGAGGAATCCATGGAAGGAAAAATTGACATCCCATTATCCCATTTCGATCAAGGAGCAGACGTCCCTAAACAAGGAATGGATGTCGCCCGCCTTTGGAAAGCGGGAATGCGGGGCAACAACCGCACGTCCTCCACAGACGGATGCGTGCGCCCCGGCGAAAGCATCGGAAATAGAAATGGTGAACCCAACGTGAAATTATTCTCCTCAATATGGAGATTAGTAGCGCTCGAGACATCATTATACTGATGCGTCACCAGATCCAGATATCCGGCATTGGGTCCCGCCAAGCAAATAACGGGCCTGGCGTGAAAATCACCAGAAGTTGGGGCAGTAGAATGTTAGGCATTCCGTTCTGCAACATTGTCGGCGTGGATTACTATTACCGTCCACGGAAGACGGAATGGCGTTGGGGTGCTGGTTGTTGATTTCTTTTCCTCGCAGTACTGATGAGTTAATCTCCCTGCTTCTCAAGAATCAGGTTGATGATACAGGGACACGATCACCGCCCACCTGCCTATGTAGGGGTAGGGGCAACACCAGCACTGCCGCTCCACGTGGCTCCACTACTGCACAATGACATCTTCATCCATGAATGCGGGGCTCCCACACCCCGTCTCCCCATCGGAAGTCATCCAACGAAGGGTGATTAATGACCTCGTACACCATTAAGAGGAGGAGGGCATAATCCCAACTTGGGATATGGCTCGGTTGGACCTGGAAGTGTCCAGGCCCCGCCGTCAATGCCGCCCTCGAGGGTCGCGTAGTGAGCCCCTGCTCCCCACCCCAACATTCAATCATTTCGGGAGCCTGTCCCTGGAACGCCTTGACGACTCCCTGCCTTATGTTGATGAGGTAGGTGACGTCCGGATCAGCCCAGTCAGAGTCCCGATTCAAGGGCTCCAAGCAAGGGCCCCCACCCGGCCACGTCAGCGCTGCCATCCGGCCTCGCAAGAGGAGCAGGTAGGCTATGCCCCTGCACCACTCGCACTGGTTCGCCTGACCCGACGCCAACGTTGGGCCCGGGTCGAGGACGCCTGTCAAGGGGTGTTAACATTGACGGCTACTGTGGCCCGAGCCACCACTGATGCATATCACAAAGTCCCTGCACACGCTGAGCAGGGGCGCTCCTATGCCCAACCGGGATCGAGGCCCCAACCACCCCACAGGCAGGCTGGGTCGACTCTCCGGGTCGCAGGCATGAGTGGTGATCTCCGCGAACCAACCCGTGGTGATGTCACCCCGTATGAAGGTCCTCCCCATACCACTACTCCACAGAGCGTGATCCTTCCCCGCTTCGAAACTCGTCATGGAGTTATGCCTCGTGCTACCCCCAACCCGAATGAAGACCTGCCCCGCGGCAGTGACACTCAGCGCGAAAGCCTCTCCCGTGCCCACCACACCGGGTATGGAATTCCTCCTCCTACCCCCAACCGTCGATGTGAAGGCATTTCCCATCTAGTCCCTCTCCAACCTGGGGATTCTCCCTAAGTTCTCTCCGTAGCTGGTGAAGGTCCTCTTCACCCTGGCAACCAAAGGGGTGAAGGTCAGCCTCGCTCCACCCGCAACAAGCATGGAGGTCCTCCCCATGCTCCCGCCGGTTTCAACGGAGGTTTCTCCCACTCAGGTTCTATTCATGGAGGTCCTCCCTATGTTCCCTTCGACATTTGCCCCGGTGCCCCTCGCACCCTGGCTGTCTCAAGTGGAAGTCCTCTCCGCCCTGGCACCAGCGTGGCCCCGTGACTACATGTCGGGAATCAACCTTGTCCCGAGGAGCCATCTAGGGGAAGGAGGGCGGGTCGTCGTCGCCACAAGAAGAATCCTGGGAAGGCCCGTACGGAGATCAAACTGGCCTGCTTCTCGGATTCTGAAGTAGAATGCGACTCGGCAGCGAAACCCTCCCCCCGGTCCTTCGTGTCAAGGACCGGGGCAGGAACAAGGCGTGTTAGCCTCATCCTTCCAGAATGTGAAGTTCACCAAATTCCCGCCTCGCTTTACAGGTACATCCAGGAGGAGGAAATTTTTTGGAGTCCCACAGGTTTCGACTGTGCAGTCACCACCGTCAACACCAGAAGTGCCCTCTACCTCGACCAGAGATCACAAAGAGCTATTTTGGGGACAGATGGAGGTTGAGAAATAGTGTGACCCATCGTCAGTAACTGCGATCCTTGTACCAGAAGTTGTGGCTGTCATCCCATCGTATCGTGACATTGTGTCCAGGTCACCGCACTCTTCAGAGGATGGGCTAGAATTCGATGGTCAGTCGGCTCATTCGCCGTATTATCCACCACCCAGTTTACTATCCCAGAGGTCCACCTCAGTACTGCTATCAGTTCCTCAACCACCTCTGGTTGACGAGTGGGGCAATACGGGGCCAGACCCTGAATCCTATCCCAGGAGCTTCTGGAACATTCTTATGGCAGATCACTTCCCAGAGAAGTTCTGGTCGGCGGCAACATCGAACTTTCGTGCACCGGAATCCCTCACCCTAGAAGAAGTCGAGTGCTTCCGTCAAACCCGATGGGCAACACACTTCCGTCTTTGTTATTATCGGGTGGTGTACCCTAGGAGCCAAGTGCACTTTGAGGAAATTGGCAAGCAATGCCGTCTGGTCGATTTGGCCGCACTCCCCATGGACCAGTGCCCTGAGTCACCAGGTCGCCAGAGCGCCTTCCAACAAAAATGCGTTCAGAGTTTCAAGGTACTCCACAAAATCATCAGGGAAGCTACCCCCCCATGTGCAAGTCCGTGGCTAGGGACAATATGCCACCCTCCTCTTCAGTCCTATCTGGCGGCAACCCGGCTTGTTATGCGACATTGAGGACATGCCCCCAAGGAGGGTTGAGGTCCACATGGATGACATAGTGGACAAGGAGGACGAGCTGGAGTTTCTCGATGGAGACTTAACCCTAAGGGTGTGCCACCATTTTTGGACCCATCAGGGAGGATTACTCATCAGCAGAGGAACCTCCTAGGTCTCCCTGCACCCACTGAGTCACTGGTACTCAGTCGGAATGCTGGTAAAGGTAAAGAGCATGTAGGAACTGTCAAGCACTCCAACCCATCCACCTCAGTGCAGAAGATGGATGAAGACCCTGCGAAGGCCACGTTGCGCCAACAACTCGCTGAGCAGAAGAGGTTGGTCGACGAACTCCTGGCCGAATGCGCTATAGAGCGACGAACCGACTATAGTGATCCTAGGATGGGGAAGAAGGGGCAGGAATAACTCCCCCCCCGACGAGATGCCTCCAAGAAACCCTGATCATGCTACTCCCGCAAACAGGGAAGAAGTCGGAACTCACGGAAAGAGGGCGCGATACGTCTCACCAAACCCTCTTGAATGACGATTCAATCTAAGGAATCTGGCCCGGGTTCCCTCAGCTGCCCCATGGGCCATTTTGCCAGTCACTCCACGAGCCGTTGAAGCCATCTACCATGTCTAAGAGCCCGGAAATGCACTCGTGGTTAGGGATCCCCATCAAGACAGAGACCCCCACCCGGATGATACTATAGCGACACTCATCGCCTACCTCGAGGCGTTGGAAACGCGGCAGGTGGCAGTCCCACTAGATGGAAAGCCATATCCTGTGTGGGTGGATGATATGCCTGCGCCTACGGGTTTTGGGAATCCCACTTTCTCACCCTTTAACGGTACAGGGGACCCGCCGAAACACTTGGCTCATTTTTCCTCCAGGTGTGGCCCCATTTTGGGGACCCCAGCACAGGAGGAAGCCGCCAAGCTCCGATGATTTGTGAAGATGTTGGAGGGCCCTGCATTCTTCTGGTACAGCCAGCTCTCTATTGGATCGGTGACCGGCTGGGAGGATCTTCTCCAGAAATTACTATACCAGTTTAGCTCCACCACGTGAAATACTAGCATCGCAAACCTCTTCAAGTGCAAGCAAAAGCCTGATGAGCGAGTTGCGGACTTCATCGCCCAGTGGAAGGGGCTTACATACTCCCTCAACATGCCACTGACTCAAGAAAAATTGCTGATGATGTGCGTAGGGAATGTCAAAACAGAATTGGTTCCTTCCCTGATCACGTAGAACTACCCTGGAGGGTTCCAGGACTTCTCGAATAAGGCCCAGTTCTTCGAGGAAGCACTGCAACAGGCTAGTCAGGCGTGTCTGCTGCCCCCTGTGATCCCAGCAAGGTGGGATGCCATAGCTGAGCCCACTGTGGTGGCCCAAATAGAAGCCCCAAGACAGATAGAATTTCTTCCAGTGGCACCAGCTCCACAACCTTGCAGAGTCCCACCACCTCAGGCACATCCTCCTGCCTAGCAGAGACCGCCTCAGAACCGACAGGTTCCCCCGCGCAACGCGCCACCACCGCCTAGGCGGGACAATCAGGCTCCACCTCCTTGGCAAGCCCCTCCGGTCCCTCATCAGGGCCAGGCTCCCATATCCCCCTATCTGAAAAGAAGGCACCAGACTTACTCGTTCAATGAGAATCAGGTCCTCAGTTACTTCCGAAGTGCCCTAGAGCAGGGGATTGTGCGCTTACCCGAGTTCAAAAGGCCGACAGAGGCGAATCTCACCGATCGCCCCAACTACTGCCCCTATCATCGGATCCTGGGGAACACCCTCAAGTAGTGCTATGTATTTAAAGACTGGCTCCAAGACCGGGTCGATAATAACATAGTCAGGTTGGGCCCGAACCCGACACAAGTGGCGGGTATCTTTCTAAAGTCAGAAAGCGGTAACGACGAAGAAGGCGAGTGGCAGAAGGTTCCCAGCCGCGGGTCCCAGAAGTACGATGACTGGATGGCTCGTAAAACTGTCACCCACGCCCATGGTATTATTAGGGCATGCCTAAATCAGCTGTAGCCTTCAGAATATGTGAACAGTACCTCTGCATCGTCATCTTAGTCGGCCTCTTCCCAGAAGGGCAAGCAGCAGTGGCACACGAAGAAGCAACACGCTCCACCACTATCGTCGTCATCCCGCACTCTTGGTGACTTCATGCCCCCTGAGATGGGGATACCTCCCAGAATCCTCCCAGTGGTGGATGATTCCTCAAGTGACAGCTAGGGGTACACTTCAGTTAATACCGTGGAGTTGGTAAATCCCTATATGACTCCTAGCGAGGGGGAACGCCAGACGAACCTCCCCAATGTCCCCGGTTGACGTCAACATCGGCGGAGCCACGACTACATGGGTTGTCAGGGTGCATCGCCTGGCACCTCCAGCCAGGCCGTGCACGCTACTGAAACCAGACAGCAGGCCCATCACAGAGCTCAGCACGCGCAACCTCCTCATCTGGTGCCCTAAGATCTACCTCCACCACCGTTTGTGCTATTAGATCAGGCAGAGCTGCCTCGTCCGTACCGTGACCAGTCTTGCCCTACCTTAGGCCAATCTTAGTTGTCCGTTCCTCATCTGACAGCTACTCTTCAGGCCTTGACTAGTGAGCAATGGGATGTACCTAGTACCAGCCAGCTACCAGTCCAGCCGGTAGGGCCCGCCATGCCTCCAATTGCAGAGCAACCTCCTGTAAGTAGAGGTTCTCATTTGGACCGGAAGAATAATGTTCTGAATCACCTTTCCGGCATTCCAGAAAGGCTTTCTATCCTATAGGCTCTTTTCCTATTGTCTGAAATGCGTGAGGCACTTTCCATGGCCCTAAGGAGCCCCCTCCAGTTTGAGATGGAGGTAGCAGCTGCAGAAGCCTTCCACACTGAGGCAATTGAGAATTCCGAATTCTAGACGGTTATCTCATTCTTTGGTGAAGACAAAGACCCTCCCATACAGGGGAAAATTCGTCCACTATACATCACTGGCCAGTTCAATGGCGTGGAAGTCCATCGCTGTCTTGTTGACACGGGCTCTGGAATTAACCTGATTCCGACTCGGACACTACGGAAGCTGGGTTTGTCTGAGGATGATCTAACTCCCTCCGACCTCATAATCCAGGGATACGACAGGACCGAGTAGACCCCGGATGGCAAGATCAGTTTGAAGACCCAGTTCAGTGGCCTAATTTCCAGTACTGAATTCATGGTTGTCTCCCAGGACACCGCGTAAAACGCATTGATGGGTAGACCATGGCTTCACCTGCATGCAGCAGTCCCTTCGTTGTATCAAAAATGCCTCAAATACTCCCTCAATGGTCGAGTAGGCATGATCCAAGGAGATGCGTCTCCTTTTTCCTCTTGTGAAGCCCGCTATCTGGATGCTGACTATTACAAGAGCAAGGATAAGTAGATTCTGGCAAGTGAGGATGAACCCGCCCTGGTTACAGGTGATCCCTGGGCAGGTCTGGATGACGCCTACATCTTCCCAATCCATCGGTTGGAGGCCACGACCCCTGACATGGGGTAATTCTTTGTCGTTTCAGGTTCAAGAGGAAGGCATATTCCCAGGTCCAAGTGATGGCGGAAAATCACCTCGTACTCCTACACCAACCAGGATCAGGTGATCCCGGAACCTCCTACCCCTATACGGTATCAGGACTTCAGGCTCATGGGAACGACGGTACGTCATACGTGTCTATTTCGCCGGACTATAATCAACTGGCTCAAGACAACGTGCCACTACTGCTTTGATGTCATCAAGCATGGCCCCTTGGGCCGAAGACCAGATAGGATTGGATCAACCGCCTTCATCGCTATGGTCTCAATGGCGCATGAGTCTCCTGATGTGATGACCACTTCCGTTCAGGCTAAAACTAGCCTCCCATCAGAGTATGGTAGCTCAGAAATGACTCCCCTCGCGGAAGATCCCTCCAAAATTAGAGAAGAGGATCTAGAGGATGCTCCCCCTACCTTTGAAGAAGGCATCTCTACCACAGTCGATGAATTGGTACAGGTGAACCTTGGTAGCGAGGCAGACCCGAGACCCACATTGATCAGTGCCACCATGTCCCTTGAGGAGTAGCAACGGTACATAGACTTCCTCAAACAACACCATGATGTGTTTTCCTGGAGTTACAGAGATATTCCAGGACTAGATCCCCAGGTAGCCATCCATCGCCTTGGCCTCCCGAAAACCATCACGGGTTCAAGCAGCCTCCCAGAAAGATGCACCCTTCCCACAGTGCCATGGTTGAGGCCGAAGTTGACAATATCATCAAAGATAACTTCATCAAGGAATTCCAGTACCGCAAGTGGTTGGCCAACATTGTGCCAGTCAGGAAGAAGAACGTGTAGATCAGAGTCTGCATCGACTTCCGCGATCTCAACCACCACTGTCCGAAGGATGATTTTCCCCTCCCGGTGACAGAGCTGTTGATTGATGCTACGGCCGGGTTCCAAGCCCTCTCCTTCATGGATGGGTATTCCGGGTACAAATAAATTTGGATGACCCTCGAAGACGATGAGTCCACCGCTTTCAGGGCTCCCCAAGGTACTTTCTGTTACCAGGTTATGCCCTTCGGCCTAAAAAATGCAGGTGCCACCTATTAGCGGGCCATGCACCGCATATTCAAGCCAATTCTCTAGATGTTGATGAAGTGCTATGTAGATGATCTGGTGGTCAAATCTCATCAGCATCAGGAACATCTCAAGGACCTTGATAAAGTGTCCGGTTTCCTCTTCTCCCACTAGCTGAAGATGAACCCGCTTAAATGTGCCTTCGGGGTCACCTTTGGGAAGTTTCTTGGCTTTGTTTTTAGGTACCGAGGCATCGAGATCGACCCAAAGAAGATCAAGGACATCGGCCAGATGCCTCCCCCGAGCAACATTCAGGAGCTTCGAGGTCTCCAAGGCCACTTAGCCTACATATGCCGATTCATCGTGAATTTGGCTGGCAAGTGTAATCCCCTTTCCCAGCTCATGAAGAAAGGCTCCGCCTATGAATGGGATGAAGAGTGTCAGGCCGCCTTCAAGGAAATCAATAAGTATCTTCTCCAGCCTCCGGTCCTGATGCCACCCATTACCGAAAAACCACTGGTCCTTTATGTGACCACTCTAGAACAGTCTCTCAGTGCCCTGCTCTCCCAGAAGAACAATGAGGGGATAGAGAACAACCTCTACTACCTCATCCGCATGCTACTTGATACAGAAACCAGATACTCCCCTATCTCAAAGATCTGCCTTGCGCTCGTGTTTTCCATACAAAAATTATGGCATTACCTGTAGCACCACGAGGTACAGTTGGCCTCTCGGGTAGACCCACTGAAGTACATTCTGAAACGTCCCATGTTGACTGGCCGACTAACACAGTGGGTGGTGATCCTCCAACAATTTGACATCAGGTTCATGCCTCAGAAGGCTATCAAGGGGAAGACATTGGAAAACTTCCTAGCTTCCCATCCAACCTCTGCGGATCAATCCTTGGACCTGGATTTTCCTGATGAGGTAATCCTCTCAGTCGATCATGCCGTCTCATGTTGGAAAATTCACTTCGATGGTGCCTCCCGGAGCCCCACCGGTAGGAGGCTCAACGATCCTAAGCTCAACAGAGTGGGTCTAGGTATCATCTTCATCACCCTGGTGTAAGCCGTTCTGCTGTACTCATTCCTGTTTTTAGAAGGCTACAACAACAACGAAGCAGAGTATCAGGCTCTCATCACTGGCCTTGATATGACCCTTGAGATCGATGTGCCCCATTTTCACGTGAAAGGGGATTACGAACTAGTCATCAAGCAGGTCAATGGCAACTATGTTTTCAGAAAGCCAGAGCTTGTGCCATTTTTGGAGTGCACCCTCCGACTAATGGCCCGGTTCCCTTCTCGAACAGAGGTTACCCATGTCCCTCGGTCGCAGAATGGTCGAGCAGACGCTTTGTCCGGCCTGGATGTGTCACTTTCAAAGCCCAAGAAGGATGATATAATTATACATGTGGCACACCGGAGAGTCATTTCCCCCATCATCTCAGAAGATGACGACGACCAGTGGGTAAGCCATCTTACCGCCAGGCCCTCCACGTCAGGAGCCCCAGGTTCTTCAGATGAAGTGGTTGAGGCCACTCCCAACTGGAGGGAACCTTTTGTTGAGTATCTCCAAAATGGTTGCCTCCCGGATGATCGGGCTGAGCGCGAGTGAATCCGATGCCGCACGCTGTAGTTTACCCTCCAGAGTGGTCCCAGTATTGAGCGAATCCTCTATAAGTGGGGCTTCGATGGTGTTCTCCTCTATTGTATTCAAGGAGTTGATATTTATCAAGTCATGCAAGAAGTTCATGCCGGTTCCTGCGGTGCCCACCAGGATGGACCAAAGCTATCCCATCAGATCCGGAGATTGGGGTACTTATGGCCCTCTATGATCAATGATTGTATTTAGTTTTCCAAGATATGCCATGTGTGTAAAGTTCATGCTAACTTTCTAAATCGTCCGCCAGAGCCTCTCCACTCCACCAAGTACTCTTTGCCATTTTTGGTGTGGGGACTCGATGTCATGGGACCATATCCACTGGCGACAGCTCGCCAGTGTAGGTTCATCCTGACCGCCACAGATTTCTTCTCCAAGTGGGCAGAGGCAGCTCCACTCAAAGAGGTCAAGGCCCGTTCCATCATTGACTTCGTGAGCTCCAATATCATCCACAGGTTTGGAGTCCCTCACACTGTCCTCATCGATAATGGCACCAACTTCTGAGCAGCCGAGCTGAAGAAATTGTATTCCAAGTACAATATCCGTTCGAACGATACCTATCGCTATCACGCATAGGCAAATGGATAGATCAGGGAATTCAACAAAACCCACTCTAACATTTTGCAGAAAATGGTTGGTTAGAATAAGAAAAGTTGGCCGGAAAAGCTCCCCAATGCCCTCTGGGAATATCGGACAATGAATCGCAATTCCACCAAGGTGACTCCATATTCCCTAGTGTATGGGGTTGAGGCCTTCCTGCCCATCAAAATCCAACTGCCATCGCTACGCACTGTAGTCTATGACCAGAAGGTGCTAGATAAGGTGGCCGAAATCCGTCTAGCTGAATTGGAAGCACTGGATGAGAACAGGCTCCGTGCCCTACACAATCTGGAAAGACATCAGAATAAGATAGCTAGAGCCTTCAACAAGAAGGTTCACCTTCGCTCTTTTCTACAAGGTGACCTGGTATTGGCCCTCTGAGCACCAATGATCCCCGGCAGGAAACCGCCCAACTTGGAGCCCAAATGGGAAGGGCCTTACATCATTCATAAGGTCTACCCTAATGGAGCATACTCCTTGGTGACCATGGATGGTGAGCGCATAACTCCCCCCACCAACGCCAAGTTCCTCAAGCAATACTTTGCCTGAGCCTCAGGGTCCTGCATGACCCTAAACTGCACCCCGGTCCTGCTCGACCTTAAACTGTATGGTCCAACACAACCTTAAACTGTATGTTCCCACACGACCTTAAAATGGACGGTCCCGCATGACCCTAAACTGCACGATGGTCCTGCATAACCTTAAACAGTCTAGTCCTGCATGACTTTAAATTTCAACATCGTCTTGCACGACGTTAAACTATATCATCATCTATCATGACGTTAAAATGATCATTATCGTCCCACATGACAATAAACTGCAAAATGGTCCGAGCTCTATGACCCTAAACTAAGATCTCCCTCGTCCTCACTGTAAGACGTTAAAATGCAAGCTAGCCAGGCCATCCTGACCGAGGCCCAGCCTCAGGCCCCTTGGCCTTTTCGGGCCCCCAGCCCTCGTCCTCACTACAAGACGTTAAACTGCAAGCTAGTCAAGCATTCCTGACTGAGGCCTAGCCTCTGGCCCCTTGGCCTCCTCGGGACCCCGACCCTCGTCCTCACTACAAGACATTAATCTGCAAGCTGGTCAGGCCTTCCTGACCAAGGCCAAGCCTCAGGTCCCTTGTCCTTTTCGGGCCCCTGACTCGGGCTCTCTTGTGGGATTGTATGGTGTGGTGTGGGATTATGTCCGCATTCATGTCGGGTTACTCGTCGTGCCGTACACTTCCCCTAATGAGATGCGTCTCATCGTCCTACAAGATGTTAAACTATGCTTCCAGAACTATGTATGGCTTGATTCCCATCCTCATGGAATATGTAGGAATGCTCAGATGTCCCGTCTTGAGCCCAGCCCCGAGCTCTTCTCTTTGACTGTCCCCTCCTGGGTATAGCTTCCTCGGAGGGTCCTCGCATGATGTGGAGTAGGCTTCCTTAGCCCCACTCATATGAGGATTATAATGGTCACACCATGTGCCCACTCCCGTTATTCTATCCTCCCACGTCTTCACCACACGAATTTAAACTGCATGGCCTTCAATAACTACGTATGGATTGATTCCCATCTTCATGGGATACGTAGGAACTCCTAGACATTTTGTCTGTTAGCCCATCCCAAAAGCCAAAATCTTCCCCTCGGGTCAAGACATATGGAAGGGTGCATACTTTTTCTCCAAATTACATCGAGCAAGCCTCAATCCGTCTATACGCCCTGTTCTCTGGAGACGTTCGCCTCTTTCGTAGATGGGTACAGCTATACTTCACCCACTCCTTGACTGGGATTCCATCACTTTCCCCATCCGAAAGGTCCCCTGAATGTTATGGATGCTAGGCCTAAGGGCTCTCTTACCACTTCAGGCCAACGCCCTAGAGGATGCCGAGAAACAAGCCGATACAAGTCCCGTGTTTCGAATGCGGTCAGCGGTCGACACTCATTTGTTGCCCCCATACTAGGTCACTATAGGGACGCTGCGTTTCGAACATGGTCAATAGCCGCCCTGGATCTTCAGGTCCACCCCAAGATGTCCCAAACATCGAGTATAGTGATTCGTTCTACCCCATCCCGAAGTGATGAACTCTTTCCAGGTAGGGCCAACCGTTGGGCCCCTGGCCCAGGTTCTCTATGATGGGATTGTGCAGTGTGGCGTGGGACTATGTCCTTGTTCAAGTAAAGTTACTCATCATAATTAACACATCCCCCGAAGAGACACCTTATCCAGCCCTTGTACTTACTGCAAGATGTTAAACTGTAAGCTGGTCAGGCCTTCCTAACCGAGGCCCAGCCTTAGGCCCCTTGGCCTTCTCGGGCCCCTTATCCCAAGTTCATACCCGAAGTGTACAGTGTGGTGTGGGATTATGTCCTCATTCACGTTGGGTTACTCGTAGTGCCGTACACCTCCCCTGTCTAGGGAATCCTATTCCCTGATCCTCATCCTCACTACAAGATGTTAAACTGCAAGTAGGTCAGGCCTTCATAACCAAAGCTTAACTATCAGGGCCCTTGTCCTTTTTGGGCCCCCGGCCCAGGTCCTCTCTTATAGGAGTGTATGGTGTGGTGTGGGATTATGTCCTCATTTACGTCAGTTTATTCTCCGTACCATACACCTCCTTTGTGTGGAGGTATCCTACTCCCCTCCTCGTCCTGCATGACATTAAACTGCATCTTGAGAACTACGTGTGGCTTGATTCTCATCCTTATGGGATACGTAGGACCACCCGAATGTCTAGGCTTCGGATCCAACCCCATATTCCAGAAATCTCCATCCCACCTTGGCCCCTTGGCCTACCCTTCCCCAGAGAGGGGAGTATATTGCGTGTTATGGGATTAAGTCCTCATTCACGTCAGGCTTGTAATGACCACACCATGTACCTCTCCCTCCTGAGCCGCTTCATCGACCCTTTTCGGTGGTTCACCAATGTGCCTAAGGGTACTCTAGTTTAGTACCTGGAATGCTGGGTTCTGCTCAGACATGTCCTCACCCGCTTTTCAGGATTTGTGTTCCCCTTCATTAGGGCTTCCATCATCTTTCACACCCAGAGGGACCCCCAAAAATGGTCTGGATACAATGCCCAAGGGATCTCCTACTGTTACAGGCCAACGACCCTGAGGGTTTTGGACAAAAAATCGATTCAAATCCCACGTTGTGAATATGGTCAGCGGTCGATGCTCATTTATTGTTTCCACTTCAGGATAACATGACATGGAGACTGTTTTTTCCGCCACAGTTAAAAGTTATCCTCTATCTCCATGCCAACCCCATTAAGCCCAAAATGTCGGTTACATGATTAACATCCTTCTCCATCCTCATCATGTACAAGTAGAGTTTCTAAACTCTCGATACTACTACTCAGTTCGCATCTGTGCGTTAGGGGAACAAAGCCACGGTAAGGGCATCCTTCGGGACTCTGCACTGACTTCCCATTGGATGGAAGTTTCGGGTATTGCAATAAGGATCTTCCTACCTTGTTTCCCACACCGAGTTTGACTCACGTGAGCTTAGGGATCTGGTCGAGGTCTGCTCTTACTCGGAAAGTTGCCATCCTCCCATGGTCCGAGCTTTAAGACCATAAACTAAGATCATCTCAGAACTACATTTGGCTTGATTCCCATCCTCATGGGATACGTAGGAACGCCCAGACCTATTGTCTTTGGATCCAGCGAGTTCTGCTAATTCATATTATTTGTTCCGCCTTTGGGACCTTGACCACAAGACTGCATGGGGTGGTGTGGGATTATGTCCTCATTCACGTCGGGTTTACAATAGCCGCACCACGCGCACCCCGTTCTAAGAATTATCCCTTCTATTTTCTGTCCCGCAAAACATTAAAAGGCACCCTCTAGAACTACGTGTGGCTTGATTCCCATACTTATGGGATATGTAGAACCACCCGAATTTCTAGACTTCGGGTCCAGCCCCACTTCTTAGAGATCTCTCCATCTCCCTGGTCACCTAAGCCCCTTGGCCTGTCCCTCTCCACAAGGGGGATATATAGGTGTGGTACAGGGTTTTTGGTGCTATGCCCCCCTTCTACCGGGAACCCTCCATCTTTTGGCCGCCCTCAAGTTGAGTCCCTCGACCCCTTGCAGTGGTTCACCCATGTGTTAAGAGTACTCTGGTTTATTACTAAGAGTGTCAGATTCAACTTGGTTAAGTTCCTTCCACTTATCAAGCTTTGTAGTCCCTTTTATTTGGGCTTCCATCATCTTTCACACCCAGAGGGACCTCCAAAAATGGCCTAGATACAACTCCCAAGGGCTCTCCTATCGTTATGGGCCAATTCCCCTGAAGGTTTTGGACAAAAAATTGATACAAATCCCGCATTGTGAATATGGTCAGCAGTCGATGCTCATTTTTTTGTTCCCATTTCAGGATAATGCGATATAGATACTACTTTTCCGCCATGGTCAGCAGTAATCCTATGTCGTCACACCAGCCCCTTCAGGCCTTGAATGTTGGTTGCATGATTCACATTACGTTCCACCCCATCGTTTCCAGGTGGAATCTTGACACTTTTGGTGCTATCCCTCAGTACACCTTTGCATGTCAGGGGGGTAAAGATGTAAGACGACGTCCTTCGGGGCTCCCATGGTTCCGAGATCTAAGACCAAAAACTAAGATCTTCTTCTAGAACTACATATGGATTTATTCCCTTCCTTATGGGATACGTAGGACCACCCAGACGTCTCGTCTTCGGGTCCAGCTCATTGGGAGCTAGTCTCTCCCCCCTTTACCTCTTACCTCTATGTAAGCCCCTTGGCCTGAGGTCTCCCTCTCGGAATTGCGTACTGTGTGATGTGGGATCATGTCCCTATTCACATTGATTATGTTTCATGGAACCGTACCCATTCCCAGCCTAGCATCGTCTCTGCTATGTCTATGCTACATAACATTAAAATGCATGCTTGGTCCTATCACATGACCCTAAACTATGAAATTATCATCCTGGACGCACGATGAAAAACAACACCGCATTGTGATGACCTCATCATAGAGGATGTCACGTTTGGTATCGGTCATGCGCCATGCCATTTTTCAACGCCTACTATGGATTGATTCTTGTGGTGACACCAGGGCTTGCTACCCTAGGCCTGTCGCTTCACAAAAAAACCAATCACCTTAAAGGAAAAATAGGATTTATCAAATACTGCTTCTCTTGGTGCGAGGGCTAGACCCACGCGCCCCTTCATCCTTTGCACTGGTGCCTTACCGTGTTGTGCCACCATCTAGAACTACGTATGGCTTGATTCTCATCTTTATGAGATACGTAGGAGCGCTCGGGAACTTCCTCGTGGGCCCAGCCTAACTTTCGTGTTCGGTCCCTCGACTCGAGCACTTCCCTAGTGAACACATGGTAAGTAGGGATTATGGCACCATTCACATCGGGTTTTGTAACCACCTCACCATGTGTCCCCCTCTCTCCTTACCCATTCATGGTCCGAGTTCTAAGACCTTAAACTAAGACCCTTTAAAGAACTACATATAGCTTGATCCCCATCCCCATGGGGTACATAGGAACGCCTGTGCACTTTGCCTCAGGCCCAGCTCAACTCTCATTTTCGGTCCCTTGACCTAAAACCTCTCCCAAGGGGGTTTTGTGGTGTGGTATGAGATTATTTCCTCATCTACGTCGGGTTGTTCACCACGCCATACACATCCCCAGTTCCCATCCATGTTGGGTTTTTGTAATTACCCGCCACATGCCTCCTGTGTTTCCTTCCATCCATGGTCTGAATTCTACGACCCTAAACTAAGATCTCCCCATGGGAAGGGACTCAGCTCCCTTTGTCTAATATGTCTCATTAACGTATTCAAATACGTTTTGAAAAAGAGCCCAAAGTGTGGAATTTTCACAGGGACATCCCCTCGTTCCATGACCAAGCTTCGTGTGCTTGCTATTTGGATCCTCATCCTCTTCCATGTCCAAAAGGACCCTCAGACGACATGGATGCTAGGATTAAGGGCTCTCCATGGATGTTGGGCTTAAGGGATCTCCTATCATTTCAGGCCAACATCCCTAAGGATCTCGGATGACGTTTGTGACAGGTCCTGTGTTTCGAACATGGTCAACGGTTGACCCTCATCAGTCTGTACCCATTCCAGGCTGACACGATGTGGATGTTGTGTTTCCGCCATGGTCAACAGTTATCCTCTATCTTCATGCCGCCATCATTGTGATCCAAATTACGAGCGTCATGATTCACACATTTCCACTTCCTCATGTTCAAGTGGAATTATGATATAATCGGCTTTATCTCTTCACGCGTCTAGGTGTGCCACATGGATGTGTTAGCATCATTGGGCTGGTATTCATCGAGCGTCCCTTCTCCCTAACATACCCCTTCCTGTTTCGGGAAATTCACCCATTAATTTTTGTTTCCCACATCAAGCATGACTCGCGTGGGCTTAGTAGTTTTGGTAGGATGTGTACCGGCGCAACCAGGATTCTCATCGTCCTGTATGACGTTAAACTATGCTTCAAGAACTACATGTGGCTTGATTCCCATCCTCATGGGATACGTAGGGACTCCCCGGTATTTTGCCCAGGGTCCAGCCCCCAGGAGTCGTAAATCCTGTTCTTCCCCTTTCCAGCCCCCTAGCCGGACCCCTTGTAGTGAACCGTACAACTATAACTCTACCCTGAACAAGTTCAGGATGCCCTAAGATGACATTGGGAAGTGACAGAACCCCTCGCCAGAGAGGCCCTATCTAAAAGAAGGAATGATCCATGATCAAACCAATGCGACCATCTAGCGTACTCCCACCACGGTGGCATAATTTTATGAGTGTTGGATTCTGTTTGAACACACCATCACTCCACATCCCATGCCTTGTGTTCCCCTTATTCGGACTCTCATCCCCTTTCATGTCTAGAGGAACCCCCTAACGGTATGGATGCTCGACCTATAGTCCGCCTACTGTCCTGCGCCAACGTTCCAGAAGACTGGACATGTTTGGAAGGACCCCCTAACAGTATGGATGCTCAACCTATGGTCCGACTGCTGTCCTGGGCCAACGTCCTGAAAGACTGATCGACGATATTTGAGTTTGGACCCGTGTTGCGAACATGGTCAGCGGTCAGCCCTCATTTGTTGTCCCCATTTCAGTCTAATGCAATATTGATGCTGCATTTCCACCACGGTCAACAGCTATCTTCTATTGTCACGCCACCCCATAGTGTTTCGAATTTTGGGTATCATGATTCACACTTCCCATTCCCATCCGTTCGGACTGATTTTAGCACCCTTGGCGTTGCACCGTTCGTGCACAAGAGCACGCTAGAAAAATGACAATTCGACTCTTATGAGAACTTTATTCTCCAGTCAGGTCTCTCCTATTTCTCTAAAATCTGGACCGATTATCCAAACCACGGATGACCGAAGCTTAGTTTGCACTCCTATGTTTGGATGAGGCGAATATCTCTTGTTTCTCACATCGGGCCCAACCCACGTGAGCTTAGGGAATTGTCGCTGGACATTCCGCAAACATTGTAAGGATACAATGAACCAGTGAAAAAAATAGAACTCGTGCATGATACGACATTCAAAAGAATCAAATCATGAAAGTACGATTAAGGGTTTGTAATCATTACAGCACCCGGGGGTCAACTCCCCCCATGGACGGATTGACCTCATCAAAAGAGCATTGCAGCTCCGCCACCTTTCAACTTGTGGCATCCAGGAATTGTTGCCGCCGACTCAGATCCCGGTCCTCTTCAACAGCGATGGGGTGCAGTTCATCAGCCTCAGCTCGAGCCCGCTCTACGTCAGCCTGAATGACGACCATCTCTTCGGAAGCCTGCATCATACTCTCTTATGCCTCTACCAGTTGGGCCTTCAATCGCAAGATCATCTCAGATTGTGCATTGAGAGAGGCTGAGTGCTCATCCGCCTGGATTTATAGGTGTTGGACTTCATCTTCAGCCTCCTGGATCTTCTTGATGTTCGTATCCTTGCTCCGCTGCCAGCCCATGCTGAGCCCGTGATCATACTCCTGGATCTTCTCTGCCATAAGATCTCGGATGAGCAGATGAGGGCGTTGGGCATCCACTCCCCCAGCACACAGTTCGCACAACCATGAGCGAAGTCTATCCATCTCATCCAGCCATAGCACTTGGGGGGTGTCATTGATGAAGCGTGTGATCAGCTTCTATGATCGGAAACAGACTATTTTGATGTCCTCTTCAACAGAGGCCGTCTCATCCCAATCTGCGCGATTAGCAGGCTCGTATGCGGGGTACGCCCACAAGAAATATTCAGCGTGATCTTCATCTGCTGTGGGATCAGACGTAGCAGGACTTGGGTCGACTGGTAGATCCTCATCGTCGGACACCACCTCAATAACCTCTGGCACGACCCTTCTGGTGGTCCCACCAATGATAGGGAGTGCTGCAGCTCGGGTAGGCGGGGTAACAATCTCCACAATCACTAGCATGCCCCTAGGAGGGATGCCTCCAGAAATCCAGACCAGACTCGCCGCAGCGGCCCATGCCAGTCAAAGAACTATACATGACAGAGAAGGGAATGGATGTCAGTTGTCATGATCAACGTGTGACAGTAATGAGTTCAGCAGAGAGGAATTATAAAGATTGAACTCCTGGTAGTGCTCTGGAGTTGATGTTGATGGGACCCCGAGGCGTGGCCCTCGGTATATTGTCAGAAGGTCCAGATATTATAGAAGAGCCACCTCAGGTGTCTTAGCCCCTCCAGACACCGTACTAGACGCGGCCACTGGCGCGGGTTCCGAAGGTCCTGCATCATCACCCACTGAGGGGTGAGAGCGAGTTCTGCGTACAAGCTCCTCCTACATGGTTCAGATGTTGGTAAGAGGTCCATAATGACCTGAGAGTGGAACGTAAGGAAAGAAACTTTGAATGCTACCTCTAGAACCTCCACAAAATTTTCAAGATCCGAGTCTCGACCGCCGACTTCGCCTTCCTCCAACGGGATCCCTCCACCGGCCTCGTCTCCCCGAGAGGATTTTTCTGAATCTTCCAATAGAGAGAAGCGCTCCCTCATCTCAGTGGCCGACAGTTGTGGGGGGACCATCCGATCCAGCAGTACCCTCACCCGGTCTATCATTGGATGCGAGGCACTGCTGTAATGTACAAATTCCTCCAGCTCATCTAGATATTGCTCCATCTCCATCGGAAACACCGCGAAACCGGCCCGGATAGGTCCTATGCCTAGTAAATACATCCCGAGGTGGTTTAGGTGTTCCCACATCTCGGGAAGGCTGAGGAATTGCCGGTTGACATCCCAAATGTCCCAGGCCTCTAGGAAAACAATATTATATGGCATGTCGATATGGCGCAGCCGCTTCCCCGGAGCCTGAGTGGATATCCTGCAGAATCCCCTTGGTGGCCGCCCCTCCGGATGGCTCTGCTCTTCCAAGACCACTGGGTCCACTACCGCTGTTGGATCCGCCGCTGCTGCCTCACCCTCAACTGGTGCAGACCTCGCCGCCACGACAGCTCTGCCACCGTGAGAGGCGCTTGCCGCCCTCCAAACCTGACCTCAGGATAGGGGAGGCCCGCCATCACCAACTCGAACAGTTGGCTGCTTCAGCATTTACCCCGGATAAGCTTCCCCCCAGATGATGGCATAATCCTTCACCAGTCCAAAGGCGGCAGTGGACGGAGGCAATGCATTTCGCATTCTCCCATCTTCCCGTGTAAACATGAGCCATAATTGCCTCATCACATACGGGTGATCCTCGTGGTGCACCTCCCAGTAGACCTGTGCGGTAAGCCGCTGCAGGCACCAGAACTACCTCGTGAACCGGTGCGGGGTGTACGGCTCACAGAGAGGCTCACGGTCCACCCATGTCACCAAGACTCCACCTCAAAAGGCCAGAAGATAGGCCCGATGCTCTTCCGTCCCCTGACCGTCATTGGTGAGTACCCCCGTTCGCAATGAAAACGGGTGGAAGTTAAACTCGTCTGCCTTCCAAACCTGGTTTAGTACCATCGGTACGGTTAGTTTGACTGGGAAGCTCTCGACAACATTCAGAATGGATGGATGGAAATTTGACCCTGGTGGCGAGATGGCGTTTGGATATTCGTAAACCCCCCTGACGTGTGCCGCGATCCACCCATACAGAAGGTGGAAGGGCCCGCATATCCTCGGCTGATTCCTGCCCTCGCTAACATGCCAGAGCATCTTGTACAATCTGGAAAGCATCAGAATCCCCAGATTGACCCGCCTTCCTGTGGCCAGCATGGATTCCATGATAAATGAGCTGGGCTATCATGACCTGTCCCAGTGGGGCCTACGTCGTGACTCCCCAAGCCTGCCTCCAATAGGCCAGGGGCTGGTGACTAGCACCGAGTAGGCATATCACTAACATGGGAGGCATTGCCTAAGTACCTGTACACACACACACATCTCCAAGCCCACAAATGCTAAAATATAAAATCCTAAGGAACAAAATGCATGCATACAACTAAACCCCAACCAATAGAGTATGAAGGAAGGTAGAGTACTATAAAAGTAAACTAGGCCAGAATACAAGACCACCAAAAACAAACAAACAAGAGTCTGAAAACTGCAAAGTCCAACATGTAAGTACAAAAGGTACTAGGACTACTGCTCGTAGCCGTAGGAACACCTCGGCCTATAGGAAACTCAGAAATCTCGGTCCTGTCCTCGTCCTCCCTGGACTCTGTCAAAAGGATGCTCGTTTTCACAAGACACCAGACGTGCGGGCAAAGTCCGTGCAGGGGTGAGTATAACAATACTCAGTAGAGGACCCCGAAAACCACAAAGAAGTACACAAAGTAAAGGTATAGTCAGCTATGCACAATATATGTCTACAGAAAATATAGAACAAACCATATATACTCCAAACCCAGAACTGTGGTCTAGAGACAAGTCACACGACTGCATACCCCGTTAGGGATTCTGTTTGAAGATTCTGTGATGCACTCGTTCCGGGAGAACACACTCCACGAGTCTTATAGCTCTGATGATGTCCGTATGAGAATTGGTGTTCGTCGGGAACCATCACGAGAGGTAGATGCACTCATTACGGGAGACACACTCCTGAGTGGGAAGGTTACGGTAGATAGAAAGCACCCATTATGGGAGACACACTCCTGAGTGGGAAAGATCACGATACACAGATGAGGATCACTGCCAGGTCCATGGAGGATACCGTGACTCATCCGGATTCACTAGTTAGGTGATACACCAGCTAGGTAGAGGATCAATGCCCGGTAGAGTTGGTCACATCGATGCCTGACTATACCTAGGGTTAGAAATGGATAAAGGATCTCACTCCGGGCCTCTCAGAGGGATGCTGAATCTATCACAGAATGTCCGACTGAAGGGATCATACTCCTATAGAAGGGAATGATGCCTGACCTTCAGGGAAACAAGAAGAAGGAGCACTAACCCAAACGAAAGATGTCCAGGATACAGTGAACAAGAGGACCATGCTGTTTTCCAAAAAGTACACGGCGTGTAGAAAATATACACGCCGTGTTGTCTATCCCCAGGTACTGCCTGTGTGCAATGGCCCATGTCGTAGAACTGGTCGTGTAGAAAAACTTAGTACACAGCATGTAGTACGATGTACATGCTGTGTCCGAGTGACTGGGGTTGGCCCTGTGTCACTGGCCGTGTGGCCGTACACAGCTATCAACCCGTGTACTTTAACCCGTGTCTGTGTATCCCCTGGACACAAGCCGAGCTTCATGTTGCTGGATCTACTAATCTGTACACGCCATGTCGTCTGAAGCCGTGTAGGTCATCCTGTGTCCGTGTATTTCCCAAACACACGCCGAGCTTCGGGGAAAGTTCAACATGTCGTGTGACCAAGGCCACACGCCGTGTGACACCTCCCTAACCCCAGAAACCCTAGCCGTCGTTAGTACTACACGGCGTGTTCTTCGGAAGTACACGCCGTGTGTTATGGAAATTTCCAGAAACGAAGCTCTTCGCTGGCGCACCTCCCGTGCTACTCCAATATTTATTCCGACCATCTGATCACCACAAAACCTTTAGGTTTTGGTCTCCCCATCACCACGAAGCTGCTTCTAGTGTTTTCAGACCTCTGATCAGCTCCAAAAACGTGTTTTGATCTTCCTATGTGAAGAACGCTCGAATAAATCCCTTTACTGATCTGGTCTGATTCATCATCCGCCATCATCGTCGCACCTCTACAAGGTCGTTGCGGTGTCGAACCTTCGATTTGGGATTATTTCATCACAAAACAGATACGTAATGATCCGTTGTTCGTCGCCCTGCGAAGAACATGAAGAACGCGCGAGAAAAGGAAAAGGGGGATGAAATCCAATAAACAAAATTGAGGAACGAACCTCCGCCGTCATTCGTCACGGCGTTGATTCGCTCCCATTAATAGGTTTAAATGGAGAAAAGATAAACATAAATAAAAGCATGGATTATTTTCCCAAAATCATCCCAAAGAAGATCCTCTTGCAAGAAAGTACGAATCCGCGGATCAACTTGTTCGTGGTTGATCCGCGTTCGTCGTTTAAACTAAAAAACGACGAAAAGAAATTTAAATAAAAAACCCCTACCTCAAACCGGTTGAAGAGCGATCGTTGCGACACATCTACCGAAGGGATTCGTCAAAATCCAAGGGGCGTCGATTGCTCACGTCGTCGTCGTCCGCCAATGAGTCCTCCTCCGCCCAAGCTCCAAGAGAAATCTCTCTCTCTCTCTCAACTCGCAGGGTTATGAGGCTAACCCTGCGAATTTTCCATAAGAATGCATTTATAGGGAAGGATTAGGTCGCTTCTAAAAGGAAACGTTTTAAAATAATAAAATAAATCATTAATTTATTTTATTCCTTCTAAAGTGCTTCTATTTTTAAAACGCCCCAAAATTAAACTTCGCAGCCGACCTGCGCCGGTCAAGGTTAGAACCGTTCTTAGGTAAAGTCATCATCTCGGACGCAACGGTGCACTCAGATTTTTAATCTAGGCATCCATTTGGAAACTGGCACAACCACACACAAGCGCCGACTCACCTAACTTAAAAAAAAAATCAAAGCACCATTCCGGGCTCACTGAACCTCGGAATGATGTGCCATCTTCGTTCCCGATCTCTAAATAATTCCACATAATATTTAAAATAATAAAAAAAAACACGAGACATTAAATTCTCCCCACCTTGGGGCTTTACATCCCCAAGAAGACAAAACAAGGGCTACACAAAAAGATGAGGGTACTGGGCACAGATCTGAGCCGCCCGCTCCCACGTGCTCTCCTGAAGATTCCCGTGTTGCCACCGGACGCGCACCAAGGGAATCGATCACCCATGAAGGATACTCTCTTTCCAATCCTTGATCTCCACTGGGTACTTAGCGAAGGTCACTCCATCCTCGATGTCCAGTTCACCCCAGTCGATGACGTGCGACGGATCGTGCACATACCTCCTCAGCTGTGACACGTGGAAGACATCATGTACCCGATGCAACTGTGGCGGTAGAGCTAGGTGGTATTCAACCTCGCCAACTCTGCACAGTATCTAGAAGGGTCCGATGAACCTCGGAGATAGCTTGCTGCCTCGTCCAAATCTCTGTAACCCTCGTCGAGGTGAGACCCGAAGAAAGACGTGGCCTCCCTCTTCAAACTCCAGGGGTCTCCGTCGTCTGTCAGCATAGGACTTCTGCCGGCTCTGTGGAGTCTTCATCTGCTCTTAGATGATCTGCACCTTCTCTTTGGTAGCTCTCACTAAATCTGGACCCATGAGTGCTGACTCTCCGGGGTCGGTCCAGCAAAGCGGTGACCGACAGGGTCTCCCGTACAAGGCCTCGAATGGTGCCATACCAATGGTGGAGTGGTAGCTATTGCTGTACGCAAACTCCACCAGTGGTAGGTGGTCCTCCCAGCTATGACTAAAGTCCAAGATACAAGCTTGAAACATACCATCCAGAACCAGAATGGTCCTCTCCATCTGACCATCATTCTGGGGATGAAACGATGTGCTCAAGCGTAGCTGAGTCCCAAAAGCCTCCTGCAATCCCTTCCACAACCGGGACGTGAAGCGGGCATCTTGATCCGAGACTATAGTCGAGGGGACGCCATGAAGCCGAACTATCTCCTGCACGTAGGGGCGTCCCAAGATTTCTATGGAACTCTACTCCCTGATAGCCAAGAAGTGGGCCGACTTGGTGAGTCAGTTAACGATCACCCATATGGAATCATTCCCCTTGGAAATCCATGGTAATCCTGTCATGAAGTCCATAGATATTCCATCCCACTTCCACTCTGGAACTTCCAGGGGGTGAGCTAAACCTATTGGAACCTGGTGCTCAGCATTCACCTGCTGGTATGTGAGGCATCAAGAAACAAACTCTACTACTGCCTTCTTCATGTGTGACCACCAGAACTGTCGTCGGAGATCCTGGTACATCTTTGCCACTTCGGGATGTACCGCCAAAGGGGATGTATGAAACTCCCTCCTGACCTCCTCCTAGAACGACACTGGTACGACAATGCATCCTCTGAAAAGAAGTACGTGCTCCCCACCTTGTGAATATCCATCAGGAGCATGTCCTATGGATAACTGAGCACGTAAAGCCACACAGTCGACATCCCAAGCTGTGCCTCCCTTAATTTCTGTAAGAGTGGAGGGATGACAACCATCAACTATAGATAAGCAGTATCCTCTCCATCCACGAAGGATAACTGTAACGTGGCTAATGAATGTGTCGCCTCACTCAAAAGCTGTGAGCTCGACCTTCTGCTAAGAGTGTCCGCCACCTTGTTCCCCTTTCCAGGAGTATAGATGATCTCGAAATCATAGTCCTGGAGGAACTCTAACCATCATCTCTACCGCAGATTTAGATCTTTTTGAAAAAAGATGTACTTGAGGCTCTTGTGGTCAGAGTAGACAATAAACCGCTCACCCATAAGGTAGTGTCACCACATCTTCAATGCGAAGAGTACCACTGCCAAATCGAGATCATGGGTCACATAGTTCTTCTCATGTGGCCTAAGATGGCGTGAACCATAAGAAATCACTGCATGCCGCTGCATCAGGAAACAGCCGAGCTCGGTCCCTGATGCGTCGCAGAAAACTAGGTACTCGACACCATCCTCCGGAAATCTCAAGACTGGGGCGCTCATCAAACTCTGCCTCAACTGCTCAAAATCCTGCTGGAACTTCTCTGTCCACACGAAGGGTTTCCACTTCCTGGTCAAGGCTGTCATCGGTGCTGATATCTGGGAGAAATCAGGAATGAATCTCCGGTAATATCCTGCCAACCCAAGGAAGCTCTGCACCTCTGTCACGCTCTAAGGTGGCTCCCATGCTAACACAGCCTCCACCTTGGCTGGGTCCACAACTACTCTATCTGCTGAGATGACATGTCCCAGAAAGTGGACCTCCTGAATCCAGAACTGGCACTTTGAGAGCTTCCCATAAAGCTGGTGCTCCTGAAGTACGTCTAGAACCATCCATAGGTGTCTCGCGTGCTCCTCTTCTGATGCCGAGTACACGGGGATGTCGTCGATGAAGACCACTACGAATCGGTCCAAGTACGACTGGAAGATCCGGTTCATCAGTCCCATGAACACTACGGGGGTGTTTTTCACGCCAAAAGGAATCACCAAGTACTCATAGTGACTATAGTGGAATCTGAAATCCTCCTTCGGTATATCCTCATCCCGCACTCGTAGCTTGTGATAGCCTGATCGAAGGTCAAACTTTGAGAACCACTGTGCCCCTCTTAGCTGATCAAAGAGGTCATCGATTCTCAGCAGTGGATACTTGTTCTTCACCTTCACTTAGTTCAGGCACCATTAATCCATGCACAACCTCAGAATCCCATCTGCCTTCTTGGAAAACAAGACTGGGGCCGCCCAGGGTGAGACGCTGGGTCTTACGAAACCCTTGCTCTGCAAATCCTCCAACTACACCCTCAGCTCGTGAAGATCTACGGGAGCCATCCGATAATCCGATGAGGAAATCAGTGTCGTCCTGGGGTGTAAGTCGATGTAGAAGTCAATTTCCTGGCGGGGAGGTAATCCTGGAACATCTTCAGAAAAAACGTCCTCATACTCCACCACCACCACTGGGAACTGAGATCTCACAACATCTACTACTCCGAGGGTAAGGATAGCCAACTCATGAGTGATCGGCTGCACCCTCCTATGCATGAGCCCATTTTGTGCTGCCTGGGTTTCCTTTTCTCCAAAAAAGGAAAACCTCATTCCATCACAGTGGACACACCACACTCTTCGCCTAAAACAGTCAATCTGGGCATGGACCGAAGACAACCAATCCATATTGAGAATGACGTCGTAAGGCCTCGACGCTACCACCAAGAGGTTCCAACCAAAACTCTCACCTCCAAGGGTAAGACCACACTGTCTAAAAAGGTGCGTGATCGTCGAGTCTCCTTCTGTAGGTGTCTCCAAGAATAAGGATCGAGTCAACGGTTCTACCGGAATCTTGAGGTTTTGTACAAGACATGTGGCTATAAGGTAATGATTGGAACCTGTGTCTATGAGTACGGAAGCTAAGGTAGAAAAGACACAGATCGTACCTCGAATCATCCCTGGATCCCCTGGGTTGTATGCCTCGACCGCATGCAGCTGTCCCCGTCCCTGTTCCCCAGCTCCCTGAGCCTGGTGCGGACCTCTTGGGGGTGGTGGTGGAAGTAAGTCGAAGCGTCTGTCACCACCCGCAGCTCTCCCTAATCCTCTGCCACGTCCGCCACCTATCGGGTCATCTTGGTCTGTTCTCTGCCTCTGCCTCGGTGGTCCAATACTACAACTTGTCCCTTTATCAGTGCTAAAAACCGGCATTAACAGCGCTAGAAAAGCACTGTTAATGCCGACGTGGATAAAGGGGGGTCCCCTTTATCAGCGCTCCGAGAAGTGCTAATATAAAAGACCTTTATCTGCGCTAAAAAAAAGCGTTGATAAAGGGTTTACTTTATTAGCACTTTTTTTAGCACTGATAAAGGTCTCATATATCAGTGCTTCTCAGAGCGCTGTTAAAGGTGTCCTTTATCAGCGCTCAAAATAGCGCTGACAAAGACACCATCGCCTGCACCAAAAAAACAGAACCTGCACACTAGAATACCAACACAATGTAGCACATGCACACCTGCACACCATAGCACCCACACAGAATATTTTGACCGACAACGGTATATACATTTACTTAACATCATGAATAAAAAAACACATTGCTATATACATTTCAAACATTGTTTTACATGGTTACAATTACAATTATTCAACAACAGTTATAAACATTCATGTTTCATCCTTTGATATCCGCGATCCGCTCTCGGTGGTATTTGTTGCTGAACAAAGAATCCGAACTCAAGGAAAAAAATTCACCTATATAAGAAAACAAATATTATGTTAGTAATTCAATAATGAAATAAATTAAAACAGTAATATGAAAGAATACATTAATATGGAAATGTGAAACTAAAATATGAAATTTTATACTCAAATGTTTTCATTTTCATAACAATGAAAGGGAATAATGTAAAATCAATATGTTTTTGATTGATTTATCTCATTTAATAAATACTGATTCTTTATCTAATGAAAAGCTTTACCAATCACACCGTGCATCAGATTGAGGTGTAGTCGATTTGTACACGTCAAAAATGACTCATGGATCATTGTCCTAAAGTTTTAAAACAATCCGAATGCGTTTGCTCAGTATTCCGTATGTCAGTAGTGTTGTTTTCCAAAGTTTATCTCAATTTGAAACTGATATTAGACACTTTTAGCCATACAGGTTACACCGTGCGTTGGATTGAGGTACGGTCAAATTGTACACGTCACAAATGACTCCTGGATCATTATATTCAAGTTTCAAAACAATCCAAACGTGTTTGATCGATATTCCGTATGTCAGTAGTGTTGTTTTCCAAAGTTTATCTTAATTTGAAACTGATATCAGGCACTTTTAGCCATACCGGTCACACTGTACATCGGATTGAGGTGCAATTGATTTTTACACGTCACAAATGACTCTTGGATCGTTGTCCTAATGTATTAAAACAATCCAAACTCGTTTTCTCGGTTTTCCGTATGTCAGTAGTGTTGTTTTCTAAAGTTTATGTCATTTTCAAACTGATATCAGAAACTTTTAGCCATACCGATCACACTGTGCATCAGATTGAGGTGCGATCGATTCGTACATGTCACAAATGACTCATGGATTGTTGTCATAAAGTATCAAAACAATCCAAATGCTTTTGCTCAGTATTCTATATGTCATTAGTGTTGTTTTCCAAAGTTTATCTCAATTTGAAACTAATATCAGACACTTTTAGCCATACCAGTCACACCATGCATCGGATTGAGGTGCGGTCAATTTTTACACGTCACAAATGACTCATGGATCGTTTTCCTAAAGTTTCAAAACAATCCGAATGTGTTTTCTCAGTTTTCCGTATGTCAGTAGTGTTGTTTTCCAACGTTTATCTCAATTTGAAACTGATATCAGACACTTTTAGCTATACTGGTCACACCGTGCATTGGATTAAGGTTCAGTTGATTCATACACATCACAAATGACTCCTAGATTTTTGTATTCAAGTTTCAAAACAATCTGAATGCGTTTTCTCTGTATTCCGTATGTCAGTAGTGTTGTTTTCCAAAGTTTATCTCAATTTGAAACTGATATCAGACACCTTTAGCCATACCGGTCACACCGTGCATCGGATTGAGGTGCGGTCGATTCGTACATGTCAAAAATGACTCATGGATCATTGTCCTAAAGTATCAAAACAATCCGAACTCATTTGCTTGGTTTTCTGTATGTCAGTAGTGTTGTTTTCTAATGTTTATGTCATTTTGAAACTGATATCAGACACTTCTAGCCATACCGGTCACACCGTGCATTGGATTGAGGTACATTCAATTCATACACGTCAAAAATGACTTGTGGATCATTGTCCTAAAGTATCAAAACAATCCGAACGCATTTGCTCGGTATTCCTTATGTCAGTAGTGTTGTTTTCTAAAGTTTATGTCATTTTCAAACTAATATCAGACACTTTTAGCCATACTGGTCACACCGTGCGTCGGATTGAGGTGAGGTTGATTCGTACACATCACAAATTACTCGTGTATCATTAAAATAAAGTATCAAAACAATAAGAATGCGTTTTCTCGGTATTCCGTATGTCATTAGTGTTGTTTTCCAAAGTTTATCTCAATTTGAAACTGATATCAGACACTTTTAGCCATACCGGTCACACCGTGGGTCGGATTGAGGTGAGGTCAATTTGTACACGTCAAAAATGACTCATGGATCATTGTCCTAAAGTTTTAAAACAATCCGAATGCATTTTCTTGGTATTCCGTATGTCAGTAGTGTTGTTTTCCAAAGTTTATCTCAATTTGAAATTGATATCAGAAAATTTTAGCCATACCGGCACACCGTGCGTCGGATTGAGGTGAGGTTGATTTGTACACATCAAAAATGACTCATGGATCTTTGTCTTCAAGTTTCAAAATAATCCGAACGCGTTTTCTCGGTATTCTGTATGTCAGTAGTGTTGTTTTCCAAAGTTTATCTCAATTTGAAACTGATATTAGACACTTTTAGCCATACCGGTCACACCGTGCGTAGGATTGAGGTGCGGTCGATTCTTACACGTCAAAAATGACTCGTGGATTGTTTTACTAAAGTATAAAAACAATCCAAACTAGTTTTCTCAGTTTTCCATATGTAAGTAGTGTTGTTTTCTAAAGTTTATGTCATTTTCATACTGATATCAGACACTTTTAGCCATACCAGTCACACCGTGCGTCGGATTGAGGTGCGGTCAATTCGTAAACATCAAAAATGACTCTTGGATCGTTTTCCTAAAGTATAAAAACAATCCGAATGCATTTTCTTGGTATTCTATATGTCATTAGTTTTGTTTTCCAAAGTTTATCTCAATTTGAAACAGATATCAGATAATTTTAGCCATACTGGTCACATAGTGGGTCAGATTTAGGTGAGGTCAATTTGTACACGTCAAAAATGACTCATGGATCATTGTAATAAAGTTTCAAAACAATCTGAATGCATTTTCTTGGTATTCCATATGTCAGTAGTGTTGTTTTCCAAAGTTTATCTCAATTTGAAACTGATATCAGACACTTTTAGCCATACCGGTCACACTGTGCATTGGATTGAGGTGCGGTTGATTCGTACACATCACAAATGACTCCTGGATCATTGTCTTAAAGTTTCAAAATAATAAGAATGCGTTCGCTCGGTATTTTGTATGTCAGTAGTGTTGTTTTCCAAAGTTTATCTCAATTTGAAACTGATATCAGACACTTTTAGCCATACCAGTCACACCGTGTATAGGATTGAGGTGCGGTTGATTTGTACACGTCAAAAATGACTTGTGGATTATTTTACTAAAGTATCAAAACAATCTGAACTCGTTTGCTCAGTTTTTCGTATGTCAGTAGTGTTGTTTTCTAAAGTTTATGTCATTTTTAAAATGATATCAGACACTTTTAGCCATACCGGTCACACCGTGCGTCTGATTGAGGTGCGGTCAATTCTTACACGTCACAAATGACTCGTGGATCGTTTTACTAAAGTATCAAAACAATCCGAACGTGTTTTCTCAGTATTTCGTATGTCATTAGTGTTGTTTTCCAAAATTTATCTCAATTTGAAACTGATATCAGACACTTTTAGCCATACCGGTCACACTGTGCATTGGATTGAGGTGCGGTCAATTCGTACACGTCAAAAATGACTCATGGATCATTTTCATAAAGTTTCAAAACAATCTGAAGGCATTTTCTCGGTATTTTGTATGTCAGTAGTGTTGTTTTCCAAAGTTTATCTCAATTTGAAATTGATATCAGACACTTTTAGACATACCGATCTCACCGTGCATCGGATTGAGGTTCGGTTGATTCTTACATGTCAAAAATGACTCCTGGATCATTGTATTCAAGTTTCAAAACAATCCAAACGCGTTTGTTCAGTATTCTGTATGTTAGTAGTGTTGTTTTCCAAAGTTTATCTCAATTTGAAACTGATATCAGACACTTTTAGCCATACTGATCACACCATGCGTCGGATTGAGGTGCGGTCAATTCGTACACATCACAAATGACTCGTGGATCATTGTCCTAAAGTAAAAAAACAATCCGAACTCATTTTCTCGGTTTTCCGTATGTCAGTAGTGTTGTTTTCGAATGTTTATGTCATTTTCAAACTGATATCAGACACTTTTAGCCATACCAGTCACACCGTGCATCGGATTTAGGTGAAGTCTATTCATACACGTCAAAAATGACTCTTGGATCGTTGTACTAAAGTATCAAAACAATCTGAACTCATTTTCTTGGTTTTCCATATGTCAGTAGTGTTGTTTTCTAAAGTTTATGTCATTTTCAAACTGATATCAGACACTTTTAGCCATACCGGTCACACTGTGCATCGGATTGAGGTGCGGTCAATTTGTACACATCAAAAATGACTCGCGGATCGTTTTCCTAAAGTATCAAAACAATCCGAATGCATTTACTCGGTATTCCATATGTTAGTAGTGTTGTTTTCTAAAGTTTATGTCTTTTTCAAACTGATATCAGACACTTTTATCCATACCGGTCACACCGTACGTCGGATTGAGGTGCGATCGATTCGTACACATCAAAAATGACTCATAGATCGTTTTCCTAAATTTTAAAAACAATCCGAATGCGTTTTCTCGGTATTCCGTATGTCAGTAGTGTTGTTTTCTAAAGTTTATGTCATTTTCAAACTGATATCAGACACTTTTAGCCATATCGGTCACACCGTGTGTCAGATTGAGGTGCGGTTGATTCGTACACATCAAAAATGACTCGTGGATCATTGTACTGAAGTTTCAAAACAATCCGAATGTGTTTGCTCAGTATTCCTTATGTCAGTAGTGCAGTTTTCTAAAGTTTATGTCATTTTCAAACTGATATCAGACACTTTTAGCCATAACGGTCACACCGTGCGTCGGATTGAGGTGAGGTCGATTTGTACATGTCACAAATGACTCCTGGATCGTTTTCTTCAAGTTTCAAAACAATATGAATGTGTTTGCTCAGTATTTCGTATGTAAGTAGTGTTGTTTTCCAAAGTTTATCTCAATTTGAAACTGATATCAGACACTTTTAGCCATACCGGTCACACCGTGTGTCAGATTGAGGTGCGGTTGATTCGTACACATCAAAAATGACTCGTGGATCGTTTTCCTAAAGTATCAAAACAATCCAAACTCGTTTTCTTGGTTTGCCGTATGTCCGTAGTGTTGTTTTCTAAAGTTTATGTCATTTTCAAACTGAGTAATAGGAATTCACTAATCTAAGGATATGAAACATAAGAAAGGGAGATCATAGATGCTCAATAAGTGTAAAGGGAGATATCAATGACCATATAAAGATAACATAAGTATTATGAATTCACCTTCATTGTCCTATTTGTTTACATTCTTCCATCAGATACGCTGCCCATTTGTTTCTAAAGACATTTATATCATCTTCTGAGTAGGAGTTTTTGCGAAAGTCATAGTAGTATTGAATAAATATAAATACACAAAAGATTAATAATTATTTTAAATAAAGTAGTAATTATTTTCAAAAATACCTCTTCAGGGATGCTAGTTTGTTCATGAAATATGATCTCTTTCATAAATTTACAAAAATAATAACCGCAGTCCTTGTCGTTTGTTTGTTTCGGACACTGCAGAAACATTGAGAAAAATAAGTAATTTGTTTTGATATGTATTTGGATAGTGAAATATAATTATATATACCCATATACTTCTCTATTTGTAGATCTTGTGGGCATTGTCGTCCTTATGCCCTGGATTCATTCCATCCTTTAGACGATATTCATACACCGCCCTATCATAACAAAATCCTCATTAAAATATAATATAAATTATATAACTAGATATTTAGTTCTAAACTGTTGGATCTAGTGTATTAAAAATTGACAATCTCCATCATGTGTGGTCGGTTAGTTGGATATCCATGCAGTGAATCCAGAAAATAAATCTTTGGAGTATCCAAATTGACTGCAATGAGCATCCAATGTTCCCTAAAAACAAAAAAAGAAATAAGTACTGATAGAAATGAAAATATAATTGATATGATTAAAATGTAGAGTTTTACCCCTGCAACATTGGTATTAAAAAGATTTTGTCAGTCGTAATTCTACTTTGAAACGTTCTAAGTATATTTGACATTAATTCAGCCTGAAAATTAGAATCTATTTCTTCTCATTGTGTAGAGATGCTGTGAGGACTAATGAGTCCAAATTTTTATTCATGGGAAAATCCCTTCAATTGTTTTTCATATATACGCCTGTGAAAAATATGAGATGTATTTATCCATAATTATCAAAGTATATCAGCTACTTTAAAATCAAATCATGAAAACATACCTCATGTAAACATTTATAACTGAGGCTCCTAGCCAGCCGTATGTGATGATCTTAGAAACAGCGTCTGCACTAACAAAATCTAATATTTCCTCTCTGTACATATCTTTTCACAAAAAATTGTATGACTCTTTTCGTCTTTCATTTTCGTATCCACATGATCTTGCAATGATATTAAATGTGGATATAGAACGGGCGGGGTGAACGCAATCTCAGTAGATCGTTTTGATCGGTTGGTTGATCCAATGTTGGAGCCACTATTTCGTTTTAGCTTCTCCATTTTGTCCTTCTGTAATAACATTCATCGGTTCAACCATTTTCTAATTTAATGTTAAAGGTTCTGCTTGAAAAATTAATTGGAAATGAATACCTCCTGGTCGACATGTTTTTTTACAAGATTCGATGGCCATGAAACGAATGTTCCAACAACTTTTTCCACCGTATGAATGTCGTCATCGTCATTTGGAACAGGTAGCTCGGCGCTCGGCTCATGAGCTACGTTAATCGACACTTTGACATGACCGGTTGGAAGTGGTCTAGAGTGTAGCGTGTCATTCTGCATATTGAACACCGTAGCCCTCACTACAAGGCGATGGGTGGGAGTTGACAGATATAAATCACAGTCATTTTCACCCTGTAGAATATCATTACATGAAAGGTATCAGTGTCTATGTGATTCAAATTTCACAAAAATGAATATTATAACATTTATTACCTCTGTTAAGTCAGGTCTTTGAGGGGAATGTCTCACCTCAAAGCTGGTGAGGGGTGGATCTTCTCGTGCGGGTTGTTCTTGAGTTGTTTGTTCTCTTCGCCTCTCCTCCATCAAACTCTTTAGCATCTCTCCCTAACTTTGGAATAGTTCTTCAAGGGTAGCTACTCTATCTCTCATTACATGCAATTCTTTAGTTTGTTCATCCTCTTGTTTTTTTTTCTAAAAATATGCCCGGGGTGACACCCCAAAACCCACACCTCTAACGCGGCCATACTATTCTGGCTGTTTCAAGGCCGTTGAAAGTATGTCTGCATCCAGTGTGGGTGTTTTTGATTCTTGTGACTATGTCAAATAGAAAATATGGAAAAATAAGTAAGCATCGTTATGTAATAGTGATTTAAAGCAAAATAAGTTTATATTATGTCATACTTACACATGTTTCCCACACTTTTTGTGTGTTTTCATCTATCAGTTTCCCCTCTTTATTAACACGAGCCTCCTTCCATAGCACATGGCGTGGAATGGAAGTGACTTGAGATTTTGCTTCATCAATCTGCATATAAACAGAGAAACATGGTTACCGTGTTGTTTTCTGTCACATAAAATTATTACAGTACTTTTAAAATACGTACCAATTGTTTTTCAATTGAAGCGTACCCCAGCCTTACTTTACGATAGGGGTATGCTGGTTTTGCTACCCGTTCTTTATTTTTAGCACTCAGTTGCTGTTTCATAAATAAAAACCTATCAATCAACGTGATGAATACAAGAAACGTTACACAATGTGTAACCAAACACAATGTACCTAAAAATTATGTTTCGCACGACGGTTGCAAAATGCATCCCACGTTCCTTGGAATATCAAGTGTGTATAAAGAGGAGGCGGGTGTGGCTTGATTTTCACTTCGACATCTTTCAGATGACGTTTCGTTAAAATGGTGCGAAAGCCTCTATGAATCCTTCCTTCCAGTCTTAAAACATATTCTTTGTGCGAAACATCTACTATAAATGCACTCTGCAAGAGATGATGAAGGGTTAGTCAATATTTCAGTATTTTATTTTATTTTAATAAATTAAATTGATGATATCGTAATGTTACCATAATCTCTTCCCACATTAATGTTTTCAACCTGCTGACAACATGGTGCCACGACTCTACATCATTTGGCACGCGTTGTCGAGTGACAATTCTAATGTAGCTACTAAACATGGCTTTGTTGGGGTTTACATGCTGGCCTAGTTTATTCCATCCCACCTCATATTTGATGCCTTTTGCTTTTGCCTTAAGGATTTTGGCTAAAACTGTCAAACTACGATGCACCTGTTTTTTTTGTGTCACTGGGGTTTCATCGCCTACCATTTCCTCAGTTTCTGTATCATCATTATGTTTCTTCAAAGCACTAGCATCAGCACTAGCACCAGCTGCAACAGGTTCATAGACCTATTGTACGTCAATAGTGGGACCAGCTGCAACAGGTTGAGAGACCTGTTGTCTCTCAGCAGTGGGACCAGCTGCAATAGGTTGAGAGACGTGTTGTGTCTTGGGATTGGGTGCATCAGCAGGTGAAGAAGTCATTATCTTCAGAACTGGTTTAAAATTTAATTTAGATCACATAAAAGCAGCAACAAACAGATAATAACATAATGTAACACAATCTATATTACAATAAAAATCAATAACCTGATTATTGAACTCACTTTTTTTAAAGGATGAAGGGATTTGACCCCTCTATCAACTATCCATATCCCTTCATTGTGGTCTTCTTTGACATACAAAACGTCATCTACATTGGGACCACTGTGAAATGATTGAGAAGTCCCAATGAAAGGGTCATCTTCCATTTAATTTTCATCTGACCCTTCAGCTATTTTGGTCGATAACAGAACGATTGACCAGTTTTGGTTTGCGGGATCAGAAACATAAAATACTTGCACTGCCTGTGATGCCATTATAAATAGTTCGTCTTTCTCCCCTTCCTTACTGAAATCAAATTTCACGAATCCCAAATCATCTATTTTAACAGAACTCCTGTTATCAACCCACTTGCATTGAAATATCGGAACTTAAAATTTCGTATAATCCAACTCCCATATTTGTTTGATGATGCCAAAGTATGACATATTCGCATAAATTGGATTTCTCTCCTTAGCACCGGAAACATACATCGCTTCAGCCACAAGTGTAACCCCACTATTCTACATGGTACTATCTTCATCATGTTCATTAGTATAAAATGTATAACCATTAACTACATAAGCATTGTAAGATAATGCATACACACTTTGTCCTCCGGCTAGCCATCAAAGTCGTTCCAAAATTGACTCTGGATTTTCATCTGACTTCTTAAAAATATTATCTCGAAACCATCCTATAAACTGTCAATTATGTGTATCTGATATCCATTTTTCAGCCCTAGATGGATTCAAATGCCTAAGAATTTCTTTGTGGATTTCAACATATGGGTCAATGTCGAAACTGTTATGAAAAACATAAAGGTGGGCCTGCTCCCAGTCTATAATATTGATTGTAACAACCTTTCTTCCAGAAATTCCTTCACCCTCAAGCCGCCCAGTGTGACGAGATTTCGGTAATCCAATTCTTTCCACACCATAAAAGTATTTGTTATAGAATTCAATGGCTTCCTCAAAAATATATCGCTCTGCAATACAACCCTCTGGCCGACTTCGATTTTTGACATACCCTTTCAAAATATTTATATACCGTTCAATGGGGTACATCCATCTGTTATGTACATGACCACATAGTCGAATCTCTCTCACCAAGTGGACCATCAAATGAACCATAATATCAAAAAATGAATGCGGGAAGAAAATTTCTAATTCTCATAATATGACGACAATTTCTTTTTCCATAGCTGGAAATTTCGCTGGGTCTATAACTTTGTTGCATATAGCTTTGAAGAAGAAACACAGTTTCGTTAATGTATGGAGGAAATTCTTGGAAAAAATGCAACGTAAAGCAATTGGAATGAGATTTTTCATCAAAACATGACAGTCATGTGATTTCAGACCTTTTAACTTCAAGTCGCTCATTGACACAAGGTTACTGATATTTGACGAATACCCCTCTAGAACCTTTACGTCATTCAAGAAGTTTCAAAACTGATATCTCTCCTGCCTAGAAAGAGTGTAAGCAGCAGGAGGAAGAAATGTTTGTTTTTCACCCTTCACTGGTGCCAACTCTTCTCGTATTCCCATCTCAACCATATCCAATCCAGCCTTAATTCCATCTTTTGTTTTGCCAGATGTATTTAGAAATGTGCCGATAACACTATCAAATACATTTTTTTCTACATGCATAACATCAAGAAAATGTCTTAAATACAGACAATTCTAGTATTGTAATTCAAAAAAAAACTGATCTCTTTTTCCAACCGATTTTCATAAGGTTTTTCGAAGCCGGTTTACCAAAATTAGTGTCCAAATTTTTAACTTTCTCAAACAATTGATCACCTGTTAGTGGAGACGGTGTTGTACATTCTTCTTAACTTCCATCAAATGATGTCGTCCAAGAATGGTACTTATGTCGTCGCGGTAGAAATCTACGATGTCCTAGAAACACGGTTTTCGATGAATTTTTCAACCAAATTGATTGTGTACCTTCTTCGCAAACGGGACAACCTTGATTTCCTTTAATGCTATATCCTAACAAATTTCCATAAGCAGGGAAGTCATTTATCATCCCGTACAACATGACTCTCAAAGTGAAATCTTCCTTTATGTAAGCATCATACAATGTAACACCTAAATCCCACAATAATTTCAAATCTTCGATCAATGGAGCTAAATAAACATCAATATCATTACCTGATTGTTTTGGTCCTGATATAAGAATAGATAACATGATGTATTTTCATTTCATGCATAACCACGGTGGTAAGTTATAATTAATCAACATAACCAGCCATGTACTGTGACTGTTTCTTTGAAAACCAAAAGGATTCAATCCATCTGTAGATAAAGCAAGATGAAGGTTTCTCGACTCATTTCCAAATTCAGGATACTCATGATCGATTCTCTTCCACTGAGGAGAGTCTGCCGGGTGATGTAGTATCCCATCTTTAATTCTTGTATCTGCATGCCATGTTAATTGTTCTACAGTCTCCTCACTTCCATATAGGCGTCTAAACCTTGGAATGATTGGAAAGTACCATACAACTTTAGTAGGACTGGATTCATCTTTCTTGTATCGAGAAGCACCACACTTTGGGCATTCTTTAAGTGATTTTTGGTCCTTGCGAAACAGTATACAGTCATTCGGGTAGGCGTGTATTCTTTCAAAGATCATACCAATAGAGCTTAGCATTCGTTTGGAATCGTATGTTCGGCTCAGGAGCTCATTGTATTCTGGGAGCATGTCATTCATGAGGGCAAGTAGTTTCATAAAACTGTCGTCACTCCACCCGTTGTTTTCTTTCAAATTATACAGCTTTAGTACGGCTGACAATGCTGTATATTTAGTGCAACCAGCATACAATGGCGTCTTTGCACAACATTTTAACTTCTCAAACAATTTTGGGCAATCACGAAGTTCATCTTCGAAGGTCCTTGTCATTTTCTCAATACCATCTTCATCACCATTCACATCTTTAATCACATCCTCCATACGTTCATATTCATTGTTCATGTTTGTAATCATATCAGATGATCCATAAAACGCAGTGTCACCCCAGTCACTACCTACATTCGTTGTTTCCTCGTGTTTATTCCAACATGTATAACTCTAATCTATTCCGTGACAGATCAAATGTTCTTCCAACTCATCTGGACTAATTTGTTTTGAATAACAACAGCGTAAACACAGAAAAAGGATTTGATAAGATTCACATGCATGATCTTTTACAAACTTGATAAACTCTTTCACGCCTTCTTCATACTCTTTTGTCAACCAATTGGCATTCATCGATCCTTTATTTATATTCATCTTATTTGAAATCCATAGGATGAGTATATAGGTTAGAGGAGAAGGAATATGAGTATAATTTAGATAAAAAACAAGATACTTCAAAAATGGTAGGGGGTGTGCTCATTAATAGCAAATCTTGGGTGGTTCTTGGGATTCATCCAATCTCTTCCTCTCTTCGATCACCCCTGATGAGGGGTGGTTCTTGGGAGTTTTTTATAGTGTGTTAGTGGGGTTCACCACTATAGACATGGGTTAACCATACCTTTTGTGAGGAAGTAGGATAATCAGTGCAACTTGTGGATCAATCTCATAGGGCGGTCTCTATAGGGTGTCCGTACAAGGAAATACCTCATGGGTAAGGCCAATAGGTATCCTAACATGTGCATCAAAAGTAAAAGTGTAAAGAGTTTATTGAAACACATGGGACCAAATTCATAAGTAAGAAGAAGTATATCTTTTCCACAAGGGCACCCATGGAAGTGGCCATAATGGGCACCTTAGTCTATGTGATGGTTATGTGGGAGTCTCCCCATGCTATCCAGGCATGAGCTAAGGCACAATGAATAATCCTCAGATAATAAACCTTCATATGGGTGATATTGGATGTGGGAGAATCATGGATGATCGTGGGCTCATGAGTGATCAACACCCAACTCTTTAGTGTATTTTTCTTGTTCAGATCAAGACACAAAGCAACATAGGTAGTGGATGTAGCAAAGTCAGAAGAATAAACCCCAAGATAACTCTTAACTCACCCAGTGTCAAATCCCAATCCCTACCACCTAGTTTGAAGGTGACACAGATTAATTCTATCTTAAAATTTGTAAGGAACTCTAAAAATAGCTCATAAAACGTCTCCTCAAGAACATCAATAATTTGGGAGTGTTTCATTGATGCGAAGGGCTACCATAACAACCTTGTTGATGAGGACCTTGTGTATTATGACCAAATCCATGGATTTGTTGGTGAAAATTGACTTGGATTGAAAATGGTCCAAGCACATATAGTGTTGCATTTCCTCAAAGTGAAAATAGGGATGGACATTGGTAGGTGGAACCACATCTTGTGAGTGGTGGGATGCAAAAGGAAAATCAAAACCCAACGAGATGGAATCTTCCAATGGTGGTGGAAAAGAAGAGGGAGAAGGAGATGGTGGAGTTAGAGTTTGGGTCTAGTGCTTAGCTGCAATAGGCCACGATCCATAAGCTATGTGTTTGGATGGGGGTAGGCACCTACCCTTAGTTCAAATCATGGTGCTAGGAGGGAAGTGAGTATGGGTGGAGGAAGGGGAGGAGGTTTAGTTAGAGGAGAGGGAGATGAGGTAGGAGGGAAGGCATGGATGAGGTGGGGATAAGAGGGAGTAGTGGAGGGGGGGTCACAACAAACCCAAGGTTATAGCTTAAATAACTCAGTCATGAACTTTATTTCAACACATCTAATGTTGATATATTTTATTTCAAGAAGGGGACAAGGCTAAAAACAGTCAAAGGAGGTAAAAATTAGTTTATCCCAAGGTAATATTCTTTAACTAAACTAACAAGCTTGGGGGGAGGGATCCTATGATGTTAAATATGGTACATAGGTTACCTAGAGAGGCCTAAGTAGCCAGGAAATCAGTGACCTTCTTACCCTCTTTCTATGTACGAGATAGATCCATGTGGTTATTGAAAAAAATTATGCATCTCATAGTGAATGGGACCTAGAAAATACTGGGTACCGCAAGCACACCCATGACACGACACCATGGATATGTTGTACCTCCACCCTATGCTTAGGTTCTCTGTCTTCATCATCACATATCAAGTGTAGTACCCTACTAAGGGATATTAATTTCATGATGGTCCACTTCTTTGATGTACAACATATAAACACCATTCATGCTAACACACATACGAGGTAAATCATTCAAGTTGTAATTTCATATTATCATGAGTATATAATATAACACATAACATCATGTGATCACAATCCAAACATAACAATTACCCACAATAACAACAATCATAAAATCCAAAAATCAATATTCATAATTTGGGATAGGATGCAAGGGGTCACCACAATACAAACATAATTAATTCATACAAATTCAATTTGAATCACCTTAAGGAGGAGGACCCGGTGGCGGAGGAGAAAGAGGCGTCGACAATGAAGGCATTGGAGGCAACGGAGGCATCACAGAGGTAGGGCGGAGGCAGGGTGGAGGCAGTGGAGGCAGCGGAGGAGGAGGAGGAGGAAGAGGAGGAGGAGGCCGAGGTGGAGGAGGAGGCAGCGGAGTAGGTAGAGGAGGAGGAGGTGGCACCTGTGGAGGAGGAGGAGGACGAGGCCGCGGTGGAGGAGGAGGAGGACGAGGCCGCGGTGGAGGAGGAGGACGCAGTGGATAGATTAGGAGGAGGCGGTGGCCGGAGGAGGAGGAGAAGGAGGAGGAGGAGGAGGAGGTGGCAGCCGCGGCAGCGGAGGAGGAGGAGGAGGCGACAATGGCGGTAGCGGAGGAGAGGAGGTCTTCCGCGAGAGCTTGACAGGGTGCGGGGAGGAGGAAGAGGACCCGAGGGTTTTTAACAATCCCGCGTGAGCCTTTATTAGAGCTAGTAAAAAGAGCTGATAAAGGGTGTATTTATCAGCGCTAAAATGAAAAGCGCTGATAAATATAACCTTTATCAACGCTAAAAAAAGTGCTGATAAAGGGAAACCTTTATCAGCGCTTTTCCGTTAGCCCTGATAAAGGAAGGCACATGCCTTGCCCAGTTTTGTGGTAGTGGTCCATCCACCACTTCCCTGTCAGCAGCTCGACGGGTTAGGAAATCTCTAGAAAGATGTCCCCTACCGTCACATGCGTAGCATCGCTTATCCCTGGGCTGACTGGATCCAGCCTAAGAGCCCTGGACTATCGATCCCCTATCCTGGGTCCTCCTCCGATGTCTCTCATGTCCTGATCCCTGCGTCTGACGCCGAATCCCTGCCGCCGAGGTCTCCGCACCTGTCTGCCTGCTGTTGACTGCCGGCAGCTGTCTCTGCTCCACCAAGAAGCTTTCGACCACCAAAGCTCGCTCGAGTACTCCAGCATAAGTCGATATGCATAGAGGCATGACACTAGCTCAGATGTCTCGTTGTAAACCTCACTCAAAGGTTTGAGCTATGAAGTACTGATCCCTGACCATATCCATCGAGTACCTGACGAGGTTGGTGAACCTCGATGAATAGTCATCCACTGTCATACTCCCCTGCTAGAGCTGGAGTAGCTCCTGGATGTGTACAACTCTCAGCGTAACCAGAGAGAACTCCTCCCAGAAGAGTCTCTCGAACTCTGTCCATGAAAGAGTCTCCTCTTCATGAGTCTGTGTGGTCAGACTCCACCATTTTCCAGCCGAACCCTGAAAAAGGCTCGCTTCTAGGATCACCATTTGGTCTGCTGGTGTCCTCACTAGATGGAAAACCCTGGTCACCACCTCAAGCCAGTCCTCAGCCATCTGAGGGTTGGGATCACCTCAGAACCTGAGGGGTCTCTGTCTCTGGAACTCATGGAGCGCACTAAGCCTGCACTCCTCGCCGGTCGGTACTGCAGGTACCACTGCCTGCTCCACTAGTGGTGGCATAGCAGGTGCACCACCTGGTGGCAACGCCTGGGGAACTGGTCCCTGTATCAAAGCCTCATCACTGAGGGGGTCATCCTCGTGATCGTGCTGCTGAATCTTAGCGGGTATGCATTGTGGAGGCATCCTGTAAGGAAACAAGATGTACCATGGTCAAAGAGTATATCTGGATAGCTAACACAAAGGACATGGAAACCACAAAACATTCCTATATAATGCATATACCTTTTTATTTCCCCGCAACCAGTGTTTTCATGTACCGAGTCGGAAAGCAGGTTATCGGAGCCCTGGTGTATGGATACGTCAGCCTCCGCACCAACACTGGAGTCTCTATCCTGAAATCCGAACTCAAAACACTCAACACTGTTTCCCCAAACCAAACTCATAGACTCTTGGTCCTAAGGTAGAACCGACCACCTATGATACCACTCTGTCACGACCCGTCCCAGTGGGGCCTGCACCGTGACTCCCCAAGCCTGCCTCCAATAGGCCAGGGGCTGGTGACTAGCACCGAGTTGGCATATCACTAACATGGGAGGCATTGCCTAAGTACCTGTACACACACACACATCTCCAAGCCCACAAATGCTGAAATATAAAACCCTAAGGAACAAAATGCATGCATACAACTAAACCCCAACCAACAGAGTATGAAGGAAGGTAGAGTACTATAAAAGTAAACTGGTCCAGAATACAAGCCCACCAAAAACAAACAAACAAGAGTTTGAAAACTGCAAAGTCCAACCTGTAAGCACAAAAGGTACTGGGACTACTACTCGTAGTCGTAGGAACACCTCGGCCTGTAGGAAACTCAGAAATCTCGGTCCTGTCCTGGTCCGCCCTGGACTCTGTCAAAAGGATGCTCGTTTGCACAAGACACCAGACGTGCGGACAAATTCCGTGCAGGGGTGAGTATAACAATACCCAGTAGAGGACCCCGAAAACCACAAATCAGTACACAAAGTAAAGGTATAGTCAGATATGCATAGTATATGTCTACATAACATATAGAAAAAACATGATATACTAAAAACCCAGACCTGTGGTCTAGAGACAAGTCACACGACTGCATACCCTGTTAGGGATTCTGTTTGAAGATTCCTTGATGCACTCGTTCCGGGAGAACACACTCCACGAGTCTTATAGCTCTGATGACGTCCGTTTGAGAAGTGGTGTTCGTTGGGAACCATCACAAGAGGTAGCTGCACTCATTACGGGAGACACACTCCTGAGTGGGAAGGTTACGGTAGATAGAAAGAACCCATTATGGGAGACACACTCTTGAGTGGGAAAGATCACGATACAAAAATGAGGATCACTGCCAGGGCCATGGCGGATACCGCGACTCATCTGGATTCACCATTTAGGTGATACACCAGCAAGGTAGAGGATCAACGCCTGGTAGAGTTGGTCAAATCAATGCCTGACTCTAGCTAGGGTCAGTAATGGATAGAGGATCTCACTTCGGGCCTCTCAGAGGGATGCCGACTCTATCACAGAAAGTCCGGCTGAAGGGATCATACTACTGTAGAAGGGAACGATGCCTGACCTTCAGGGAAACGAGAAGAAGGGTAACTAAACCAAACGAAATATGTTTAGGATACGGTGAACAAGAGGACCATGCTGTTTTCCAAAAAGTACACAACGTGTAGAAAAGATACATGCCGTGTTGTCTTTCCCCGGGTACTGCCCGTGTGCAACGGACCGTGTCGTAGAACTGGTTGTGTAGAAAAACTTAGTACACGGCGTATAGTATGATGTACACACCGTGTCCGAGTGACTGGGGTTGGCCCCGTGTCACTGGCCGTGTGGCCGTACATGGCTATCAACCCGTGTACTTTAACCCATGTCCGTGTATCCCTTGGACACACGCCGAGCTTCATGTTGCCGGCTCTGCCAAGATGTACACGCCGTATCGTCTGAATCCATGTAGGTCATCCTGTGTCCGTTTATTTCCCAAACATATGCCGATATTCAGGGAAAGTTCAACACGCCGTGTGACCAAGGTCACAGGCCATGTGACACCTCCCTGACCCCCAAAACCCTACCTGCCGCCAGTACTACACGGCGTGTTCTTCGGAAGTATACACCGTGTGTTTTGGAAATTTCCAGAAATGAAGGTCTTTACCAGCGTGCCTCCCATGCTGCTCCAATCATCATTCTGGCTGTCCAATCGCCATGAAACCTTCATGTTTTGGTCTCCCTGTCACCATGAAGCCAATTCCGGTGTTTTCGGACCTCTGATCGGCTCCGAAAATGTGTTTTGATCTTTTCGTGCCAATAACGCTCGAAGAACGCCCTTTACCGATCCAGTCCGATTCGTCATCTTCCATCGTCGTTGCACCTCTACAAGGTCGTTTTAGTGTCAAACCTTCGATTTCGGACCGTTGTGTCATGGAACGGATACGCAACGATCTGTTTCTCATCGCCCCGCGAAGAATGCGAAGAATGCTCAAGAAAAAGAAAAGGGGGAGGAAATCCAATAAACAAAATTGAGGAACGAACCTCCACCGTTATTCTTCATAGCGTTGATCTGATCCCGTTAATAGTTTTAAACAGAGAAGAGATCAACATAAATAAAAGCTTGGATTATTTCCCCAAAATCATCCCAAAGAAGACCCTCCCGTAAGAACGTACGAATCCACGGATCAACTTGTTCGTGGTTGATCCACGTTCATCATTTAAACTCAAAAACAGGGAAAAGAAATTTAAATAAAAAACCCCTACCTCAAACCGGTTGAAGAGCAATCATCACGATGCGTCCGCCGAAGGGATTCGTCAAAATATGAGGGGTGTCGATTGCTCACGTCGTCGTCGTCCGCCAACGCGTCCTCCACCACCCAAGCTCCAAGAGAAATCTATCTCTCTCTCAACTCACAGGGTTATGAGGCTAACCCTGCGAATTTTCCATAAGCATGCATTTATAGGGGAGGATTAGGTCGCTGCTAAAAGGAAACGTTTTAAAATAATAAAAAAATCATTAATTTATTTTATTCCTTCTAAAGTTCTTCACTTTTTAAAACGCCCCAAAATTAAACTTCGTAGCCGACCTATGCCGGTCAAGGTTAGAACCATTCTTAAGTAAAGTCATCATCTCAGATACAACAGTGCACTCATATTTTTAATCCGAGTATCCATTTGGAAACTGCCACAACCACGCACAAGTGCTGACTCACTTAACTTAAAAAAAATTCAAACCACCATTCCAGGCTCACTGGACCTCGGAATGATGTTCCGTCTTCGTGCCCAGTCTCGAAATAATTACAAATAATATTTAAAATAATAAATGGAAAATCCGAGACATTACATGGGCCGCACTTCCATGTTGGTATCCCTTACTGGTAGGATACAACCGCAGATAAGGGCCGCGATAAATGCTGCCAGCCTGACTATCAGCTACTGTTCAGTGATGACACTGAAACCCCAGGTCTTCCATTGGCTATCCTCCAAGAGCCTTCAATAAGAGTGCTCCTTACCTAGTTGAGCCTCCTTCGGACAAGTTCGAGGCCTCAGGGGAAACTCTCGATCCTTTGGGAAGTTCAGGAACTGCTTGAACCACTTCTTAAAGTGGACATCTCTCACCGCTTCTTTGTCCTCTCCGGGGACCAGTATCATCAGTGCCATCGCTAGCCACGACATCTGCTCTGGATCCTCCCACACACTCATGATGGGGAGGAACTCATCATACATATCCCCCAAGATCAGGACCCCTGAGATCTGATGGACATCCCACAAATTGATGCCAACCTCCCCATGGTGCAGGTGAAAAGTGTTGGTCCTAGATGACCATCTGCTCAACAGCTCTGGCATCAGCTGCTTCGATTGATAAATGTGGAATTGGGAGGCCCATGCCGCCTCATACAAGCCCACTCTCCTCATCTCAGCCCCAAACTCCTCGTATGAGGCACCTACCCAGTAGGACCATGCCCAATCATTGGTGAAGTTGTATCCCTGGCGTTGGTCCCACTCATCGGACCACCCCTTCTTCGAATCCCTCAAATCCGCCTTCATTATGGTGCGGTACATGGGAGGGGATGTCTCTGGTTGCAATGGATTCCCATCAATGTTGTTCAGATGGTTTTATAGACAGTCGATGATGATAGGTGTGAAGTCCTCCCCCGCATGACTGTCCGCCGCCCTGAACCATTGGTGCTGACACGACGTGCTTCTGAACCAACAAGCTGGTTCATCCCTAATCGCCTCAGGAATGAAGACATCATCCCTCAGCCCAAAGCCATACAAGAGTAGCTTCTTGCACAATTGGTAGTTCTTTTGGCTCTCTGATAGCAGTTCTGTCAAATAATTATGGTCCAAGTGGCTTCGGACTAGCTCTCCCAATCCCAGATAGTTGGCCATCTCATCCCTCCAGGCGGCGTCTACAAGCACCCCCAGCGCAGATTCTTGATGGACCATTGGGTTTCAGAACTCGGACAAATTTCAGGTCGGTTCATGGAGCTCATTTGCAGAGCTCATTCAAAAAAACAAGATGCGGAGCCTCTCCTCGGCCTGCAAGCACAGGTTCACTTGGTGCAGTCATGGAGTCAGAGACTCACGGTTCGCCGCGAAGCTCAATTCGCGGTGGGCAGACGTGGAGTACATGGAGCTTCATGAATCGAGAGCGAAAAAGGACAAAGTTGCGGAGAAAGGAAAGGAAAAAAGAGAGGTCATCCCCCCTATTTATAGGCGGCGGCCCTCGGAGCTTTGCGACGCATCCAGCCTGCACGGAGCTTCGCGGCGCGTCCGGACCGTGCAACCCTCGTCCGCCTCGCGCATCCGCTTTGCGAGTCAGCACTGCGAACTACCGATAATTTTGGCGATTTCCCTCAGACTTCAACCCTTGATCCCTTTGCGACTCCAAGTCTAAGGGGGGTAATTTTTTGGTGCCAAAATATTTGAAGGAAAGAGAGAAGACAAAGATTCCCCATGCCCTACCCCGCGAAGCCTCGACACGGAGCCCCCCCAAGCAACGTGGCCACCGCGAAGCACCAAAGGCGGTCCCTCTCCGTGAACGCCCTGACGTTCACGAACCCGCTGCGAAGCAAATAAGGGGGTCACTCTCCACGAACGCCCGGGATTTCGCGAACCCACCATGAAGCATAGAAGGTGGTAACTCTCCACGAACGCCCTAACGTTCGCGAACCCACTGTGAAGCACAGGAGGCGGTACCTATCCGCGAACCTGGTTAGCGTTCGCGACCCGCCGCGAAGCAACCAAAGCCCCCTTCGCGCCGTGTGAGCTCTGCTTCACGATGCCTCTTTCCTATAAATACCAAGCTACCCCTAAGCCTCCAGGGACGGACAATCTGACCTTTCGGCTTCTCAGCTCCCAAATCACGAAGCACTCTTCGCTCTGGGAATCATGAGCTCCGCAAGGTATTTTTGCTTCGTGAGAGGCCTCCGCCTTGTCTTGTTTTGAGACCCTCTTCCGAGAGGGATGCTCTTCGTGAAGGCTAAGGGCATTCGTGAGGGAATGGGATCCCCAAGGGGACCTGGGAAGTCACTGAGCATTTATGATTCACAAAACACCCACCCTGTACATGTGATCCACATGCCAAGGTAGGGTCACTTTACTTCGCGAATCACACTGCTTCACAGCACCTTGCTTCGCGAGGCACCTATGCTTCACGAGGCAGTGCTCCACGAACACCCTTACACTTCACGAAGCACATCCCTCTTGCACCTCCTCCCCATAATAAGGCTAAGGCATCCCACTTCGTGAAGCACACCCCTTCACAAGTTCCCTCCACTATGCAGAGCAACTGAGTTCCGCAAGGCCCCTGCCTGTGGACCCCTCTGCTTGGAAATTCCTTCTCCCGTGCGAACCTCCAGGTTTGCATGATGTGATTTCAAAGTCCCATAGACAATACCACTCGTAGAGTTTCTTCGCCTAATGCTTCTTCTCATAGGCACACTAATGGCTATTGCTTCTTCGCATATCCATGCTAACGTGGACCCCTCGATGGTTCACTCTGCGACCCCCCTTCTACATGGCATTACCGATGCCTTACCTTCCCCAAGGGGCAAAGGGTACTGGTCACGTAAGTCCTAGGGGAGCGGAGTAAACCCACCTCGTCCGAGCTGAAGGATGTTAAACTGCCAAACACCTCGTCCTCAACACATGACGTTAAACTGTGATCCCGCCCCATGCCTCGCACGCAGGGTCCCCTCGGCTCGAACATTCTTTACGCCCATTGGTCTCCATGGAGATGGGATCACCCCTCACTGGGGATGATATCCTTCTTATCAGAGTGGTGTTTGTCCTTGGGGAAGGGAAACCTTTATTGGTGTAATCCCCTAGTCCTTACAGAAGGTAGCAACCATGAACCTCCGTACTTCCCCACCGCCAGGGCCAGCGGAGGGCGTGATAGGGAATGAGGTACCTCCTTTCTTCAGTCCCAAATCCCCTCTCCCAAAGCGCTTTGTCTCCCTTGGGCCTCCATCCTGGAGTAAGTCCTAGCACCATGGGCTGCCTAACGCGTACGCCCCTCTTCGCTTCTCACAGATGCACCCTTCGCGACGTGATCGTCAGGTCCCTGCCACCTCTTATTTCTCACACCGAGCATGACTCATGTGGGTTTAGAGTAAGCATCGACCATGACAATGCCCCCATCCAGCATGACGTTAAACTGTATGCTCCCATCCAGCATGACGTTAAACTGTATGCCCCCATCCAGCATGACGTTAAACTGTATGCCCCCTTCCCGCATGACGTTAAACTGCATTCCATTCCAGCGGTAAGACGTTGTGACTATCCTGAACTATGAGGACTTTGATCCATGTTAAGGCATGGTACATAGGAAGCCTCACGAGGTTCAAGACCACCACTCATTGGTCGTCCTGGCATCCTTCACGTCGGTTCACCAAACTCCACCATGGGCCTCCTCAGAGCGTAAGCCCCAAATGCCTCGTCCCTCATGATGTTAAACTGAACACCTGAACTACGAGTACTTTGATCCATGTCAAGGAATGGTACGTAAGAAGCCTCCATGAGGTTCAATCCCACCACCAGTGGACCCCCGGGTTCATCTTCACATTGGTTCGCTGATGAAACCCTTTCTGAACTATGAGGACTTTGATCCATGTCAAGACATGGTACATAGGAAACCTCACAAGGTTCAAGACCAAAACCCATTGGACCAAGGTCCTTCTTCACATCGGTTCACCGACACCACCTGAACTACATGGTCTTTGATCCATGTCAAGGCATGGTACATAGGAAGACTTCATAAGGTTCAATCCCACCATCCACCTGGGCCAAGGTCCTTTTTCACGTCAGTTCTCAGACATGCCCCCATCCCGCATGATGCTAAATTGCATCCCAATCCAGCGGTAATCCGTTGTGACCCTGCCATCCAGTTGTTACGACACCCCTTCGTGTCAGTTCAACAACACCTTTTCGTAAATTACATGGAATTTAATCCATGTGAAGGCATGGTATGTAGGAAGCCTCCTAGAGGTTCAAGCCCACCACCCGGTCGCTCCGACTCCCTTCACGTTAGTTCTCACCAACTGAACTATGCGAACTTTGATTCCCTTCCACGAGGATACATAGGAGGTCTCTTTGAGGATCAATCCCAACTTCACTGTCACCCTCATGATGGTCCCATTTCATCCCCCCTTCACTTCATTCACCCATCCATCATCCATCCTGATTCTTACCTGGGCCGCCACATCCCAGTGAGATCATGCCACCCCATTCCCCTCTACAACATTCGAGAAGCTGCCCACGGGATGGCTCCAATATCGATGTTCCCCCAAGGGGGTTCCTCAATCTGATCCACCCTCATCGGAGTTTTGATCAGTCCGATCCGTCTCCGCTGGACATTAAATTTGCGGCATACCCTGTGTTAAACATGGGAAGTTGAGGAAAACCTCAGATACATGCCTTTGACATATGATTCCCCACGCTCGATGCGGGATGGCTCGGGATTCTGCGCCCTCGAGAAGCCCTATAATAAGGGACAAAATATAGACACGCCAATTACCCAGCACTCAGACATGTTAATGATACCTCGACGTGACTACTCCCCCAACCGAAGGTTGCTGCCCTGACCGGACCCTTTGGAATGTCCTGACAGAAGCAGTGTAATTAACTGGCATCCATGGAAACATGGAACTGGGAAGAGTTTCAAAAAAAAAACGTATTAAATCTATGAGGGGGACCCGGACTAGGTGATGAGTTCCGAGGAGGAATCCACGGAAGGAAAAACTGACATCCCATCATCCCGTTTCGTTCAAGGAGCAGACGTCCCTGAACAAGGAACAGATGCCGCCCGCCTTTGGAAAGCGGGAATGTGGGGCAACAGCTGCGCGTACTCCACATACGGATGCACGCGCCCCAGCAAAAGCGTTGGAAACACATGTATACAAGAATCATTAATAATATCAGTATCATTAAATAGCTCAAATATGACAGTTAGAAATAATTTTTAATTTAATTTAAATAAGGTGGAAATGGATAAGTATGGAATGATGTCACAGTCAATGGTGACATAAGAATGGTGTCATAGGAATTGTGAGTCCAGAGCAGTGCCATAGTCAGTGGTGACTCATCATTTTCTTCAAAGTGGTGCTTCTAGATCAGTGCCTCATACTTTTAATTTTTTTTGAATCGGTTAGGAGATGCAATAGTGTTTCAGCAACGGTGTCAGGTCCTTTGTGAGAAATGGTGTCACTGACAATAGTGAAATTAAAATAGTGTTTAGAACTTTGTGAGAAACGATGTCATTGGAAAAAATGTCATTGAAATAGTGTCTGGTCCATTGTGAAAATTCTGAAACCGGTAGCATGATACAACGATGTCAATGTAATGGTGACTCATGCTTTACCGATTTTCAGACTAAATGGTGAGACCGTTTGGTCACAACAATGGTGACTGTGAGTGTACCTTAACGGTGATTCATACTTTACCAAATATCTTCTATTTGTCTTAAGAATTGATACTCATAGAATGGATTAAGATTAAACAAAAGCGTTATGAAACATTATATAACAAGTTTAAACATGATTTACAAGAGTTAAGCATTATTTATGAGCATTAAAACAAGAGTATTCCAACAATATCTTCTTTTTCTATGATCATAAATCATGGTATTTACAATCCATACACTTTAGAAAGGAATAAATAGGTTTCTTAACATATCAAATAGATTATATGAAATTAAGACATAAAATCAAGTCATTCCATTATACTATTAGAGAATATATGTAAGAATATCATAAATTCTAGTTCTTCTCCCCCTTTTGGGATTATCAAAAATAAAGAAAAAGAAAAAACAAGCACTAAATGAAACCAAAAATTTAATGAAATAGATAACACATTTCATTAAAGATACTGAAAAAGTATAGTACAATCAAAAAAAGAAAATACATCACATCCCTATCAAAAACCATCCTTCAATTCTCTTTACATTCTGAAGCCTTCCCTTTATCCTTTTTAGAGACAGCAGGAGTAGAGGCAGTAGGTGAATAAGTGGTAGTTATAGAAGAGACTGAGCCAAGAGAGAGTGAAGGGAGAGGCATCCATTTGAAAATAGAAGGTACAAGGCTTGGTCAAGATAAAGAATGAGGCAGAGGCTGATCAGAAATGACTGGTTGGATCTTGCTAAGATCCTGAGTAGGGGTCATGGTAACTAGAGAAAATGAGGTAGAGAAGAATGAGTGGTAGAATATTGTAGGCCAAGTCTGAGAGGAGCAGCTGCAGGAGCAACTATGGTTGTGCTCTGAACTTGAAAATAAAGCTTAAACTAGTTTATGAAATCCTTGATGATATCACCACCATACTCCATGTCTTTCTTAAATTCATCCTTATTTTCCATAAACATCTCAAGAGCAGGAGTAAAATCTTTCAACTTCTTGACTTTCTCCTTGAAAGATTGAGTCACTGGAGGGAGCCTCAAAATATCCACCAGATATTTGAAATGACTTTTTATTTGGTTCTAGGAATAAATATTTGTAAAATATGAATCCACCTTCTTTGAAATCTCTTCTTGAGCATCAATGGAAGTCTTGGATTAACGTATGACAATATCATGCACAATATCATTGTACTTTTGAATCTTACTCTGGCTTTCCTTACTTGGACCACCAATCGAATTATGAAGAAATTATCTAATCACCGATATGATCAAACCACTATTCAAAGGTTGAGAGGATTGAGTAGAAGTAGATGGAGCTGAAGTAGCTAAGGATAGAGCATTATGCCTTTTAAGAACAGTATCTAAAGACCCTTTATACTCATCTGTTAGTCGATTGATTGCAACCATCGGTCCACACATTTCATTTTATATCTTCGTGTTGTTTTTGAAAATTTCCCCAACCTCTAAAATGAAATTAGGATGAATCTGAGATACAACCTTCCCTGAGAGCATATCAGCATCACCCTCACTGGAAATAGAAACCGGTGCTGGAGTATCTTTTAAATACTTCCTCATCTCTTGGACCAAATATTTTAAGTATTTCACTTCATCACTTAGCAGTTTATTTTCAATAATATGCTCTTGTATCTCATCTAGCATTCTAGGTTGAGTTTTCCATATCAACTTTTCCAGAAGCATTCTAGCATCTCTTTCACTGAGGTTAGTCACAGGAGTAGGTTGTGATCTCATACGAATTCCAAATCCAGACAAGATATTCTCTCCAAAAAAATTTAGATCATCATGACTTAAATAACTAGGTATTTCTTGAGCTGGTTCATGAACATAGATAGGTTCTAGCTCCATAGAAGATATCACTTCTTTTTCTATGATTGGTTTGAATTGAAACTGAATTGAGAGGTCTATTTCCTTCAATAAGGACTTTTGATAATCATCATCAATGTAGATGGGAAACCTATACCAGGCATCCACTGAACTTGAATCCATAGAATTTTGTAATTTAATCTGTTCCAAAATGGGGTTATTCCCCCCCTTAACCAATGCTACACCTTTAGAGATAATAGACTCAATTTCGTCAAACTTTTTCCACATATCTTGTTCTAGTATACTCATCCATACTTCTTTCTAACTTAAAATCCTATTCTATCTTTACTTCAGTAGGTAAAATGACTTATATTTATACAGATTCTTCTTCTTTATGTTGTTCATTAGAAACATGTGCTTCCAAAGTTGCTTCACCTTTATCATCCTCTTTTTCCTTGGATATATTTTCTTCACTTTTACCTTCACCACCTTTAAATAGAAGAGAATCTCTTGAGGGAACAACCAGATATGGTTCAGGAGATGCATGAGGAGTCTCTTTAGTCCTTTTGGAAATATTTGGATCACTAATTTAAAAAAAAACTCCAGCTTTATATCTAGGAACATCAACTTCTATTCCTTCATCTAAATATTCCACAAACTCATCTGGGTCCAAACTAGGACAATTGATATCCTTAGGTCTTTAAGGGTTCTCAACAGGATTGAAATCCTCATACAACCATTCATTGTCTTCAACCCATAACCTCTTCCATGAATTCCAATTAATTTTCATTCGCCTGCATATATCCTTAGATAACCAAAACTCATAATTATCAATAAATTCTTCATCCTTCCCTACCAAACCCTTGTATTGAATCATATTAGAAATGAATCTTGAATAAAATAAGGAAGTTGACATTGAAGTTGTCTTGATCATATCACTTATGTGAAGGAAAAGGTACTTGAACAGATTTATCTTATAACCATTCTTCAAGAGATGCAACAAGAATATATCTTGATATTTCAAAGTATAAAATTATCTTTTCCTTGGACATATAATGTATTGAATAAATTTGAAAAACAATATAGTCTTTACATCTAATTCAACAATTATTGGCCTTCTCCTTTTTCTATCTCCAATTAAGTCACCCAAAGCCTCTTCTCAGATAAATATTTTACTTGGAGTTGGAGAGACTATTTTATAGTCCTCAAATATAACTTATGAGGCACTATTAAACATACATCCCACAACCATGAAGAAAAAGTACAACTTTTCCCATATACTCAATTTCTAACCACAAATCCATCTTTAGAATTGAATGAAAACCGAACATATTGATAGAACTCAAAAACTATTTTGGGGTATATGGGTATATTATCTTTTGAAAACCATTCTAACCATCCCTATTCTTATAAAACTCTGATAACAAGATACTTACTCTAGATAATCCATTTTTCACACACTTAATTTTCTGGAATGACTATACGATCTGCAAGACTGGTGTTTAGAGGTTTCTTAAGCATTTTGATCAGGGACTTTTTCACTTTATTTGATGAATTGTACTTATATAGAGTTGAGGATGATGGAAGATTCATCCTTGTCATTTCTGACTTAAAGATAGGGTTTGAAGTAGAGAAAGAAGATTGAGAGATAAGGGTTTCAGTTTCCAGAGTAAAGAGCACGAGTGAGGAGAGAAGTGGAGTGATGGGTTTTTATTATTTAAGAATTTCAAAAGTCATAAATTAAAAAATATTGGAATAACATAATTAAAATAGTGATTTGAGAAAATATTATTAAATATAGAAAGATGAGTCATAACGGTGAGACCAGAATGTGCACTCATGGTGGCATCACAATGATGTGACTCTGATCAGTCAGAAAACAATTATTAAGACACATTGTAGTGAGAAAGTAAATGGTCACGAAAGATTGATCATTCCAAATTCATGTATGATGTATCTCATTATTTCATAATTTAATGGCTTAGTAAGAATATCAGCAAACTGATGTTCTGTGAAAATGAATTATAAAGTAATATCTACCTATTGATAATGATCTCTCAAAAAGTGATGTATTACATCAATATGTTTTGTTCTTGAATGATAAACTGGATTCTTAGAGATGTTAATAGAAGTTGTGTTATCACAGTTTATAGGGACATGTCTAAATTGATATCTATAATCTAGAAAAGTGTGTTTCATCCACAAAATCTGAGCACAAAAACTACCAGAATCTATGTATTTAGCTTCAGTAGTAGATAATGCAATAGAATTTTTCTTTTTACTACATCATGATACTAGTGACTTGCCTAAAAAGTTAAATGATTCAGAGGTTCTTTTTCTATCTAACATACAACCACTGAAATCAAAATCAGAATAACTAACTAAGTAAAATTATTGTCATCTAGGATAGAACAGTCCTAAGTTAGTAGTATGTTTGAGGTATTTGAAAACTCTTTTAACAAAAAGAAGATGTCAATATTTAGGATTTTCTTGAAAACAAGAACACATACAGACACTAAACATAATATTAGGTCAGCTGGCAGTCAAGTATAGTAGACTTCTAATAATTTCTCTATAATTGGTTTGATCAATGAATTTACCATTTTCATCAAGATCCAATTTATAGGTGGTACTCAGAGGAGTATCACTACTTTTAATGATATCCAAAGAAAAATATTTTAGAAGATATTATTATATTTACTTTAATTTAAAATAATACCTTATTTATTTTGACATATTTCAAATCCAATAATGAATTTGACTTCACCCATTAATCTCATTTAAAATTCATTTGGCATCATTTTTGAAAAATCACACATAAAGAATTTTTTAAAGATCCAAAAATAATATCATCAAAATAAATTTGTAATACTAAAACATCTTTAGAAATTATTTTTATAAAAAGAGTAGGATCAACTATACCTTTTGTAAAAACCTTAGAAATAAGAAAAGTATTTAGTGTATCATACCAAGATCTTAGAGCCTATTTTCAACCATAGAAAGCCTTTGTTAATTTAAAAACATTATTTGGAACTTGAGGGTTTTTAAAACCAGGGGCTGTTCAACAAAAACATCCTCAACTATATACACATTTAGGAATGCACTCTTGACATCCATTTGATATAGCTTGAAATTTAGATGTGCTGCATATGCTAGCATGATTCTAATTGCTTCATGTTTAGAAATTGGTGAAAAAGTTTCTTTATATTCAATGCCTTCTTCTTGAATATATCATCGTGCAACCAATATAGATTTATTTCATACAATAGTACCATCTTCATCTAATTTATTTATAAACTCCCACTTAGTGCCTATAGTCAAGGTGTCTTTAGGTCTATACACTAGTTTCCAAAATTTATTTATTTCTTCTTCTTGCATAGTCATTATCCAAAATTCATCATTGATTTCATCATTTATGTTCTTAGGTTAAACCTATAACCAAAAGGATTGATGTTCAAACTAGTTTCTAAGAGAAACTATATTTTTATTTCCTTTGTCTAAGTATCCAACTACAACATCCAAAGGATGGTTCTTAAGAGTTCTTATAGGTCTAGAAAAATAAGGGTTTGTAATTTCAGATTCTTCAACAGGTTCGGGTTCATCATGACTAGAGTCTGAAGAGTTTCTAGAACTGGATGATTTAATAGTTTGATTAATAGAAAGATCAGAATATTTGTTAGTTATGTCCAGATTGGAAAAATCATCCTCAATATTTTCTAGCGAGGTCTTAGGTTCATGTGGATCTATTTCATCAAATTTGACATGTATATATTCTTCAACGCATTTGGTTCTTTTATTAAATACCCCATAGGATTTTCTAGAGGTTGAATAAGTTGGAAGGATTCCCTCATCACTTTTGGATGAAAATTTATCAAGATTATCCTCAGTATTAAGAATATAAACTTTTAAACCAAAAACTTTAAAGAAATCAACTTTGGGTTTCCTATTGTTATATAACTCATAAGGTATTTTCTTAAGGATAGGTCTAATAAAGACTCTATTAATTATAAAACAAGTTGTATTGATATATTCAACCCAAAAGTAAATAGGTAAATCATATTCATTAAGAATAGTCTAATCTATTTATTGTAAGGTTCTATTTATTCTTTCTATATCTCCATTATTTTGGGGTTTCCTAGGATCAGAGAAGTTGTGACTATATCCATTTTGTGGGAAAAAATATTCAAACGCTTGATTTTCAAACTCATGGATATGGTCACTCCTTAAGGTTTTAATCATAAGACCACTTATGTTTTTTATTGTTCTAGCATACTTCATGAAATGAGAGTATGCCTCACTTTTGTGAGCAATAAAGAAAGTCCAATTATATCTAGAGTAGTCATCTACTAGATTATAAACATAGATCTTCCCATTAAGACTTGAATGTCTTGATGGTCCAAACAAATCCATGTGACCCAACTCAAGAGGATGAGAATTTGAAACTTCTATATTTGGATAAAAAAGAGATTTTTCGTTGTTTACCTTTTTGACAAGTTCTAAAGACTGTGCCATTTGGAAATTATTGTTTGGGTATATGCTTGACTAACCCTTTCCTTGTAATATTCTAAAGTGAGTGAATATTAAAATATTCTAATATCCTATGCTATAAACAAGACTGAATATAAAAATCACTCAAATAAGAAACATTTTGATAAATTAAATAATCTAAATTAATAGCATAAATATTTTCATTTCTAAAAGTAGTAAAAACTAAATCATTTTTAGAATTAAACACTTTACATGAATCATTTTAAAATGTAACATTAAAAATATCATCACACAACTAAGAGATACTAATCATATTGTAATTTAATCCATCAACAAAATGTACTTTGAAATTAAAACTAGATTAGAGTTACCAATCTAGCCAAGGACAATTATTTTGCATTTTTCATTTTCACCAAAGGTGACATTATCACCATCAATATTTATCAGATTCATGAAGCATGAATAATCTTCTGTCATGTGTCTTAAAAATATACTTTCCAAGTACCATAGAATTCTATAGGATCTCTTCAAACAACATACCTACAAATACAATTCAAACAAGAAAAGATTTTGGTACCCAAACTTGCTTGGGTCGAGTAATATTAGTAATTAATGATTTTGGAACCCACATTTGTTTCCTAGGTTTTCTATAAACAATTTTTAAAGTATTGGAAAAATAAAATCTATTTGGTATAGAAAATCTAGAGACATTAAATAACTATCCACTGCTAGAACTTGCAGTAGGTTTTTCAATTCTGGGCATGAAAATAGATTTTCCATATTTTGACACAAAATTGTTTTTGACTAGATTCCTTTCCCTAGTTGGTATCCTATACTAGTAGTGTATTTTAGTGAATATTTTTAACCAATAATTTGTGTGAAAGTATTATTTCAATTGGTAAAATTTCTTAAGTCTGTTTTTCAATTGCTTATTAGACAATTTAAGTTCATTGTTCTCTTTAAGTAGTCGATAATTATTTTCTTTTTCCATAGTAAGTTTGGATTTAACAGTAAATATAAGAGCATGTTGTTTCATTAAAACCTTATATTTATCTTTTAAATCATTGCATGTATCTTGAAGTATGTTATAGTATTCAAACAATTATTCATTAGAAATATTCTTATAATCAGATTCATCTCAATAATTGTAAGAATTATGTTTAGGAGATTCCAGTGTTACCTCAGATTTGTTTTTCATGAAACACATGTTGGATTTATTGACCTTTTCAACATGTGAGGATTATGACTCACTTTAGTTGTCCTTTGAATCACTCCAGGTGACCTTCATTGATTTATTGTACCTTTTATCTTTATCCTCATATTTATTTTTATAATTTAACATAATACATTCATCCTTTACATGAACTATTCTCTTAAATTCATAGAAAACTATCTCATTTGAATTTTCATTTTTCATATAGTCCTTTTTCCAGTTCCAATTATTGTCATATTTTTATTTTGTAGTTGGGATTCCTGAAAAATAATATTCTTTCTATAAAACCTTTTAAACCTTCTGGATAATTGAACCATTTCCTCATCATTGTTTGATGGTGAATCTTTATTAATTGTACTGTTAGAATGAGTTTGTGCACTTTACTTTTCTTTATTTTTGGAAGTATTAATTTTGAAATCCACTGACTTTCTATTTGGTTCATACTCTTCTTATTTATTGACCTTTAATTATTCCTCATACATCATCAACTTTCCTATTAGCTTCTTAACTGGAAACTTGCTGATATCATAAGTTTCTCTAATTGATACTATAGTCCCTCTCCACCTTTTGGGTAGACATCTAAGTAGCCACATGATTTTTTCTTTGGAATCCATTGAATTCCCAAGATATCTCATTGTATTGACTATCTCAATGAACCTGATATACATATCAGAAATGGGTTCATCATGCTTCATATTAAAGTTATCATATTTAATAGTATATGTATTAAGTCTCATTTATTTAATAATAGTGGAAACTTCATGAAAAACAAATATGGTATCTCAAATTTCATAGGCATACTTACATACTGAAATTAAATTAAATTATTCATCCCCTAAATCCAAAAACAAGGCATTAATATCTTTATAATTATTATTTAAGCATATTTTTTGGATTCAATCCATGTAGTTCTTGGAGTGTCTGATATATCATATTTATCTTATATTACAGTCCAAATATCAAACCCCATAATTTCTAAGTGCATTTTCTTCTTTATTTTCCACTAGACACAATTTTTACCATTAAAGTAGAATAAAGAATAGATTTTACAGAACTTAAAATTTAGAACTAATAGAAACTTATAGATATTTAAAACACAACTAAAATCACCGTTCAAAAGATTTGAAAAAGAGTTTAAACAACCTCAAATACTAAATATTGGTCGGAGTAGGACACTAAAGAGGGGGGGGGGTGAATTGGGTTCCTATAAATTTTTCTGTTAAAAATTATTTCTTTGAAAGTATCCCATTTTAGAAAATGAATAGGATAGTTAACCAACATAATAGATTTGTAAAAGATTTGAGAGTTTGAAATATTCCTTAAAGATTGATAAATTCTCAATTGAAGAAATTTATGAAGTTACTTCAACTTTTTAAATAAATCTACTAAAACAAATAATAGAACAAACATTATCTATGATTAACTATCAAAGAAAAGTAATGTTTTTTGGTTTGAATAAACAAATATAGACAGAAAAATAGAACTTGAACATAGAAGATAAAAACAAGAGGTTCAACCTCAAGAAGAGACTTAGTCCTCCCCACTTGGTGATCACCTACCACCAAGCAGTTTATATTAATAAACTAGATTTACACCCTAGATCGGGGTTTAAAATAGAATACAAGCTATCCAGGTAAAATAGACCTCTAACATAGTTTTAAAAGGGAAAAAATATAACCAGGTCACACAGAGACCTATTCCATAGTTATACGTGAGATTAAAATGGTGTAAGAGATTAGTATTGAGAGGATATATGGTATACTCTAGTTTAGAATAGGATAAAATGTTATTTTAATATAGATACACACATTGACGAAAGGAATAATAAAACAATACAAAAAAAATGTAGAATATAATAATAATGGATTAAAAATAGTCTGAGTGTTGTTCTATGTAGTTCTGGACTCTTTGAATGTTGCATATTTTAAGCTCAGGTCCTCATCTGGAAATAAACTTAGAAACAAAGTGTCATGAGTTTTGTGTTCTGGTTTCTAGTTCAAAGAGATGTTATTCATAGCCCTTCTACCTCTTTGAGTTTCTATTGTCGGAAGGATGCTTGTAGGACAGTTCACAACAAGTAATTCTTTAGCACTTAGAAAACAAGATGGATTATCATGGATCTTCTACGTGGTCTAGTGTGTGTCACTCTCTTCACTTCTTCAGCTCACACATGATAACATATTAATCCTCAAGTGTTTGTATTTTGGTTGACAATAATTATGATTTCAACACCTCATACCTTGTACTATCTTCTAACATGTCTTCAAGAATCATTAATAATATCAGTATCATTAAATAACTCAAATTTAACTGTTAGAAATAATTTTTAATTTAATTACATTAAGGAAAAAATGGATAAGTATGGAAATGTGTCACAGTCAGCAGTGACATAAAAACCATTTCATAGGAACAGTGAGTCAAGAGTGGTGCCACAATGTAATGGCCTAAACCCTCCTGATCCATTACTTTGAAAAATCCCAATGTTTGAGGTATTCTGGGGACCATCAGTGACTCATTAAAGAGTTTTCCAAATGTTAGATTAAACGAATGGTGGCACCGATCGACATCGGTGGAACCAATCGACATTGGTGGCACTAAAGGGTGTCAGTGGCACCGATGGGCATCAGTGGCATCGGTGGGCATCAGTGGCACCGATGGGCTTCAATGGAACTAATCGTCTATTGGTGGCACTGATTAGAAGTGGTTCCACACTGATCGGTGCCAGGGCATCAATGCCATAGAGTCAATGACTCATCCATCGGTGAGCCATTTCCAGCCTCTCCCAGACTTTTAGTTTCGATCCAATAATGTCTCTTCTAACATAAAAGTGTTTTAATATCCCTTTCAAAGTGATTTAAGGACCGTAAAAAATATTTTAAATCCCCAACGAGTTGGGCGATCCTTGAATCACTGAAATGTGTGGCATTTTTATTGGAGTCACACCCTTTTCCATGTTTTATAGTCTCTCATATTTTCCAGTTAGGCCCTTGTTACACTATTTTATCCGTTTAAAGGCAATATATCACCTCAAAGCCATCCACTGGTCTATCTCCACTATTTCTGAGGGGAATTATTAAATATAAATAAATTACAATGTGTGAAACTGACAAGATCCATGTGTTCAAGACACGATCTAGATTTTTAGTACATCCAAATGGTCTCTCTGATTTTAAGATCTTTCCTCTTCTTAAGCCAAGATCCTCTCTTCCTTATTCCTTTTCATTTCTCTAAGTGTGCCTTAAGACTTCCTCCTAAGATGAATCATGCACCCATGCTGGAGTCATTCCCTCTCATCCTTGGAGTTATTCCTATAAGTCACGTCATTCCCTGTTCTTGGTGCAATGATGAAACTTCGATCCTTAATCATCCAGGTAGGGGTTCTTCCTTCGTCTATCTTTATTGTGCATAATGCAGGGTGAGTATGATGATGTTCTCATGAGAGGTAGATGAAAAAAACTTTAATAAAGATAATAAACTAACTTTTAGTGAATGAAGGGATGGAGAAAATGATGATTTTTTTCATTTTAACATTATTTTTATGTTGTGAATTTTATGGGCTCATGTCCACTGAAAATCGTGGTTGTTGGTGGTACTTGCACACTAATAAAGATACGTTTCCTGGATGATCTTGTGATTGAATAATTGTAACATGGAAAATGATTAATCACATAAACTTGGTTGATTAAATGTATTCCTGATGAATAATAACCCTTGTGTGATCACCCCAATTAACCAAACAGAAAGAAGAAACTTAATGAATGATTTTGGTTAAATCTGAAAACTTTCTTGCTCTGTTTTAATGATATGCATGGTTGTTATGTTTGATGCTTTGTGGGTTGACATAGATGGGAATGAAATTTCTTGTTGAGAGGTTATTGGTTTGTGAATATGAGGTCATGTGGAGCCTGTGGTAAATGTTTTGGACCTGGTAAGTTGGGGCTTGTTTTGGTTCCAGTACTTTTAGGGATCTCTCAGGATCCCATTTTGATGTTGTTGTTTACAATAGAACTAGGAGTGAATGCATAAACGTCTGCTTAGTTGTTTCCTTTCAGTTGTCTTTTTTGGATTGTGGTTATTATTGTTAGTTGCCCAGTAGTGAAGTAATATTTAAATGGAATCACTTGAATATGATAACGAGAATGGGTACAATGGGAAACTATTTTCCAGAAATGGGTTGTGCTCTAGTTCTAGCTATTGTGTACTTGTGCATGTAGGGTTAGCAGAAAGAGTGGTTGTGTGTGGGTTGGTTGTTGGTTTCAGGACCCTTAGGTTGGGATGAGTTCTTGATTACCCATATGTATAAAATTTAGTTATTGGGTTTATTTTATGTACCCCACCCATGTTGATCACTTCATGCCGAACACCCCCATTTCATGGGGGGAGGTGTTTTTTTCCAACATTCCTATGAGTGGTTGGTTATTATCTTTTTTCTGCTCCCTATCATAGGTATCCCAAGAATATTCGGGAAGGCTTTGACTGCCTGCAGTTCATTATATCCCAAGACTCTTCAGGCAGGGTGTGCTATGGTGGGTTGGCCCAGCTGTGTGCAGGCATGTTTGTTTCCCAATTGTCATTGGGATGAGGCCCAAGTGTCTACAGGAAGGAAGTGTGGTTGTGATGGCCCAGGTGTTTGTGGGTAGGAAGTGTGGTTGTGATGACCCAGGTTTCTGTGGGAGGGATGTGTAGTTGTCATGAACTAGGTGTTTGTAGGTGGGATAAATGTGCGGTTAGGATGGCCCATATGGTTATTGTTGGGGGCATAAGTGGGACTACAGTGTGATTTTTGGGGTAGGTCTGATGTGTAGAATGTTCTAAATAACCAGGGGAAAGCGGTGCGGTGTACCCAAATATCAATGTGATATTACTATTATTTTACCTGGCTTGTGTTATTTGGGGAGTTTTCTTTGGTGAGGTTGGGTGAATAGTTTCCCTTTCTAGGTTTTTTGGTTACCTCTATTTTTTCTCACAGGGCATTAGAATGTTTCCCCACTTGTGCACGAGAGCTTTTGGATTCCCTGCTGAGTATACTTGTATGCTCACCCTACGTATGTAAATCTGTTTTCAGGTTTCCAGGAGGACTTTGAGGATCGTGTTAGATCTTACTAGCTCGAGATCGGGACAATTAATTTTTTTGTTTAGTTTCTCTTCTTTGGAAATTTATTTTGGAGTTTTTCCTTACCTTGTATCATTTTATTTTGAACATGCATATGGGAATGGATTCTTGGATTTAACTTTATCTTTATTCCTTGGTGTTGCTGGGATTTACCATCTTATATCCTGATCATGTTCTATAAAAAGGGTAATGCCTTCCATTCATGTGAGATTTTATACCCTTATTGCTAGTCACCACTCCGAGACTTACTGAAGGTGGGTCTCAGGGGTAATTATCTCTCATTCACCTTGAAGAAGAAAGGGAAGGGAATCTTACCATCCTTTCCATCATCTTGGAGAAGGTGGGTCGTGATAGAATGGTATTAGAGAGAGGTGGTTGAGAGATATGATGAAGTTAGGGGTAACACATAGTGAGGATTACATGGGATGGTAGGGAAATAGTGTTAGGGAATCTTGGTGTGTGAAATAGGTCAGGGAAGACTGTCTAGGACAGAGGATTTTAGGGCCACCCGTGATCCAATGCAAGGATTTTGGACAAACTGAACGAGCAAGTGAGGCTACACTAATTGCATGGTAGAGACCCTATGAAAGGTACATGAATCGCAATGACTTGTGTTCTTGTGCGTGTTGGGTGTTTTGGGAATTAAAATAAATAAAGAGTTCACATAAGATTTAAAAAGAAAATTTTCCACACTACATTGGATTAGGAGTTTCTTGATTTCATTTTCAGCTAGGGAACCCTGGCATCTTCCATGAGTAGTGCGAGAATTCGAGGCCCAACAGGTTGATTTGTTTGATCAATAGAGGGAAGATCAAGAGGAGGAGGATGACCAATGGAAGAAAACACTTCGTGACTTCTAACAGCAGACTCTTGGAAAGTATGAGGACAGTGTTTTAGACATGGAAACAGAGAGCTGGATCGAGGATCTAGTGATTGATTTCATCTTGATATGGGCTTTGACAGGGTACTAGGTTCCTATGGCTATTATCCAGATATGGTGAGCAGCGTGACAGTGGTGGATGCTTTACCTCAGAGAGAAGAAGGAAACTGAGGTTTCGTGGAATGACTTTGAAAAGGAGTTCTAGGTGGAATTCCTTTCTTCAACGATGAAGGAAGAAAAGAGGTAAGAGGTGCTATCCCTCTAGAAAGGGAGTATGACGGTGAGGGAAATGGGGATCAAGTTCAAGGACCTCCTTCATTTTTCTTCAGACCTCTTTCTGGATGAGGATTCAGGATGCTTAGAGGAGGAACTACAAACTTCTATTCAGTATGCTATTGATACCTTTACTCTACCAATGTTCTTGGAGGTTCAGAAGAAGGATTGATTAGAGGAGAGTATTCACATGATGGGAGGTGTGCCGCGAGAGGGGGTCCAGTTGATTTTTTCAAAGGGGAAGGCCTTCAGCAGTAGGCCTCCAACATCAGGGCCTTACAGGTTTCAGTTGGTGGGGAGCAGGCCTCAGCAACTCCAGTTCCGATATCCCTATCCTCTCCCTTTCTCCATGGGCCTAGGAATAAGGTTATTTACCTATGGAAGTTTTGGGAATCTTCAAAATTAGTTCCCTATCCGAGTGCAGTATGGTGGGGGTGGGTAGGTTTAGCACCCACCTCAGCAGCACCGGTTTCTATCCAGACCTTTCTAACAATAGCAGTAGCCTTCGAGAGCAGACTTTGTAGGGGGAGGCTGACCTTAGGGTGATGAGGGACCTTGACCGGTGCATGGTCAAGGAGGAGGTCAACAACCGAGGGGTAGAGGAGCTGGGAATGGCCAGTTGCACACCACATATCTAGAAGTTCCAGTAGGGCCAAAGGTCATTCGAGGTACGATCAGTCTATTTAGTACTCTTTCCTTTACCTTATTTGATTCAAGAGCTTTGAACTCCATTATTTCACACAATCTATCCCATTCCTTGAGTCTAGATGTGGAGAAACATTCCATGCCCCTGGTGCTGAGTATGCCCGTTGGAGGTCAGAACATCCTATTTGATGTTTTTCAAGGATGAAAACTGATGTTGGGGTCACACCAATCCAGTGGAGATCTTTTTCTACTGCAAATGCCACTATACAATGTCATCATGGGCATCGATTGTCTATTTTCTGTGCACGTTGTTATCGACTACTTTTGGAGAAGGGTCTTGTTATCAGATATGGGTGGCCAATATGTATCTTTCGTTGGTGAGTGGATTTTCCAAGAGGGTAGCCAGCATGTGGAGCCCCTTATTTACTTATTATCCAATATATCAGTAAAATCAACAGACTTAGAGATGGTGGATGTTCCGGGGATTTTCAGTGAGTTCCTGGACATCTTTTTCAAATAGTTTGCCACTCTACCCCCTCGACGTGATGTTGAGTTTGGGATAGACTTACAACCCGATGCTCGTCTGATTTCAATGTATCCCTATCAGATGACACCTTCTAAATTGTGGGGGTTTTGGATATAGATTGATGACCTAATGAAGAAGGGTTTTATACAACCATGTGCATCACCATGGGGTACGCCGGTCTCATTCGTAAAGAAAGAATATAGTGGTCTCAGTATGTGCATAGACTACCAAAGATTGAATCAAGTGATGGACAAGAACTGTTACCCCCTCCTAAGGATCGATGTCCTTTTTGACCAGTTGAAGGGAGTAGGTTGGTACTCTAAGATCAACTTGTGGTCTGGATATCACTAGTTGAGGTTGAATAAGGGTGACATCCCAAAGACTGCTTTCAAATGCAGGTACGAGCACTTTGAGTTTGTGGTCATGCCGTTAGGCATTACGAATGTACCATATGTGTTCATGGGGCTCATGAACCCTATTTTCCATGAGTATATTTATTGGTTTGTGGTTGTGTTCTTTGACGACATCTTGATCTACTCAAGATCAGAGGATGATCACACCGAGCATCTAAGGACAATTTTGGAAGTCCTCTGACACCACTATATATATATGGGAAGTTGTCTAAGTAAAAGCTCTAGACATGAGAGGTTCACTTCCTTGGACACATGGTGTCCCAATAGGGAATAGCAGTGTACCCTGTCTAGGGTAAAAATAGTTGCTTCTTGGGAAGCACCCAAGAACATGGCGGATGTTTGTAGTTTCCTGGGCCTGGTAGGTTACTATTGGAGGTTTGTGCCCAAATTCTCTCAAGTTGAACCGCCTTTGACATATTTGACAAGAAAATATCAGGCTTTCGTACGGAGTGAGCAGTGTCAGGTAGCTTTCATTTATCTAAAAGGGAAGTTGGTTAGTTCCCTAGTGCTGAAGTTTCTAGAGGAAGGGGTAACATTTGAAGTGTTCTGTGATGATTCTAGTCTAGGATTGGGGTGAGTGTAACACCCGAGAATTTTATGTAATATAAATCATCAAAGGAATCTTTTTCTACAAACAACACTTTCTTGGCTTGCTTTACACGAAATCGCAACCTTCCTCGATAGCTTGCGCCGTACACAATACCGAGTTTCACTAAACAACGATATACTGTTAAAATATTATTAAAACTAGCCGTTATGAATAGTAATAACCACTTTTTAAAATTTTATAAATTTTATTTTTCAAAATGGACTTCATTTTTGGACTCAGAATATCGAAATTAGCCTAGGGTGAAATTTTGGTATTTTTCTGAAAACTTTCAATTTTTGATGAATAGTGAAACTACTAAGTGGCTGTTAAAAAAATTGAATTTTTCATAAAACTTAATTTTAACGCTTCTGTGAGTGGAATTTCAAAAATCCGAGAGACACGGTTGATGTTAGTGAGTAAAATGTGGTTCAATGAGATGAAAACAATTTTTTTGGTGAATAGTAACTTTTTACTTTTTTTTACCACGGTTAAAAGTAAATAGGATAATTAAGGGTAAAAATGATATTATTATTACCCTAACACATGTCCTAATTCTACTGGACAAGTTTAATTCAACCAAAAACAAACTTAGGAATAAAATATGACCATTTAGGCCCACTTGGATTAGATTAGGACATTTATTATTAATTTATTTAAAGAAGGGTTAAAATAGTTAAAATCAAAGTTTAATAACTAAATAATTTTTAATATAGGGTTATACATAAGATAAATTCGACTATAAATATTCATTAGAAAGATAAAAAGATTTCCCACATAATGGTATTTTATTTGTAATTTTTAGACATTAAATAATGTAATTTATTTATGACACAACAATGATGCAGTAATTATCTTATTAATAAAATATTGACATAATGGATGTTATAAATACCCAAATAAATATAATTTGAGACTTTTTATGAATTACACTAATTTTCTAGGTTAATATGACATGTTATTATTGATTTAATTAACTTTTTTGGAACTTATAATTCTGTTACGATTTTCATAAAAATCAATTACTAAATAGTGTCAAAATTGACATAAAATAGTTTTTAAAACAAATATTATATTATTAATTGTTATTTTATTCCTAAAAATCTAAGGTTCGGCCAAATGACTTAGATAAGGTTATATATATTAATAATAAACAATTTGGGGTTCGTTTGGCTTCTTATATTAAGTTTATTAACCTTATAGTATAAGAACACAAAAAGACACGGTAAAAGTAAAATTATTTAACTTAATGTTAAATCTAAATGATAAGGTTAAAATAGGAACCTAAACTTGTCTAAATTCTATTGTATGAGAGGATTTCGACCCATACCCACCTTAGCCTCGAAATAAATCAATTTGGAGCTATTTAAAACCGAACTTGGTTTTATAATAAAATAATAGTTTTAGTTATTCCAAAGGTGCCCCTCTCCTCCCTTATAAAAGGGCACCTCCTCCCTCTCTTCCTCACACAACTTTGAGCCTTCAAGCTTGGCCAAACCCTGCCATTTTCTCCTATCCACTTTCCTAGAGACATCCTAGAGGTCCTGGTCTTCTTAAAAGACCAATTTTAGTGCCCTAAAAGGAGGTATCAAAGAAGCACTTCAAAGAAGAGGTAATATCCATTACCGATCCTTTTCAATTTCTTTCTTCTTCAACTTCTTCTTCTTTAGTTTTTTCATTATGAAGTAATAACATCAGTATCACTAATATACTGATATGTTATTATAATTATGAAACAACCCTATTTAACCATCTATCCATCCTACGGAAAATGAAATCACCGCGCGTGCGTATGTACGGAATACCGTCTCCACGCCGTGGTGTAATCTATTTTCCACCACCACCTTACTTGGATGGGTATAATGGTGTAAATAATGACTATATATGACTATTAAAAAGTGATATTGATTCTGAAATAGTATACATACACTCCAATACAATTCCACGATCATAGGAACGATATCATCACTCGTGCGTACGTACGGAATACCGTCTCCACGATGTGATGCGACTCGTTCTACATGATCATCATTAAATAGTAATTATATAAATGAATTGAATGAATAAATATGATATATGTTACACTAATACAATTTTGGATATAAGGTATCTATAACCTTAAAAGAAGAATAAAAATTTATTCGACAAAACATGCATAAGAACAAAAGGCAATAAAGACCCGAGTAACAAGTAACAATGAAATATTACTAATAAGAAGCTAAGAATATGACCATATATGATATAATATCAATATTTATGATTCTGTAATAAGTCAATAACATTATTTAAACCATTATACAGGAGCTTCGGACACGTACAAAGCAAATCGGACCTAAGGTAAGGGGAAATATCACAATCTCATTTTTATCCGAGATTGTTTATACTTTGGTATTTACTGGGGTGTATTTTATCATCCACATCCATGTTCCCTCAATATGTAATATTGTTTCCATCCACTTACAATAGTTTAAATCCAATTTTACACTTCGGTGAGTTTTTAGTAAAGAATATGAAAGGAATATTTTTTCGTTTTTTCGTATGAGGTACTTTTTGACTTTTCCGAAAAAAGTACGAAGAATGTTTTTTTTAACTTATACGGCATGAATGGATTTTTAAAACATTATTTCCAAGAAGCTTCTTTTAAAAGTTTTCAAGTTTATTTTTAATCAACTTCTTTTAGTTTAAAGTCGTATGACATGTTAAGAAAGGAAAAATGTTTTTGAAGAAGAAAGGATATTTTCCTCAAGAATGGAGTTCAAGTATTTTATCAAAATTATTTTCCATATAAGATAATAAAGGGTTCTGTTTTTATCCCTATTATTAAATTGATTTGATCATGTTGTGATGGAATTATTTTTATGAATTTCTTTATCTTATATGAATTGTTTTATGATGTCATGATGTTTAAGATTCCCATTTGTATTACATGGGTTATGCAATGATGTATGATTTATGATTTTTGTGGCACACATAAGAATGGTTTCATTATGAGATGGGTGGGACCTATATCTCCCTCCAATGCATTGGGTAAAGATTTATATCTCATGAGATAGACATGGCTGGAACGGAAGGTTATTTCGGTTCAGTGATACAAGACTGAAACGAGGAGTGAACTCGGTTCATAAATGGACTTTGTCCGCTAAGATAGTCTTGGCAATGAGTCATGACTAACAAGAAATGATTTTCCATGATTATGTGTGCATGCCACAAAGTTTCAAGTTTTATGTTATGATTATGGGGATCTCATTATCACTTCTATGATTTATTAAATGTTAAGATATTATGATCTCTTTTGCAGGTTATGATTTTCAAAAAGATATGATATGATTTTTATTTCCTTTATTTTCCCTTGCTGAGCATTTGAGCTCACCCTTTTTTGTATGTTTTCTTTTCCCCAGGTCAGGAAGATGGATATTAAGTAGAATATGCTAAAAGGGACCCTAGATATGATGAAATAAATGGGAGACACTGTAGAAGATTTATGAAACAGTTGTTTATGTTTCCCAGTTTCTAAAGACACTATACCTATACTGTCCTTTGTGGTTTTGGCATATGTTGTAATAAGTGTGCTTCAGTTTTGAAGTATTAACAATGTATGTAAAGTATGGGTCGTTATAGTTGGTATCAGAGGAAAGGTATAGTCAACCTTTAGAAACTAGGATGCGAAAGCCTTCGTAAGAACCCTAAGGATAATTCTAAGCATAGAACACAATCTTAGTGTTTTAGAAATGGCCATGAATACCCTAGGATAAGACCTTAAGTGTGAAATTTTATTCTTGATTATGTGGTTTTCCTATTATAATTAGTGTTGCTCACACTATTCTTCTTGGTTTTAGTCAATGGCTGGAACCCGGAGGAACCGTGTTAATGCGGAATGCGACGGGCAATGCAATGATTGTCCCCCTGAGCAACCAAACGTTATGGGAGATGGAATGCAAAATCTTGTAGCCATGATCACACAACTTTCTCAAGCTATGAATTATACAGGACTTCCAAATGAGCAAAGGAAGGAGCAACATTCTGTTGAATCCTTCATGAGACAACGTCCACCTTCATTCAGCGGGTCTACTGATCCATTAGTTGCTGAACAATTGATTAGTACTACTGAAAAGATATTTTCAGTTCTTCAATGTTCTGAGCATGATAAAGTCATCTTAGCGGTGTATCGTTTGGAAGGTGATGCTGATCAATGGTGGAATCTTATTAAGAATACGAGGCAAAGAGATGAAATTGAGTCCATGGAATGGGACGAGTTAAAGAACTTATTTTTCAATAAGTACTTCCCTCGTATTCTCCGAACAAAGATGGAGAAAGAGTTTCTCGAACTGAAGCAAAAGGATGATGAATCTGTTGGTACCTATGAAGCAAATTTTACAAGACTTTCAAGGTACGCTTCTGGTATTATTATCCAACCTGAGAGTAAGATCGATCGATTCTTTAGTGGCTTAAAACCAAGTCTTCGAAGGGCCTTATCCATAAGGGACTTCAATAGCTACGAGGAAATCATTCAATGTGCTCTCAAATTTGAGATCGAGATTGGTGTAACCCATCAATCATATGGGTTTGATAAGAAGAGGAAAATGGAATTCAAAGGAAAATCTAAAGAGCACACTAAAAAAAATATGAACTTTCCCTTATGCACAAAGTGTGGAAAGAAACATGGAGGGAGTTGTCTTAAAGGGACAAGTAAATGTTTCAAATGTGGGAAGGAAGGTCATTGGGCATTTGAATGCCACAATGATGGGAAGAAGATGTCTAATGATGCAAACAAAGGAAGGGATGCACAGAATAAACCTACTACACTTAAATGTTTCAAGTGCAAGGAGATGGGGCATTATGCCAATCAATGCCCAAATCCAAGGGTTGATGATGATGGTCGACGTCAACAAACTCTTAAGGCTAAAGACAAAGGAAAGTCACATGCAATTTCTATTAGCGATGTGGAGTACGATAACGATGTGGTGAAAGGTACACTTACCATCCACTCTAAAGTAGAAAATGTTTTATTTGATTTTGGATCCACCCACTCTTTTATTTCTGAAAAATTTTCTAAGGGTATCACCGTATTACCTCAACAATTAGATGTTGAGTTAGCTGTGACAACACCTAATGGAACAACAGTCGCATCAAAAGTTTATAATTCTTCTCCGATTGAAGTTTGTGGGAAAGTGCTTCCTGCAAATCTTGTGATCCTTCCTATAGTGGAATTTGAGGTGATTCTTGGCATGGATTGGCTTTCTCTACATGGAGCTCATATCAATTGCCAAAGAAGGGAAGTCACATTTCATATTCCAGATCAATCTACGATCGTCTATCGATGCAAGGATGAATATAACCTTCCAGTGGAAATTCCTTCAATCTTATGGGTCTTGATTCCACTAAATGAAGGTTATTCATCTCAAATGGTTGGTGAGAAACTCACAATTAAGAATATGCCCATCGTACAGGAGTTTGATGATGTCTTTACAGAGGAATTACTGGGTCTTCCACCAAATCATGAAGTTGAGTTTTCAATATAACTCGTACCGGGTGCTTTGCCTATTTCAAAGACACCTTATAGAATGGCCCCAATTGAGTTGCAGGAATTGAAGAAGAAACTCCAAGAGAATATTGATAAGGGATTCATACTCCCTAGTGCGTCACCTTGGGGAGCACCTGTTCTATTTGTTAAGAAGAAAGATGGATCAATGAGACTCTGCATTGATTATCGAGAACGTAACAAGATCACTATCAAGAACAAATATCCTCTCCCACACATTGATGACTTATTTGACCAACTACGCAGAGCTCAATACTTTTCCAAGATTGATCTTCGTTCAGGGTATCATCAATTAAGGGTCAAAAGGGAGGATATACCAAAGACGGATTTCCGTACAAGGTATGGACACTATGAATTTATAGTGATGCCATTTGGTCTTACTAATTCCCCTGCTATCTTCATGGATCTAATGAATAGAGTCTTTAGAGACTATCTTGATCAATTTGTGGTAGTATTTATAGACGATATTCTTGTCTATTCAAAGAGAAAGGAAGAGCATGAAGATCACTTGAGAATTATATTGAAGACCTTGAGAAAGGAGATGCTTTATGCCAAATTTACCAAATGTGAATTTTGGCTTCAAAAAGTTGCATTTTTGGGTCACATAATCTCAAAAGAGGGGATATCTGTGGATCCAGCAAAAACAGAGGTTATCGAAAGATGGTCGAGACCAACAACAGTAACCGAGATCCGAAGTTTTCTTGGTTTGGCTGGATATTATCGACGTTTTGTAAAAGATTTTTCACGATTATCTAATCCAATCACCAAGTTGACTCGGAAAGGAGTTAAGTTTGTTTGGATAGAGGAATGTGAAGAGAATTTCAAGGAGTTGAAAAGAAGGTTATCCAGTGCACCTGTGCTCACACTGCCTTGTAGTGGAGAAAGGTTTGTGATCTACAGTGATGCATCCAAGAAGGGATTGGGGTGTGTTCTTATGAAAAATGATATGGTGATAGCTTATGCCTCACGACAGTTGAAAATACATGAGCAAAATTACCCAACACATGATTTGGAGTTAGCTGTGGTAATCTTTTCATTAAAGATTTGGAGGCATTATCTTTATGGTGAAAGGTGTGATATTTATACTGATCATAAAAGTTTAAAGTATATTTTCACACAAAAGGAGCTGAATATGCGTCAAAGAAGATGGTTGGAGCTGATTAAGGATTATGACTGCTCAATCCATTACCACCCTGGGAAAGCAAACAAGGTGGAAGATGCATTAAGTCGACAAGACCATGCTAGTTTATCCAAGATGAGGATAAAAAAAGATCCAATATTTATGGATTTACAAAGGATGGATCTTGGAATTATAATGGAAGGGGAAAAATCTTATCTTTCTCAAATGAATGTTCAACCATCTATACATGTGAAGATTAAAGAGGCACAGAAAGAAGATGTAGAGTTAAAAAAGAAGGTGAGAAATGTTCCTGAATTCAACCTTGATTGTGATGGGATAATAAAGTTCAAGAATCGGGTTTGTGTTTCTCCCATCCCTGAATTAAAGAAGGAGCTGCTGGATGAGGCTCATAGTTCTTCATTCTCTATTCATCCTGGAAGCACAAAGATGTATAGGGACCTGAAAGAGTACTTCTGGTAGGATGGCATGAAAAGAGATGTTGCTGAATATGTCTCTCGATGCTTGGTTTGTCAACAAGTTAAAGCTAAGAGATAGAAGTATAAGGGGATGATACAACCATTACCCATACCCGAATGGAAATGGGAAAACATCACTATGGACTTTGTCACAGGACTTCCTAAAACATCCAAAGGCAATAATGCTATCTGGGTCATAGTTGATTGTCTTACAATGTCTGCACACTTCATTGCTATTAGAGAGGATTTCTATCTAGATCAGCTTGCCAGGATATATGTAAAGGAAGTGGTAAGATTGCATGGAGTACCACTTTCTATTATATCTGATCGGGATCTGAGATTTACCTCGAAGTTCTGGCGAAGTCTTTAGCATACTCTAGATACAGAGTTGAGTTTAAGCACTGCTTATCATCCTCAGACAGACGGTCAGTCTGAGAGAACAATTCAAACCCTAGAAGATATGTTGAGAGCTTGCTCTATGGATTTAAAAGGAGGTTGGGATCAACACCTAACTTTGGTGGAATTTTCTTATAATAATAGCTTTCACTCCAGTATTCAGATGGCTCCTTATAAAGCTCTCTATGGAAAGAAATGCAGGACTCCAACTTGTTGGGATGAAGTTGGGGAAATAAAGCTATTAGGACCTGATCTCATTGATGAAATGGAAGAAAAGGTCAGATCTATTCAACAACACATAAGAGCAGCTCAGAGTCGACAGAAAAGTTATGCTGACAACCGAAGAAAAGACCTAGAGTTTGAAGTGGGTGATAAAGTGTTCTTACGAATATCTCCCTGGAAGAAGGTTATGAGATTTGGAAGGAAGGGGAAGTTGAGCCCTAGATATATCGGTCCTTTCGAAATACTGGATCGTGTTGGAAAGGTAGCTTACCGATTGGCGCTTCCACCGAATCTCTCTCAAGTTCACGATGTGTTCCATGTATCTCTCTTGAGAAAGTACATACCTGATCCTTCACAATTACTCAGCTCAGAAGTTGTACCGTTGGAGCAAGATCTTTCTTATGAAGAACAACTGATAGAGATTCTGGATCGTAGTGAAAAAGTCCTATGAAACAAGACCACTCGATTGGTGAAAGTTTTATGGAGGAACCACCAATTAGAAGAAGCTACATGGGAGCTTGAGGATATGATGAGGGAGAGGTATCCTCATCTGTTTGTTACAAAGTGACGAATTTCGAGGGCGAAATTCATTTTAAGGGGGGTAGAATGTAACACCCGAGACTTTTATGTAATATAAATCATCAAAGGAATCTTTTTCTACACACAACACTTGCTTGGCTGGCTTTACACGAAACCGCGACCTTCCTTGATAGCTTGCGTCGTACGCAATACCGAGTTTCACTAAACAACGATATACTATTAAAATATTATTAAAACTAGCCGTTATGAATAGTAATAACCACTTTTTAAAATTTTATAAATTTTATTTTTCAAAATGGACTTCATTTTTGGACTCAGAATATCGAAATTAGCCTAGGGTGAAATTTTGGAATTTTTCTGAAAACTTTCAATTTTTGATGAATAGTGAAACTACTAAGTGGTTGTTAAAAAAATTGAATTTTTCATAAAACTTAATTTTACCGCTTTTGTGAGTGGAATTTTAAAAATCCGAGAGACACGGTTGATGTCAGTGAGTAAAATGTGGTTCAATGAGAAGAAAACAATTTTTTGGTGAATAGTAACTTTTTACTTTTTTTACCACGGTTAAAAGTAAATAGGGTAATTAAGGGTAAAAATGATATTATTATTACCCTAACACATTTCCTAATTATATTGGACAAGTGTAATTCGACCAAAAACAAACTTAGGAATAAAATATGACCATTTAGGCCCACTTGGATTAGATTAGGACATTTATTATTAATTTATTTAAAGAAGGGTTAAAATAGTTAAAATCAAAGTTTAATAACTAAATCATTTTTAATATAGGGTTATACATAAGATAAATTCGACTATAAATATTCATTAGAAAGATAAAACTATTTCCTACATAGTGGTATTTTATTTGTAATTTTTAGACATTAAATAATTTAATTTATTTATGACACAACGATGATGCAGTAATTATCTTATTAATGAAATATTGACATAATTGATGTTATAAATACCCAAATAAATATAATTTGAGACTTTTTATTAATTACACTACTTTTATAGGTTAATATGACATGTTATTATTGATTTAATTAACTTTTTTCGAACTTATCATTCTGTTATGATTTTCACAAAAATCAATTACTAAATAGTGTCAAAATTGACATAAAATAGTTTTTAAAACAAATATTATATTATTAATTTTTATTTTATTCCTAAAAATCTAAGGTTCGGAAAAATGACTTAGATAAGGTTATATATATTAATAATAAACAATTTGGGGTTCTTTTGGCTTCTTATAGTAAGTTTATTAACCTTATAGTATAAGAACACAAAAAGACACGGTAAAAGTAAAATTATTTAACTTAATGTTAAATATAAATGATAAGGTTAAAATAGGAACCTAAACTTGTCTAAATTTTATTGGATGAGAGGATTTAGACCCATACCCACCTTAGCCTAGAAATAAATCAATTTGGAGCTATTTAAAACCGAACTTGGCTTTATAATAAAATAATAGTTTTAGTTATTCCAAAGGTGCCCCTCTCCTCCCTTATAAAAGGGCACCTCCTCCCTCTCTTCCTCACATAGCTTTAAGCATTCAAGATTGGCCAAACCCTGAAATTTTATCCTCTCCACTTCCCTAGATACATCCTAGAGATCCTGGTCTTCTTAAAAGGCCAATTTTAGTGCCCTAAAAGGAGGTCTCAAAGAAGCACTTCAAAGAAGAGGTAATATCCATTACCGATCCTTTCCAATTTCTTTATTCTTCAACTTCTTCTTCTTTAGTTGTTTAATTATGAAGTAATAACATCAGTATCACTCATATACTGATATGTTATTATAATTATGAAACAACCGTATTTAACCATCTATCCATCCTACGGAAAATGAAATCACCGCGCGTGCGTATGTACGGAATACCGTCTCCACGCCGTGGTGTAATCTATTTTCCACCACCACCTTACTTGGATGGGTATAATGGTGTAAATAATGACTATATATGACTATTAAAAAGTTATATTGATTCTTAAATAGTATACATACACTCCAATACAATTCCATGATCATAGGAACAATATCATCACTCGTGCGTACGTACGGAATACCGTCTCCACGTGTGATGCGACTCGTTCTACATGATCATCATTACATAGTAATTATATAAATGAATTGAATGAATAAATATGATATATGTTACACTAATACCATTCTGGATATAAGGTATCTATAAACTTAAAATAATAATAAGAATTTATTCGGCAAAACATGCATAAGAACAAAAGGCAATAAAGACCCGAGTAACAAGTAACAATGAAATATTACTAATAAGAATCTAAGAATATGACCATATATGATATCATATCAATATGTATGATTCTGTAATAAGTCAATAACATTATTTAAACCATTATACAGGAGCTTCGGACACGTACAAAGCAAATCGGACCTAAGGTAAGGGGAAATATCACAATCTCATTTTTATTCGAGATTGTTTATACTTTGGTATTTACTGGGGTGTATTTTATCATCCACATCCATGTTTCCTCAATATGTAATATTGTTTCCATCCACTTACAATAGTTTAAATCCAATTTCACCCTTCGGTGAGTTTTTAGTAAAGAATATGAAAGGAATCTTTTGTTGTTTTTTCATACGAGGTACTTTTTGACTTTTCCGACAAAAGTACGAAGAATGTTTTTTTTAACTTATACAGCATGAATGGTTTTTTAAAACATTATTTCCAAGAAGCTTCCTTTAAAAGTTTTCAAGTTTATTTTTAATCAACTTATTTTAGTTTAAAGTCGTATGACATGTTAAGAAAGGAAAAATGTTTTTGAAGAAGAAAGGATATTTTCCTCAAGAATGGAGTTCAAGTGTTTTATCAAAATTATTTTCCATCTAAGATAATAAAGGGTTCTGTTTTTATACCTATTATTACATTGATTTGATCATGTTGTGATGGAATTATTTTTATGAATTCCTTTATCTTATATGAATTGTTTTATGATGTCATGATGTTTAAGATTCCCATTTGTATTACATGGGTTATGCAATGATGTATGATTTATGATTTTTGTGGCACACATAAGAATGGTTTCATTATGAGATGGGTGGGACCTATATCTCCCTCCAATGCATTGGGTAAAGATTTATATCTCATGAGATAGACATGGCTGGAACGGAAGGTTATTTCGGTTCAGTGATACAGGACTGAAACGAGGAGTGAACTTGGTTCAGAAATGGACTTTGTGCGCTAAGATAGTCTTGGCAATGAGTCATGACTAACAAGAAATGATTTTCCATGATTATGTGTGCATGCCACAAAGTTTCAAGTTTTATGTTATGATTATGGGGATCTCATTATCACTTTTATGATTTATTCCATGTTAAGATGTTATGATCTCTTTTGCAGGTTATGATTTTCAAAAAGATATGATATGATTTTTATTTCCTTTATTTGCCCTTGCTGAGCATTTGAGCTCACCCTTTTTTGTTTGTTTTCTTTTCCCCAGGTCAGGAAGATTGATATTAAGTAGAATATGCTAAAAGGGACCCTAGATATGATGAAATAAATGGGAGACACTGTAGAAGATTTATGAACCAGTTGTTTATGTTTCCCAGTTTCTAAAGACTCTATACCTATACGGTCCTTTATGGTTTTGGCATATGTTGTAATAAGTGTGCTTCAGTTTTGAAGTATTAACAATGTATGTAAAGTATGGGTCGTTATATTTTGTGATGATGTAGAAGTGGGGAGTGATCTCTTATGGGTCTAAGAAGTTATTACCTCACTAACATAACTATTCCACCCAGGACCTAAAACTTGCAATGGTTTTGTTTTCACTAAAGTTGTGGTGACATTACCTCATCGGGGAACGCTTCATGGTCTTTACAAATAACAAGATCTTGAGGTATGTATTCTCCCAGTGAGACTTGAACTTGTGATAGTGAAGGTGGATGGAGTTTCTTTTTGACTAAGACTTTGAAATCTCCTACACATCAGGAAAGGGAAATGTGGTGGCCAATTCCTTGAGTAGGAAGTCACATAAGGATGTGGTTCAGGAGTCATTAGATGCTTGGAAGGTAATGGAGGAGTTCTTAGTGAGTTCCATATCTCCCCCTGTAGATACATATAGGATTCTCCAAGATGTACCTGGGCTTGAGGGGTTAGTTTTGGTGGATCAGAGTGAATCAGGAAGTGGTAGAGTTTGTGGAAAAGTGCCTCGTGTGTCAGTAGGTGAAGGATGAACACCGTGTTCCCGACAGTCTGTTGCATCCCTTAGACGTTCTTGAGTGGAAGTGGGATGACGTCTTGATGGATTTAATCAAAGGACTACCCAGGGATGAGGGAGTCTATGATTCTATCTGGGTAGTGGTGGACCAATTGAAGAAATTGGCTCACTTCTTAGTGGTTAAGGAGTCAAGCGCAGTGGATTCCTTAGCACATAAGTACATAGGTGAAGTTGTGCGGCTACACGAAGTTCCCAGAACCATCATCTCAGATCAGAATAAATGATTTACTTCATGAGTCTGGAAGATATTACAATGTTATTTTGGAACCCATATATTCTTTAGCACTAATTTCCACCCTCAGACGCATGGGAAGATAGAGAAGACCATCCAGATGTTGGAGGATATGTTGTGAGCATGTGTTTTGGACTTAAGAGGATCATGGGTATGACACTTTCCCCTGGTGGAGTTTTCCTAAAATAATATCTATCACTCCACCATTAGCATGGTACTATTCGAAGCCTTGTATGGAAGACCATGTCCTTCACCCGTGTGCTAGACAGAGGTTGCGGAGGTAGGTGTTCCTAGCCCAGAGGCGGTGTAGAGAATGATAAAGAAGGTTCAGCTTGTGCGTGAGAGGATGAAGAAGGCTCAGGACCAACAAAAGTTGTTTTATAGTCATAGGAGGAGACCCATGGAGTTCATGAATGGGGATCACATGTTCTTAATCGTCTATCCTCAGTGTGGACATCAATGGTTTGGCAGGGGGAGTAAGCTTTCTCCCAAGTTCATCGGACCCTTCGAGCTATTGGGATGAGTCAGTGAGGTGTAATATCAGCTAGTGTTACCACCACCATTGGAGTGTATCCACAATTTCTTCCATGTATCTCAACTCCATAGGTATCTACACGATGACTCCCACATCCTCAACCAGGGAGATTTGTATATCGAGGATGATGCGACGTTCGTGGAGTGACTGGTAAGAATCGAGGATTATAAGGAAAATGTGATTCATGGATGGAACATTCCTCTAGTTCATCTATTATGGAGGCATGGTGGCCTCAAGGAGAGTACCTAGGAGTGGGAGGCATAGATGCATTAATTGTAACCAGAGCTATTCTGATTTTTTATCTTTCATTTTCTTTGTGCCTTACTTATGATGTAATGTTTGACCCTACTTACTGCATGATAAGTTGTTTCCTTATTCTCTATTTTGTGTGAAAAGTCTTGACTATGGATAGGGGAGAACCTGATCCATAATCAAGATTAAATAATGTGGATTCAATTAAACCCATGTGGATGATTTAGTTCCACCCAAAGCGGATATTATCTTGACAAGTAGAAAGGATCTCCCTAATCCATGTGTCTAGACGGTTTGACCTTCTTGTGCTTGTGTGGTTTCTTGGGATAGTAGATCCTTAGTGTATCCCCAATTGTTCAGGACATATATATGAGAGATATTTTCCTAGATGTCAAGTTTTTATTCCAGATTTATAACAACTGTAGGGTGGTTTGTCCCTAAGAGGTATCTTACGAGGTGGTTGTTCAGACCCCTCTCTTTTCATTAGGTTTACTCTTGAATTCTAGAGGGTGAGAATAGTTTGATAGGTACATGATGTAATGGATTGGACCCTCCTAGTCCATTAATTTTCCCAATCCTGATGTTTTAGGTATCCTGGGGACCATCAGTGACTCATTAGGGAGTTTTCAAAATTTCAAGTTAAACGAACAGTGACACCGATGGGCGTCAGTGGCATGGATGGGCATCGGTGGCACCGATCAGCCATCAGTGGAACCAATCGGTAGTAGTGCAACACTGGCCAGTTCTAGGGCATCGGTTCCGGGGTGTTAGTGACTCACCCATCAATGATTCATTTCCAACGTCTCCTGAACTTCTCATTTTTGTTCTAGTAATGTCTCTTTTAGCATAAAAGTGTTTTAATACCCCTTTCAAAGTAATTTAAGGACCATAAAAGATATTTTATATCCCCAAATAGTCAGGTAACCCTTTAATTACCAAAATGAGTGGACTTTTTATTAGAGTCACACCCTTTTTCGCATTTTCCAGTCTCTCATGTTTTCTAGTTAGGTCCTCATTACATGTTTTTCTCCGTTTAAAGGCAATCTATCACCTCATAGCTATCTGATGGTATACCTACACTATTTCTAAGGGTAATTATTAAATCTCAATAAATTCCAATGTGTGAAACCACCGATCCATGTGGTCAAGTTGTGATCCATATTTTTAGTAATTCAAAATTGTCTCCTTGATTTTAGGATCTAGCATCTTCTTAAGATGAGATTCTCTCTTCCTTCTTCCTTTTTGTTTCTCTAAGTGCTCCTCAAGACTTCTTCCCAAGAATAATTGTGTGCCTATGCTGGAGTCCTTCCCACTCAGATTTGGAGTTCTTCCGATAAGTCACATCATCCCCTATTCTTGGTGCAATGAGGAAACTTCGATCCTTGATCATCCAGGTAGGGGTTCTTCCTTCGTCTCTCTTTATTGTGCATCATGCGGGGTGGGTATAATGATGTTCCCACTGGACTTAGATGAAACCAACTTTAATGAAGATAATAAACAGACTTTTAAATAATTAAGGGTTGGGGAAGAGGATGATGTTGTCATTTTTTAACTTCATTTTTATGTTGTGAATTGTATGGGATCATTTCCACTAAAAAGTGTGGCTCTTGGTGGTCCTTATTTTGCACTAATGAAGCTCTATTTTCTGGATTCTCATATGATTGAATAACTATAACATGGAAACTGATTAATCACGTAAACTTGGTTGATTAAATGGATTCCCAATGAATAAGAACGGTTGTGTGATCACCCTATTTAACAAAACAGAAAGAAGGAACTTAATGAATGATATTGGCTAAATCTGAAACATTCCTTGCTCTATTCTGATGATATGCATGGTTGTTCTGTTTGATGCTTTGTGGTGTGATGTAGATGGGAATGAAATATCTGGTTGATATATTGTTGGTTTGTGAATATGAGGCCGTGTTGAGATGGAGGTAAATGTTCGAGACCCAGTAATTTGGGGAATGTTTTAGTTCCAGTACTTCGAGGGATCTCTCAGGATCACATTTTGATTTTGTTATTTACAAGAGAACTGGGAGTGAATGATTAAATGCCTGCTTGGATATTTCCTTTCAGTTGTTGTTTTGGATTGTGGTTATGCCTGTTAGTTTCCCGGTAGTGAAGTTATATTTAAATAAAATCACTTGAACATGATAATGAGAATGTTTATAATGGGAAACTATTTTCCATAAATTGGTTGTGCTCTCGTTGTGGTTGTTGTGTACTTGTGCATGTAGGGGTAGCAGTAAGAGTGGTTGAGTGTAGGCTGGTTGTTGGTTTCAGGACCCTTAGGTTGTGATAAGTTCTTTATTACCAATATATATAAAATTTACTTCTTCAATTTCTTATACATACCCCACCCATATTGATCACATCGTGCTGAACACCCCAATTTCATGGGTTGGCCTAGGTGTATGGGGGAAGGTTTGTTTCCCAAGTGTCTTCAGGATGAGGCCCAGATGTCTCAAAGTAGGATGTGTGGTTGTGTTGGACTAGGTGTCTATGGGTAGGAAGTGTGGTTTTGATGGCCCAGGTGTTTGCGGGCGGGATGTGTGGTTGTAGTGGCCCAGGTGTTTGTGGGCGGGATAAACGTACGGTTGGGATGGACCATGTGGTTGTTATTGGGGGTGGAAATGGGGCTGTAATGGGATTTTTTGGGGAGGTCGGATGCATAGGATTTTCTAAATAACTAGTGGGAAAGTGATATAGGGTACCCAAAAATCGATGAAATATTACTATTATTTTACCGAACTTGCGTTATTTGGGGAGTGTTCTTGGTGAGGCTAGGTGGATAGTTTCCCTTACTAGGTGTTTTGGTTACCTTTATTTTTTTATTATAGGGAATTAGATTGTCTCCCCACTTGTGCACATGAGATTATGGCTTCCCTACTGAGTATAATTGTATTCTCACCCTATATATGTAAATCTATTTTCAAGTTTCCAGGAGGACTTTGTGGACCGTGATGGATCTTACTAGCTCGGTGTTGGGAAAATTTTTATTTCAGTTTAGTTTCTATTCTTTGGTATATTTTTTTGGGAGTTTCTCCTTACCTTGTATCAGTTTATTTTGAACATGCATATGGTAATGGACTCTTAGATTTTCCTTTATCTTTAGTCCTTGGTGTTGCTGGGATTTACCATCTTATCTCCCGATATTATTCTATAAAAAGGTTAATGACTTACATTCATGTTATATTCTATACCCTTGGTTTTAGTCACCACTCTGGGACCTACTAAAGGTGGGACTCGGGGGTTATTATCTCTCCTTCACTATGAAGAAGGAAGGGAATGAAATCCAGTTTTCCTTTCCCTCATCTTGGAGAAGGGGGGTCATGAAACACAGTCAGGGGTGACTCATCCTTTTCTTCTAAGTGGTGCCTCCAGACCAGTGTCTCATACTTTGCGAAAAATTTTAATTGGTTAGGCGATGCAACAGTGTTGTGGAAACGGTGTCACTGACAACAGTGTCATTGAAATGGTGTCTGATCCTTTGCAAGAAACGGTTTCACTGGTAGCAGTGTCATTGAAATAGTGTCTGGTCCTTTGCAAAAATTTTGAAACTGGTAGCAAGATACAACTGTGTCATTTTAATGGTGACTCATAGTTTATCAATTTTCAGACTAAACGGTGAGACCATTTTGTCACACCAATGGTGACTATGAGTGCACATTAACATTGAATCATACATTACCAAATATATGCAATATATCTTAAGAAGTAATACTCACATAATGGATTAAGATAAAACATGATCATAATGAAACATTATAGAACAAGATTAGACATTATTTACAAGAGTTAAACATGATTTATGAGCATTAAAACAAGGGGAATCTAGCAGACATGATTATGAATTTTATACTATTTTCTTATATAAAGGTAAGCTTTAGAAATTATAAAATTATTATTTTTGAAGAATGTAGTTTGATTTCCTGTTTGTTTGAAGGATCATCAGTTTACAATTTTAGATCTTTTAGTATTTGGGTATCAATGATCCTAATTGATATTTCGATATAAACAGAATAATAAATGTGTACTATATATAAATACCAACATATTACTAACCTTTAAAGGAAACCATGCTAGATAATTTATGATAATCAGAAGTAAAAAACTCACAGCCACTAATATCTGATTCAACTTTTGGATAGGCCACAACATTTAGGATAATGACACAATCCAGGTTGAGTTAAAATCATTCCACAATGTTTGGAACTATTGAATATAGTTTCCTTTTCAAGACTATCAACATCAATATTTCTTGGGAATCTCTCCATAAACTTTAGAATAGTTTTAGACCATAGATCTTATAAATTGGAATAATTAGTATCCCGATTAACAACTAGATTGAGAAACAAAAATGGAAATTGACACCAAAATTTTAAACAATTGGTTGATGTTGATGGTCCATCCACATTTAGGCAAGTATAGTTTCAATTTCCATTAACATTAGGATTCTTGGCACCCAACAATCATTTATACCTTTTATACATTTCATCACCTAAAAAATTCTACTAAAATGATTATAGAAAGGGAATCTAATCCCTCTCTCTCACTCTCAACATCGTCAACAAATTAAATATTAATAATTAATCAAAAAACAAGAGGTTTGTATTTATCCAATTTCTCTAACGTTGGGCCAAAAATCATATAATCCTACTAAACATATATGCATATATATACCAAACATATATATGGAGGATAATATATATAAAATAATTGTCTAACAATATATTCATATATATAAAAAACATATATATGGAGGACATATATAAATATGGGACCAGGGTTGGAGATATTGGCATATATATGTTATATATATACAATACATAAAAATTGGAATAAAAATTGAAGAAATTGGCATATAGAATGTTCTTTATATGTAGAACATTTATGCAGAACATATATATGTTTTGTATAAATTTACAATTATAAATATGAACATATAGAGATAGGTTCACATTTTCACTTATACATAAATATTCTATATAAATATTCTATACACATATTCTATATACTTATTCAATATACATATTCCATATTCATTTATTTATGTATGCACATAATTTCTATATGCATTAACTGTGTAACACTCATGACTATAGTGAAAATATATAACTTATATATTCTTTTGTTGAATAATATATAACATGTTATTATGATGATACACACACACACAAACACACACACACACACACACACATATATATATATATATAATATTTTAACAAGCCAAAGAAGTGCCGAAAAAATGTTTGAGCGACTGATATTGGAAAAATAAAAAATGTTAATTATTTATTGAATAAATGAAACTTTTTAATTGATACCAGAAGAATGAAACTATGAAACTGGTCCAAATATATAGCTTTTACAAAGAATGTATAATGTAATGGTAATGTTCATAGTGAAAATGTTTTTGATTGATAGATTACAACTGAAAAATAGATACAGTTTAATATAATGAAATATTCATATTTCAAAAATTCAAACTTGGAATAGAATAATTGAAAATTATATTAAATAAATGATACCATTTAAATGAAAATATTTTATTTCCATTCTAAAAAAATGACAGTGTACAAAGAAATTTCTGAAATGTTAGAAACTAAAACAAAAACCTGAGTATTTCTATAACCTAAAATTAAATTCATAGATGAAAATAGATGAACTAAGATAAGAGAATAATTAATTAAAGAAACCATATGACAAGTATAATTAATGAAGTTTATCCCATTTAGAAATATCAATTTTTTACAATCATAATGAATCCCTGTTCAAAGTTTCAAAAGTAATAAAAGCTTCAAACCTTTCCAGGTGATTGTTTTCGACCATAAAAAGATTTATTCATTAAAACTACATAGTCTTCCTTTAATGAAACTATAAAAACCTCTATATGTTTCACACACACACATATATATCCTCCTCAAGATTTATATGAAGAATAGTTTTCTTCACATATAATTTCTCTAAATCAAGATTCTCCAAATCCATAATACCCTAAAGAACTCAAATAGATATATTATTTATAAATGGAGAGAAGAAATTTGTGAGGTCAACACCTAGAACCTGACAGTAGCCTTAAGAAACTAACCATGATTTATATATTTCTCCTTTTACTCTTATAATTCCTTCTTTATTTTTTTCTTCTCTTTCATCATAAAAATATATTCTTTATCAACCTTTAAAACTCTACCTTAACTAATATACTTGTACCAACTTGTATCAAGAGTATTTAATCAAAGTAAATCTCATTCTAGATTAGAGGTATGATTCACATTGGTAAGTGTTCTCACAACACCATCAAACATCCTAACTCTGATGGTTCCAATTCCTAGAATCTTAAAGATTAATTATTTCCCATTAACAAAGCACCTTTTTTCATAATTTCATATGTTAAAAACCTGACCCAATAAGAATACATATAAAAAGTACACGATTAATAGAAAATCCAGTGATCAGATGATTTAGATTCACTATCAAAAATAACTCGGAGTTCCCCATCACTATTATTATCAACCACTACACTGGCTTCAATAGAATTTTCTTCTTTCTTACCTTTCTGATTAAGAGGCCTCTTATTTTTTTTACACATTGAAGAATTAATATTTAATATACCTCTTCTTATTACAGTAATTTAATGTTTTATCTCAGTTTCTATATTTTTTCCTAAACTTTTCAGAAGTAAAATATTTACTTTAACTTTTTCTTCCTATAATAACCAAACTCTCTGCCTAGGATTCAGAACAAAACACAAGCTCGTTTAATTTTTCATTCAAAAATAAAGCCTCAAAATATTCATCAAGAGTATGTGTATCATGAATATAGAGAATTATACCAGTAAAGGTCATATATGAAGGAGGAAAAGAGAATAATAAACTCAATGTCAAATCTTCTTCTTCATATTTCCCCTCCACATTTCCCATATAAGAAAAAATTTCATTAAAATGTTATTAATGATGCTCTATAGATGTACCTTCTAACATCCTATGAGAGTATAATATTTTTTTTATTCGAAATGTTCTGGTAAGAATCATTCTCATAAAGAGATTCTACAATTTCATCCTTAACACAGTAAAAATTTTCTCTTTTAAAACATCCTAAAAAATATGATTTAACAGATGTAGTTGGTTTCATGGGAGAGGTTTATAATCCTTGGATTGGTTTTCCTCCATATTCAAATAATTAGGGATCTTGTTGAATCCCAATAATGTGTCATCTAAATCCATCATCATTATAAATTTCCATATCATAACTAGTAATAATGAAAATCAAGTTTTACAATCCAAAATTTGAAAATTGAACTTAATGGTTGTCATCATGAGAAAGATGACTAAGATTTTGATAAGTAAATCAGATATTAAAAAATCTTCAAATCATATAAACCTTATTAGATCTATGTTTTATTAAACCATGACCTTTGATACCAATTTTTTATGGAAATCATTGAATGAAAAACCATGAAAAATAAAGAAAATAATAAGGTAGAAGACAAAAATTTTAGATGGGAAAAACAAATTGGAAAAAACCATAGGTAAATGTAGTGCTAAATTTAACTTTTATACAGAACTTATACAAAAGGATTTGTTGGGATAACAAATGACATAAATATATAGGAGTTTTTTAAAACAATAATAGAGAGATTTTACCCTCATTAACATTTGAGTTATTCTCAATATTAATGGACATAATAAAGCTACGTTGATTGAATTTGTGGTAGCATGTATGAATAATTAAAAAAGTATTCTGGTCATGACACCAAAAACGCCAATTAGTCTCAAGATACAAAGGGATCATTATTGATATCAATCAAACAAATGATTTTCTATACCTATTTCTACTAGTCTGCATCACATAAAGAATGTGCATTACCATATTTTCACTTTGTAAAAGACATAGAGTGAACATGGAACAAAAATTATTCCAATACTGTATCATTCACTCATACATTATCGATTCATAGATTATATAATAATAAGGTTAATGAACACACCACCTTTCATTCACTTTTCATGGAAGATCATATCACATACCCCTCATCCAAATAGACAAGAACATCAAATGTTCCTTCTAGGTGAATCTGCACACTTTAAAATCTATCTAAATCAAGAGATTAGATGTCATACTCATTATATTAGAGGGAGAATCCCATTTTGGTTAATCTGAAACTGATGGAACGATCGACAACATACCTAACCACCCCCAGATTAGCTAAGTTCATATTTTTATCTCTATAAGTAAGGTATAAAATAATAAAGGTTCTCATGCTAGGTATCTCATGAACCTCAGGTAGTGGTAACCCAAATATAATCCATGAACCCATAGTATACCTGATATATTTTGTATGTAACTTCATGTGTTATACTTAGTAGGTCATCCAATGCATAAAAACACATTTTTATGCCACATGAGCATATTTCATATCACCATACAATAATACTACTCACACTAAACTTGATCATAACCTATAATAATCCATGATGAACATCAACTAGGGACAAGTCAAAGTCATACTTTGAGAGGTCAGTTATCACTACACTACATGAAATGTATATTTATATATACATTTGTGTGAAAAATGTAAAATATTGATAAAATGAATATTTCCTTTCATTTGATATATTTTATATTCTTAAACTCTTTAAAAATACTTAACAAACCCAAAATAAGAACCTGTCTATCATATCATATGTGATAAGTTTTCAGATCAACCTTATATATGCAGTATTTTTAGGGGTTTTGAAAACTCATTACATCTATATGTAATTCCTATCACATATCTATGTAACCATCTGATAAAAAAATCACACTAACTATTTAGTTAGTAATATATTATAAAAACCACATTTGAATAAAAGTGAGGATTAGTAATCATATTCATAACATTTAACTCTTTGAACGTATTAAAAATACTTAACTTTAGAACAATAAATGTTATGATGTCAACTTATTTTGTCTACTTATATTACTCTTTCTAAGTACATCTTCATCATCCTTAGAACCCATTATATCAAACTTTTTCTTGAAATATTTTCATAAACAATGCAACTATTTACATTAATACTTTACCAACACATCCTAAACTATTTTAGGATAAGGTGACATTCTATTCATTATTGTAACTAAATGTAACTCTTTACATTTATCTTTTACATATTATACTAAAACTTGTTGGGATACCAAGGGTGATTCACTATGTATTTTAACTATAATAATAACGATATTGTCTTTATTATAATAATTAAATGTGTAATATCTTGACCTGAACCACTGAGTCTGATCCAGAGTTCTACACAACCTCATGTGCACCTCCCTATATGGAAGATGTTTCTGACTAGCAGCGAGGTTCTGATTCTATCAATGGGGAGACTATACTATCTATATCATATCATAGGATTTAAAATAACAATAAATAAAATAATAAAACATTAGACTTGTAACGACCCAAACTTTTATCAATATAATTTCCCTTCTTATAATTATGTTATATGGTATAAAGCATATACATAGAATATAGATCCTAATAGAAATACCATTCTCAAAAATGAATAATGAAATAAGTGATATATATAAAAATTAAGGATCCTATAACGATGGAATAGTAACTTGACCATTAGAATAGTAATATGACTATTAGGAATAGTAATATGGAAAAAGAATAGTAACCTCACCTATAAAAGTATAAATAAAATTTAGGTATCTTTAAAATGAAAATATGATATAATTATGTCATAGTATAAGTAAATACATGTTTTAAAAATGATAAACTAAGTGTTGTATTTTTTGTAAAATATAAATGAATATTTATAATTTTATAATTAATATAATGATTTAAAATAAAATTTATTCTCATAAAATAGATTCATAAATTAATAATATATATTTTTTATGATTATAAGGTAATTTTATGAGACCTTATTTAATTTTTCAAAGGGTCATAAAATCGATTAAAATATTGAAATCAATATTTTTTGAATAAAGGGTGATTTTAATTAAAAATTAAATTTATCATATTTAGAAAATCATTTTCATAAAATGGTGTCCACTTTTGAATCCAACATTTCAAAAATAGTTAGCGTGAATTTTTTAGATTTTTCTAAAATAGTTGAAATTTTGGGGAATAATGAAATATAGTAATTTACGGTATGTAAACTTTTAAGCCAAATACATGAATATTTATGTCATTCATGATGTAATAAACCAATGGTTCAATCTATCCTAAAATATTTTTTGTATTTATTCATATGAATCATCACTATTTATAGTCTTGAGCCAAAATAATAAAAAAACGAATAAAATAATTAAAAAACACCCATCTCCTCCACTATAAACACCACCCATCACCACCTCTTATCCTCACACATTCCAAGCCTTTAATCTTGTCTAAATTATTCCAAATTACCTTAAAAATACTGTTACCCACTTCTAATATCTTTTGGTATCAATAAAAGACCAAACCCAAGTCTCTTAATGAGGTTCTCAAGGTGAAGAAATTCAAGAGGTGGAATCCTCTTTCGTTCTCTTTTAATTTCTTTTCTTTTATTATTCCCCCATCATACCCCTTATTCACAGAGGCATGATAAATAAAGTTTCATATATATACTATAATTTTATTGAGTTAATGTAATATACATCATTAAAACTATTCTCTCCTCCTTTTATTCTAAAAAAATAAAAACATCATCTGAGATGTGTCAATTCACCGCCTTCATGGATGACGAGTTTTCATTTTATGTTACCACCATAAAGGATAGTCATAAAATAATTTTTATGGTTAAAAAATTAATATTCATGTTATAACTTAATGTTCTATTACTAATTTATAAACATAATATTTAAAAAAATGAAATTATTCTATGATGAATGAAAAAAACTGAAAAAATAAACAAATATCTATCATTAAAATTTTATCTAAAAAATCATCCTCATCTAAAAAAAGATATATAAGACCATTTAAACTTATTTAATTTCATTAATAACATATAATTTCATTTCTGGATAATTATTCTCATTTTATATGAACTTATATACTTGTATACAAGTGATTTGATCATGAAAATCAAGAAAACAAACACTCCCAGAATGATTAAATTAAACTCTATAACTCATAAAAATGGCTATAAATAAACTTAATAAAATTATAATGAATCAAAAAACGTGTATAAGAGGTTATATATTTAATAATTAATTTATATAATTTGATTTTCCACGATATTAAAGTGAATAAATTATTCGGACACAAGGTAAGGGGATTCACGAACCCAATTCATTTTCTTTGGGTTATTCCTCTATCATATAGAATTTTTGTGTGTATATTCCTATAATATTCCTCAAATATAATTTCATTGTCCATACCTTTTATTTTTAGAGATATAAATGTTTCTAATCTAATTTTCTGAAAAATCAAAGTATTTTCCGAAAGAACTCTTCTTTCCAAAAACACATTTTGACTTCTATTGAGTTGTTTATTCTTCACTCAAGAATGATGAATCTTATTCCAAATATTTTTTTACATTTTAATTAAGAAATATTAAGTTTATTTTTTTTATTAAATCCTTTTGAAAACCATTCCTTTATATGGGTTACTTCATGAATTTTATTGATATACGTTCTATGTGGCATGCATGATTATCTAAAAGTTAGGATGTGATGGGTGTTCCCATAATTATATAGTGATCCAATGCATTGTGTAATTTGATGTGTATCATGATATAATGTGTATTATGTGTTTAAATGATTCAATATTTTTTTTAACAATGATGATGTTATTATTATGGACATATGTTATGTGTGAACATGATGATATATTTGTTCACAACTATGTATGATATTTGACCACTAAGATATGATGTTTCATTTTTATGAATTGCCACATTCCATGACTTTATCTAAAGTTTACTCTCATGATTATGATGATGAACCTATGCTTATGTTATGATGATGATGATTATTCTCACCCATTTTATATTAATTTATTTCTTTATCTATCCTATTACTAAGATTTTATCTCACCCCCTTCTTTGATTTATATCCTCAAGTGATTACTTGTACTAAAGAGAATGCAAGGGCCAATAAGAAGATAGAGAATAAGTAATTAAATAATTATTATGTTTTATTATTTAAAAGTTATGTATGATCTTAATTTTACCAAGACACTAAACCTTTGGATCATTGTTTTTGTAACACTATTATGTTTCTTATCATTAAAATAATGTAATAGTTATGTAAGAAAAAGTAGGGTCACTACAATTATCATCATATAACAATTTATTTGATTTGGGAATTAGTATTAGAGAACATTAGTGTAAACTATTAATATGAGACTAAGTATATATTATCCTCCCAGAATATTTTCTAAACATAGGGATCCCATAAGATATAAATTTAGAGTTACTTTCACAAAGAAATACATTATTTATTCATGATTTTTTACTTATGTTTTTTAAAACCTTTTCTATTTTATAAAATAGTGGGAATCAAGAGAAACCAAGACAAAAACTTGTGTGATGGACAATGTAGTGATCGCCTGAATGACTTCCCGAATTCCTTGGGAGGTGGTGTTCAAAATTTCAAGGCAATTCCAACCCAACTATCCCAAGTTATGAATAATAACCTGAACAATTTATAATGTATTACTTGATCTAAGAGGGAGACAATTGATATCGTATATTTTATGTAGAAATTACAACCAACATTTATTGGATATTCTGATCCACTCATCGTAGAACAATGTTTCAACTCAATAGAGAAGATATTTTCTATGCTCCACTATTCTAAGAAGGATAATATGACTCTGGATATTTATCATTTAGATAGAGAGGTCAATCAATGGTGGGTGTTCATTAAGAACAAAAATTTTCAGGATGAAATAGAAGACATGGAGTGGTAAGACTTTAAGAAAATATTTTTTTTATAACTATTTCACTCAAACTCTTTAGACAAAGATGGATAGAGAACTCATAGAGTTGATTCAAAAAAGAAATTGGATATTTCATGTCTTATGAAGAAAATTCCATAAGGCTTGTAAGGTGTACCTTGGGTTTTGTTATCTACAATGATAGAAAAGTAGATAGATTCTTTAGTGGTTTAAAACCACACCATTGAATGGATCTAGTTATATGAGACTTTGGGAGTTATGAAGAAGTGGTACGATGTTCTCTCAAAGTAGAGATGGAGTTCAGAGAATGGTTCCATGGATATGGAGATAAGAAACAAAAAGATGGAGTTTCAATATGGAGGATCTAATGACAAAGGTATAAATAATGTTCAACTCCTCACATGTCAAAAATCTGTGAATATGCATTATGGGAATTTCCTCAAAGGGACAGTGAAACACTTCAAGTATAGGAAAGAAGGACAACAAGCTCATGAATGTTATAGTGACATGAAGGATCCATCCAATATGATTTAATAAAAAAGAGCACCACCCATGGTCAAAGCTTTGACTGTAGGAGGAAAAGGAACCATGAAATCTAGTGCACTAAACCTGGAATCCGTAAGGGTAATCAGCATTAGTAGCCACCAAATCCAAAGGATGAAGGGAATGTTTATGCCATTACTACTGCTGAAGTGGAGAAAGAAAATAAAGTCATACAAGGTAAACTTTTTATTCACTCAATAATGGAAACATTCTTATTTGATTCTAGTTCTATGAATTCCTTTATATCTTTAATTTTTTCTAGAACTATTGAATCGAAGCCTCAATACCTCAAAGTAAAGATATCTATAAAATCACCTAGTGATGTGATCATTTCAACCCATGTTTTGGACTCTTATCCTGTTGATGTAAGTGGAAATATTCTTCCATCAAATCTCTTAATACTTCCCTTGGTGGAATTATACACTATAATGGGCATGGATTGGATCTCGTTATATATATTACACATAACTGTCAAGAAAAATAAATATTTTTTCATATTCAAAACCATCCCATGATCCCATAAAAATTCAAGGAATAATATTAATCTCCTTTATAAAATCCCTAAAAAGTGTGGGTGTTGATGCCTTGTAAAGAAGTATACCTCACTCAAATATTTGAGTCAAGGGAAGGTATCAACCTGGAAGAAATTCCCATTGTGAGGGAATACAATGATGTATTTCTTAATGAGTTACCTGGACTTTCCCCAGATCATGAGGTAGAGTTCTCAATATAACTCATACTGGGAGCTACTCTTATCTCAAAATTCCCTTATAATATGTCCTCGATTGAACTGGAGGAGTTAAAATAGCAGTTTTAAGAGCATTTGGACAAAGGGTTCATATTCCCTAGTGCATCACCTTGGGGTGTACCAGTGAATTTTGTAAAGAAAAAGGATGGATCAATGTGGTTGTGTATCAATTACTGGGAGCTTGATAAAATCACCACAAAGAACAGGTATCCTCTTACAAGGATTGATGACTTGTTCGATCAACTACGAGGAGCTCAATACTTTTCAAAGGTGGACCTTCATTCTGGATATCATTAACTAAATGTGAATAATGAAGATATTAATTACACTACTTTAAGTATAAGGTATGGGCACTATGAGTCTCTAGTTATTCCCTTAAAACTTACTAATTCCTCTAAAAACTTCATGTATTTGATGAATAGAGTCTTCATACACTACCTTAACAAACTTATGGTAGTATTTATCAATGATATTATTATCTATTCCAAGAGAAAGGATGAACATGAAGAACATTTGAGGATTTTACTAGCAACATTAAAGAAGGAGAAACTGTATTCTATATTCATCAAGTGTTACTTTTATATGTATAAAGTCACATTATTGGGACATGTGATCTCAAGTGAGGGAATTTATATGAAACCTTCAAAAACAAAGGCAATTGAGAAATGGCTCCAACCCACTTTTCTAACGGAATCCATAGTTTTCTTGGATTAATGGGGTAATATCGGTGTTTTGTAATAAATTTATCATGATTATATAGCCCACTAACTCTGTTGACAAGGAAATGGTTAAGGTATGTCTTGATGGAAGAATGTGATGAAATATTCAAAGAGATAAAGAAGAGGCTAATCACTACAACTGTACTCACACTACCAATAATTGGAGAAAGTTTTGTGATATTCAGTGATGCTTTAAAGAAATACTTGAGTTGTCTACTAATGAATAATGATAATGTGATATCCTACACCTCATGGTATTTTAATATTCATGAGCAAAACTACCTGATTCATGATTTGGAGTTAGAAGCTATGATCTTCGCCTTGAAGATTTGGTAACACTGCCTTTATGGTGAGAAGTGTGACATATATACCAATCAAAAGAGTTTAAAGTATATATTCAAACATAATTAAATCGGAATGCATCAAAGAAGATTGTTATTTCTAATCAAGGACTATTATTTCTTTATTCACTATCATTTGGGAATGTTGAACAAGGTAGATGTTTCTCTTAGTAGAAAAGAAACAACTACCTTATCCATGATTCAAATTGAGAAACACCCTATCTTCATGGATACAAAAATGATTGATTTGGAAATTATAATCGTAAGGAATACATATTACCTTGACAAAATGATTTCCCATCCATATATCCAAGATAATACCAATGAGGCACAAATGTATGATCTAGATTTATAAAAGAATGTGAATGAAGTAAAGAAAGGAAAGATACATTATTTCCACATCCATGATAACAATGTGATTTGGTTTGGAATGAGGTTATTTATGCCTTCATCACCTAATATAAAGAATGATATATTGTATAATTAAGATAGATCAATATTCTCCTTTACTCCTAGAATTACCAAGATGTATTGTGATCTTCGAGAATAAATCTGGTGGGAGAACATGCAGAAGGATATTGAGGAGTATATCTCAAGGTGATTGATATGTAATCATGTTAAAGTAGAATAACAGAAGTCCCAGGGAATGATTATACCATTTTATACACCCATGTGGAAATGGTAGAATGTCACTAAGTACTTTTTCAATAGTCTCTTAAAGACATCCAAAGGAAACAATGCAATATGGGTTGTAGTGGATCAACTCTCCAAGACTTCCCACTTTATCTCTATTCGATAAGACTTCTCACTTAAAAAAATTTCCAATATATATGTGAAGTAGTTGATAGGGATGCATGGGGTTTTACTTTAGATCATATCTCACCATGATACAAGGTTCACATATAAATTATAGATAAGTATTCAATATGATTTGATTGCTTAATTGAATTTCATTACGTCCAATCACCCTGATCTCCAATCTAAAAGTACTATTCATGTACTCAAAGACATGATAAGAGAATTATCAATGGAATTAAATGGTGTATGGGATCCACATATACCATTGGTTGAATTATTATACAACAAAAGCTCCAGTTGAGTATTTAAATGGCTCTATATGAAGCCCTATATGGGATGTGATGTAGAAATCTAACCTGTTGGGATGAAGTTTTCGAATGAAAGCTAATTGGACCCAATCTTGTGAAATAGATGGAAGAGAAGGTTCAATCCATATAGTAAAATATCAAATCTACTCAGAGTCAGAAAAAGAGCTATGTTGAAAAGTGTCGAAGGGATTTGGAGTTCAATTTTGGAGACAAAGTTTTCCTTCGAATATCACCGTGGAAGAGAGTCATGCGGTTTTGAAAGAAAGGGAAGATTATCTTAAGGTATATTATCCCCTTTAAGATCCTTGATTGTATAAGAGAGGTGGATTATCATCATGCACTTCAACCTAATATGGATCAAGTTCATGATATGTTCCATGTATCTCTCCCAAGGGAGTACATCCCTGACCCCTCACATTTACTAAATTTGGAGGTGGTACAACTAGAAAACACCCTATCATATGAAGAGCAGCCAATGAAGATCTTGGATAACAGACACTAAGTCCTATGCAACAAGACAACTCACCTTGTCAAAGTTTTGTCGAGGAACCATAAGTTTTAGAAAATACATGGGAACTAGAGGAAGCAATGAAGGATAAGTACCCTCGCCTACTTTCACCTTATTTTTTAAAACTAAATTTTGGGGGAAAAATTCAAAAGGGGTATAAATGTAACGACCCAAACTTTTATCAATAGAATTTTTCCTTCTTATAATTATGGTATATGGTATAAATCACATAAATAGTATATATATCCCAATAAAAACATCATTATCATAAATGAATAATGAAATAAGTGATATTTATATAAATTAAGGAAACTTTATTGATGGAATAGTAACCTAACAATTGGAATAATAATATGACCATTAGGAATAGTAATCTGGAAAATAGAATAATAACCTCACCTATGAAACTATAAATAAAATTTAGGTATCTTAAAAATGATAATATGATATAATTATATCATATTATAAGTAAATAAATGTTTTTAAAATGATAAATTAAGTGTTTGAATTTTTATAAAACATAATTGATTATTTACAATTTTATAGATAATGATTTAAAAGAAAATTTATTTTCATAAAACAGATTCATAAATTAATATTTATTTTTGTTATTACTATAATATAATTTTATGAGACCTTATTTAATTTATCAAAGTGTCAAAAAAATTGATTATAATATTAAAATCGGTATTTTTTGAATAAATGATGATATTATTTAAAAATTAAATTTATCATATTTATAAAATAATTTTCATAAATTTGAGATTAGTTTTTAATTATTCAGATAAAATAATGTCCATGGTGAATTTTTGGGTTTTTTTTTCTAAAATAGTTGAAATATTGGTTAATAGTGAAATGTGCTAATTTACGGTATTTAAAATTTTAAGCCAAATACATGAATCTTTATGTTATGCATGATGTATGCACCCAATGGTTCAAAATATCCTGAAAAATTTACTTTATTTAGTCATAGGAATCATCACCATTGATAATATTGAGCCAAAAATAACAAACAAATGAATAAAATAATAAAAAAATACCCCTCTCCTCCACTATAAATACCACCCCACACCACCTCTTCTCTTCACAACTTCTAAGACCTGTATCTTTTCTAAATTCATCCAAATTCACTTTCCAACACTCTTCATCATGTAAAATAGTTTTTTTTCTCAAAAAAATACCAAACCCAAGTGCCTTAAGGTGGTTCACATGGGGAATAAATTCAAGAGGTGAAATCCTCTTTCATTCTCTTTTAATTTATTTTCTTTCCCTCTTTTCTTATCACCTCACCTCCCTTATCTGAAGTGGAATTATAATTTCAGTATCATATTTATTCTATAATTTTTTTGTGTTAATTTAATTTCCATCATTAAACCTCTTATCCTCTCCTTTTACAAAAAAATGAAATCTTTTCCCAAGATGTGTCGATTCACCACCTTCATGGACGACAAGTTTTCATTTTCCATTACTGCCTACAAGGATGGTCATAAAACCATTATTATGATTAAAAAGAATTTTAATATTCATAATATACCTTTTTAAATGTTTTTTAACTAATTTATAACCATAATATTTAATAAAAAAATTATTTCTTGATGAATGGAAAAAACCTCTAAAATAAACTATAGATTTATCCTTAACATTTTATATGATTAATCATCCTTATATAAAATATGATATATAAGACCATTAAAAATTCTATAAGTTCATTAATAACATATAATTTCAATTCATTAGAATTATTATCATTTTACAATAACATCCATACTTGTATACAAGTGAACCGATCATGAAAACCAAGAAAATGAACACTCTCAGAATGATGAAATTGAACTCTATAACTCATAAAAATGGCGAGAAAGGAACTTAATAAAATTGAAATGAATAAAAAAATGTATATATGGTAATATATTTATTAATTAATGAATATAATTTTATTATATAGGATATTAAAGTGAATAAAGCATTCAAACACAAGGTAAGGGGAATCTCGAACCCAATTCATTTTCTTTGGGTTATTTCTCTTTCATTCCAAATTTCAATGTGGGCATTATTTTAACATTACTCAAATAAAATTTCATTTTACTTCCCATTTATATTCTAGGATATACATGTTTCTAATATAATTTTATGAAAAACCCAAAGATTTCCCAAAAGAACACTTATTTCCAAAAACATCTTTTGACTTCTCTTGAGTTGTTTCTTCTTCACTCAAGAATGATAAATCTTATCCAAATATGTTTTTCATTTTTTATTTGGGAACCCTAAGTTTATTCATGGTTGATGAAATAATTATGATACTCATTCCTTTATATGGGTTACTTCATGAATTTTATTAATATTCATTCTATGTGGCATGCATGATTACGTAAATGTTATGATGTGATGAGTGTGACCATAATTATATAGCGCTCAAATTAATTGGGTAATGAGATGTATCTTATGAGATAATGTGTATTATTCATGGACATGATTCTATCATTTTTCACAATTAAGATGTTATGATTATGCATATATTTTATGCGAGAACATGATGCTAGATTTGTTCACAACTATGTGTGGTATTTGACCACTAAGATATGATGATTCATTTTTATGAATTTCCATATTCCATGCCTTTATATAATGTTTTCTCCCATTATTATGATGATGAACCTATGTGTATATTATTATGGTGATGATTATTCTCACCCATGTTATATAGATTCATTTCCATATCTAGCCTCTTACTGGTATTTTAGCACACCCCTTTCTTTGATGTATATCCTTAGGTGATTACTTGTACTAAAGAGAACACAAGGGGAAATAAGATGATAGATATGAAGGAATTACATAATTCTTATGTTTTATTATGTCAAAGTTATTTATGAGACTAGTTTTTGGAAGACATTAAACATTTGGATCCTGGTTTTTGTAACACTATTATGTTTTTTATCTTTAAAATGATATAATAGTTATGTAAGAAAAAGTTGGGTCACTATAAGAATAACCATGTTGAAATAAATAAATGGAAGACAAGTCATGTAGGAAAAACCCCCAATGTGAAGATCCAATCCATATTAATAAAAAAATATAACAAAACAAAATAACTGTGTGGTTCATCAAAGTCTATCTCAGTTTACTTATATCTAAATCCTACTCTAATCAGTACTCCACTAGAGGGCCCTTACCATTCAATGAATCCCTCATGAAATCTACAAGAGAATTCAAATTCCTGATTTGGATGTGAGTATAAGAATCAGTAGGACATCACTATTGTTTCCTCAACCTAATGTGCTCAGGTATAAAAAGTGCATTCCATAATAATGATAAGTGCAGAATAAGAATAAAAATACAATACAAAACCAACCCTCCATGTTCTAACCATGCTATGAAAAACCCTCTACTGTACCTAATTTAGCTCCATACAAAAAGATAATAGAATAATTCAGCAATAACAAACTGGACCTTTTATAATTTCCTCATGGTGTCATGTGAACATGAAACCCGACGACTTTTATCCATCAAGAGGACCATGCCACCCAACACCCTCTAGCTGAGACTATCTGGTAATCACATCAATAGTATATCTTGTAGTGAGTGGAACTTGTAAAATCAAGGAAACCTTGAGTAAATCCTCAACACAACACCATGGATACCTTGTACCTCTACCCTGTACTCAGTTCCATCATCAACATAGTATCAAATCAACACACTTTCCCCTATAAGGGATAAATATGTCATGATGGTATGTATGTAACAAGTAACGCTCACAACAATCAAGGCTTGTTTCACGAGATGACCCATATTAGGGCTCGACCCACAACTACCGCAATTCTGGATCCATAGTATTGGGGTGGCGACAAGTGCCAAAGGCACAACAAACTCAAGAGGCCTTTGCCTAAGAACTTATACGCACAAACGTAGCCAAATAAATGAAAAAGTGATGAGGTAAAGGAAAAAATGAAACAACACTACTATAAATAAACCAAAAATATGAATCAACCTAGAAAAAATACAAGTACATGTGTTTTAATGTAAACTAAAAGGTGGAGGGGAAAAATACACACCCAACCAGAAGAGTTCGATAACCTGACAAAAAGTGAAAAAGTAAAACAGATGAGAGATCCCTGCTTCTAGATCCCAAGATATGACCACCACACGTGGTCCAAGAACCATGTATCCCTAAGCTCCTCTGATGTCGCGATCAACTTGTCCATTTTCTGTAAGAAAACACCAAGTGTGGGAAAATACCAAGCATGGGTGAGTATAAAAATTCTTAGTAGGATTCCCTGAAGGCTCAAGGAATTAGAAAAATATGTACTGAATATGGGAGCAGTAGATAAAATAAGGTACTTTAAAAATAGTACAACTCAACCCAACAAGAGTGAAAGTAAAATCATCCAGACATAGGGAGATCGAAATGGTGAGAAGATGAACTTATCATTGAGTCTTCAATACCTATATTAGGACAATAGACTCTTCCAACCATGAGAATATAGACACAGAAGGAACGTGGCATACCCGATGTGTATTCTCCTCTCCTCAGAGGAGAATAACCAAAACCTAATTAGTGGGTACTAAAATAGGAAATATAAATATATATGCTCAGTTAAGAATCCCAAAAGAGAGATTAAGGGGATCTCCATCTCACAGATCAGCTTAGGAAGAAGAGTCTCTAATAGTTCTAGAAGTAACCACCAACGATTCCCAACATCACACAAGTCTTCCCTGAACACACAAGTCAAAGGAACTCAATCACCCCCACCTTGATAATATCTACTTTGGGCAACACTATATCACCCTCATAGTTTTATGTCACATCACATGGATGTGTCCTTGTGGGGAAAGAGTCCCTCTTACTCATGAGTCCAAAGTAACATTAAAGTACATCTCATCACTAATCCATATCCAGAAAAAGTAAACCCAAAGTATATGACCCACACCCTTATACATCATGGGGATTCCACTATAATAGTCATCATAGAGGACCCATACCCTGATGTGTTAGGGGTATTCCACTCTAATAGTCTTCATAGAGAATCCACACCCTATTGTGTCAGGGGTATTCTACTCTTATAGTAATAATAGCGGACCCACACCCTATTTAGTTAGGGGATTCCACTCTAATAGTCATCATAAATGACCCACACCCCATTGCGTTAGGGGGATTACACTCTTGATCATTGAGGAACCTCACCCTAGTGCATCAGGGGGATTCTACTCGGAAGTAGATAGTAGTGGATCCATGCCCATGCCAATGGGGGATTCCACTCTCATATTATTCATAGAGGACCGAAACCCATGTCAATGGGAGATTCCACTCTAAGTCATAGATAAACTACACTATCCATCCCAATTTGATGGTACCTCACAGAAAGAACCAATATTCCAATGCCTAATCGCTACCATCGACAGACATTGCCTGAATAGGAATCACATCCAAAACATCTTTAATAATATCTCAAAATCTACTAAGAATGGAACCATCACATTCTATGCAGAAAAAAACTCAGGGTAGGCTACTCACGGGCCAAAATCAGAGTTCAAAATAAAAAGATTTTAGAGGTAGAAGATTCTTAGTGGTACACTATGCGTATGGGGACCACATGTATTGAGACCCTACCTCACTGCCTGGACATGTACATAGCTATAATCAGGTACTAAACTGTGATCAAATACCCCTAGGCATGCCAGTGTACTCCCAGAGTACATGAAACCTCTATCCAAAAAGGATGATGAGAATACTATGCTCTTTGTTGATCCAAGGGAAAAAATATGGTTTTACTAACATGCCTCTTCAAAAAGCCCCAGATAACCAAACAGATTACACCATCATGATCCTTGTGAAAAAAGGCATAGGATCGACTATTCATTCGCCCGAATTGGACTCCTGGAGACAAAAATGTATTTCATAGCATTCTTCATGAACTATGCTTCATGTGGACCATGCCTTGATCCTAGAACATCCCATTCAGATCACACTATAGTGATCCTCATGAAAAAACACATGGGATTGGCTATTCATTTGTCCAAAATGGACCCCCAGTGAAAAATCTGCATTTCACCGTAAAACGCCCAAACCGGGCCTCATGGGGCCAACATATTGACTTTGGTTTAAGCAATAAAATTAGTATTAGAATTTCTTCCATAATTACTGGGTCATAAGACCACTGGCGTTGCGTCAATCAGACATCAGACGTAATAGATACGCTCGACACAAGAATTGTCAAATAATAATAATTATATTATTATTATTATTTTAATTGGATGTTTCCATGCCACTGAGCCTTGAGCACAAAAAATAAAGTGCTCAAATTTGCCTCAAAAGACCCTTCTAGAAATCTAGGTTGTGCCATTGTAAACAGTATTCTAATCAGACACTCCATGAAGGAGTTATGCTCAAATTAGCATCTAAAAAATAATAATAATATTATTATTTTTTGGACGTTTTATTGAATGAATCCTCAAGTTAGTAAAAGGAACCCAACGTTGTTCTTAGAGAGACTACACTGAAGATAGGGTCACATCTTGACTAACATCACATGAATTGGATGTCGCACAGGAAAGTTACAGTTGTTTAAAAGTTTTAATGATGATGATAATAATAATAATAATAATAATAATAATATTATTATTATTATTATCATCTTTTTTTTTGAAACCTGTAGGGGGTTCCCACGGCTGACTAGATGCCTCCACCACCATCCCACTCTGGACGCCTCCGTGTGCTGCCATGAAGTGCTCCACCGCCACCTTCGCTTGCTAACTGTCGCACCGCCGCCACCTTTCTGGAGCTGTGCCCTGCCGAACCCGCATGAATGCCACCATTCGTGGACCATAGTAACCACTCAAATGGTTAGAAAATTATTTTAGACCATATCTGGGATCCTCATATCTTAATCACCAGTATGGTGGTCTCCAATCTAAGAATCGTTGGTGTTTTGACATGACGAAAAGTTTGTGGATCTTCTGCTCTCTGTTGCGCCTACTCAAGTTCCCAAAAGTTTAATCTGAGAATAGATCAACAATCCTTATGTCGGGAGATTCACAGATAAGTGTCTTTCTCCAAGATCGGAGGTCGTTTGAGTTGGGAGAAAAATTATCATCAAAGAATGATGAAGAACATGAAGAATGGGTGATCCTAAATCAAAATTGATGATGGTCATTGTTAGTTTGGCCATCAACAAAGGACTCAAAAGCAGCGAATTCCAATAGAAATCAAAATAAACATCAAAGGATTCAATCGTGGAGCTATAGAATCCGAAATAGAAATCCTACCTCAATTTTGGATCTTTCATTGTGTTCTCTACACTCTTATCTACTAGCACCTTCATTTTGTTCATGATCTGATGATGTTCAGACGTCGAGTCGCTATTGGAAGAAGATGGACATAGATCCCTCGTCTACAAGATAAATGATTCAACCCTTGCTCAATTATCTAAAATCCTATTTATAGGAAACTATAAGCAGTCACAGAATCTAAACCTCCCATGAAATCTCACCTGAGGTTGCCCCTAGGGTAAACACCACGCTACGAACTCAATAACGCTCTCATATTTCCAATCTAAATCCCTATTCAGAATTTATCAGGAGTAACATCCAAATAAAATAATAATATTATTTTATTTTATTTACTATTACATCCTCGATATATTTTTCCACATAAGGTCTACGCCCAATAATGTTATACACCACTTAGGGTAAATGGTATGATCTGAACTGAACTGTGGCCTTGTTTTTTTGATTCAAGTAATCGTTTGATAGATATCCCGTTTCTATCGCATGAATAGTATAAAAATACTTTATATTTTTATAAAATTTATTCCAGGAAAACAGGGTCTCAGAATTTCACGTTGTCTCAGATCCTAATTTTGGATATATATATATATATATTCAAAAGTCTTAAAAGGGAAAAAATGGGTCTCTAAATCGTTACCTAATTCAAGATTTTCATCCCTGAATAGAAAAACTAGGGAACAAAACTTGGGATACTATGCTCACACCTGGCTCTCCCACTCCCAGAAACTCTCTTACACATTTTTGTGCTTCCAGATCTTGCAAACCATGGGGATGGGCCATCATAATAAGGTTCTCTCCCATCGATGATGTTCTTAAGAAAACATGCACACATCTCCTCAGCTGTGTCACGTGGAAAACATCATGCACACATTATAACTATAGGGGTAGGTCATGGAGGTAAACAACCTTGCTAACCCTCAACATGATCTTGAATGGCCTGAAGGACCTTAGGGGTGACTTGCCTCCCTGGCCGAAAACCAACACGCAATCCCATAACATATCCTCCAACACCTAGATAGCACACTCAGTCTGCCTATCGATTTGGGGGTGGAAGGTTGTACTCATCCGTGACTGGGTCCCGAACACCTCCTACAAGCCTCTCTATGATAGTGATGTAAGCCGCATGCCATGATCAAAGACAAACAACAAGGGTACCCTATGAAGGTGGATGATCTCTCATATGTAAAACTACCCCAAGGTATCCACCAAACTCTTCCGCCCAAGAAAGGGAGTGCGTCGACCCGTGAGTAAGTATACTATTTCCCAGATGGCATCATGATCATTCACTATGCATGGAAGCCCTGTGTCTAAGTTCATGGATATGCTATCCAAACTCTACTATGGGATTTCAATTAGTTTCACAACCTACCAGAACATAGTTCACAACCTTCTCCTAGTGATAGGTGAGGCATCATGAGACGAACTCAGCTATGCTTCATCTCATGTCGGACCCCAAAAAATATCATTGAAGATCCTTGTACACCTTTCCCACACTGGGAAGTACAACTAACAAAGAAGTGTGGAACTATTACATCAAACTAGGGTCACTTTTATCCCTGGATTAAGCTCTTCTGATTTTCTCCTTCAGAATATCCATTTGGTGCATCACCTATGGATATCTGAGTCACACAAGATCTCATAGTTGGTGTCTTATAATTTGGACTCTTTCATACGCTCGAGAAGTGAAGGATTTGACAATATTTACTAAAAAAAATTTATCCTTATGCTCCACTAGTGTCAAATTCCGGGAAGATAACTTCTCTGAAACTTCCCACACTAGAAAATCCTAGGACTCCTTGCTAAGAAAATCTAATACAACACTTCCCTTTCCTAGGGTATAGAATCTCAAATTCTTAGTCCTGTAGAAATTTCAACCAGAATCGCCCCCTCAGGTTATAGTCCCTCTAGGTGAAAACATGCCTGAGATTCTGGTAGTCTGAGTAAACCACAATGTGTTCTCCCAGGAGGTAGAGACTCCACATTCTCTAAGAGAAGATTACTACTGATGGAACTAGGTCATGAGCCATGTAGTCATTTTCATGGGGTCTCCATCACCTCAACCTTTACTTGATAAATGATGTATCAAGGTTGACATTGAGCATGCAAAGGTACCAACAAACAAGGTAGGTGAGTAAACTCATCTAACCATAAAAGGCTAGACATGGAAATCACATGGCTTACCCCATGCATATTTTCCCCTCTTGGAAGGAGAGTAACCCCAAACCAGACACTTTGATGTACCCACTAGTGTCATTCCAAGTAAAAGGAGGTCAAGTAGAAAAAATCCATTGGTGATGCCAGGACTTTCTCTGACATTCCACTACACAACCCTGCCATGAACACACAAGTCAAAGGGACTCATATATCACACATCAATACTATCATCTTTAGGCAACACCGACTCACTCTCATGGTTTTTATCGCATCAAAAAAATGTGACTCGGTGGGGGAAGGACCCCTCTTCCTTGTGAATTAAAAGAGAATTCAAACAAAAATGACACAAGGTTATATTGATGCCCCGCATCACCTCAGTAAAACCTCAAGAAAGAATTAGTGAGAAAAGAGTAATTATTATCATCTTGCGTACAACAGGATCGTAGACATACATAACATGTAGCTGCCCATGGCCCTGGCTGCCATCTCCCTCAGCCTGATTTGGGATGCCTGGTGGTGGTGGAAGGATTTCACAACATCTTCCACCAACCAAAACCCCTTTTTCTCCTCTTCCAGCACCGTCTCCCTAGGGAACACCCTATCCCTGCCTGAGAGATCCCTCATTACAGCGTCGTCTCTACCATAGAGGTTCATTTACTATATTCTTGGAAGCTCAGAAGCATATGGTCAAAGCTCTGCCATCTACTAGAGAGATGAACCAACCTGATATCATTTCTCTAAACTCTTATTTATAAGAAACAACTAGCAGTTTCATAATCTGAACCTCCTGCACCCTATCACCAATGGTAACCCCTAGGGTAAATGCTGCTCTACGAACTCAACGACGCTCTCAAATTTTCAATATGAATCCCCGTTGAGAAGTTGTCTAGTGTAGCATACAAATAAAATAATATTATTTAATTATTTTATTTATGGTTACATCCTCACTAGATTCTTCTATAGAAGGTCTGCACCTGCAGAAGTTATACCCCACCTAGGGTAAACGACACACTACGTAATCAACTGTGGCCTCAGTTTTCTGATCCGAGCAACCGTTTGAGATATTTCTCATTTTTATCATGTGAATTGTATAAAAATACTTAATATTTTTATAGAATTTATTCAAGGCACACTGTTCCTTAGAATCACAAATTGTCTCCACGCCTAGTTCTATAATTATATGTAGAAATATTCCAAAGTCTTACAAGGGAAAAACCGGGTCTCTACATCATTATAACACACATATGAGGTGATCACACAAATAGGCATAACATATCATCATGATTATATAGCAGCACACATAACATCATGTTATCAAAATTAAACATGGAAATAATCAACACTAATATCACTCATGGAATCAAAATATCTCAATGGGCCTCATAGGATACAAAAACATCCACTTGTTATCACATTCAAACATGATCATCAAAATGAAAACAAATATATTCATCATGGAAACAAGAGTAATCACAATCCCAATAAGATAAATATCTTTCTACATTATGTGCAATGATGTTATGACAATAAGGGTTTCTAACTGAGTCTAAGTGTGCTACTGAATCCTAGAATCATTCCCATTTTGACATGATTTAGAATTATCATCATCTTTCATATTCTAAATGTGAAAACATGATTAAATTTAATTTGAACAAATAACCTCACTGAATTTGAAATAAAAATAATGATTTAGTTTATGATTGTCGAGACGAACCCAACAACACTGACAACACATCAATCTGATTAGTATCAGTGAAGATATCGAAGAGAGAAGTTTGGAATAATAATAATAAAATCAAATAAATAATAGATATGGTCAGATAAAGGGAAAGTGAGACATGTGGTAGGAATAGAGGTGTGATATACCTTATGCACTGTGCACTACTCCCATTTTCATTTGATATTTTTTCCTATCATTTATTTAATATCATTTTATACAATTATTACATTTAATATTTTTTATCTCTCCAACTTAAGTCCATCCACCACACCACACCACATAATTGTGTATGTGTTTTTCAACTCATTATAAAACACATTTAGTCATTCTTTAAAGGTATTTTAAAAGTCATCCATATATATATATATATATTCCCATTATATATATATATGAATTATACACACACACACACCGGCATATATATACATACACCTGTGTGTGTGTGTAACCCATAAATGTACACATTATATATATATGTATGAATTCATGTATACACCCACACATATTTATATATACATATAAATTAAATCCACACACACACACATATATATACATATTTTAATTTTATAACACACACACACATTATTTGTCCAATTTAATAATAATAATAAAAATTTTCATTATTAAATATCAGGCAACATCTCCAACATAAAATTCAAAATATACCATTAAAATTTAACAATATTAATTAAATAATTAACAATCATACACACTAACATTTATTTATTACAAGTAATAATATCACTATTGTTACCTAACCTTCTAATAAATATTCACATATGGTGAAACTTCACTCATCAATTATGCGAATTCAACATTCTTTAATTACACGTGTTTATTCCCATTATTTTTCTACATAAATAATAACAACAATAAAATTATTATTATTATTATTATTATTATTTTTATTGTTATTTTTAACCGCCTAAAAATATTCAAATACAAAACAATTTTATAAATTCATAAAAATAAAAATAATTTGATAAATTACTTTGTAGTTATATATTCTTTTTCATCAAATTTATTAAATTGAAAAAGAGTATCACATTACTCTTATGTGTGATTTTACCAAACAATCAACATGAAAAAGAGTTATATCATTCTTAGGGAAAAACATACTTCAAATTTAATTTCAGTCTCAGATTTCCCATTTGAGACACCATTCAGTAGATATTCCACTATTTTAGAAAAACATTGGGCATGTGATATAATATGTTTCATATTTTTATTATATCAACATCAAGGCTCGACAAGCCATAGAATTCCATATTGACTCCGTGTATAACTCTGAAAATATTTCACAGAATATTCCAAAGTGTTACACAACAAAAAAAGATTCATTATATTTACAAGGATTTTAACTTTATGTAAAGGAATAATAAACACAAGTATTGAAAATTTAAATTTTCACATAATAATACTTTTAATTTATTAACATAACAGGGTTCATGGATCAGTTAAAATTGATAATATTACTATTTTACACTTCTAATTACTTCTCATCCCTAATAAATATCTCTTGCAGTCTTATTCGAACAACTCGGGATATTGAGCTCGAACATCAGACTCCCACTCCCACATCTACGTGGTGGAATCTCTCAAACAAGTATAATATTAGTAACACAAATAGACCTTATCCATTCTACGGGGTCACACAAATTTTTTTAAGAGTCTTCCCTCAACCCAAGGTATACCCATCCTAGCATTAAACTCAATCTCCATCCCTTCATATTAGTCACAGTAAACATATATATACTTACACAACATAATGCTCAGTTAAACTAATTAATTCCAAAAATATAGCAACCCATACTTTTCATATATAGATATTACATCTAAGTAGATGAATATTGTATACATAACATATGTATCCATTCCAGAACCAAATAATTCTAGTATCTTTGGAAACTTGGAAATATAAAAAGTTAGTTTATAATAGTTATATATTTTCTCCCACTTAGATCATCACAATAATCATCCTTATAAGACATATCATACATTAAACAATTTTTCATAACCTGGGAAAGGGAACATAAGAAAGGGTGAACTCTGATACTCAGTAAGGGTAGAAAAGGGAGATAAAAATTGTCATATAAGAATAACATGAGAGAAATAGTATGAGAACATGATATTAACATTTTAAAACCATAACCTACACATCATAGATCATAATATTGATTCACTACATAAATATTGGTAGTTTATGAGACATGAATCATAAAGGAATCCAAGAACATGATCTATGATATCATAATATCGGAATAATACATGGATTTTTGGCGTATATATATAAGTATAGAAAATCATTTCCTTAGTAGTAAAGTCTCTTTTACAAGACTATAATAGTATAATGGGTTCACTACCCAAACCATTATAGTATTCAAGGGTCACTCCCATGACTATCATAGTGGAAAAAGTCCCTTACTAGACTATATTCACTCCTCATTCTAGTACTACTTATCTCATGAGATATCAATATTTACCTAGTTAATTGAAGAGAGATATAGGTCCCACTTATCACATAATAAAAACCATAAATATTTGTTCCAAAATATCATAAACCATTAATTATATCAAAACTCATGAGAATAAATGGGTTTCATAAACATTTCTTCATAGCATACCCTATAGAAAAGGAATGAGTTTCATAAACCTCATGACATCCTAAAAATAAACCATATAGGGAAAGAATAAGGATGTAATCCTTGCATTATATTCCCAGTAAATCATAAGAAACATTGAATTTTTTTTCCTTTGATGAATCAAAATATCATTAAAATATTCTTAAGGTAAATAACTTATCCATTACAAATCACTTATTCAAAATCCAAAAATTTCCAAAAAATTATGGTAAATTATTTCTTTGAAAATAAAAATGGGAGAATGTAAATTAATCTTAAAAACATTGATTAGTCATGGGAGTATTAAATTATGTTTATGCGGTATAAGTTAAAAAAATATTCCTTCTATACTTTTTTTAGAAAAGTTAAAAAGAATCACCTTTGGAAATCAAAAACATGATTCCATTAAAACCATTTCGTAAAAATTTAAAAAAAAGTGTAAAAATGATTTTAGAAAATAATATGAGAATATTAAAAACCACATTTAAAACATTTTTAGAAAATATGTGTATGGAATAACAAGGTTTTTCAACTAAAGACATAAATGAAGTTGATTTTCCTTAAAAACATATTTTCAGTCTCTTGAGTACATAAGGTGAATAAAATGAAAGGAAAATAATAAATTTTCAATAAATATACATACAATAATAAAATTCATGAGTATATTGATAGTTTGATAATAATATTTTATCATCATCACATAATCATATAAAATCTTGATAAACAATGAGATTATAACATAAAACCCCTTACCTCAGGTTTAAATTCCTTAGTAAATTTTCAAACCTCCTATATAATAAATATATTTTTATTATAAATCACATTCTATAACCATAATAATATATATTAAACCATATTAAATATACTTTTTACATTTTATTACCTTTTATTACCAATTCATTTTATAATCACTATTCTTAGTGCTAATTTCTTCTTTTTTCATATAAGTTTTGGTTGGTAGTTTTGGTCCTTGTACTATGTTCATAGTTCCTTTATCTCTAGAATTTTAATAATGGTATAATTATTATATATATTTATATTCATCCCTAAAAGTTAGGGTTAGAAAAATGAATTACATCGTTCATGGAGATGGTAATTCGTACGTACACATGAATGTTGTTTTCATTTTTGAAAAGATAGAACAAAAGAAAGGTAACTATGAATTCAAATTTACAAGGTAATTATCATATCATATAAATATATAATATTTATAAAACTTTTTCTCATTAACATCCATGTAAAATATAAATTAAAAATTAATCACATTGTTTCATCGAGGTGATAGTCCACACGTACACACAAATGACGTTATTGTTTCCCAAAACATTGTATGGTAAGAATATATACAAGATATTATCATTAAAAAAGTATAATTTTTTTTCATAAATATCATATATAATTACTAAACCCATCACAATAAACATCCATAAAATATATGTGATGAAAAATAAATTGTATCGCTATGTGGTGACAGTAAACCATATGTACGCATGAGCAATATATTCATTTATCATTTGATGGGAAAGAGTGTGTATAATGGTATTTTCATAATCATAATAAAATTTAATTATACATATTATACTAAATTTATTATTTTATGAAGAATATAACATATTTATAGGAGGTAAAATAAAATTTTAAAAGAAAGTGATTGGTTAGGGAGATTACCTCTTCTTTGAAATGACTCACTTAGATCTCCTCTAAAGAGATCTAGGGGTAGTCCTTTAGGAATAAAAAAACTCTAGAATGTGTATATGGAAGTTTATAATATAAAATTTATAATTTTTGTCGATCTAGAAGACTCAAAGTGGTGTGAAGAAGAAAAAGAATGGGTTCCCTTTTATAATTTAGGGGAGGGGTACTCTTAGAATTTATAGAAATATTAAATTAATATAAATTAATTTTGATGTAAAAAATACTCAAACTTGATAATATTATAATATAATATAATTATTATTCACAATAATCCCATATAATAAAATTTGGATAAGTTTGGATCACATTTTTATCCTTATATTTTAGTTTTAACGCCCTATTAACCCCTTTGACAATTACTGTAATATCAACATTTTCTACACTTTAAGGATTGATAGTGTTTCTATAAAATGAAAAACGAACATAAATTTACCATGGTTAGTGTTAAAACCCATATCTCATTAATTTGGCCAAATATAATATTTTTATATATTTTATATCATTTAATAAAATATTATTTATTATAAAATATTCTTAATGTCATTTTTAACACTATTCAGTTAATTTGACTTTAAACACATAAAGAAAAATAAAAAATTTGAATATAATAATTTAAAAACACCCTAATATGTCATATATATTTATAAAATTTATTTGAAACATTTACTCAATCAAATTATATCACTTATTATATTTTAAAAGACAATTATTATATTTTTATTAAATGGAGAAATATTTCATCGGTGTTGAGTATGAAATTATGGTCATTTTATAATTAATAAAATTTTAAAAAAATTATATTAGGAAAATAATTTCATTAATATCAAAATTGATACTTATATTCATTCATAACTTGTTTTTTTCATTATGGACACATAGGATATTTTAAAAACAAAGAGAGTGGCATTTTGTAACTTTATTTGATTTAAATATTATATAGGGAATTTTTATGGAAAAATGTCCATTAAAATAATAAATTTAAATCCTAAGGTGATAAAAGTGTAATTAAATTCATACAATAATAATTATTATGAAACATTATGACCTTACCACTTATTTTTAACCAAGACTAACCTAGTTTACCCTTGACAATTGTGATAAATTTTACCACAATTAATATTCATATTGAAAAAAATAAAATTGGTCGATTTACTAAATTAAATAAATGCGATTATAAATATATAAGTAATTTTATCTAATTAAATACCTATAAATTGATGAAATTGATTTTAAATTAAGTTTGAAAAATGTGACGAGAACTTATTTTTAGAAAAAACATTTTAAATATAAAACAAAATTTATTAGTGTCCTATACATAATAAAAAAATTAGATAAATATTAAAACATTTTATTGAATATAAAATATTTAAATTATATTAAAATAATTCACTAATAGTGATCAATTTAATTTATTAGTATAAAAATACATGGGACACATAAAAATAGTTTTTGAGAAAAACATCTTCTTTATTATCAAATATATTTTATTTTCATTTCTAATTAATTTATAACCAATGAATTAAGTTTAAATAAATTTGTAAACCATAAATATTCAAAATTTATTTTGTCCAATTTATACCCTCAAATCCAATTTCTAGGTGATAATAATATTTAAATAGTATATTGTGGTTCATCTAAGTGTTGTGTAATGAAATCTATCAAAAAATTGAATTTATTTGAAAAAATATATTTATTAAAATATTAGGGTGTTAAATTAAACCTCCATTAAAATAATTTTACTTGAAAAAATTTGTTACTATGATACAAATAAATAATAATACTTCTTCCTCGTTATATCATCAGGTTCCCATATAGCTTCCTCAAATTGGTGGTTTAGCCAAAATACTTTGACTACGTGAGTGGTCTTGTTTCATAGTAATTTCTCTATACGGTTTATAATCTCTACTGATTTTTCCTTATAATAAAGATCATGATCCATTGGTATGACCTATGAGTTCAGTACATGTTAAAGATCAGGTATGTACTTCCTTAGAAGAGATATATGGGACACATCATGAAATTAAGAGAGATTTGGAGGGATATCTGATCAATAAGATACCTTCCCAATAAGATAAATAATTTCAAAAGGACTGATATACCTAGGGATTATTGTTCTCTTACTTCCAAATAGCATCAACCCCTTCTAGGGATATATTCATAAGAATACCTTATCACCAACTTCAAACTCTAGATCTTTCCTGTGATTTTCAGTATAACTTTTTTGTCAACTCTAAGCTAATCTTATGTGTTATTGAACGGTTTTAACCTTCTCTGCCATTTACTCATATATTTTAGGTGAAAATATATTTCTTTATATATCTTTATTCCATTACATTGTATTTATGAACTTCCTACCATATAGGGCCTCATATGGATCCATATAAATGCTAGATTGAAAGATATTGTTGTAAGAAAATCTCACCAAAAGGAAGGTGTTGATCCCAAATGCATTTAAAATCCATAGAGAAAGGTCGCAACATGCCCTCTAAATTTTTAATGGTTATATGAAACTAACAATTTTTTAGAGGATGATAATCAATTTTGAAACTTAACTCAATATCTAGATCTAGATGAATACCTCTCCAAAACTTCAAGGTAAACCTCATATCCTAATCAGAAACAATTAATTGTGGTACACCATGAAATCTTACTACTTTATTAATGTATTATTGAAGAAGTTTACCAAGAGGTAAATCTTATCTAATGGAAATAAAGTGTTCTAACTTTGTAATTTGATTGACTAAAACCCATATAGCATTATACCCATTAGATATTTTGGGGAGTCCGATTACAAAATCCATGGTGATGTTTTCCCATTCCCATTCTAGTATGGGTAATGGTTGTAACATACCCATAGATTTTTCTCTCTTAAACATAACTTTTTGGAATACCAATCACTGATAAACATGATCTATAATATATCACTTCATTCTATCTCACCAAAAATAATCTTTTAAATATCTATACATCCTTGTACATCTAGGATTAATAGAGAAAGAAAGAACTATGAGCTTCATGCAACAAAACCTTTTTCAAATATGATACCAAAGGGACACATATATGGTTCCTAAATCTTATTAATCCATCAAAATAAAGGTTTAACTTAGGATTATTTATCACCTTATTTTTTATATCAACATCTTCCTTCTGTGCCTCTTCAATCTTCACTAGGTTAGATAGTTGAACACTCATTTGAGAAAGATAATATTTCTTCCCTTGCATCAAGATTTCAAGATCCATCCATTTAATGTACATAAATATAAGATCATTTGTGATCCTAATCATTGATAAGCTAACATGATACTTTTGAATCAGACCATCTTCCACCTTGTTTACTTTCTTAGGGTGGTTATGTATTGAGAAGTCATAATCTATAATCAGACCCAACCATAATCTTTGTGTAATGTTCAACTATTATTGAGTGAAAATATAATTTAAACTTTGGTGATCAATATATCTATCACATATTTCTCCATAGTGATAATTCCTTCTCATCTTTAATACAAAAATTACTACAACTAACTCCAAATAACGAGTTTCATAATTTTGATCACGGACCTTAAATTGTTGTGAGGCATAATCTATATCCATTATGCATGAGGGAACATTATAGTACCCTATTTTATGCATCAATATATATTATAAACCCTTCTCCACTATAGGGTAGTTTAAATATAGGTGCATTGACCAGACTTCTCTTTAGTTCCTTAAAACATTACTCACATTCATCCAACCAATGGTACTTGGCCCCCATCTGAGTTAACTTGTTGAGTAGATTTAATTATCATGAAAAATTATCCACAAAGAACCGATAATATCCATCCAAACCAAGAAAACTATGGATATCAGTCATAAGGGCTGGTATGATCCTATGTTCAATAACTTCTATCTTTAAAGGGTATACTCATATATGCTCACATGAGATTATATGATCCATGAATGAAACTTTCTGAAGCCAAAATTCATATTTGTTAAATTTTTCATAAAGATTCCCCTTAATCAGTTTATTTATTACAATACTAAAGTGATATTAATTATTTTAATTTATCTTTGAAAATATAATAATATAATCTAAAAAGACTACCAAAAACTAATCAAGGTATTCTCTAAATACTCTGTTCATTGAATCCATAAAGATAGATGGTGTATTAGTTAGACTAAATGGCATCGCTATAAATTAATAGTGTCTATACCTTGTATGAAATATTTTCTTGGGTTTATCCTCCATATTGACCCTCAATTGATGTTATCTAGAATTAATATCAATCTTGGAAAATTATTGAGATCCATACAGTTTATCAAACATGACATCAATACGGGGTAGATGATACTTGTTCTTTATAGTGATCTTGTTAAGTTATAGAAAATTAATGCAGTGACTCATTGATCCATCTTTCTTTTTAACAAAAAATAGGTGTTCCCTAAGGTGATAAACTTGTAAAAATGAATCCCTTTTCAATATTATTTTAGATTTTCTTCTTCAATTATTACAAATAAATAAGAGATATTCTATATGGAGTCTTTGAATTTTTTTAGCACCATGTATGATTTCAATTGAAAACTGAACTTCATGATTATGTGTAAGACCAAGAAATTATTCTATAAAGACATAAATAAACTCCCACACAATAGGCACATCATAGATAATGAGTTTCTCCCCAACCATATAAGATAAAATCCTCTTTTGAATAGGAATCATGACCCCTATGATAGATGTAATCTCCATAGAAATTTCATTTTATTCATCACAATAAATGAAAATAAAAGGATAGTTTGGAATATAAAACATAACTTCCATTACTGGTAATTTATGTGGGATTAGTAGTTCTAGAGTTAATGGTATGGGTACGTTTCACCATGTCGTTATCATACCCATCTTAAAAAAAAGTGAGCGCATGATATTTTTCTTTTGTCTCTAGGATTAAGAGGTTATTGAAATCGATTATCATCATTATCCTTCATATTTGGGAACTAGTTAGCATAATTACCATACTCCGTGCATTTAAAACCCAAGAATGTGGGTGGTTCATTTTTTGTTTCTTTCTATCTATTCACATCATTATCTAACTTCTTCTCATCACTTTAGAATTCAATTACTTGATGGCCTTATTTTCCACACTTGAAAATTTTACCAGTTCCATTAAAAAAATTACCCCCATGTTTCCATCCACATTTTGACCATAAAGTGAAGCTCATATCCTTCTCTACATGGTTTTTATAGTTTCTTTTGAATTACATTTTTCTTTTCTTGTCAATACCATGAGATTGATGGGTATATCCAATATCCATATCCACCTTGATAGCATATAAAACAATTTCCTCATAGATACTGAAGTTAATTATGGATAATTACCTTTACATACATGGTTTAAATCCAATTAATAATCAATCAAACATATTATTTGGTTGGAGGATAATAAAAGAAATTTACTTTGAAAGTCTTGTAAAATTTTCCTCATAGGTACCAAAAGTCTGATCATCCTTATATTTCAACTCAAGTAATTCCTTCTCCATTTTAGTATGAATAATATGACGAAAATACTTAGTGATAAATAATATCTTAAACTCATCCCACTCCATAGAGTAAATTTCTTCCTATTGATTCGTGTTCTTGATAAAAGATAACTATTTATATACTTCACCATCCAAATAATAAAAAACCAGAACAACATTCTCATGTTTCAAACAATGGATAATTAAAAATACATTTTCATTGGTACTGATTCATTTATCAGTGACTTATAGATCAATGTACCCACTAAAAGAAGCTGGGAATTTCCTCATGAAGGGATCAAAATATCATTATCACCTCCTTTTCTCATTTTAAAGCTCAACGTGATTCATATCTTTCAAAATTTGTGTGAGCATAGAATGGATATTTTTCATTTTAACTCCCATAAAATTTGGTGTCTCAAGAGGGAAATCATTACATTTTCCTTCAAATTCAATATTAAACTGATTCCTTTAAGTTCCATCCATTGACTAAAACCAAAAGCATAGTGTGATCTACAATAATCATAGTGAAAAACAACATAATCATGAATTTTTTTTTATAGAATGTCTATATCGGGATACACTCTTCAATGAAAACTTAGATTTAACCCAGGAAATTCATGATCATTCCCAAAAATTTAGGATTTAATCATATATTTGGACTTATCCCTAGGGTTCTCACCAATGTTTTCTCATCCTAATTTCCAATGGTTAACTAAACCTTTCTTTGATACCAACTATATCGACCCATACATTTCATACATTGATATTATATCTAAGTATATGAATATTCTTTACATAAAAAAATCATCCATGTCATAATTTAATAAGTCCAGTATCTTTAGAATCTTAGAAACATAAATAACTAGTTCATAATAGTTCTAAAAAATCTCCCATATATATCTTCATAATTATCACCCTTCTTAGACATATCATACATAAAATATTTCTTTATAACATGGGAAAAGAAACATAAGAAAGGGTGAGCTCTAATGCTCAACAAGGGAAAAAAGTGAGATAAAAATTATCATATAAGAATAATATGAGATAAAGGGTATGGTAAAATGATCATAACATTTGAAAATAACACCCTTTATATTATAGATCATAATATTTAGTTGTGGAATAAGTATTATAAGTTTATAAGGTATGAATCATAAAGAAATCAAAGAACATGATCCATGAGATCATAATATATTCATAAGACATGTAATTGTATCATAAACATAAGAACATAAAATAATTTTCTTGGTATTCAAGGATCTTTTCCAAGAATATCACAGTGGAATGGGTTAACTCTCCAAACCATCGTAGTATTCAAGGTCCACTTCCAAAACTATAATAGTGAAGAAAGTCCCTTACTAAACTAGGTTCACTCCCAATTCTAGACCTTTTTATCTCATGAGATATCAATATTTACCTAATTAATTGGAGGGAGATATAGGTCCCACCCATCACATAATGAAAATAATGTATATTTTTCCCACAAGAACTTGAACCATTCATCATATCTGAACCCATGAAAATAAATGGGTTCCATAAACATTTAATCATAGAATAACCTATAGAAAAGGAATAGATTTCATAAACATCATGCCATTATAAACAAAAAACATCAACATAAATAACAATTATGGTACCTTGTATTATATTCTAGTAAATCATAAGGAACATTGAAGTTTTTTTTCCACTTATGAATTAAAATATCATTAAAACATTATTGAGGAAAATAACCTTTCGATTTGAAATCACTTCTTAAAAATATAAAAAATTCAAAAATTGCATAGAAAAAATTTTCATTGAAAATAAACATGAGAACTTGTAAATAAATCTTTAAAACATTAAGTGGTCAATATTTTAGGAAAGTTCATTCATGTAGTATAAGTTAAAAAACATTCCTTCCTTACTTTTTTTTTGGAAAAGTCACAAAGTAACTCATTTAGAAAACAACAAGAAGATTTCCTTCAAAAAAATTTTAAAAAGTAAAACATGGGTAAAAAATACTTTAATAATCATAGGATAATAGTAAAAAAATTTATAAAACACGTATATGGAATAAAAAGGTTTTTTTATCGAAGATATAACTAAAGTAAATTTTCCTTTAAAACATTTTTTTGGTCTCTTCAGTACATAAGGTAAGGAAAATGAAATAAAAAAATTTATATTAAATAAAAATATAAAGGAGAATAAAATTCATGATTATATTGAGTGGTTTACCATAATATTTCATCTTAAAAACTTACTCATAAATAATCCCGATAGAATAATGTGATTGTAACATAAAACCCTTTACCTCAGGTCATAATTCCTTCAAACATTTTTTAACCTCCTATATAATAAATATAGTTTTATTATACATATTATTAAAGAACCATACTCAAATATATCAAACTATATATAATTTACTTTTAACATTTTATCCCCCATTTATTAACAATTCTTTGTTAAAATCACTATTTCAGGTGATAATTTCTTTATTTTTCATTTAAGTTTTGGTTTAGTAGTTTCAGACATTATAATTTGATCATAGTTCAATCAGAATTATAATTTTAATAATGGTAAAAGTATTATATGTATTAATTATATAAAATAATCACTATATTAAACATTTTAAATTTGAAAAAATTGTTAAATTGAATTTGAATAAATTACCTCACTACCTTAAAAAAATTAGGTGTTAGTTTCTTCCCGTCAAGACGAACCCAATGGTACCAATGGCATGTCAATTGATCAGTATCGGTGAAGATATTAAAGAGATAATTTTGGAATAATAATAATAAGAAAATAAATAATAAAAAGATAGAGAGATAAACATGAATGAAGAGAGATGTGAGGGAGGAAGAGAGGCATGATATACCACATCAGAGATATGGGATAAGGAGTCTGATGTTTGAGCTCAGTGACCTAATTTATTCAAAAAAGACCACTAGTGGTACATCTCATGGATGATAATTCATTAAATGGAGAGAATTGAAACATTCTCAATTTAAATTAATTCTTTAACCCTCTCATGTTAATAAATTACAAGTATTTTTAGACCCGTGGAGGCTCGATGTTCATAAACTAAAAATATTAAATATATTATATCACACACACATTGTTTTTTCTTTAATAATAGAATATATACCAAACAACGTCTCTGATAGAAAATGAATCCATTAAATCTAAAATGTGCATTTAACTCTAGGTGCAACATAAGGTTATGCAGTACTCTAGCTCGGACCTGGTGGTTCAGGTCAGGATGTTACAAAACCTTATGACGTGCCTAGGGTAAAAACCAAGTTTTGAATTTAATAGTGGTCTCATATCTCCCATCTAAAACACTATTTGGAAGATATTTCAATATTTCAGAAAAAATAATGCATGAATAACATAATATATTTAATATATTTATTATATCAACACCAAGGCTCTATTATCCTTGGAATTGTTTACTAACTCATCACCTATCTTTTAAAATATTTCATAGAATATTCCAAAGTGTTTCTCAAAAAAAAAACAATGTTTTTACATTAACAGAGATTTTTACCTTATGTAAAGCCATAATAAACACAAGTATTGAAAAATTAAAATTTCACATTAAAATAATTGAAATTTATTAATAGAAGGGGTTCAAGGATCAATTAAAATTAAGAATTTTAAAATTATCCCCCTATAATGACGTCTCATCTCTGAGAAGTATCTCCAACTATCTTGTTTGAAAAACTCAGGCCACTAAGCTCAACCATCAGACTCCCACTCCCACATCTCTGAGGTGGCATCTCTCAAATAAGGATAATATTAGGAACATAATTAAAAACATGTGATCATTCTTTAAAGTTATTGTACAATTCATCAATATATATATATATATACATACATACAAATAAACATATTATATATACACATATATATATACACCAATATAATATATATATATATTTCCTATATATACACACATTATATATATGTATATGTATACACCCACACATATTTATATAGACATTTATATTTAACCAATATATATATATATATATTCATATTTTAATTTTATCACACACATATTATTTTTTCAATTTAATAATAAAAATAATAACGATTTTTATTATTAAATATCAAGCTACATTTCCACCATAAAATTCAAAATAAATAATAAATTCCAATAATATTAATTAGAAAGGAAGGCATAGGACTAGGTCGAGTGCCCAGTCCCCCAGAAATATATTAATAAAAAGAGAGTACAAGGTACAAAGTAGAGAAAGAAATCAAATAGTAGGCCTCACAACATCATATATCAGAAAGAATCAGAGACGTCGCCACCACCACCTTCTGAGAACTCATCCAGATCTGCCGAATCCCATTCAGATTGCGGAGCACGTCGACTTAGCATTTGGATGTATTGCTCCCTCATACGTAACTGCACTGGAGACATGGGTTCATTTATTCTACTTCGTCCCCTCTTTTGATCCATTTCTTTCAGTTTTCCATTTTTTATAGAAGACCTGGTGGATATGTTTCTCGGCATGTTGGAGTAATCTTTTCTGGGTTTCCTCTTTGGTGGAGCGGTGGAAGCTTTATTGCATTTGTTCTGTTTCACCATATTCATGAGAATCTCACTATAGGATTCCTTCATATGACCCTTTGATCGACATCCTTGGTTTTCCTTCCCCTCATACACCATTTCGGAGCCCTCATGCACCAAGGAGGCTATATCCCGGGAAGGTTCCTTGTTACCATCCATGGGTGTCAAGCATGGAGAATACTCCTCATTGATCTGATTCTTGCCGCTTGATTCTAAGAAGTCCTGACTATCCAAGGATATCCCCTTGTCATCTTGATACTTCATAGCAGAAATCTCACTCTCTACTTCCTCAGAAATTTTGACACCTTTTTTTTTCAGGAACCTCCTTCGCCATGTTTAGAAGTTCACTCTTCTGTGGTCCACTACATCCCTCACTTGTTTACTCTACTATCTCTTGAGCCTCATTCAACTCTGAATTTTCCAGAAATGCATAAAAATTTGTAGATCAATTTATCAAATCATCAGAGCTTACCTACACCAAAATAGAAGATGTATTCTGATGTGTATCCACAGGAGCATTAGAAAACTGCTTCTGCTCAAGTCCCCTACCCATAAATTGAAAGTCATATTTTGCAGCATCCAAGACCAAGACACCATCATCAAGTTTCAGTTTTTTAGATTGCTCATTCTCAGTAATTTTCACATTAGAATCATCTAAGTGATTATGATCACCAATTTCACAAGTAGAATCCCTATTTCCAAATTGATCCAAGCTTCCCTGTCTTTCCATGGCAGCAACACTCAGAGAAAATTCAGAGGCCTACCTCAATTCCTCCACTACATCATGACCGGTAGGACCAATATCCATGGGAGATCCCTTCATCATGTCCCCTACAAATGGAGACTGAGCATCCGTAGGATTTATATTCCCCTTTGGACTGGATCCTCCACGTTGATTCCCATCTGTGACAGCAGCACCACCCAACACTGCTGCAGTGAAATCTGCATTTGGGGTAGGACCCAGCTGGTCATCGATGGTTTTCTTACGGCAATAAGCAGAATCATGTCCCTGATTATGACAACCAGAGCAAAAAGGGGTCCAGGTATCATAGATAATGTTCTGGGCATACCTGTACTCACCTTCAACCACAATCCACACGATCGCAGGTGGGATCCTTGAGAGATCTATCTCAACACAGATCTTCATGGTTGAAGGGTTTGTCATGGAATCCGTCTGCTGATCACAGAAAATAAACCAACCAATTGAGTTACCTATTGACCTGAGCAACCCAGGGTTTTGGAACAGAAGAGGAAGACTAGGCAACTGTAGCAATATCACCAAGTTAGGGGAGTCACGATTCATATGATACTCAAAGGACCACCGGAGAAGATGAAAAGGAGACTCAAAGGAGGCTTTTCTAATTCTGGACCACGCCCTACCCAGGTCATCCTCATCAGTAAAGAAGATAAGGAGCTTCCGCGGTCCCAAGATCCCTACCTACGCATGACACTTCAGACCCCAATCTTCATTAACAATCCTTTCAAAATCTTCTACCAGGGGTCACTGCCACACGAATCTTGCAATCAAGGCCATGGAGAGCATCAAAGAGGCTTCAGAAAACTCTTGGACCGTCACTGGAATGACGGGTTGACCGGAGATGCAACCTGGGACCTTCGGAGTGACCTGTATTCCATGGATGAAGAAACCCACACCAGACGAAGGCCGGATGAAATCACAGTCCCTTAACTTCACAGCTCTAGAGAACAGAGCAGGAGGTGAGGACCCCTCTCCACCCACTGCAGGAGGAGAGGTCACGACGTCCGCCATCGGCAGAACCTAGGTTAATACCGTCGAAAATCGCCATCAGGAGCCGTCAGAAATCTCCATCCATCCAATAATATTAATTAAATAATTAATAATCACACATATAAGAATTTATTTAGTATACGTAATAATATCACTATTATTACCCATCCTTTCAATAAATATTCAACCAATGAAAAACATCGCTCATAAATTAAGAAATTTCAAAAAAAATTTAATTACAAATGTATATTTATATTTTTTTCTGACTTAAATAATAATAATAATAATAATACAATTATAAATTGTTATTTTTAACTTCCCAACAAATATTTAAATACTATAAAATTTTATCAATTCATAAAAATAAAAAAATTGATAAATCTATTTACATTCATATATTATTTTTTTATTCTAATAAACTTCTTAAATTGAAAAAGTGTATAAAATTACTATTATGTGTGATTTAACCAAAAACATGATGTGCACAATGGTTATGTTGTATCTAGGGTAAAAACTATGTTTCAGATTTAATGGAAGTCGCATATTTTCTATCTAAGACACTGTTCGATAGATATTTCATTATTTCAGAAAAATTGCATGCGAGTGATATAATATATTTAATATTTTTATTATATTAACACAAAATCTCCACTACCTTATAATCCCATGCTAACTCAACACCTAACTCCAAAAATATTCCATAAAATATTCTAAAGTGTTAGATGGGAAAAATAGAGTCATTGCAATAAAAGGGATTTTGACCTTACAAAAATCCATATTAAACCCAAGTTTTGAAAAAAAAATTCACATAAAATACTTGTAAATTATTAATAGAATAGGGTTTGAGGATCAGTTAAAATTGGTAATGTTAAAAAATATAACTATTTACATTTTCCTTTATTATCGCATATCTTAATCTCTTCAAGATATTAAGTGAATAATAAATTTAAACATAAATTTGTATATACCTTTAGGAAATAATGATATTCATTTATGGTAATTAAATGTAACTCTTTAAATTTTTATTAATTGTCAAATATCCTAAAATCTTTAGTATTTTATGTGAAGAATTAAATTAGTCATAGAATTGTATAATCCTTCATTTATTAACTTTGAGCTTCTATAAGACCAAACATACTCCAACTAGCCTCTATGAAACAATTCATTTAACATATGGAATTCTATGTGTTTGGGGGTGTTTTCCTTTGAAAATAAGACTTTATTAAAATATACCACTGGTATTTGGTGGGAACACATTCCATTACATCTTAAAAATGATATGGATATAAACATTTCCTTGGATAAAACATTTGTATCCTTGTCTTCTTATCAAGTATGTTATGGAATTTTATGAATCATAAACAACATTTATACAATTAATCATCTCATTTTTTTATAATAATTATTTATTAATGAAAAGCATGTATTATAAAATAAGAGAGATGAGATAAAGATGCACATCCTTTAATTTGATTAATCTGATCTTGAAAAATTATTTTACATTTAAATATTTGATGTAACAACCCTTTACTATATCACCTAAATGAAAACTATTAGATATATCAATTATTCCATTGATTTTGGACTCTTTTATATTCATAAAACATGTAAAGTACACATCATTTACTCTTTAAAATTGAAGAATTGATTTCTATAACATAAATACATGACATGGAAAATCTATATATGGAGTTTCCAAAACCCTTTAAGGTATTATGTATAATCTCATTATTTTTAATTGTTACTCCTTTCAGAAAATAGTAGGTTTTAATGTCCTTTTTAGGATACTTGAAGAAATATTGTTGTAACTTTACAAATACATTTTATTCTCCTAGTTTGAAATTTTACTACTTTTTACTATCTATAAAACACCATAACATAGAAATCATATGCCCAGTTCAACTATACTCAACACATTTAGAATAACCCAGACATAATTTTCCTAGTTTAACTATTCAAATTTATTTGAGAACAACTCGAACATCATGTGCCTAGTTATTCTCAACACTTTTGGAATATAGGGTAAACATTTATTGAACTCATTAACACTATCAGAATAATTCCCTAGATGAAAAATGAATGAACTTATTAACTAGAATAATCCTTAAATAAATCATTATTCTCTTCAATTCATCATCAAACTTAATCATATTTAGTATCATTGAAAAAACACAATCGTATTGAGTATATAAATGGAGACTAAAATTACTTTGGTCAACTTGCATCCAACGCATTTGAAACCCTAAGTGAATCACTCTATGATTCCATAAGCATCTAGATTCACCTGGTGAATAACTTGAAATTTTGGTTTATTTAGGAAGGTGTTTCTCTAACACATATTATTTTATTTACTAAATAGTTATTCAAGAGAACTTTTCTTTAGTCACCAGTCTCATGAGTTACTTAAATTAAGCTTCTCGTTCCATAAGACTAATCATTAATTTTTATAATGATGATTCTGTTATCTATAAGAGAATATTTTATCATATGAGTATCATGTTTTATAAACAATTTAATATGGTCTTTCACTAAATGGGATCCCACTAAAATAATAGCCCCTTCTAAAAACTTCTGTACCCACTTGTGGGACAAGATCCATATTTCACTAAGAAATGGGTTTACTTTAGAATTCCTCTCACCAGTTAGTTATTTAGGTAAGGAATCATCCTGATCATATCACTTTAAAAAGTGACTTATACCAATAAAGATTTATTTATGGATAATATATATTTTAGTAAAAATGAGAAATTCCAACATATGTTAAATTTTATTAGTACTGAAGTACCAACACTTATTTTTACCAACAAATATATTTGATAGTATTGGGCATTTAAAACCAGCAGGCCTTTTAATAACAACTAAATTTTTTACTTAATCATAATAAAAACACCTGAATCTATTATTAATAACAAATATTAACAAAAAATATTTTCTATTAATAGAATCAGTTATAATTAACCAATAAATGATAATAACCATTTAAGAGAAAACATTTTTTATATAGTTTATTATTTTTATGACCAAACTCAACAATTTTTTTAGAGGTTTTAATAAAAAAATAATTAATTGATTTTAATTTTCAATTTTCTATAAGTATAAATAATAATTATATTTCTAATGCTTTTCATTTAATAAACATCTAAATACATTTTATAAAAAAATTAAATCATTATGATATTTTAATTTAATAAACATAATAATTAAACACATGATAATATATAGAGAAATTAATAAACATAATTGAAATAGATGTAGTTAATAATTGATATTCATATATTGAAACATTATTATATATTATAAATCAAAAATATTAAATTTTATAAAATTTATTATTATTAGATTTATTATATAATAACAAATTAAGTAATTAGTAACGGGTATTTACATATTGAAATTTTATTTATTTTTTATATTTCTTAAGATACTGAATTTTTATATATATTATATTTATTTAATTTTTCATAATTAATAATTTTTCTATTTACAAAAAAAGATATATATATATATATAATTTTAAATTTAAAATATTAAATATAATTTGAAATTTTATTTATGTAATTTATCTTTTAAATCGCATATATTTTCACCCCAACACTTGGAAGTAGCCTGATTGGTTTCGAATTTTCAGATTCTCTACCTATCTTTGATCAACTAACTTCAATCCACACACACTTTATTTAGACTCACTGATCCACTTCAATTAAAATATATGCATGCTAGATATTTTGTGCTCTCCCAAATCTTCACCACGAGAGTTTCCATCACTAGAAAAATATGTTACAATAAATTACCCTATAACAATAAATATTTTACTAAATATAAAATATTATAACATCATGTCATTTTTTGTGAAATTTATCTCATTCCGAAAATTAAATTTACCACACAGACACATTCCACCGATTCAGTTCCCTAAAACCCCTAAAAGCAGGTGAAATTGACCCTGTTTCTTCAGACCGACATTTTTCACAACCCGTTCATGGTATCATCATTCATTGCCACCAATTCATTGGGTCAGTGTTCATCACCACATGTTCATTATAACCTATTTTCTTCCACCCCATTAATTTCTACCTAGTGTTTTTATTGAAAATTTCACCCTTCTCCATCTTCCATTTAAGATTATTCCATGAATAACTCACTACCTCCCCCTACCATCTCCTCAAAAAAAATCATTGAATAGGGGTAATTAGGCTATTGAGTGGTTCTTGGACTCGAAAAAGGGTGATTTTAAAAGTAACCAAAAGAGTGATAAACTAATAATCTAATAGACCCATGGGTTTTGAGAAGAAGAAAAAACTTAACCTGTGATAGGTGCATTGAAAAAATCATGGTGGAAAATAAAAATTTCTCAAATATAGGAAGAGACTATTTAAATAGTAGTTGTATAGTTCCAGAAATATTGAAATAGAAGAATTTGGTGTAGCCATATTATTAAAAACCTGTATCATGTATCCCTAGAGGATCTCACTAATCTTCAAGGATTGATAAACCATCAATATTATTGATTCATATAGTTTCTTTTTCCATTATTTATTACTGTTTGTACAATCTATATGGAGATATAATGGAATTAAAATTCCAATAAGTCACTACATGGATCAGCAGTGGAGGCTCAAGTTAGGTTCTTTGGAAACCATGTAGTGTAGTATTATATGGAATTGATGGAAAAGTGTTAGTGATATTTTCTTGTCTATATTTGAAAAAAATTATTCTGACTTAATTCATGTAATCTTTTTTAAGTAAAGGTGGTGATTCACAACTACTTTTTTTCATGCATGGTCCTAAGAGAGTTTAACCACAAAGATTAAATATTTAACATTATTATGTGGTGTTGAATGAATGTTTTGATTAATTACATTTGAGGAAATGATACTTCACTACTACAATAATATTTTTTGAACTGTTAAGTGAAGCGTGAGATTTCACTCGTGAAACTAGATGGTGATATCACCACATTAGGTGAGGGAGTCTAAGGATAATGACAGTAATGAGTATGCACCACTATTCCTAGTAAGTCATAGAAACTATAATATTTGATACAAAATTTGGACATGCATTGAGTAACATTAATATGATGATTAGTATGATGGGTGACTAAGCATGAAAACTAGTTGAAAAAACGTTTAACACGTCGGTATTTTTCACGTTGGTTCTATATAACCGACGTGAAAAGCTTTAATGAACGATATATCAGGTTGGTTATTTTATAACTGACGTGATATATTGATCAGGATCCAAATTTTACATCGGTTATAAAATAACTGACATAAAATATACGGAGAATAGATTTTTGACATCGGTTATTGTATAACCGACATGAAAATCGAATCTGGCGCACTTTATCACGTCAATTATTTTATAACTGACATGATAAAGGAAATATCGACGCTTTACCACATTGGTTATAAAAAACCGACATGATAAATCCAATCTCATAAATTTATCACATCGGTATAAAGCAACATATATCACGTCGTTTATAAAATAACTGACGTGATAAATCTTTTTAAATGATTTATCGCACACCGTATTCAGTCATTTTGTTTTCTTCGATCGAACGACCTGTGAATCGTCTCTCTTGCGCGGAAAACCTAGAAACAATTTGTCGAAGTCGTTCCCTCTAGCCTCATTTTGCCAACATCATTCTTCATATTTATTATTATCAGATCTATCATGTCGACTCATAACATTCAAGTAAGCCTCTCACGACTCCTTTTATTTTTTTCCATGATTACCTAAACTAATTTTTTGAGATGTTATTTTTCTTTTTTCTTGCTATCATGGTTAGTTTTATAGTGTTCATATATACCATGCTAAATTATTTTTTGGTAAAATAAACCTATGTACGTGATATCATGCAAGTTTATGATTTTTGTGTGTTCTATCATGTGTGTGTGCGCATACAGGGGGTTTCCAAGGGGGTGGGGGTTGTGCAAGTTTGTGGGGTTGTCCAGGGGGGTTGGGTGGGCTATCTAGTTGGGTGGGGGTGTCCAGGGGGTGTCAAAGGGGGTGGGGGGTGGTGTGGGGACTGTTCAAGGGGGTTGGGGGTTTTCAAGGGGGTGTGGGGGATGTCAAAGGGGGTTGGGGTGGTGTCCAGGGGGTGTGGGGGCTATCCAAGGGGATTGGGGGTCTGTCCATAGGGTTCAGGGGGTTGTCCAGAGGGTTGGGGGTTGTACAGGGTGTCCATGGAGGTGGGGGGGTGGGGGGGGGGGGGGCAGTCCAGGGGGGTGTGTGTGTGTGTGTGGGGGGGGGGGGGGAGGGAGGGCAGTCCAAGGGGGTGGGGGGGGGGGGGGGGCTGTCCAAGGGGGTGGGGGCCCCGTTCAGAGGGTTTGGGTGTTGTCCGGGGGGGCTGTCCAGAGGGTTGGGGGTGTCCAAGGGGGTAGGGGGTGGGGGTGGTGTTTATAAGGGGTGAGGTGTCCAGGGGTGGGGGCTGTCTAGAGGGGTGGGGGCTATCCAGGGGTGGGGGATTTCCAAAGGGGTGAGGGGCTGTCCAAGGGGGTGGTGGTGTCCCGGGGGTGTCCAAGGGGGTGTGGGTGGTGTCCAGAGGGTTAAGGGGAATGTCTAGAGGGTTGGGGGGTGTTCATGGTGTCCATGGAGGTGTGGGGGGGGGGGGAGAAGTCCAGGGGTGTGTGTGCGTGTGTGGGGGGGGCCCCAAGGGGGTGGGGGGTGTCGAAGGGGGTGGGGGCTGTCCAAGGCGGGGGGCTGTCCAAGGGGGTGGGGGCCTATCTAGAGGTTTTGGGGGGGGTTGTCCGGGGGGCTATCCAGAGGGTTGGGATGTGTCTAGGGGGGGTGTCCAAGGGGGTAGGAGGTGGGGGGTGTCCAGGTGGGGTGGGGGTGTCCAAGGGCTTGGGGGCTGTCTAGAGGTGTGGGGGCTGTCCAGGGGGTGGGGGCTGTCTAGAGGGGTGGGTGATTTCCAAGGTGGTGGTGGTGTCCAATGGGTGTCTAAGGGGGTGGGGGGTGGTGTCCAGGGGGTGGTGGGCTGTCCAAGGGGGTGGTGGTGTCTGGGGGGTGTCCAAGGGGGTGGGGGGTGGTGTCCAAGGGGGCGGGGTTAAGTGTTAGTTGGGATTGACTATTGCATCATGGTTTGTGAGATTATGACATGATTATTGTATTGTTTCATGGATATTAGTCTATAATTTATTAGTGTTGTTTAAGGGGGTGGGGGGTTGTGTCCAAGGTGGTGGAGGTGGTGTCCAAGGGGGTCGGTACAGTTTATGTTTGAGGTTTCCACTATGATTTTTAGGGATTCAAGCATTATAAAAAGATGAGGGGTGTTGCAATATGATTCTATTTGGTTATATATATTTTGACCAGTCATTGACTATGAGAAAATTATGGGTTATTGGGGAGACCATGTCATGGTTTTCAAAGATGCACAGTTATCCTGGCCCCATTGTGCTGTGATGATAGGCTTAACATTGTGATTTTCTCCATTCAAGTTTTTATTTTAAATTTGATTTTATTCTCAAGTTTACTCCATTTTATCCAATTTTCTATCAACCATTGGAGGCCGCATGGTTTTCTTGGATTCCATTTAATTCCCTTAAATAAGTTACTTATTCCATGTTCTTCTTCCTTTATTATTTGTTTCTTTTTTTTCTTCTTCATCAACTTCTTATTCTCCTTCATTCCTTCTATTATTAGGGATGTTTGTTCAATTTTAAATTAAAGTTTTAAAAGTAATCAATGTGTTCTAGGTTATTAGGAGGGGTGGGGTGTCCTAGGGGGTGGGGGGATGTGTAGAGGGGTGGGGGGGCTATCCAGGGGGTGGAGGCTGTCCAGAGGGGTGGAGGGCTGTCCAAGGGGGTGGTGGTGTCTAGGGGGTGTCCAAGGGGGTGGGGGTGGTGTCCAAGGGGGTGGGGGTGTACAGGGTGTTGGGGGGGGGGGGGTTTCCAGGAGGGTGTCTAAGGCAGTAGGGGGTGGGGGTGGTGTTCATGAGGGGTGGGGGTGTCCAAGGGGGTGGGGGCTGTCTAGAGGGGTGGGGGCTGTTCAGGGAATGGGGGCTGTCCAAAGGGGTGGGGGGCTGTCCAAGGGGGTGGTAGTGTCTAGGGGGTGTCCAAGGGGGTGGGGGTGGTGTTTAGGGGGTGGGGGTCTATCCAAGGGGGTGGTGGTGTCCAGGGGGTGTCCAAGGGTGTGGGGGTGGGGGTGGTGTCCAAGGGGGTAGGGGTGGTGTCCAAGGGGGTTGGGGTGTTGTCCAAGGGGGTAGGGGTGTCCAGGGGTGGGGGTGGTATCCAAGGGGGTGGGGGTGATGTCCGGGGGGGGGGGGTGGGGGTGGTGTCCAGGGGGTTGGGATATAAGAAAATACATGCTCGTCCGAATGACTGTATGATATATAGGAAAGAATATGAATTTCTGTAAGAGTGTCCTAAATGTGGGACATATCACAGGCTGATGTAGAGATTACAAAGATCCCTTCAAAGGTATTTTGGTATCTTCCTATAATTCATCGTTTCAAACTTTTATTTTCTAATTCACATTATGAAAAAAGGTTAAGATGGCATGCTGATGAGCAGTTATGTGATGGAAAAATATGTCATCCAACTGATTGTCCATAATGGATTAAAATTGATGAGCAGTATCCTACATTTGGAAATGAAATTAGAAATCTCAGACTAGGGTTGTGCACAGATGGAATGAATCCATACTGAACCCTCAGTAGCACACATAGTTCATGGCCTGTTTTATTGGTAATTTAAAACCTCTATCCTGAAGTTTATATGAAGTGAAAATATGTCATATTGAGTATAATGATCTCTGGTCTGAAGCAACACGACAATGATATTGATGTTTTTTTGTCACCATTGATCGATGATTTGAAACTATAATGGGAGTATGGTATTAGGGTGTATGATTCTTATAAAATGGAATATTTTCAACTACATACAATGCTTTTGTTCACTATAAATGACTTCCCAGTATATGGAAATTTGTTTGGATACAATGTTAAAGGGAATAAAGCATGTCTAATTTTCAAACAACATAATTCATATTGTCAATTTCATCATGGGAGGAAAACAGTGTACATGGGTCATCGAAAGTTTTTTCATATGGATCACTCTTATAGAAGACTAAAAAAGGCATTCAATGGCTCAAAAAAATTTGATATTGGTCCAAAACCTTTATCCCCAGATCTATATTTTGAGAGGATGGAAAACCTTGATGTGACATTGGTAGAGACACAAAAATCTGGTAATGACAGACATATTTGGAAGAAAAGGTCAATATCTTTTGAGTTTCCATATTGAAGATATCATAAAGTTAAACATAATATTGATGTCATGCACATGGAGGAGAATAACTATGATAGTTTGATTGGAATATTGTTAGACATTAAAGTAAAGACAAAATATGGGTTGAATGCAAGATTAGACTTACTATTAATGGGAATACATTTAGAGTTATCTCCCAATCCAAATGGAAGACGAACATTTCTTCCCCCAGCTTGTCATACATTATCTAAGAGGGAGAAAATTATCTCTTGTTAGTATCTTCATGATATCAAAGTGCCTCAAGGTTATTCTTCAAATGTAAAAAATTCTATCTCAAAGAAGGACTTGAAGTTGATAGGTATTAAATCTCATGATTGTCAAGTCATGAAGCAACAACTTCTACCAGTTTCATTGCGTGGAATATTTCCCATCCATGTCAGAAAGACTATAATGAAGTTGTGTTATTTTTTCAATTCAATTTGTAATAAGGTGATTGATGTGAATGCTTTGAACATTTTCAAAAAGGATACAATTTGTATACTTTTTCAATTGGAAATGTATTTTCCTCCAACTTATTTTGATATAATGGTGCATTTAATGATTCATCTGTTTTGAGAAATAAAGCTTTTTGGACCTGTATATATTCATTGGATGTATCCTTTTGAAAGATATATGAAAATATTGAAGGGCTATGTTAAGAATCCATATCGAACTAAAGCCTCCATTATTGAAAAGTATATTTCTGAGGAGGTTGTATAGTTTTGTATGAGATACTTGGCTGCGGTGAAACACATAGGTTTTCCTCCATATCTCCATGAACGAGTTAATAATGATGGAAAGTGGATTTGTGGCTTGAAAGTCAAATCATTGTCAGCAGAATAGATGAAGAAGTTAGAATCATACATCTTGAATAACATAGATGATTCTCAACTGTATATCACATTTCATATTAATGAGTTGAAACAATGTCATCCAAAGAAGAAAGAAATGTGGATTCTGAATGAGCACAACATTTTTTTTTTCATGGTTTAAAAAGACCTTGCTTAGTAGATCAGATGTATCAGAGACATTAAAATGGGTAGTGGGTGGTCCAAGTTTAAATGTGATAACATGGCCTGGTTATGAAATTAATGGATATACATTTCATACGAAAGCTCAGTAAAACAGAAGTGCAGTTCAGAATAGTTGGGTATTGGTGTTTGCAGAAGCAATGAATTTTTAGAGTGCTAAAGACAAAAAACCCAATTTCTACATCATGTGCATATTATGGAGTGATTGAAGACATATGATAGGTTGATTACTTTAAAATTAAAGTTCCTGTATTTAACTGTAAATGGTTTATCGGTAAAAAACAGTGTCATACATGATGAATTTGGAATGACAGTTGTTAATTTGAATAGATTGGAAGAAAAAATTGATTATTTTATAATGGAAACACATGCAAAACAAATTTTCAATGTAGTAGATCAATCAGATATGCAGTGGGGTGTTATTTTACAAGGGAAAAACAATATGTTGGTGAAGATGAACTTGATGAAGATGCTGATTTATGTGAGATCCCTACTTCCATGGAAAGATTAACAGAACATAATGATGAGCATGTTGAAGACACGGTTTGTTCCATAAGAAACGATCACGACGAAGGAATTTGGGAAAAAAATCCATTTGAACATTCCTAAAATTACAAGTAACATTTGTTTATTTCTTGTTTACATTTATTATTTTCATAAAATGTTAGATATTGTAAGTTTTTTCTTTTTTAAAACATGTATTAAAAAAAATAAGTATAAGTTTTTGTTTGTTTTAATTTTTTTAGTTTACTTTATCATGTTTACCATTACATAAATTATATATCTATTATTTTTGTTCAGTGAAAATTACTTTACAATGTTTACCATGTTTAACAGGTTTAACATGTTTACCATGTTTACCATCTTTTCCATCTTTACCATCTTTAACATTATTTAACATTCTTACCATATTAACCTTGTTTATTATTACGTAACTTAGTAAAATTTTCTATTTTCTGTTTACATTAGTATTGTAATATTTGAATTTGTATATTTGTGAACTAATGTTTGTTTTTTTGATTTGAAGGATAATGATAGATCAAACAGTTGATCAACCACATGATTCTGGAGATGAGCATATTGGTCATACCTCTAGGGAGGAACATTCATATGATCCTCTTTATGTTCCTCAATCTTCCTCATGTTCTCCCATTACGATAAAGATTTCAAGAGTTGGTAAACGTGGGTGCACACATTTACCAAAATTATCACTTTCACGTTCACAGGATCAGAGGATACTCGTTGAGTTTGACGAGGTTGATATTCCTAGAGGTCCAAATGAAAAAGATTTTAAGAGTTTTGTATCAACTCAGGGTAAGAGAAAAGTAATCATTTTGTATGATTACTGGAGAAGTGTGGACAAAGAGATAATCTCTCAGTTGTGGGAGATGATTTTGGTAAGATCTTTTGATATTGTTTTCATATTATTTAAATGTTTCTAGTATATATAATATGTTTAACCTCTTCTTTATCAGATGACATTTGATATTCCTGACACTGGAGGAGTCAGAAAGAAATGCTTATCGATGGCTGCTAGGAGATGGAGAGATTTCAAATCAACCCTCTCATATGATTTCATTTTTGGTCATAGGAGTCATGAAAAACCATGTCGTATATATCCTTTCATAGATGAGGACACATGGAGACAATTTGTTGAAAGTATAAGAAAAGATTCATTTTTGGTAAGAGCAATGTAAAATTTTATAAGCTTTATTATATAAACGATCTTATTAATATTTTGTTAATGATTTATTATTCTTAATTTATATAAAACAAGGAAATATAATCAAGAGATCCAATCTAAAAATGTATACCATCATAGTTTATCTTGGGGAGGGTACACATTATTGGAAGAACAAATGATGGTGGAAAAATTACAAAAACTAAGAGCTGAGTCTTTAAGCTCTGGAGAGGTGTCCCCTCAATCCCCTCCATCTAGACATGAAAAATGGAAGAGAGCTCGGATGGAAAAAAAGGGCAATATCTTTCAAAAGAGTTGATAATCGTAGCTGAGAGGATTGTAATATATCTATTTTATTTATTTAAGTTAACTATTTTCTTCATATAATTTCAATCAGTACATAAATGTTCAATTAATTAATATAGGATTCTCTTGAGGAGAAGAGATCACAGGGGGTATTTACAGCTGTTGGGAGGCAAGATATTTTATTTGTAGTATTGGGAAATCCTGAACATCATGGTCATGTATGAGGATATCTGGAAGGTGTATCTGTAAGAAAAGTGTTTCCACGTTCTACAACTTCTTACATTGAGGGTGTTTATAAAATAAATAATCCTTGGAGGCTGAAGTTCATAATATTAATGCGATGATGGATGAAAATATTAGAGTATCATTTTATTCTACGTTTGCAGACATGCAAAGACAATTTCAGACTGTAGCTCCCACTCCTCCACCTCCCCCTGCAGACCCCATTATTAATCCTCCACCTCCTCCAGTAGCTCCCACTCCCCCAACTCAGCCTGCAGACCCCATTTTTATCCTACTCCCCCTCCACAACTTCCTACTTATTTCGAGTTGTAAGTTGATGATCTTCAGCATCATATAGTTGCATATGGGTTGGTATATTGTATAGGAGATACAGTTCATCATCAAAAATTATAGTTAGAGAATCATAGGGTCACTGTATAGGATATTACAGATAGATCAGCTCAAGTACCATTACCTAAAGATGAGGTGATGAAAACTGGACATAGTATCGACCATTTTTTAATTTTTCCATCTAGACTTCTTCAACTCATTACCATAGAGGTATGTATGTTATATATTCTATTTTATTTTTTTATTAAAGTTGTTTTATCATTTGAAAACTAATATATTTTTCTATTTATTTTTACAAGAATACTTCAAAGGTAAAGAAATATTGTATTGAGAACAACAAAGACAAATGGATATGACATCAGATACAGATTCTAGTAGTATTGATAGATTTTCAAGATATTAAAATTTGTTGGCAGATCATTATGAGTTTCCAATAGAAGCTCATGTTTGTGGATGTGCAATAACTATGGGGATTGTGAAAACTGATATCATGGAGGTTGTTATTGGATATAAGTTGGGAATAAACTTGGTGAAATTTTTTTCCATGTAAGTCTTAACACCTTTTCCATGTGTTATATTTATTAAAAATGTATAATTCTGTCTATTTTGTATTATGTATCTTTATAACATTTGTGAGAAGAATGAGCATACAGATGTATATGGATTCATGGACCCGCATTTGATTTCCCCTGAAGTATGTGCATTAGATGAGGAACAAAGAATGCTTTATATTAATGAAAGTCTTGAATAGAATATAGTCACACAATGTTGGATGATGCCTTTTTGTGAGAGGTATGAAACAAATCTCTCTCAAAGAGTTCATTATCTTTTAACATAAAAAACCATTAACCTTAAATTTTATTTTATTAGTGATCATTGGATGTTAGGGGTTTTTTTCCCAAGGGAGAAAACACTTTATCGGATATGCTCTGTCCATGGTGATGTGCGGGAAAGTTTTAAAAATATGTTGGAAAAGTAAGTTTCAATTTCTCAATAGTTTTATATATTATAATGAATTTTAAGTTTATCCAATTAGTATTATTTTCTAATAGGGGATGAGTCTATTTTTGAAAAAACACAAAGAAAAAGAGTGCAAAGATCAAATATGTAAATGTAAAGGTAAATATCCATTTATAATTTGTACTTTTTGATTTATTACATAAAAATAATATATTGAATTTACACTCATTCAAACAGAATTATCATGAACAACAAGGCGTCATCTAATGCGGATATTATATGTTAAGATTTATGTATGAAATAATAACAACTAGGATAGTTGTGAACTTTGACCTGGTAAGATTTCCTTTTAATCTTTTCCATAATATTTCATTTGATTTATTCATTATACACATTAACTACTATACTTTTAATTTGTAGCTATTTGATGACCCTCAACCCTATAGTTCTCATGACGTCAAACACTTATAAGTGGAATGGTCAAATTATTTTACAGGTTTGATTGAATTTTAGTTTTTTGTAGTGTAAAATGTAATTTTGAATATTGTAATTGTAATTGTGTATTTGGTAGTCATTTAGGTTGGATTATTTTTTTTAAGTTTACATTGTAAGTTTTGAATGTTATATATGTGAATGATTAATTTTTCTCTACTTCTAGTTTTGTTCTACTTGTGATGGTTTTTCTGCTATGGATTTTGGTCTAGGGGAGGGGTTCCAAGGGTGTGGGTATGTCTAGTGGGGTGTGGGGTATCCAAGGGTGTGGGAGGGCTGTCTGGTGGGGTGGGGGGTGTCCTGGGTGTGCATGAGAGTGTGGGGAAGCCCAGGGGGTGGGAGAATTTCCAGGAGGAAGGGAGGGCTGTCCAGGGGAGTGGGGGGTTGTATAGGGGGTGTCCTATGGGATGAGGGGGGTTTCCAGGGGTGTGAGAGGGTTGTCCAGTGGGGTGGGGGTGTCCAGGATGTCCATGGGGATGGGGGGGGGGGGGGTAGTCCATGGGGGGTGGGAGAGGAGGCGTCGCCATCCCTTGGGGGGATGAACGACGCTAGAAGGTACTCATCACTCTCACATGTGATGCTTGAGCTCTCAAAATGTTTCACCAATGCATTCTTTCCCTGTAAACAACATTCATTTTATCAATTTGATGCCAATATAACCAGGGGAAACACCATCATGTGTGATGGTGTTTTCCCCTGGTTATACTAGAATCAAAGTGATAGAATGAATGGTGTTTACAGGGGAATAAAGAATTGGTGAAACATTTTGAGAGCTCAAGCTTCACATGTGGGAGTGATGAGTACCTTCCAGCAGCGTTCAGCCCCCTGAGGGATAGCGGGGCCTCCTCTCCCAATGCCAGTTGTCCAGGGGCTGTCCAGGGGATGGGGGCAGTCCAGGGGTGTGGAAGAGGGTGTCTAGGGGTGTGGTGGGGGCTATATAGTGGGGGGGGGGGGTCTGGTCTAGTTTTGGTCAGGTTTTGGTCTGTTTTTGGTCTAGGGGTGTCTAGTGAGGTGGGGCTGTCTAGGGGTGTGGTGGGTGCTGTCCAGTGGTTTGGGAGGGTGTCCAGGAGGGTGGGAGGGATGTCCAGGCGAGTGGGGGGATATCCAGGGGGTGTCCAGGGGTGTGGGGTGCAGTCCCAAGGGTGAGGGGTAGTCCAGGGGTGTGTGTGTGTGTGGGGGGGGGGGTGTCTAGGGGTGTGGTAGGGGCTGTCCAGTGGGGGGGGGGGGGTTCTGGTCTGTTTTGGTTTGTTTTTTGTAACGTTTTGGTCTGTTTTTTGTAACGTTTTGGTCTGTTTTAGGGGTGTGGGAGGGATTTCTAGGGGTGTGGGAGTGCTGTCCAGGGGTGGGGGTATACAGGAGGGTGGGGGGTTGTCCAGGGGTGTGGGGGGATGTATAGGGGTTGGGGGTAGTCCATGGGTGTGGGGGGTGTCCAAGAGGGTGGGGGGTTGTCCAGGGGTGTAGGGGGGTATCCAGGGGGTGGGGGGCAGTCCATGGGTGTGGGGGTGTCCAGGGGTGTGGTGGGGGCTATTTAGTGGGGTGGGAGGGGGGGGGGGGTCTGGTCATTTTTGGTTTGTTTTTTGTAATTTTTTGGTCTGTTTCAGGGGTGTGGGAGGGTTGTCTAGGGGTGTGGGAGTGTTGTCCAGGGGGTGGGGGTATACCTGTGGGTGGGGGGTTTCCCAGGGGTGTGGGGGCTATCCAGTGGGTAGGGGGCAGTCCAGTGGTGCGGGGGGTGTCCCAGAGGGTGGGTGGGTGGGGGGGGGGGGGGGGGGGTTGTCCATGGGTGTGGGGGCTTTCTAGGGGGTGGGGCTAGTCCAGGGGTGTGGTGGGGCGTCCAGGAGGGTGGGGGTTTTAAAGGGGTGTGGAAGATGTCTAGTGGGTGTGGGGAAGTCCAGGGGTGTGGGGGAGTCTAGGGGTGTGTTGGGGGCTGTCCAGTGGGGTGGGAGTGGGGGGGGGGGGGGGGTTCAGGTCTGTTTTGGCCTATTTTTGGTAACTTTTTGGTCTGTCTCTGGGGTGTGGGAGGGCTGTCCAGGGGTGTAGGAGTGTTTTCAAGGGGGTGTGGGTATAAAAGAGGGTGGGGGGTTGTCCAGGGGTGTGGGGAGCTGTCCAGGGGGTGGGGGCGATCCAGGGGTGTGGGGGTGTCCAGGAGGGTGTGGGGGTTGTCCAGGGGTGTGGGGGCTGTCCAGGGGGTGGGGGGGAGTCCAGGTGTGTGGGGGGTGTCCAGGAGGGTGGGGGTCATTCAGGGTGTGGGGGTCTATCCGGGGGGTGGGGGGCAGTTCAGGGGTGTGGGGGTGTCCAGAGGTGTGGTGGGGGCTGTCCAGTGGGGTGGGGGGGGGGTTCTAGTCTGTTTTTGGTAACTTTTTGGTCTGTTTCAGTGGTGTGTGAGGGCTGTCTAGGGGTGTGGGAGTGCTATCCAAGGGGTGGGGGGAATACAGGAGGGTGGGGGGTTGTCCAGGGGTGTGGGGGGCTTTCCAGGGGTGTGGGGGGCTGTCTAGGGGGTGGTGGGGTAGTCAAGGGGTGTGTGTGTGGGGGGGGGGTTTACAGGGGTGTGGTGGGGGCTGTCCAGTGGGGTGGGGGTGGGGGTGGGGGTGGGGGGGGGGTCTGGTATGTTTTTGGTAACATTTTTGTCTATTTTAGGGACATGTGAGGGGTGTCCAGGGGTGTGGGAGTATTTTCCAGGGGGTGGGGATATACAAGAGGGTGGGGGTTGTCTAGGGGTGTGGGGGGCTGTCCAGGGGGTGGTGGGGTTGTCCAGGGGTGTGGGGGGTGTCCAGGAGTGTGGGGGGGTTTATCCAGGGGTGTGGGGGGCTATCCAAGGGGTGGGGGAAGTCCAAGGATGTGGTGGTTGTCTAGGGGTGTAGTGGGGGCTGTCCAGTGGGGTGGGGGGGGGGGTTCTGGTCTGTTCTTGGTAACCTTTTGGTCTGTTTCAGGTATTTTGGTTGGGCATAGCAGTGGTTCAGTTTTATTTAAAAAAATTGTTTTTTACGTCGGTTATTTCATAAATGACGTAAATAAATGTATTTGGATTAGTTTTTACATTTGTTATTTGGAAACCGATGTAATAACTTCATGGGAAATGGTTTTTACGTCGGTTATTTCACAACTGGCGTAATAAATGGAAATGGATAGTGTTTTACATCAGTTATTTTACAAACTATGTCGTAGATATGTTTTTATGTCAGTTATTATATAACCGACGTTGGAAAATGCTTGGAAGAAAGGTTTATCACATCGGTTATAAAAATAACTGACACGATAAACACTTTAGAGTCATGGTTTATGACGTCGATTATTATATAACTGATGTGAAAGGGTATATACCACGTCAGTTATTAAATAACCGACGTAATGAACCACTACTCTGAAGAATTTTCCACGTTGGGTTTTTATCAACCAACATGAAAAATGCTTCAGATTTATGTTTTTTACGTCGGTTGTAAAATAACCTACGTAAAAAACTATGTTTATAACATCTACTGTAATAACTTAGACCAAAATCCGACGTTAAAAATAAAAACTAACCGCCGTAAAAGATGTTTTTTGCACCAGTGTGGTATCCATTGATGTTGGTAGAACAACATGACCATTGATTTTTATATATTGCTTTCATGGTAAATAAATAACTATAAATCTATAAGATATTATTTAGTGATGCAAGTGTGGTAACTGGAATTTGTAGAAGAAGAGATCATGTTGAATTATTCTATATGAAGTAGACATATAGAGATTGTAAACATGGAATTTTTAAGGATTTTTTTATCTAAAAACTAGTACTTGTGATTTTTAATTAGGATATTCACATTCTTATTTGGAATCTCTAACTAACATGTACACTAGGACTGATTCAACCACCACATGAGGAGGATGAAAGCGACAAAGTTCTATGGAGTGTAGTCAAATTCATAAGGGAACTAATGTATATTATGCTTCAACGAGTTATGAGATGTATGACTACCATGAGATGTTGTGGGATTAGAAAAGTAAGACTATAAGGTGAGGATTGACATACCTAGGATAAATAATCCTGGAATGAAGGGTTAATGTAGGAGGAAAAAAGTTGGAGGATAAAAAATATCCACTAAAAATATTTGAAAACCCATCATGAACATCATGAGGGATAAGTTGAAAAGGGAAGTGGTCTCTAACCTAATCATGTTCCCCACTTGCTGCATTGTGATAGGAAAGTAAAAGTGGATGATGAACATGGAGAAGATCATAAAGAAGCTTCGATGATGACATGTTTAGAGGAATATAAATACCAAATCTTTTAACACATGAAAAGATGGATTACAGTCAATGTTATCAATTAAAATGATGCATCACTATTCACAATGAGGAGGCATGTATGATGCTATATATCACATCACTGCATGGAAAGAAGGATGTGTTGATGTGCTAAATGATTGAAGATAGCCCTAGAGAAAGTAATTATATAAGAATAATTCTCTATTATAAAGGATAGATAATAATGATAAGGTGTTATAAAATCTTGATTTTAGTGACCATATTTTTTATTACATGTTTCTTTATTTATGCATGTTTTTTAGTCTTTATTAATTGATTCTCTATTCTATATTCTAATCCCACCCAGTTCATTCATAGACTAACTAGGAGGCTCTTAAAGGATATGAGAACTAATTTTAGATAATCTGAAGAAATATTATTTTAGTGAAACCATTAGCACATCCAAACAATATGAAACTTGTGTCCATTAAATTTTCAATGAGGATGTGGACTATAATTTATTAAAAATATCTATTATCTACGAGTGTGGAAATTGATTTCATAACCCAACAATATAAATCTATGTATATGTTAATGTGATTTTTGGGATTTATAGATGATGAATTCATTTCCCAATGTAGTAAAATATGATTTTCAATTACATGGTAATTATTATCTTATTTTTTTTATTCTCAGGTATAAAAAATATTTACATGTTCATTTGAAGTTACTCTATTCAAAATCTACTTCACATAAATGGTTCATTAGTGGAATGTTTATTTTATTATATTAGTTTTTTTTCATGGCTAATGGTTTAATTAATTTTTTTTATATTTTTAAATCTTATTTTTTTTGTTTTATTCTCATGGATTTCATACATGTAGCTATAAAAAAAATTTTATAATGAAAATGATGAGGTAATTTACTTTTGTTGACTTCAAAAACATTTGAAAGGTACAAGGATATTTCATTTTCATGTGTTTTGGGATTTTAAATTATATTTTTTTTAATCAATGTGTTAAATTATTATGAATATTATAGTTATTCATAACCCAAGCACCATCATCATAATGTATATTTAATTTTGATACCATTGAATGGAATGAATAATTTCATCTTAAGGATGGTAGGTATGAAATAAACTGATATTACTTTTTTTATAGGTTATACACTTTACAAACAAATAACGGGTTTATGAATTTGATGCATCATGACATTGATTCAAAAAGAGAAAAAATGTTTGAGGATTATAATATTGAATTGTTAACCATTTTATGTCTATATTGAGAAAAGTAAGCTTACTAAGATACCTCTAGATGTACTCTTTCTGCCAGATTTCAGTGATAGTGACTGAAACTCCGAAATGTCCTTGTCTTGTCGATTTCTCACCCCCGGTAGAAATCAAAAACCAAAGTGGTATCTAATGTTCTTTCCCCCATTGAATTTTATCATTGTTGTATAATACCACTTAGTTGATTGAAATTTATCTTCTTTTACCATTATGTGAAGTTTATTGGAATATGTTTGATGATATAGTGTAATAATGGACTGGGATAGTATGACATGCATACTTGTACCAGACATTTTACTGGTAGGAAATATTTTTTTAGAACCTTTATGAAATCCTTTGCAACATCTAGATGCTAAAAAACCATTGTAACAACTACCATCCACTCATATGTGGTCTATCTCTATTTTGGATAGTTCAATATTAGAAAACAATGATTTATAACCTTATAATAGAATTGAATATTGAGTTTACTGAATGAGAAAAGGTCCTACCATTCCCTAGCTCCCCCGTCATTGAGTCCAATCTACAACGTCTCCAACTCTTATTCACTACAGGTTCAAACTATAATTTGTTTTAGGGTATTTATGGAGATATAAGGCTTGGTTGGTGATCACAGTTGGGCCTACTCATTACAATTTTAGGAAGTTTCAATCCAAGATGGTGTTTTTATTCATTGCTCATTTTGAATTCAATTGAGATAAAACTGAACCAGGTTGGACCTTAAGAGGCGATCCAGATATTTTTAAGTAGAGTTAAGTGTGGTTATTGAGGAATTAAATTGAATACTGAACCTAGACCAAAAAAGGGTCCAGATTGGACCTACATATTGGAAGTTGGAGTCAGTTAGGTGAGATCATCCAGAGTCACTGGAGTTTTATAGGGTTGGAGTTTAAATTAAACCAAATGGATGACATGTAGACCCAGGTAGTGAATGAAGGAACTTTTTCATTTTTTAAAATAGGGTTGAGATTTTCATTGAATATTTGTCACTTTGGGACAACTATCTAAGGATTAGTTTTGAAACCGTTCTCCCTCTTTCTTTTTCATACACTATTTACTAACTTCATTTTATAGTTATTGAATGTGTTGTGAATTATTGTTTTTATCATATCAATATTATCCATTTTTTAAAATTTATTTTTTTATATTTAATTTCCCATTTTTATTTTTCTAGTAATGAATTTGTAATAATTATGTGTTAAATTTCATTAACACTTAATTATCAAGAATCATAAATCCTTTGGTCCAAATGAAACATTGTTGAAATAATATTCCAATGTTCATCATATTTATTTTGTTTAACTACGTTCCTATTATCATATCAATAGAAGACCATTTATTTTAATATAATTTTTTATTGATAATTTAATTTACGTTTTTCTAATAATTAATTATTAATCATTATGTGTTATTTGTCATTAGCAATTCCTTATCTAGAACCATATAGCCTTAAACCAATTATGAACTATAAATTTTTCACAGGTTTTCACTCCTCAGCCTTGTCATAGTGGTATGTTCGTGTCTACACATTTTGACATCAAGTGGTGTTCATATGTATCAACAATAAAAAAATTAAATGTTCTAAATATAATCTCATTTATTTATTTTTACGTGTCACATTATTATTATAACTAAATAATCGATTTTCATTGAAAAAATGGTTGATGGGTGCTCAGGTAATACTTTTTTGAGTCAAACGGTTGAGAAGTGAATGTATTATCTGATTTCTGCACTCACTACCAAAGATCACGCCTTATGAAGAGCTGAAAAGTTACCACGCTAGATAAAAATAACTGATCAAGGGGTGAATTTTATCAGTGCTTTCAAAAAGCAATGTAAAGTTACCTTTTATCAACACTAAAAAAAGAAATGATAAAAGGGTACCTTTTATCATTTTTTTTCTAGAACTGATAAAAGTCACCCCTTTATCAGCACTTTTTTAGCACTGATAAAAGTGTCAACTTTATTAGCACATTTTTCTAGCGTCGTTGAACATAGTAGCGAGTAATTTAATTTATATATAAATATTTATATATTTTTAAATATGATTTATATTACAATATGTATATATGTTTAAATATTATATATTAATATGATTTATATATCTTTTAATCAATGATTAATCTTATTTTCATAATTTTTTATATAAAAAATTATCAAATTTATATTAGTCAAAAAAATTAATTCTTTATTAATATATTAATTACAAAATGTTTATAGAATTAAAATAAATATAACATATTGATATTTTATTTAAATAATTATATAATATATAAATGAATATATTTATATATATATTAGATATTTGGGGGGAAATTACATAAAACACAGACACACACACCACTAGGCCAAATGAGTTGGTCATAGCCCCCCAAGGTATAAACCACCATATCTAGCCCTTATTATACGATCTCTATAGACCCTTTATTATTACAAGGCTCCAGAAAATACCTTCATTATAAGGCCTAACATCCCGTAATGATCATATTAAAATCCCAGATGTCCATCACAATAAACCCTTCAGTTGTAGCCCCCATCGCGACCAGCCTTCACTATTAGAGAAAAGTCCCCTCATCGTGACTGAGGTGAACCTCCATTACACAAGATTTCCCCTCAAAGTCTACTATCGATGGATGAAAGCTGCATAGCGGCCTCTCAAAGATCGATGAAGGAACACCTTCCCAAGTTAAATATATATTTATATTGATATTAAATAATTTAAAATATATGTACATGTATAACTGTATGTATGTATGTGTGTGTGTGTGTGTATGTGTGTGTGGATGTGTATATGTAAATATGTATGTGTGTCATGTTAATATGTACGTGTAAATGTTACAAATTAACTTTTTATTATTTTTGTGATTTTTGTAATTTTATTTATTCATTTATTATTATATATTCATTAATAATGTTAAAAAATATTTAATCATTTTTTAATATTTATTTATACATTTATTTATTTACTATACATGTAATATTTTCAAAATGTTTGTAATTTATATGAATAATATTTATTCTTTTTTTATTAAGTTATAACATTTAAAATATGTTTGAAATTTATATAATTAATCTATTTAATTGAATTTTATTAATAATTTTGTAATTTAAATACAGAATTATAAAATTAAATAAGTATATATTTTTTTAAAAGGGTATTTATAAAATTATAAATAAATATATATAAATAATTATAAAATAATAATAAATATATATTATAGACGCTTTGGGGTACAACTAAAAATAAATACACACACGCCACACACCCATAGAGCTTTAACAGGAATATCATAGCCCCCCAAGGGATAATACACCCATTAAGACCCTCTTATTTATTTATATAAATGGCCCTTATGGGACCTAACCCATAGAATCTATTTAACCATGTCATCCATCAATGGCCTGTAAGCCCCTCCATCTACATTTTTGACTCAGTCTGCTACCTTCGGTCCAGGCTGTCTTGCCTCCACCGTATCTATAGGGTCTGGTCCACCATCGCCAGCCTCCCATGGAGGCCTATCCGTCCAGCACCTCGCCTACCGTCAATAAGGGATCCTACCTCTCTAGGCTACACTAGAGCATCGTCGCACTTCCTTCGTGACTCACTTGACTATGTGGAGGCCTATTCATACCAACTCCACACGCTCTTGTCAACGAGGGATCCTTCCTCACCTGCATACACTAGAGTTCCACCACATGCCTTTCGCACCTCACCTGCCTCTGTGGGGGCCTACCCGCACCACCGCCATGCTCTTGACAATGATGACCACCTACCCAGGAGGTTAACCTAAGTGTTGTAGTACTCCACATGCCTCACCTACTGTGGCTCATGTTTTCTACTAATTTCTTCCAGGAAAACACCATTCATCATGCCAACCCCCAAATTTTATTAAGGAAAAATGTTGTGGGTGGGAGTTGAACCTAGACTCCACACCCCAGGGATGTCGCAGGTAGGTTTAGGTAACCAACTGACTAGAACCCCATTGGATAATAATAAATATATTTAAATAATAAATATATTTATTATATTTATAATTACATATATTTATATATTAATATATATATAATTATATTAATATGTTTATAATTATAAACAAATATTTATAAATATATTTATTTAATATTATAATTATAAATATATATATATTAAAATAATTATAAAATTATAATAAATATATCTAAATAATAATTTTTTTAATATATTTATATATATAATTATATATATTTGTATATAATTATATATTTATATAAATATATAAAATATGTAATTATATAAATAAATATAATTATATAAATAAATATAATTATATAAATATATATAATTATATAAATATTTTTATTATTATAAAAAATGTTTTTAAATATATTTATTTATAACTATAATTAAAATTATAAATAAATATTTTTATATGTATTTAAATAATTATAAAATTATAATAAATATATGTAAATAATAAATATATTTATTATAATTTTTAATTATACACACACACACACACACACACATATATATATATTAGGTGTTTGGGAGTACAATTATATTCAAACATACATACACTACATAAAAAGACCAGAAAGGTAGACTATAGCCGCTCCAAAGGGATAACCCACCCAGGAAGCATTATTTATTTAGTACATGGCCCGTAGTCCCAAAGAGAATGAACCCATAACATGGCCCAAAAGCCCGGTGTAGTTTCATGCCTACATCATTCTATCTGCATTATCATGCCTATATCAGGTATGCGTCACCACCTGCCTACGTCCTCATCGACATTACCACCTGTATATTACTGTAATTGTTTCTGAGCCCAACAGGGCTTGAACCTAGGACCTCTTGGATGCCAAGCAAGATCCGTTACCAATCAGTTATAGACTCGTTGGATAATTATAAATATAAGTATATTAATATACATATATATATAATTATAATTCTAAAGAAGAGATCATTTGCCACATCAACATGTTTTCAACATGTGGTAGAAGGAATTATTTTATAGATAATCATGGTCTCCCAAATGAAGATGAGATTTTTTCCATTTTGTGATGTTTTCATTGTGTTGTAGAAATCATCCTCTAGAGGATATTATGAGCGATGATGAGGTTATCAGAAGTGTAGATCTGAAGCTTCGGGAGGTGGTGATGATTGTCAAGCCCAAATTAGGTACTCCCTTTGTTTGTGTCGAGTCTTTGGTTATCAAGATAGGTGGTGATACTTCCAACAGTGTATTGGATATTGTGAATAGAATTGAGTCTCATGTCTAAGGTGTTGGGTTTTTCCTTGTGATCTATGGAGTGTCCAGGCATGATATTTGGGACCCCGATGACGTTATTTGGATTGGGGGTCTATCAACGACTCTACCTCGCATGTCTGTAGGGGTTTTAAGATGGTGATGATTCTTAGAGTACATCGATGGTGAGTTCATCTCATTGTGTTGGCGACTACTGGATATGTTAATGGCTTGTGAAGATCACTAGCTTCAGGTGATGGATCACAACATACCTTATAGTGCCGATTACCGACAGTAGTTTCAGATGCGGGAAGCGATGACCTCGGGTTGTGGGGCACATCGACCTCAGGATTATGCGGGCAATGAAATTGATTGGGAGGTGATATGGCTACAAGACCTCTACACGGTCACTTTTGGTAGGTGGTGGGGAGAAGATCCATGGAGAACATGGTGCGGTCCATGATGATGTTTGACTGCAGAATGGTTTTTTCCTTCTGAGTTAGAGACAACTTAGCCATGTTGGGATTTCTTAATGACTTTAGTGCTAGGGCAGGTGGTATGTGATCATTCATAATGGGATATTTGTATTCTTGTGATGGTGGGCTTCTAGGGATATCGTTCTCACTGAATTTTGGGTGGTGCATGTGTTCCCCTTTGTGTTTGGTGGTCGCTCCTTTGCCACTTGTCTTGTGTTTCATGTTTTTATGCATTTTATTTTATTTAATAAATTTTTAGGACTGAGCATGATTGGATCCTGAACTTTCCTAGTATATTTTTAATTATATACATTTAAATAATAAATATATTTATTATATTTTTAATTATACTAATATATCTAGTTATATAAATATATATAGTTATATAAATATATATAATTGTATAAAAATGTTTATAATTATATAAATATATTTTTATTATATTTAATTATAATTATAATTATAATTAAATAAATAAATAAATAAAAATAAAAATAATTATAAAATTATGATAAATATATTTAAATAATAAATATATTTCTTATATTTTTAGTTATATATATTAATATATTAATAAATTTCATATAATTATATAAATATATATATATAAATATATATTTACATATAATTATATTAAAATATTTAATTATATTTATAATTATAGATATATATCTCTAATTATATTTATAAATACAAACTTACAATTATTTTAATATGATTATAATTATATAAATAATTATTTATTTATAATTATATAAATTAATATTTATTTATAATTATATTTATAAATACATATTTATAATTCTTTAAATATATTTATAATTATACAAAAATTTATTTAAAATTATATATATTTATATTAATTTATAATTTTATAAATTTAATTTTATAAATTATATTAGTTATATTATTAAATATTTATCAACGCTTTTCTAGAACTGATAAAAGCTATCTTTATAAGGGCTAGAATTATAGTTCTGATAAAGATAACTTTTATGAGTTCTTTTTATTTTCGTGCTAATAAAAACCATTCGATGCTATATAAATTTAACCTTAATTGACCGACATTGTTGCCCCATTTAAGCTCTCGTGGAAGTGAAACCCTCACCACCACTCTCCATCCCTAATATCATCCCCATCTCTCTCCCTCCTTACCACCTTCATCCCTGCTCTCCCTTCTTGCTTACGTATGCACTGCCGCTCTCCCTCACTATCTTACGCTCTCCCTCTCTCTCCCTTTCTCTCTCTTAGATTAATTGACATACAATGTTAAAGGTTTTAACATTTTTATTTTTTATTTGGGTGTTTTAAATATTTTCCAATGAATTTGAACGTCATGTTACCTTTCTCATTCATTTGGAAGGAGTATGAAAGTTCGGGTGACTTATACTTGTCATACGTGACATTTCACCACCAACAATTAATGGTCACCTGAACTTTCCCACTCCTTCCATGGAGAAACCTAAACAATTTCACCAAAATCTCTCCACAAGAATCCTATCCTTATCCTCTATCCATGTCACAACTATATATTTTCATTTCTTACATATTTACTTATGAAACATATTTTTATAATTGTATTTGTTATTATTTGTTTGTAATAACTATTCTTTAAAGATTTATTTATTAGTATAATTCTATTACAATTATAATATATATATATATATATATAATTAACAGTGTTCATTGCTGATTCTACACACAATATCCCTCACCTCAATCCATTATTGGTTCCCCCTCTCCCTCAACTCCATGTTCATTTTCACTCCTTCATTATTATTTATCTCTATAATTACGTAAAGCTCTGAGATTTTCAACAAAAAACACTGCACACTTATTATATAGGATGGTGACAATGAATGATAAATAGGTAGCATTTATGTGATGCATATATAACAATTGACTCCAAGTTCTATGTATCCCTCCTACTCTCATGGATTAAAATCAAACAATTCTGGCCATTTTCTTCCATTACTAGGAAGAATAACCCAAATAATTTTAATATCTTATGATTTTTTTGTAACTTTTATAAAAACTATGAAATGGGTTTAATTTAGTTTTTATTATTTGTTATGATTTTTTATGTTTATAAAACTTAATAAAAATTATTTCCCAATACCTTTGATACTTATACACATACTCTTTATTTATACGCATTATTTTTTGTTTTAATTTTGTTCTTAATAATTTTATGTTGTTATGAAATTAATAAGTTTTATTATTTTTTAATATTTTTAATGTTTTTTAACATTCTTATTATATATTTATTATTTGGGATACTAATTATTAAATATTTTACACATGTGATATGACATGAACACATGGGTTATGCACATGGATTATAGATGCGGAATGAACTATCATTTATAAAAGAACTTGACGTTACGATATAACCAGAACATGGGTGGCGTCAATTACTTGAAATACACTATAAGTTTATATTACATCACAAGACAACACATCTTACATTACCAAAAATGGATTATGAATATTTTTACACAAGATATGTCATTGTGCTAATGAAAATGTAGCTAGAAAAATCAATCCAACACAATGAGCATTGTGATGCTCAACTCCTCCACTTTTTTTGAATTCCCACCTAAAAAACTACATGATTAGTATTTAAAACTAGTTTATATTATTTATATTGTTCTTCATTATATAATAATTATTGTTACTTTAATTATTTAAAGGTTATTGATGCAGGCTCAATGTAATCTGTAGTTCATAAAATGATAGTTGATTGATACAGTAGTTTACCAAGTCGAAGAATAGAATTTTTTCATTTATTATTAATGAAGAAATTAAATGTAGACTACATATATATATATATGTGTGTGTGTGTGTGTGTGTGTGTGTGTGTGTGTATATTATTGAAAATCTTGAACTTGGTTTTTAAATGCTATTTTTAAAAATGGGATTCTTCAAATGGTATTTTCAAAAATTTGGTAGTCCTTTCAAATTACAATGCCCCAGTTGACTTGTTTTACTTTCATTCCATGTTTTATAAAAGGTGATTTATTTTTTTAAAACATTTTTATGATGATAGTGATTGTTTTTTTATTCTTCTTAGGATGTTTAAAATTTTCTACTTTGATTTAAGAAATTTAATGTTTTAAAGTGTCATGTGGTGTTTAATGAATTTAATTGTCTGACATGGGTTCTTGAAATGCCCCCTTGATAAAATGTGAATAGTCTAAAATAAGAATGGAACATTGGAACCCCATCTTGATAATTCTAGTTCATTTTATTTAGATTCAATAGTTTATTCGAATGATTATTTAGGAATGAACTTTTATGGGTTCTAAGATCATACTTTCTATGCATTTTTTTAAATATTATTATTACTGAATCAAATAGGATGGATATGAATAAAAAATGGATAGATGTCAATAATATAATAAAAGAGTATGAGTATGGAGTGAAAGAGTTCATCAAGTTTGAAAAAGATCATGAATTTGACCCTTCTCAAATCCTTTATCCATGTTTATATTGTTGTTATTCAAGACTAATTAGTCCAAAGGAATTATAAGAACAATTGATTTTTCATGGAATAAATTAAAGTTATAAATGTGGGACTACACACAGAAAAAAACTAAATGTAGCTAGTGACTGGGATATGAATACATTTTATGGATCATTTGATATGATTACAAGTGTGGACAATGATGAATACCATATAAATGATGTGATTTCAAGTGTGAACAACAATGAAGATCGTATTGAGAAAATCACAATTATAGTTCAAGAAGACATTCATGATTGTCCAAAGTTGTTTGAGAAGTTAAAGAGTTGTGAAAAGACACCATTTCATTCTTGTTGTCCTAAATATACATCATTGTCATCCATACTGAATATGTATAATTTAAAATATATCAACAGATGGAGTGACACTGGTTTTATTGAGCTACTTGCTCTCTCGACTGATATGCTTCCCAAAGATAACGATCTTCCTCGCCGGAAATATGATTATAAAAAATTATACTTTCAAAGTGTATTATCTATAAAAGAATAAATTCTTACCGAAATTATTGTATACTATTTTTAATGGATCAAAAATCACTTAAAAATTCCCAAAGTGTGGTGCTTCTTGACACATAAAAGATGAATAGAGACCTACAAAAGTTGTATGGTACTTCCCAATCATTCTAATGTTTAGGTTCCTATATGGAAGTGAGGATACTATAAGAAAATTGACATGGAACACATATACATGAAATAAATATTGGAAATTTCATCACCCAATAGACTCTCTTCAGTGGAAGAGAATTTATCATGAGTGTCCTGAATTTTGAAATGAGCCGAGAAACCTTCGTCTTATGCTATCTATAGATGGATTGAATCCTTTTGGGTTACAAAGAAGCACTCAAAGTAAAAGGCTGATTATGTTTCTAAATTATAACATTCCATTGTGGTTATTCATGAAATGAAAATACATTATGTTATCTCTACTTATATCAAGACCAAAACAACTAAGTAGTGATATTGATGTTTGTTTGTATCCATTGATCAAAAATTTGAAATTATTATGGGATTCCAGTGTTACATTGTATGATGCTTACAAAAACTAAGATTTCACATTGAGAGACATGTTGTGTGAGATGATAAATGATTTTCTTGCATATGGAAATTTTTCAGGATATATCATTTAAGTAAGTCAAGGGTTTCCCATTTTTGAACAAGGTACACTATCAATTATTTTGAAACATTCATCGAAGAGTGTATTTCTAAGACATTTCAGATTTATACCTCAGCAAAAAAGTATTGATATTAGAAAAAATATTTTAATGGGAGTTAAAAATAACATAAAACATTGTCTTCACTAACATGTTATCAACTATTTGAGAAATTAAAAGATATGGACACTGCTTTTGGTAAACATTTTTCGAAAAACCTTACAAAAATTTGTTGGTAATAGGAGTTCTATTAAAACAGATGAATTGGGATTCATGAAAGTGGATTTCAATATGGATAGGTAAAAATAAAAACTATTTTTATGGAATCAGAGGTAGCATAAGTATTTTATGTTATAGATCATTCCAACCAAAAGTGGTCACTTTTTCTATTATTGACAAAACCACTGAAGGTTCAGATGTCAATTCAACTGAGGATGAACCTTTTATTAGGATGTTGAAATCATTTTATAGTAGTTACAATGTACACATGGTCTTTATGTTAGATGAGACCACAATTAAGGGACTTGGATACTTGATAGAGGGGTCTTATCACTTTAACCTTTAAAAAAGAGTTCAATAATCATGTTATATTTTTTTAATATACATTGTGTTACCTCATATTATTATATTTTCATTCTTGCATTTACATAATATAAATTAAATTTTCAACAACTTCTAATTATAATGAATTTTTCACATGCTATTTCCCCCAATACTGAGGAATAATAGGTTTCTCAACTTGTTGTGCTCCCACTCTAGAGGAACAAAAACATTCTACACATGTCGACACTACCAACCCATAAGAACAATATATTAATGATGATGAAGCTGAGTAAATGGTATACGGTGAACAATTGGTGTCCAAGAATAAACATGAGAACTCTAGTATCCTGGTGTTGGAAAAAATTATTAAGGTGAGAAACAAAGGCATAAAATTCAAGGTTTAATGGAATGCACACAACCGACTTGTTAACCCCAACATGTCCATGTTCAATAGTTACATTGGGCTCACCATTCTCATACGCATGACGATTGATGTAAATTCATGGAACAATGTTGTTTCTACACTTAATACAATAATTTGGGAATATATTAGGGTAAAATTATTATATATATTCTTTATTTTAATAAAAAAATAATGAAACATTGAATACTCTTAATTATCTCTTGCAAAGTGCATTTATAGTAGATGAATCTTGAATGAATTTTGTAATAATGCTTGCTATAAAGGATCATATAGGCTTCCTTAAAATTCTTATAAAGTATCATCTCAAATATTATAAAGGGAAAATAAGACCTCACCCACCACAGATGTCTGCACACATGATAAACCAAAGAGTATATGATGCATTTATTGGTCATCATGAGGAGAAGAATTTTCAAGTACATTGTGACTAGTAAAAAATTACATGAAAATACATACATTAATTAATTTTATTAAGAATAGTTAATTTATGAAATAAAAATTGAGTGCTGGAAATAAGAAAAAAGATGAAAAACCAACACACCCCTATGGTAAAGTAAGGATGGGGTACGTTTCACTTGAAAAAATGGTACGTATTTTAAATCTACCATGATAAATTTATGTGACATGAAACAAAAAATAATAATTATATTTCTCTATTTATATATAGATTGATGAATCAGAATCTAAATCCACTTCCATACCACATAATGTGCTATGGAATGAGGCACATGTAAATAAAGAAGCGATACTAATATATTAATACACACAAAAAGTTTGGGAATCATGTGTAAGTATGACATAATAAAAAATTGTTTTTATTTAAATAAGTATTACATAATAATGATTACATATTTTTCTATATTTTTTATCCAACTTAAACATAATAATCATTATCAGAAGTACCTAATGAACAACTACTATTTGTGGCCTTGAAGTGACCAGAATAGTATGGCCACGTCAAAGGTGTAGGATTTGGGTTGTCATCCTGAACATATTTTGAGAAAAAAAGGAATAGGGGGATAAATATAAGAAAATGGAAGATATTTAGGCATGATTAGACATTACTTAATAAAAAATTAATTAAAAATCAGATTTATTAGAACACATAATGGGAAGGAATCAAAGAGAAGAAAAAAACAAGAACAACTAATACGTGAAGACCCCCTATCTGCTTTGAGGTGATCAATTACACTCAAAGAGATGTCTTAGAAGAGGTAATAAATATTTTAATACTTGTTTCAGTGAAATTTGAATGAGACAACCACTGATATATTTCTAGTACTGACATTATACTAGGAAAAAATGATAGTGATTTATATCTATATACACCCACCCATCACCTTGTTGTGAGGGGTACTATTTACAATATCCAAGGATATATTATACACATAAAACAACTTCCAATAGGTTATGTGATTGTGGGGATTATCATATCTCAAGAGACGAGTGCCGATATACCCATTCCACTTGATGATGCATATATTCATACGGTTAAGAAATCTATTGTAACATTATTAACATGGTTTTCAAATCTTGAAAAAACTTTTTGACAATGAGGTATTGATTCCTAATCTATTTTTCATGCAAATACTTTTAAAATTAATTAAAGAAGGTATAAACAGATAAATTTTATTATAGATGGGAAAAGGGAGAGGGTTAACCAGAAGTTTGAATCAAAATGATCTAAAGGATCATCTAACCAATCGAAAATATCTTCACAAAGTACCTTCACCCCACCCATTTAAGTTGCACATTTACTAACATTAAAGGCTCATGAAAATACAACATTAGCAAGTGGTTCTACAACTGTAGTTGATTTTTGAATAAGATATGTACAAAGAGGAAATTAAATATTATATTGGTCTTGAGAATGTAAATGTAATCCTCACACATGAATGGATCGGATCCCCAGTAGTAAATGTGTACAAGAGGTTTGTTTTTAGGAATTTTTCATCCAATAGATTATCATCTATGTTAATTATGACTGAATACTATTCATATTTTTTGCAGGAATATATATCAATAATATTTTAAGGTAAATACCAATGAACATAAGTTTAGACTCATTAGTCCTCACATCACTTCTATACAATAATTCTCATTGGAACCAAAGAAATATAAATGAATAGTGGAAAAAAATGCCACAATGATTGAAATCAAAATTATAGATTAGATATTCTTCTCAATACCCATGATGTAGATGTAAAAATCTAAAATTTAATCATATAAAATATATTTTAATTAATTTCATTAATTTTTTTTGTTTTTTTAGGAAACATTGGTTACTAATTATAGTCAATTCGGATAACCCAACTATTTATTTTCTAGATTTAATGGATGGATACCCAAAAATCTAACCGCACGTGACGACGTTTGTCAATTTTTAATGACATAAATGAAATGTTTTACAAATAAAAATAAAGTTATACATTTGATATTATGTTTTAATGAAAATTATGTTATGAAAGGGTGATGTTTAAATATATTCCAAATTATGGCATGCGGACAGTCCATGAGAACAAGGAGCCTATCATCTTTTATAAGTGGATAAGTATTAAGGTATATATAATAATATTTCACTATCAAAACATATTTCAAAATAAATTACTTATTTTTATCAATGTTTTTACAGTGTCTAAAATAAACCAATGGAAATGATTAGGGTCATTATGTATAAAATTTTATGAAAGATATCGTATAACATCAAAAAAATAGAATCCTTGAAGAGGTATTTTCCAATATAACTATAATTTCATTTAAAATATTTATTAACCGTTTGTTTATTTATATTTTTCCTGTACTAACAAGACTATAGATAGTCTTAATATTCTAAATAGGAAATATATTTGTTTAGAAATTAATGGTAAACATACCTGGTGGTAGAATGTATACATAAATCATGAAGAGGTGACTTTTTACAACTTATTTAGTCTATTTTATCTTTATTTTATGCCTAGTATGAATCAAAGTCTATGTTTTTAGTCTAAAAATTAATTTTTTTTAAAACACATATCACATAAATGAAATTGAAAAAGCACATTAATATTGTTTTAATACATTATGAAAATATTCCACAAGTAATTTTCTGAGGTGTAGGAATCATCCACACCTCATTCTGATACATTGTGTGACCGATTGGAATCCAAGTGTGTCTTTTTATTTAAAATCAAAATTTTAGTAAAAATGACAAGTGATATACTCAAAACCATGAAAAAAATCAGATTGTTTTTATACTTTAGTAAAATGATCCACAAGTCATTTTGATGTGTATGAATTAGTCTCACCTCAATCCGATACACAGTGTCTATATATTAATCAAAGTGTTTGTTATCAGTTTAAAATTGAAATTTTAGTTCAAAACATGATTCACTCACTGAAAAACTAGATAAAAAACTCTAGTTATCTTGAAAATGTTGGAAAATGATTCATAAGTTATTTATGATGTGTAGGAATCAGTCTCACATCAAACCAACATACGATGTGACTTGTATGAATCAAAGTGAATTTTTTAAGTTTAAAATGAAATTTTAAAAAACAAGTGACACACTCAAAACATTGAAAACACATTCTAATTAATTTTATACCTTTAGAAAAATATTAATAAGTCATTTGTGATAAGCAGGAATCATCCTCACATCAATATGGTGCACAATGTGACCTTTATGACTCAAAGTACATGTTTTCAGTTTAAAATGATATTTTAGTAGAAGCCAAAATTTCATACTCAAAACAAATAAAATGTATTCATATTGTTTTTAAACATTATAAAAATTATCTATAAGTAATTTTTGATGTGTATTAATCATCTTCACCTCAATCCAATACACGGTGAGACCAGTATGACTCCAAGTGTGTCTTTTTATTTAAAATTGAAATTTTAGTATAAAAAAAGTGACATATTAAAAAAGAAGAAAACACATTATTATTATTTTAATAATTTAAGAATATGATCCATATGTTATTTTTGACGTATAAGAATCATCCACACCTCAATCCGATACACGGTGATCTCGGTATAACTTAAAGTGTTTGTTATGAGTTTAAAATAGACAATCTAGTTCAAAACATGTGCCACTCACTAGAAACTGAGAAAATGCACTCTGATTATCTTGATAATTTAAGAAAAAAAATTATAATTTATTTGTGACATGTAGGAATCAGTCTCACATCAAACTGATACACGATGTGACCAGTATGACTTAGAGTGTGTGTTTTTAGTTTAAAATGAAATTTTAGTTAAAAAAATTTACATACTAAAAAATGATCAAATATATTAATATTTATTTTATAATTTATTAAAGTTATTAATAATTAATTTTTTCTATGTAGGAATTAGGCATACATCAATATGATGCACAATGTAACCGGTATAACTCAAAGTGCGTGTTTTCAGTTTAAAATGATATTTTAGTAAAAACCACAAGTTACATACTAAAAAACAATCAAAAAAATTAATATTGTTTTGATAATTTATAAAAATGATCCGTAATTCATTTTTGATGTGTATGAATCAGCCACAGCTCAATCTGATACACAGTGTGACCGATATGATTTCAACTGTGTCTTTTTGATTAAAATTGACAATTTAGTATAAAATATAAGTGAAATACTCAAAAACAATATAATATATATTTTTATTTTTTTATACTTTAGGAAAATTATCCATAATTTTTTTTGACATGTACGAATCAGTCACACCTTAATCTAATACACGGTATACCCGGTATGACTCAAAGTGGCTGTTATTAGTTTAAAATTGATATTTTAGTTCAAAACGTGTATCCCTCACTAAAAACTAAGAAAATATGCTCCATTTGTATTGATAATTTATTAAAATTATTCATTAGTCATTTGTGACATGTAGGAATTAGTCTCACATCAAACCAACCCACAATTTTCCTGGTATGACTCAAACTGTATTTATAGTTTAAAATTATATTTTAGTGAAAAAAGTGATATACTCAAAACCAATAAAATGAATTAAAATTATTTTTATAATTTATTAAAAATATTCATTTGTCGTTTTTGATGTGTAGAAATTATCCACATGCCAATATGACATATATTGTGACCGGTATGACTCAAAGTGCATGTTTTCTATTTAAAATATCATATTAGTAAAAACCATAAGTGACATAGTCAAATATGAGAAAACACATCCAGACTAGTTTTAAACCTTATAAAAAGGATCCATAATTCATTTATGACTTGTAAAAATCATTTGAACCTCAATGTGATGCATGGTGTCATCGGTATGACTCTAGGTGTGTCTTTTTGTTTAAAATTAACATTTTTGTATAAAAGGAATGTGACATAATAAAAACTAACAAAAAGTATTCATATTATTTCTATAATTTATGATAATGATAAATAAGTCATTTTTATGTGTAGGAATTAGCTACACCTCAATCTAATACATAGTGTGCCCAATATGACTCAAAGTGTCTGTTATCAGTTTAAAATTGAGATTTTAGTTCAAAGTGTGTGTCACTCAGTGAAAACTAAGAAAATGAACATTGATTATCTTGATAATTTATGAAGATGAATCATAAGTAATTTTAAAGTCTAGGAATTAGTATCACATAAAACTGATACATGATGTGACCAATATGAATCAAAATGTGTTTTTTTAGTTTAAAATGACATTTTAGTAAAAAAAGTGACATACTCAAAACTAAGAAAACATATTCAGATTGTTTTGATACTTTAGTAAAATGATTCATAATTCATTTGTTATGTATTTGAATTATTCTTCCATCAACCAGAAATATGGTCTGACCGGTATGACTCGAAGTGAGTGTTTCTAATTTAAAATGACATTTTAGTAAAAACCAAAAGTGACATACTCAAAACATGGAAAATGAATTTGGATTATTTTTATACTTTAAAATAAAAATACATAAGTAATTTTTGATGTGTATAGATTATCCTCACCTCAATCCTACACACAGTGTGATCGATATAATTCAAAGTGTGTCTTTTTAATTAAAGATGACATTTTAATATAAAATAAAAGTGAAATACTCAAAACTGAGCAAACACATTTGGATTATTTTGAGAGTTTATGAAAAAAAATCCATAATTCAAATTTAAATTTTGGGAATCAGATTCACTTAAATCTGATATAAAATTTCTTAGTATGACTCAAAGTATCCATTATTAGTTTAAAATTGAACTTTTATTTCATAACATGTGTCACTCAATAAAAAATAAGAAAACACACTCTGATTGTCTTTCAAATTTAAGATAATGTTTAATTAGTCATTTTTAACTTATGAGAATAATTCTCGCATCAAACTGACTCACGATGTGACCAGTATGAATCAAAGTTAATTTTTCAGTTTATATTGACATTTTAGTAAAAAAAAAGTTACATACTCCAAACCAATAAAATTAATTTGAATTATTTTGATACATTATTAAAATAATTTATAATCCATTTGTGATGTCTAAAAATCATCTTCACGTCAATCCTTTTTATGGTGTGACTGATATGACTCAAAATGCATGTTTTCAGTTTAAAATGACATTTTAGTAAAAACAAAAAGTTACATACTAAAATATGATCAAACACATTCATATTATTTTGATACTTTTTTAATGTTCCATAAGTTATTTTTATTTTTTAGCAATAAATCACACCTTAATCTGACCCACAGTGTGACCTTTATGACTCAAAGCACGTCTTTTAATTTAAAATTGACATTTTCATATAAATTGAAAGTGACATGCTCAAAAACCGAGAAACCGATTTTTTTTTGTTTCTATATTTTAGTAAAATGACCCATATGTTATTTTTGACCTATTGGAATCAACTTTACCTCAATATGATACATGGTGTGCCCGGTATTACTCAATGTGTCAGTTATTAGTTTAAAATTGACATTTTAGTTCAAAATGTGTGTTACTCACTAAATAATGATAAAACACTCTCTGATCATCTTGATAATGTATAAAAATGACTAATAAGTCATTTTTGATATTTAGAAACTAGTCTCACATCAAACTGATACATGATGTCACCTGTATAACTCAAAGTGTGTTTTTCAGTTTAAAATGACTTTTTAGTAAAAAAATAACATACTAAAAACCAATAAAATTAATTCATATTGTTTTGATAATTTAAAAAAATGATTTATAAGTCATTTGTGACATGTAGGAATCATTCACGTTTCAATCCGATGCAAGGTGTGACTAATATAAGTCAAATTGTGTGTTTTCAGTTTAAAATGACATTTTAGTAAAAAACAAATATGGCACACTCAAAACCAAGAAAACACATTAATTTTGTTTTTATACATTATGAAAAATATCTATAAGGTATTTGTGATGTGTAGGAATAATATTCACCTCAATTCGATGCACGGTATGAATGACGTGATTCCATGTTTGTATTTTTATTTAAAATGGAAATTTTATTATAAAAGACAAGTGACATACTCAAACATGAGAAAAAGAATTTTTATTACTTCAATAATTCAGTAAAATGATCCATAATTCATTTTTGACATGTAAGAATTAGTTTCACCTCAATATGATACAAGATGTGCCTCATATGACTCAAAGTGTGCGTTATGAGTTTAAAATGGATATTTTTATTCAAAACATGTATCACTCACTGAAAATCAAGTAGACGTGCTCTAATTGTCTTGATAATTTAGGAAAATGATTCATAACTCATTTGAGACATATAGGAATCCATCTCACATAAAACTAACACATGATGTGACCCATAAGAATCAAAGTATGTTTTTTATTTTAAAATGATATTTTAGTAAAAAAACAAGTGACATGTTCAAAACTGAGAAAAAACATTTGAATTGTTTTGATACTTTATCAAAATTATTCAAAATACATTTTTGATTTGTAGGAATCAACCACACCTCAATCTAATGCACGATGAGGCTAGTATGTATCAATGTGCGTGTTTTTAGTTTAAACTGAAATTTTAGTAAAAAACACAATTGACATGATAAAAACTATTAAAATTAATTCATATTGTTTTGAAACTTTATAATAATGATCCATAAGTCATTTTTTATATGTAGGGATCATCTTCACCTCAATATGATGCACGGTGTAACCAGTATGAATCAAAGTGTGTCTTTTTATTTAAAATTAACATTTTAGTATAAAATAAAAGTGACATACTCAAAACTAAAAAAACATTAAAATTGTTTTGATGCTTTAGTATAATGATTCATAATTCATTTGTGACATTTATGAATTAGCCACACCTCAAACTGATACATGGTGTGCCCGGTATGACTCAAAGTTTTTGTTATTAGTTTAAAATTGACATTTTAGTTTAAAACATGTGCCACTTACTAAAAATTGATAAAAATCCATCTGACAGTATTGATAATTTAGTAAAATTATTTATAATTCATTTGTCATGTATAGGAATCAGTATCATGTCAAACCAACACACAATGTGACTAGTATAACTCAAAGTTCATTTTTTCAATTAAAAATTTTATTTTACTAAAAAAGAAAATGATATAATCAAAACTGAGAAAACACATTCAGATTGTTTTTATAATTTTTAAATATTATTCATAAGTCATTTTTTTATTTTTATGAATCAACTTCATATCAATTGATGTATGGTGTGACCAGTATGACTCAAAGTGTGTGTTTTTAGTTTAAAATGAAATTTTATTAAAAACTGCAAGTCTCATGATCAAAACTAATAAAACACATTAATAATTTTTTTTATACTTTATAAAAATTATCCATAAGTCATTTGTGATATGTAGAAGTTATCAACACCTAAATCCGACACATAGTGAGACTGGTATGACTCCAAGTGTGTCTTTTTATTTAAAATTGACATTTATTATAAAATACAATTGATATATTCAGAACTAAGAAAACACATTTATATTATTTTGATACTTTAATCCAATGATACATAGGTGATTTTTAACCTATAATAATTATCCACACCCCAATTTTATACATAGTGTGCCCAGTATGACTCAAAGTGTCTGTTATCAGTTTAAAATTGACATTTTAGTTCAAAATGTGTGTCACTCATTAAAAACTGAGAAAACATGCTTGTATTATCTTGATAATTTTTTAAAATAATTAATAATACATCTTTTACATGTAGTATTCAATATCACATCAAACAAACACATGGTGTGACTGGTATGACTCAAAGTGCATGTTTTCAATTTAGAATTGATATTTTAGTTGAAAACAACATCACATACACAGAACCAAGAAAACCCATTCATATTGTTTTAATAATTTAGTAAAACAATCCATTAGTCATTTGTGACATGTAGAAATTAGGCTCACATTAATCAGATGCATGATGTTATTGGTATGACTCCATGTGTTTCTTTTTATTTAAAATTTACATGTTAGTAAAAAAGACAAGTGACATACCCAAAACTAAGAAAATGCATTCAGATTATTTCAATAATTTATTTCAATGATATATAAGTCATTTTTAATGTATAGAAATCATCCACACCTTAATTTGATACAAAGTGTGCCCGATATGACTCAAAGTGTCAGTTATCAGTTTAAAATTGACATTTTAGTTCACAACGTGTGTCACTCTTTGAAAACTAATACAATTTGTTCATATTGTCTTGATAATTTAAAATAACGATCTATAAGTCATTTGGGTAATGTAAAAATTAGTCTCACATAAAACCAACATACGATGTGCCCAGTATGACTCAAAGTGTATTTTTTCTATTTAAAATGACATTTTAGTAAAAAAAAGTGACATACATGAAACTGAGAAAACACATTTGGATTGTTTTGATACATTAGTAAAATGATCCATAAGTCATTTTTGATGTGTAAGAATTTGATGTACCTCAATATGATGTACAGTATAACCATTATTACTCAAATTGTGTGGCTTCCGTTTAAAAATGAAATTTTATTAATGTATTATTTCATATTTATGTTTAATTTATTCCTTTATAGTATTATTGACATAATAATTTTTTCTTATAGAAGTTGATTATTTTTCTTGAGTTAGGGTGATTTGTTTTTCAACTGATACCATGATCATTTATTTTTTATAGGTGGTCAAGTTCCAAATACACTAAAACCATTGATTGTTTTGAATGTTAGTGATAAATTGTAATTAATAATGTAATTTTAAAAAATAATGTTTGAAATGTATATAATAGTAAATTTTTTATTTTATTTATGATTTAATTTTTATTTTAATTATCTTTTGAATTTTTCATATCCTTTATTTTCCTTTATTTGCATGTATTTTTTGTTACAGTATGCTGTAATTTTAACAGCACACTATAGAACTATGAGATTTATCAACACTACTTATAGTTTTGATAAAGGGGATTTTTAAAAGTGCTATTTTAGAACAGATAAAGGCGTCCCTATATCAGTGATAGAAGTATCATTGATAAAGTTACCCTTTTATTAGTGATTTTTTAGTGATAATAAAAGGGGACCCTTTTAATGATTCTTAGATTAATAATTCCTTTTTAGTGCTAATAAAGGTCTTTTCAAGCATCGCTAAAAGACTATTCTATAGTAGTGACTAGGAACTATTGTGAAATTTGAAGCTGCAATACATATTGATCTATCTATAGGGTAAGGTAATTACATTGTTTATATAAAACTAGTTTATGAGTGTTGGCCAGTATTTTCATGAGGTTTTGGACATCAATGAACGAACTATTAAATTTGATGCAGTACACTCCAAGAAATGTCGTGACTCCCTCCCCAAAAATATACCCTAATGAGGGGAGAGATATAGTGATTACCTCAGTCCCACCTATTGTAGGCCTCAAGTTAGTGAATAGAATCAAGGGTATAATAAACATGCATATGGGAGGTATTACCCTCTAAGAAAAACATATAGAAGAGTGATATAAGATAGATACAATAATCCATAAATGCTCAAACACACACACACACACACACACAAACACACACACACACACACAAGAAACCCCAAGTGTAACATGAAATGTAATACAGTACTAAAAAACTATAATGAAACTACAATTACTAAAAATATAAATACATTAGAAACCATGGGTCCCAAACAACTCCTACAAAACACAAGCTAGTAATATTTAGCTCGATCCCCAACCTAATCAAGATGAACTCAAAAATAAATTTATATATATGTAGGTTGAGCATAATAGTATACTCACTAGGATCCTCCTTGGAGCCTCTCATGCAAAAGATAAAGAAATCATGCTAAAGCATAGTGAACAACAGTGAAACTAACTCATCACCAAAACAAGTTTACTAAGTTTACAGCCTCTCCATGGCTAACTCTCACTAAGTATCACAAAAAATAAAGAAAATCATATAATATGAAACATCAAGGGTACCTTTCTTCCACTTCCCCACTGGTTTTTTGTTTTTCCCCAACATCGCATGACCTAAGAATCTCTCTCCAAAATAGTCCATCCTAAAACACCTGGTCAAGCCATCACAACATGCACCTCATGCATCACATCATCACATCATCCCATCCACATAACCATATATAGTAACTGAGAAGTTTCTGGGAGCCACCATAGTCCGTATAACATGTATCGTACATCAAGTATTATAACTCAAGCTATTACAGCCCATACATTGAGTAAGTACCTCAAGCCATCACAACCTATACACCTCATACCTATAATAATAATTTAGATACTATATTTGGTAATACATGTGTGTAAAATAACCAGAAGACATTACATCCCTATACACCCATATTTGGGAAAACCAACCACCATTTATACTAGCACAAGTAACTATTAAGAGAAGAGAGTGGGGTTAGAGGGGGTAGTCATCCATCCATCCTCCCATCAGGATGTTGGCGAAAACGCCCCCATAGGGCTTAGAATCTCTAGGGTGTCAGTCGCCCTAACAGAAATGTATGATGTAGCATATTAAATAAAAAATATACATGATATAATATATATCAAAACCACACTATGGTCATACCCTAGTCTCTAACTCAACTGCAGCTAATGTTGCTCAGACTCTCAGTTTTTACTACTAAGACTAGATATTCTATAAGCATAAAATAATTTTAAAGAGTTTCATTAAATTACTTCCTTTATTTTATCATTTAATTTAATTTAATAATTCATTATAAATTAATCAAATATTTCCATTATTACACATTACATTTCATTAATTACTATTTTCAGTCCATTCCCTCTAAGCACAATCCAATCCGAGGACACAATTTATCAATATTAACATCTTTTAGTGTTTTCATTCCATCAACAACAACCCCATGGGTTAAAAATTTATTATTAGTTATTAGAATAATTCCATATCAAGATACTCTAGTAAAACCATACTAAGATACAAAAATATGAAACATTCAACCAAAAACATCCAACCACCTTAAGCAGTGGGGAAAGGAATGAAAATAAAAGAGGAAACTTGGCCATCGACCATTAAACCGATTCATAAGAAAACATCCCAGCTCTATGCATCACCTAAATGGGTAAGCTCATATTTAACCACTTTCATATTTTATGGTGTTATCCCTGACATCCACATGTATATCTCTATGCATCTCACCATCAAAGGAATCAACTACTACCACATCACATTGCATCATTCCTCCCAAGATCATCCATCCTCAGTTCACATCATATTCTGGGCCTCCTCACCCCACATAGAAAATCATACATCCCAAGAACAACTATATCAGGATCATCTTGGAAGGATCGTATTAAAAAAACATCAAACAAGTAGTAGGAAACAAACAATCACAACAAACAGGGAAACTAGGCCCTCAAAACAAGGCATTCGGCCTTCACATGAAAACGAGCTCTCATTGATCCAAACATGGAACTTGGCCTTCTCAAGAGAATAATAAACTCAAGACCTATCAATTATCTTATCACACAACTAATTCTTATAACATTTTGAATTAACTGATTTAGTATTCACAAGTTCCAACTATAGGAGACCTAAAGAATCGACTATCACTATCTATCAAAAGGAAAAAATGATCTTTTATTTTTTAATTCAACAAGAAACATCATGCTTAACATTATTTATCAATTCCATTAACACATGTAAGATCACATTTAATTAAACATGAAAATTGCATTAATTTGATCATTATCAAGTTATAATAACTACCAGATTACAACATGCCTCTTTAATATCAATATAATTAATTATATATTAATTCTATCTTTTCATTCTATACCAATATCCATCAAGAGTAGCGTGATACTACATAGCATAAAAAACATGCTGAAAATGAAAATCATAAATATAACACTATCTAGCAAACCAAGAGGAAAAATACTATCATGGTATAAATCTACAATTCCAATATGGGATTGCGAACCAATTTACTTAATCCATTAAAATAATTATTAGGAAAGTTACATTTCCATCCAAGGGTATAAATCATGCTAGATTTATAATTTAATGTAAATAAATAGAGCACCAATGAATCCCCTACCTCAAAGGCATTGATGTTATTCTCCCTAGAATAGACGAACATTATGGATCTTCGGTCACCTATCTCATGAGGAAATTGTGATCTTCTAATGACATCTTGCTGCAACTACATCGATAATAAATAAGGAAACCTTATTAGAAATAATAGAGATCAAACTACATTTCATAATGAGAAGATATGGGAGGAAATGAGATAAAACTGGGAGAACTTACTACAAAATAGAGGAATAATGCAACTTGGATCACCATGGATCACCAAAGATTAATGATAGAAGCCAAGAATTTATCCTTGGTTGAAGGGATATCAAAAAGATAATGGAGGGAGTTGATGGCCACTGTAAAACGAGAATAGTTTCATGGTTTGAAGAAAACCCGATCAGCTAAAACTTTTATTACCACACTACATAGGGGATTTACATGATGTGTAATCACCTTTCACACCATGTAATCCTTGAGGTTAGGTTTCCACTGAAAAATGAATCGCATTTTATTATTTAACCCAAAAAATTTACTCATCTTGAACCAACTTTGTACAAGTCATGAAACCAACTTTTAGTTCGTGTAACTTTATATGGAATGAATTCTTCATGCATCTAGATTTTGATATCCGAACCCCTACAGACCACTTCTAGGATTACTCCAAGAATCCTTAATATTTTCCACAAATATGGGCCCTTACATTATATACCTATCAAAACATTATCATCCTCAAGAATCAAAAAACAAAAATAGAGATAAATGAAAAGGGATTGTTCGAATAGCCTCCCCTTGAGATACCTCTTAAGGATATCAAAATAATAGGTGCTCAAACACCTTATCATAGGAACAAGTTAAAACCCATTAAAAAACAATAACAATCTTAAAAAACTCTCCCAGTGAAGATACCTATCAAATGAGAGTAAATACAAAAAAAGGAAAAAGTAAAATCCATCTCATAAAGAAAAATGTCAACAACTACAACTAGTGTTATAATAAGAGAATATTTAAACATAAAAAATATTAGGGTACTAATATCTTATATATGACCCATGTTTCCAGGTATTATTTTTCACACCACTATGCCATCACATGACTTGAACCAAGGGAATATTACACCCATTCAACACCTTCTACTAGTGGTCCTGGATCTCTAGAAGCTGCTCCTCAAAATTCACATCATCAAAAACATCAATCTCACCCAAATTGATGACATGAGAGTTTTCATGAAGATAAAAATGGCGATATAAACTATGAAAAACATCATGTATACTTATAATTGGTGGGGTAAGTTCTATTATATATTACATTACTCCAACATGAACCAAAAACTCAAAAGGACCAAAAGATCTGGGAGAAATCTTACCCCCAAGACAAATTTTTTTCTACCCACGATGAGGAACCAAATTTAAGAACACATGACCTCCAACATAAAAATTAAGAGGCATACTACTATGATATGCATAGGATTTATGACCATCATGTTCTACCTTCATCCTCTCATGAATTACTTGAACCATATCTATTTTATTCTATACCAATTACATATCGAGAGTTTCTACCTCTTCGAACCCAGTTTATCACAACAGAGAACGAAAATTTCAGTCACGTAATTCTTCAAATGGTGTTGTACCAATGATGGAGTGGAAACTATTATTATAAGAAAACACAACCAAATGAAAGTTCCTCATCCATGAACCACTAAAATCTAGGTCATAATATCACAACATGTCTTTAAGGGTCTAGACGGTATTCTTTATTTGACCATCCATATATGGATAAAAATTAGTTCTAAGGCATAACTGAGATCCAAAAGAATTTTGGAGACCTCCCCACACTCTAGAGGTAAAACAAGGATTGTGATCATAGATGATAATCCTTATGACTTCATGGAGTTGCACCACCTGATCCAAATACTACCTCAACAAAACCTTCACTGATCTCGACTCCCTAATTGCTATAAAGTGGTATGATTTCATCAAATGATCCACTATCACCCATATATCATCATGTCTTACCTATAATTGAGGTAAAACATTAATGAAGTCTATAGATATGTCCTCCCAATTCCAATTGGGAACATCTAATAGATGGAGAAAACCACCAGGAACACAGTGGTTAACCTTCACTTTTTAGCATACCAAACATCGAGAAACAAAATCTGAAACTACACACTTCAACCCAGGCCAACAAAAATGACCTCTCAAATCCATGTACATATTTTTCATTTTGGTACGTATAGACAATGAAAAACTATTGAACTCATAGATAACCATCTCATGCATAACTAAATAAATGAAAAAAATATTCTATAATAACACTTAGTACTATCCATCTTCAAACCAACCATCACGAGCATCATAAAAAACAACTCAATCTTTTTATAACTCCACATAAAAATACCCTAACTCGGAATCATCCACATACTAAACCAAATAAAACTACACTGTCATCTAGAAAAGGATACCTTTCCCCCATTATATCCCATATATAGAGGCTTCATTGAATGTCTTTCCATCACTCACTATGAATCCCCTGATTCACACATGGAATCACTATGTAACTTCTTACTCTGCACATCAGCAATAAAATTCCCCTATACTGAAGTATAAAAAATATAAAAGTCAGAATCCTATAAAAATTCCATTCACCATCACTAACACAAGTTTAAGTCATGATGATAAAAGACATACCTATGGCTCTTATGATCGGTAAAATTAAAAAATGATTGTTGATGAGGTAATGTTGCCACAGCTTCAAAAAAATCACAACTAACACCTACTCAAGATCATGAGTGGAATAGTTATGCTCATGAAGACATAACTACTGAGACCCATAAGAAACAACTGATCTATGTCTAATAAGAACACAACCCAAGACAAGATACACAACATCATAAAAAACCTCAAAATAAACATCATCTACTGGAAAACAAAGAACTAGAGTGCTGACCAAATTTTCCTTCAAGTACTCAAAAGATGCATAACACTGATTAGGTCACAATATTATCTGATCCTTCCAGGTAAAGGATTTCAGATTAGTAAAAAACTAAGAGAAATTAGCTATGAACCTCCTATAATAGCCTATAAGACCAAGGAAACTCTACACTACTGACGGTGTCTTGGGGGATTCCCAAGATTCAATCTCCTCTATATTTGAAGGATCCATAGATACTCCCCACCGCGAAACCACATTCCCCAAGAAACAGACTTCACAATCCTGTAACTCACACTTTGAAAACATTCATAATAGCTTTTAATGATGTAGAACTCCCAAAATGGCACACAAATTCTCTACATGATCTTCCTCAGATATGTATCACATAAGGATTTAATCGATGATAAAAACCATGAACTTATCATGTAACTCCTTGAAAACTATTTTCATCAACCCCAGGAACATGGATGGTGTGTTCTTCACACTGAAAGACATCATAATGAACTCATAATGCCCATCACAACAACAAAATGATGTCTTCTAAGTATCCTCATCCTTCACCCACATCTGATGATACCCTGACCCTAAATCATTCTTCGATAACCAACATTATCCCTTCAACTGATCTAATAAATCATAAATCTATAGAAGATGGTATCAGTTATTCACTATCACTTAGTTTAAGAAACGATAATTGATACAAAGCTGAAAACTACCCTCATCCTTCTTCATGAACAAAACTGGCACACCCCAAGGTGACACACTCATCCAAAAAAATGTCCCTGTAATAGTTCATCAAGTTTTACTCACATCTACTTCAACTCATAAGGCACTATCCTATATGGAGACATCGAGATTGGATAGATTCCTAGATATATCTAAATCCCAAACTCAATCTCCCATTGAGGGAGAAATGATACAAACTCTTTCAAAAAAACATAAATGTACTCTTCCACAACCCTAGGAAACACCAAATGTTGAAACTCCAATGAACTGATTATCAACTCATCCATCAAGGATGAAAAAGGTGGAACCCAGATTTGACCCACAAGAGGGTCTCTCTCACCAAAAAACACTATTGGATATCCATAATCATCATAAAACACAACCTTCCACCTGATGTAATCCAAAATATCATGCACTAAAGACAACCAATACATGCCAAGGATACTTACATATGGTTTTATCAAAAAACATAGGAAGTATTCCCAAGAGAATTGATTACCCATCAATACCTCACATTCTCAAAATACATTATACAAGTCAGCACGACCTCCAAATAGAGTAGTCAACTCCAAGGGAACAGGAAGCCTCTCTATAACTCATGCCTTGAATCATAGATGAGGGTAGATGATATAAAGGAGTGTGTTGCTCCTAAATCAAACAAATTAGAACCCATGTATAAAAAAAGTGAAGGGTTCCTCAAACAATGTTTGTCTCACTTGACATTGGAAATTCTAATGCTTAAAGCTGACCGTGACCAACTCTGTATACTATTTGTCCCTACTGACAACCACCTTCATGGTCATTCTCTCCTATTTAAGGAAGATGAGCATCTCAGGTCTATCCTCTGCCTACCCCATATCCTCTATATTGTTCCCAAACTCGAACACCCTATTACTGCTGCCTCTGCTGAAAATGTCTCAATGGAGGAACCTGAAGTGGAACACCTAGCACATGATTTCTGCTCATAAATTTTAGGTACTCTCTCCCTTGATGACCATAAAATCCATAAGAAAAACACATTATTTATCCCTTATCATGGGTTTAAGAGCCTCTGGACCTAGAGAAATGAGATGATGAGGGATAAGACCTACCCCTGACTGACCGAATGATCTTCTATCAAGACAACTAGGAACCCCAGATCAAAACTTCACTTCATGTGGAATCCTAATAACTCCCCTCTCATGATGATGTGGTTCTGGATAACATCCTCTTGATAATCTATACTATTTCTAGCACCTCAAGATAATTCTTTTGTAACACCCCAAGATTTTATGGTATGTATCTTATTAAATGAATTCAATTCATTTGATAGTTTACATTTCACAAATACACCGTGATATAAAATTAAATAGTAACTTGACCATTGGAAATTTAATGTGACTATTAGGGATAATAATCTTACCAATAGAATAGTAACCTTAATAATAAAAGTATAAATAAAATTTTGGTATCTTATGAATGAAAATATGATATATTTATATCATGTAATAAGTAAATATATTTATTTAAAATAATAAATTAAGTGTTGGTATTTTTTTGAAATGTAAATATATATTTACAATTTTATAATTAATATAAAAATTTAAAATAAATTTTATTGTCATAAAATAGATTCATAAATTAATATTTTGTTTTCTTATGATTATAAGATAATTTTATGAGACCTTAATTAATTTTTCAAAGGGTCATAAAATTAGTTATGATTTCAAAATTGATATTATTCAAATAAATGATGATTTTAATTAAAAAATAAGTCTATGACATTTTGAAAGTTATTTTCAAAAAAAGGATTTAATTTTTGAATTCTAAATGTCAAAAAATTGTTAGGGTAAATTTTGGTGATTTTTTTAAAATATTTTAATTTTTCTTGAATATTGAAATATAGTATTTCATGGTATAAGATAAATGCATGCATTATTGATTCATTGATGATGTATGGATGATGAAATAACTATTGGTTCCAAAACACATGAACTATTTACTTTATTTAGTTATTGTAATCATCACTATTCATAGTCTCAAGACAAAATAATAAACTAATGAATAAAATAATAAATATACACCCCTCTCCTCCACTATAAATACCACCCCTCATCCCCCCTTATCCCCACACATTCCAAGCAATGAATCTTGTAAAATTTCTACCCAATACTCTTCCCAAGTATCTCCCCAAGTCCAATATATTTTTTATCACTAAAATACTAATACCAATCCCTTTAAGGAGGTTCTCATGGAGAATAATTCAAGAGGTAAAATCCTCTTTCATATTCCTTTATTTTTCTTTTAAATTTGTTTTTTTCTTTTTATTCTATATCCTCCCCTATACAAAGGTAAATGATAACTAAAATATCATATTATTTCTATAATTTTATTTTCTTAATGGTATATAAATCATCAATTCTATTCTCCTCTCCTTTTATTCTAAAAAAATGAAAACATCATATGTGAGGTGCTGATTTACCACCTTTATGGATGACGAATTTTCATTTTCATTATTGCCTTAAAGGCTAGTAATAAAACCATTATTATGGTTAAATAATATTTTATTATACATATTAGAAGTTATATATTATTATGGAATCAGTATATATATATATAATATTAATTAATAAATCAAAACTAGTTCATGATGATCGAAAAAAAGACAAAATAATCTAAACAGTTGTCATTAATATTTTATCTACTAAATTATCCTCATATCTGTAAAATATGATATATAAGACCAATTAATATTCTATAAGTTCATTAATAACAAATAATTTCAATTTTGGATAACTATTCCCATTTTACATGATCTTTCATACATGTAAACAAGTGAACCAATCATCAAAACCAAGGAAATGAACCCTCCCAAATAGTGAAATTGAATCTTATAACTCATCAAAAAGGACATAAATAAACTTAATAAAATTATACTAAATAAAATAAATTTTGGGGAGGTTATGAATTAAATTATTAAGGAATATAACTTCATTATCTAGTATATTAAGTACAAGTGAAGAACACTTTCATACAGAACCTAAGAGATTCTCCCTAAATCTCCATTTTTCATTTCGGTTACACTTTCTATCAATTTACCCCAATGTAATTATTATTTATTTTTATATAATTATTATATTATTTTTTCCAAAATCTTGTATCTAGTTTATTTCCTCTTCCTTTTCTGGGAAATTTCATGTTTTATAAGGTTCTCTTTTCAATCCCTCCTGATAAGCAAGCCTGATTTAAGAGAACTTTCCAATTTCTTACCCATTTTAAAGTGCACACCATAATATATTTAAAGACACCAATAGTTTTCTAAAATAATACTTTATATCATGAGAAAATATCTTATTTCATTTCTAGTTTTATACAAATAATTAAGCATTTTTCTATTTTAAAGTATCTTTAATATTTTCCCTTAAAACGCACTAAATAGGTGCTTTCGAATGTTTCTTAAACACAGTTTTTATGTTTTTTAAATTTAGTTAGCCATAATTTATCATTATTTAAGTCTTTTTTCCCTTATTAATGTCCAAGTATGATTTAAATCCATTATTTCAGGGACTCCATTGTGATATTCCCTTGGGTTATGCCTTATTCACAATTACTACTTATGTGTGGTGTATGTATGATTTCCTTTTATTTATGATCATCATTAATTGAAGATTTAATTAAATATACATATTTATTGTATAATGGATATGATTATTGTCTTATCCATGTATGATTTTTACATACGGTGTTTTCTTTGAATGTTTTTTTAATTGGGGAAATATTAATAAATCTGTATTTTCTACTCAATACAAATATTTTGAAAAGTCATATTATTAATGAATTAAATATATGTATGAAGAATTATTTTGACTTACAGTGATGGGTGGGGCCTTATATTATATAGCCCCTCAATTCATTGATAGCTCTCATGAGACAAAATAGTTGGCAACAAGACATTCATGTTTGTTTCCAAATAGAATCAGATAAGGTTTTACCCAAAAACATAAACCATATTTACAGTATAATGGTTCATGTTCCAGATACATGATATCCAATAAATAAGAATTTTCTTCATTTATTATTCAGTTATTAATTTCCATGAGTTTTCTACTATGAAAAAAATCTATGGTTTTATTTTTATTCTTAGTGTATTGATGGCGTGTGTTTTTTAGATTATTTACCTTCCCATAATGACTATAACTTATTGAATTTTAATAACTTATTATTACTTCTTATAACCATAAATGAGCATTTGATCTCACCCGTTTATTTGTTTTCCTTCTTCGGGTTATGAAGATGAAATTTTTTAATAAGTGAAAAGAAGCAGTTTATTTTATTTTGTTATGTTATATGTTTAATTTTCCAATATAATAATGGAACCATGTATTTATCAAGATCTTAAAGACTAATAAACTGATCGATCCTTCCTGATGTTATCTCTTGTATCTATTCAATTTTAATAAAACAACCACCAACTCTGGGCTACTGGGGTCGGGATTATTATAGATAGTATGAGAGTAATTTTAGAAGAAACCTTGGAAACTTGATGTTAAATAAACATGAGAATTATAATAACTTATTTTAGTGAATTTTTGGCTTGATAATCATTATGATTATGAACTAACATAGTGGGTTCCAATATTTAGTGATGGATCCTATTGGAAGGAAAATAATCAATACCAACAAACAATGTAGGGATTTCCCTTCTAATCAAGTCAATATAGTTAGTGTTGGAGATGAGAATATCATGACCATATTAGACCCACTTACTTAGGTTATGAATAATTACCATACTACATAAATGTTGGATCACTTAATATGGTATAGGAACCTATATTTTAGTGGGACTACTAATCTAGTGGTAGCTGAATAGTGGATCAATTACATTAAAAAGATATTTCTAGCATTGGGATGAAATAAAAATGAAATGGTAGTACTGATAGTATATTTCATTAAGGGATATGTTGATCAATGGTTGTCTTTGATATAGAATACTAAGGATTAAGATTAAATATAATACATGGAATAGATAAATTTTAAAGAAACTTTCTTCGACAAATACTTCCCTCATGAGAAATGAATTGAAATGAAGAGAGAATTTATTAGATTGAAGTAAAGGGATTAAGAGAGTGTTGTGTAGTATGGGGATAAATTCACACAACTATCCAGGTATGATATAGATTACATACATGATTCTAAAGACAATATTGATCATTTCATTGAAGGTCTACAACTATGTATCGAAAGGGTGCTGGCTTCTCAATCATCTTTATCATATGATGAAATAGTATTAAGTGCCATCCAAATATAGAAGAAACTTTATAGATCTTATATGTTCAAGGGAAATAAATATAAGAATAGGTCTTATGATAACCATGGAAAAGGTGAAGCATCAAAGAAGTAGAGGGGAATGAAGAAATTTCCATTATATGAAAACCATGTAAGTAATCGTCTTGGAAAATTCTTGAAAAGCATGTGAGTTTTATATAAGTGTGGAGAAAAGGGTCATCGAGCTAATGAGTGAAAAGGGAAGAAATAAATAAATTATGTTCAATTCTTCAACTACAATGAAATGAGGAATTATTCAAAAAAATGTCCCAATAATTAGGGGAATCTACCACATGAGAGGCCAATGGGAGATGGACAAGCATATTCAATCACCACAACTAAAGTAGAAGTACCCAATGATGTGGTGGAAGGTATAATAATACTATATTCAAATTTAGATAATTCTTAATTTGATTTTGGATCATCAAACTATTTAATATCTGCCCAATTCTCCAAGAAAATTATATATTTCCCTTTTTATTCAATAAGGGAGTTGTCAGTCAAAGCCCCTAAGGGAAGTCTCATTATAATAAAAATGCATTAGGAGGTTCCTATTAGGGAATATAAGTGTGCTTTGTTTGATGGACTTATCATTATACCTATGGTTGACTTTGACATAATCCTTGGTATTGAATGTATTTCAAAATATGATGATATAATTTGTTATAAGAAGAAGGAAATTATGATTTTTGAGGAAGATGTAAAATCCCTTATATTTAGAGGAGAAAACTCATCATATTATTCTTATCTAGATCCAACCCTAGTAGCTCTATTGAATGAATTTCTTGGAGAGGAAGATAAAACAACATCTTGGGATAAATAAGGTAATATTCAAATTGTGGTATTATTTCCTGAGGAATTACCTGGACACCACCCAAAGCGTCAATTTGAGTTTACCACTGATCTAACCCTTGATACAAGAACAATATCAAAGACTCCTTATAAAATGGCCACTGTGAAATTAATAGAGTGGAAGAAACAACTAGAGGAGTTGAGAAATAAATGATTTATTCACCCTAGTGTTTCTCCATGGGAAGCCCCTATTCTTTTTATTGAGAAGAAAGATGAATATTTGAGGTTATGAATTGACTATAGAGAAATCAATGTTATTAAAATAATAAACAAGCATCCTCTGCCTTACATTGATGATTTATTTGATCAACTTCATAGAGCTCAATATTTCTCAAATATTGACCTTCATTTTGGACATCATTAGTTACGAGTAAAGAAGGAAGATATTTTGAAGATAGCTTTTTGGATGAGGCATGAACATTACGAGTTCACAATAATTCCATTTGGATTGAATAATGAACCCTATGTTTTCATGGATTTAATGGACAGAATATTCAAGGAATAACTTAATGATTTTGTTTTAGTATTCATTGATGATATATTAGTGTATTTTAAAAACTATGAAGACCATGATAATCACTTGAATATTATTCTTGATTCTTTTATATGGAATGAGTTATATGTTAAAATTAGAAAGTGTGAATTCTAGATTCAAAAAATTTATTTTCTTGTCCATATTATCTCTAAGGATGGAATATTATTTGATCCTATAAATACAAAGGAAATTCCAAAATGGCCTATGCCAATGAACATAACTGGGGTTTGTAGTTTTATTAGTTTATTAGTTTACTATCAGAATTTCATGAATAATTTTTCCCAATTGGACAACCCAATAACCAAACTCATGCATAAAGGGGATAAGTTCATATGGAAAAAATAATGTGCATAATTTTTTAAAGAATTGATGAGAAGATTAGTCAATGATCTAATTATGACTTTACCATTAGGAAATGATTGGTTTGTGATATACAGTGACACATCAAAGAAAAGTGTGGGTTGTGTCCTTATGAAAAATGATAATGTTATTTTGTTGGGCAAAAATCCTTCAAGGTAACATTGAAGTATTTTTGGGTTGATTGTGTTTGTTGACAAAGTAGGTTTCCATGGAGAATTGTCGAGTTCCTGAGAATTTGTTGACAATCCTTATTGACAAAGAACGATGAAAAAGGAAAGGATGATCTGGAGGCAGTACAAAAGAGCAGTACAAGGTGGCACTGTTTCCCAGTGTTTGCCAAATTTTTGGGGTCCAAAATTTGGAGTTTGGTGAGCATCGCGAAAAGTGGATTTCCATGAAGATCATAATTAAATATGGCAATGGAATTAATTTCGTGAAGATAGGATTCATGGTTTGGATTTCACGAAGTCCAGAAGAATGGAGGCGGTGATTCTTAGTGATTACGACGAGCTTCGCGAACGGCAGAGGCTGAAGCGCATCGCAGTGGTGAAGGGATTTGCAAGGGAGATTCACGGCGATGAAGGGCATTGTGAGGGAGCTTCACAGAGAAGGCATGAAGGAATTTATGGGATGCTTTGTGATTATGACGAGCTCTGCGAACGGAAAATTTCCGTGGTGCTTCGCGATTTGGACATAGTTCCGGAAGAAACTTCGGAGCTTCGCGATTTGAGATGACGTGGCGTTGAATTTGCACAAAAGGGATGAGGGTTGGTGGAATCACCTAAAAATAGAGGCCGACACCCTCGAGAGAAGTAGAGAGAATTTTCAGAGAAAATACTTTGCTCTTGATTTGCGAAGGTGGTTCGCAGAGCCAGTGTGCTTCGCGAAAGAGGAGCTTTGCGGCGGCTATTGTAGCTCCGTGAAACCTGCAAGCTCCACGTTGGTTTAGTAAGCTTCGCGAGTGACGTTGATTTGCGACGGATTGATCTTCGCGAAAGTGCTTCATGAAAGTGATTCACGAAAAGGCAGGAGCTTCGTGAAGGCTTGTTTGAGCTTCACGAAATTTGGAGCTTCGCGAAGTAGGGTGCTTTGCGAAGGTGTTTCCAAAAGGAATTGCCCAATGTTCAGAGGCAAATAGGTATTCATCAGTGGATGAAATTTGGACATTAACATAGCATTCATCATCAGTTAAGGATGCGTGAATTCATGCAAATGAAGAGACCTACAGGTCTATAAACTGTGAGTGGATTTCCTTTTAGAGCAGTGAGCTTAGGAAGAGGAAGAAGGTGATCCTCTCCACCGACAGTGATCCAGAGAGAGAGAAATAGGGAGTGACCCTTGGGAAAGCAGTGAGATGACCCTAAAATTTGTAAAGGCAGTGAGCCTGGGCATAGAAGTGATCTAGCCCGAATATTGTAATCTACAGCTAGTGAAGTTTAGTGGAATTGGTACGACCGGAAACTTGTTGGCATATGCTCCTTGGACGTAGCCCTTTGCGGTGAACCAAGTAAAATTGGTGTGTCCTGTGCGTGCTTTACTTTCTATTTACTTTGTGCAACAAGAAAGAGAGAGAAGAGTGTTTTTCTTAACAGCGAAACAAGATCAGAACGGGCATTTATTTTAAATTAGTCATACCCTGATTCACCCCCCCTCTCAGGGTATTCAGCCTTGTAGACCTAAAAATTGGTATCAGAGGGAAGGTTGACAGTTGTTCTTCTCTAAAATGGAGGTCACTAATCATAAAGGGATTCTGATCTTTGACGGATGTAATTTTCAGATATGGATGAATCGAATGCAACACTATTTTCGGTCTTTGGGAATGGATGTGTTTTCAGCAGCTATGCATGGCATCACAGCTGATATTACTAGTGGTGCATTATCAGAAGCTGAGCATAAAGAGTTGGATGCTGATTCCAAAGCAATCAATGCTTTAGGGGGAGCCCTTTCCAATCCCATATATACAAAGGTGATGTCATGAAAAACATCACATTCCATGTGGGAAAATCTTTTGAATATTTATGAAGGGGATACAAAAGTCAGAGAGGCAAAGATGCAAGTGTTGTGGAACAAGTATGAAGATCTGAGAATGAACCAGAATGAGTCTGTTGATGCATTCTTTGACAGGGTAAATGCTGTGGTAGAAGACATGCAGGGTCTTGGAGAAATTATCGAAGATATAAAAATTGTGAAGCGCATATTGAGAAAACTTCCACCTCAGTTCAATCCGAAAGTTTCTGTTTTGGAAGATAAAGACCCAAAAGAACTGACATTGGATAACCTGCACAACACTATTGTTGCATATGAAATGAGAAACGATGATAACGAGACTATGGAAAAGGGGAAATCCAAAGAGGTGTCATTCAAGGCCATGAAGAAAATCACCATTGAAGATTCTAATGAAGAAGAAGAGACAGATGAGGTGATGTCATTCCTTTCTTCAAATCTGTAAAGAGGAAGAGGAAAGTTTAAAGGTAAACTTCCACTAGCATGATTTTTATGTGGAAAGGTTGGTCATCTTGCGGCAAGATTCCCCAAGAAATTTCAAGATAATGATGATGATGATGATGAAGTTGAAATTCCCAAGAAGAAGACTTCAATATTTGTGAAAGGGAAGAAGCAATTTAAGAGAAATTTATTCAAGAAAAAGAATCTTCTTTCACAAGAATTTGAAGGTTCAGATGAGTTTGAGGATGAAGAGGTTGAAGAAATAGAAAATTGCAGAGATCGTGGGGTAAATGCCTTGGTGGTGATTGTTGGTAGTTCTCAGAAAAAGGAAGAAGCTGACACTGATGAAGAAGAAGAAATTGAAGGGAGAGTTGACATGGAAGCTGAATTAGAAGCAGATCTTGAAGAGATAGATGTTTGGAGAGGAAAAAAAAAGAAAGCCAACAAGGTGGTACATGATGCCAAACTCTACATGCAACAACAAGAAGAAGAGAAGTCTGAGCTAGTGAAAGAAATTAAAGATCTTAAGTCTTCCAGGCCAGAGCGCACAGAAAAGGTTGATGAGTATAAGATCAAGATTGAAGAACAGAAAAGGGAGATCGATTGCTTGAATAGAAAAGTGAAAGATCACGTCAAGCGTATCGAAGAGCTTGAAGAGGAAGTTGTCGGTATGCGGAGAAAAGTTAAAGACCAGGAAAAACCTTTGAATCCCAACACATTCTTGGGAAACCAGGTCGTCACGAAGACTGAAAAGAAGAAAGAAGAGCCTAGTATTTCAGCAGGAAAGAAGAAGCAATTGAGCTTAGAAGTTAAGGCTGATTCATGGCTTAATCATAAACAAAAATCTGTGGCAGTTGAAGTCAGACCGCAAGCACCCGTCTTGAGATTGAAGGTTGATTTGGGCACAAAGAAGAATCATAATATTCTGAGATCCCATGGGGGAACTTGTAGTGTTAAAGTAACACAGAGGAATGAACCTTATATCAGGTGTTATTTTTTTGGAAAGATGGGACATTCACAGTATGTATGTTCCATAGCCAAAAGATGTCGAAGGGAACAAGAACAGAGATGGCAGCCAAACAGAGAACGGTTTTCCCGAACATATTTCGAAGGACACTGTTTTTGGTGCGGAGGATTTGGGCATATGGCTAGGTACTGTACTTAGACCATTCAGAGAAATGTTCCAAAGCAGAATCAAAACGTTCTCAAGCAGCAGGTCAATAAACCGACAGGTGAGTTAAAAATGCAGAATAGATTTGCGGCTTTGTAAGATGAGGCTGGTCCATCATACTCTGAGAAAGAACAGAAGTCTCAATCCATGCCGAGTGTGAAAGAAAAAGTATGGACCAAGAAGAAGAAAAATGAGAAGGCCGTGGTGGAGGAGATTTCCCTTAAAGCATCAGATCGATCTGGTGTTTGGATCCTTGATAGTGGTTGCACATCCCACATGACGGGTAATAAGGATCTTGTTACAGGCATCAAATATGACAAAGAAGGAGTTGTAAAATTTGGAAATGATGAAGGCCTGAAGATTGTTGGCTCAGGGAAAGCCAAGTTTGGGGGCAAAGAGATGAGACATGCTGATGTCTTGGTAGTAGAGGGTCTCAGTCATAACTTACTCAGTGTCAGTCAACTATGTGACTCTGGGCACTCTATCCGATTTACCAAGAAAATTTGTGTTGTGAAAGGAAAAGATGGAGCAGCTGTTCTACAAGGAAAAAGGTCAAAGGGAAATCTCTACCTTGTAGGCGGGGAAGAAGATACATGTCTTTTATCCAGAGAGGAAGAAAACCAACTGTGGCATAAGCGACTTGGTCATTTATGCCAACCATCTATGGAGGATCTTGTAAAGTGTGATGCTGCTAGAGACCTTCCCAAACTATCACGTGATCTCACTCATACATGTGATTCTTGCCAACAAGGGAAGATCATCAGAAAGACATACATGCCAAAGGAAAAGAAATCAACTTGAGTGATCGAACTGGTTCATGCTGATGTATGTGGACCTATCTCACCACCATCTATAAATGGGAAAAGGTACTATGTTCTTTTCATTGATGATTACAACAGAATGTCCTGGGTATTTGTCATTACCCATAAGACAGAGGTGTTTAGTTGCATAAAACAGTACAGGAGGGAATCAGAAAATTTTGAAGTTCCATACAGATAATGGTACAGAATTCACAAATAGTCAAGTGGAAGAGTATCTCGAGAAACACGGGATAAGACATCAAGTTTCATCAGTAATAACTCCACAAAAGAATGGAGTGGTTGAAAGGAGAAATCGGATCATCAACAACATGGCTTGAATGATTATTATTGATAAAGACCTACCAGCGAAATTTTGGAAGGAAGCGGTTTTGACATCGGTCTATGTTTCAAACAGGTCTCTGTTGTGTCCGAATCAAGGGAAGACTCCGTATGAACTGGTGTATGGAAAGAATCAAACGCTGAAATACTTTCAAATCTTTGGAAGTAAGTGTTTCATTATCAAAAGAGAAAATCACAGGAAGTTTGAGGCACGAGGAGATGAGGGGATATTCCTTGGCTACTCAGGGAAAAGAAAAGCATATAAATGTTTCAACAAAAGGTTGGGAAAAATCATTGAGAGCAATGATGTCGCTATAGTTGAAAATGAACAGAATACTCAACGATCCAGTGAGCAGTTCTTGGATGAAAGTGATGATGAGGTAAGAAACCTAGGGGGAGAAGAAGTGGCAGAAGCTAACTCAGAAGAAGATACTGATGATGAAGTAGAAAGTGTCAAGTCTGTGTCTGTGAGGAAGCCAAAGAGTCGAGTTGAAATTGATAGGTAGAATATCATTGGTGATCAAACAGCTCCTGTTCAGACTCGAAGAATGAAATCATTATAGAAAAAATCGTTTTTGTCTCAAGTGGAGCCAAATTTTTTTTCTGATGCAGCTGAAGATGAAAATTGGGTTCAGGCTATGAACGAAGAGCTTGATCAGGTTGAGAAGAACCAGACATGAGAGATTGTTTCGAGACCAGCAGACAAGAATGTCATCGGGACTAAATGGGTTTATCACAACAAGATGAATGAAGATGGCACAGTGATTCGTAATAAAGCATGACTAGTGTCCAAGGGATACTCCCAAATAGAGGGAATAGATGTTGATGAGACATTTGCACCGGTTGCAAGGCTGGAGACAATCAGATTATTTCTGGCCATAACAGTGCAAAGAAAGTTCAAAGTGTTCCAGATGGATGTCAAATCTGCATTCTTGAATGGTGTTCTTGAAGAGGAGGTGTATATTGAGCAGCCATATGGTTTTCTCATTCATGAGGATGATAACAAAGTTTGCAGGATGAAGAAGGCATTGTATGGGCTGAAACAAGCACCAAGGGCATGGTACTCAAGGCTTGATCAGTCCATGAAGAAGCTTGGTTTTCAGTGTGGAGGAGTTGATTACAATATCTATTTCAGTAATGATAGTAATCAAAGGATGATGGTGTTGGTTTATGTTGATGACATAATATTTGGTGGATTAGATAAAGCTCAGTGCAGACAGTTTTCCGAATTCATGAAAAATGACTTTGAAATGTCAATGATTGGAGAGCTAACGTTTTTCCTTGGTCTACAGGTGACACAAGGAAGGAATGGAACATTCATTTCTCAATCTAAATATGCCAAGGAGGTCCTGAGAAGGTTTAGAATGGAAAATTCCAAGGAGATGAAGACTCTGGTTGCCACCCGGATGAAATTATCGAAAGATGAAGATGGCAGGGCAGTTAATATCACAGAATACAGGAAAATTATTGGAAGTTGGTTGTACTTGACCACAACAAGGCCTGATATTGTTTTCGCCACATGCCAAGCAATGAGATATCAGAGCAATCCAAAGGAAAGCCACATGATTTCAGTAAAAAGAATACTTCGGTATACCCAGGGCACAGTGGATTTTGGATTGACATATACTGATAAATCTCAGACAGAGTTATTGGGATATACTGATGCAGGCTGGGCCGGTTCAGTAGATGATAGAAAATCAATGTCATGTGGTGCATTCTATCTTGGTGGATTGTGTATTTATTGGCTAAGCAAGAAGCAATATTGCATTTCAGTGAGCACCGCAGAAGTTGAGTATATTGAGGCCACTCAAGCATGCACACAGTTATTGTGGATGAAGTAGCAACTTGATGATATGGGAGTTGAAGTGAAGTCTCTGATCGGAATCCAGTGTGACAAATCAAGTGCTATAAATCTTATAAAAAATCCCATCCATCATTCAAGGACAAAACACATTGAGATAAAGTATCATTTTATCAAGGAGAAAGTTGAGCAGGGAATCGTGAAGTTGGAGTATGTGCCTACAGAACTACAGGTTTCATACATTCTGACAAAGGCCTTACCCAATGAAGCATTTGAAAGGCATCGACTGGCTCTGGGAGTTCAGTCGATTCCCCGCACTTGAAACAGTGTGGATGTGGGCACCCCCCTCTCTCCCCGAGGTATGATGTGTTTTTCCCTAATGTGATGATATGTGTTCTCTACTATGTTACAGACTACAAAGGAGTGTCCTTTGGGTTCGTTGACAAAGGGGGAGAAAATAGTGATTGTTCAAGGGGGAGACAGTGTGACAATTTGATAAATCATGCCTGATACAGGGAGAAGCTGACCAGTGGAGCAGCCAGATAGGGGGAGAAATGAGAAAGGGGGAGATTTTTTAAATATGACGATGCTAAAAGTGATCAATCATAGCATAGAAATCACAACAGCTGATGATCGTGATAAAAGCAGAACAGTGGTGTTGGAATGATGAGAGAAGATTTCCAGCTATCACGAATTGGTATAAGTGTGGTTTAACAATTGGTATCAATTTAAGAATTGGTATCGGGTTGGAATCGACAATTGTTATTTGACATGAAGTGATTCATTGATGAACTTTTCATACTAATGTTGTTTCTCACGCCGATCATTTCTCATGTGGGCTTAGAGTATGTGTTAAGTGATTCCTTGAACACTATCATAATCGCAGGAGGCGAATAGTGGTAGCAGCTGGAAGAAGACTCAATGAGGTATCAAAGTGCAGAAAATCATTCTTAGCAGAGTTGTGAAGAGTTTTCAACAAACCCAAAGGGGGAGATTGTTGGGAAAAAATCCCTCAAGGTAACATTGAAGTATTTTTGGGTTGATTGTGTTTGTTGACAAAGCAGGTTTCCATAGAGAATTGTCGAGTTCCTAAGAATTTGTTGACAATCCTTGTTGACAAAGAATGATGACAATGGAAAGGAACATCTGGAGGCGGTACAAAATAGAAGTACAAGGTGACACCGTTTCCCAGTGTTTGCCAAATTTTTGGGGTCCAAAATTTAGAGTTTGGTAAGCATCATGAAAAGTTGATTTCCATGAATATCATAATTAAATATGGAAATGACATGAATTTCGCGAAGAGAGGATTCATGGTTTGGATTTCGAGAAGACCAAAAGAATGGAGGTGGTGATTCTTAACGATTACGATGAGCTTCGCAAACGGCAGAGGCTGAAGCACATCGCAGCGGTGAAGGGATTTGCAAGGGAGCTTCGCGGCGATGAAGGGAATTGCGAGGGAGCTTCGCGGCGAAGGAACGAAGGAATTGACAGGATGCTCCGCGATTACGACGAGATCCGCGAACGGAAAACTACCGTGGTGCTTCACGATTTGGATAGAATTCCGGCAGAAACTTCGGAGCTTCGCGATTTGAGATAACATGGCGTTGACTTCACACAGAAGGGATGAGGGTCAGTGGAATCACCTATAAATAGAGTCCGACCCCCTTGATAGAAGTAGAGAGAATTTTCAGAGAAAAGAATTTTCTCTCGATTTGCGAAGGTGGTTCGCGGAGCCAGTGTACTTCGTGAAAGTGGAGATTCACGGAGGATATTGTAGCTCCGTGAAACCTGCAAGCTCCGCATTGGCTTAGTAAGCTTCACGAGGGATGTTGCTTTGCGACGGCTTGAGCTTCGCAAAAGTGCTTCGCGAAAGTGATTCACGAAAAGGCAAGAGCTTCGCGAAGGCTTGTTTGAGCTTCTCGAAATTGGGAGCTTCGCGAAGTAGGGTGCTTTGCGAAGGTGTTTTCAAAAGGAATTGCCCAGTGTTCAGAGGCAAAGAGGTATTCATTAGTGGATGAAATTTGGACATTAACAGAGCATCCATCATCAGTTAAGGATGCATTCATTCATGCAAATGAAGAGACCTACAGGTCTATAAACTGTGATTGGATTTCCTTCTAGAGTAGTGAGCTTAGGAAGAGGAAGAAGGTGATCCTCTCCACCGGCAGTGAGCTAGAGAGAGAGAAACAGGGAGTGACCCTTGGGAATGTAGTGAGATGACCCTAAACTTTGTAAAGGAAGTGATCCTGGGCATAGAAGTGATCTAGCCTGAACATTGTAATCCACAGCTAGTGAACTTTAGTGGAATTGGTATGACCGACAACTTGTCAGCGTATGCTCCTTGGACATATCCCTTTGCGGTGAACCAAGTAAAATTGGTGTGTCCTGTGCATGCTTTACTTTCTGTTTACTTTGTGCAATAGGAAAGAGAGAGAAGAGTGTTTTTCTTAACAGCGAAACAAGATCAGAACGGACATTTATTTTAAATTAGTCATACCCTGATTCACCCCCCTCTCAGGGTATTCAGCCTTGTGGACCTAACATATTTCATATAAATCAAGGTATTTGAAGACTCATGAACAAAATTATCCAAATCATGATCTTGTGTTAGCAGCTGTAATATTTTCTTTGAATATATGAAGACATTACCTCTATGGAAAAAGTTTTGAGATATATAATTATCAAAAGAGTTTGAAATACATATTTACATCAAAAGAACTCCATATGAGGAAAATAATATGGGTTGAGTTACTCAAATATTATGATTTTTCAATACACTACCACCTAGGAAAAGAAAATAAGGCATAAGATGCATTAAGAAAGAAAGATCATGGAATTATAACCCAAATGTGGATTGAGGAAGATCCCATGTTAATAAATTTAGTAAATATAGATATGGGAATTTTTAAGTAAGGGGAAACATCACTCCTTTTTAAAATTATTTCTAAAAAATATTTACTGGATAAGATAAAAAGTTATCAATATGATGATGAGAATTTTTAGATGAAAATTAAGGATGTTAAGGATGGAAGATTGGAAGTCTTCGTGTATGACGACAAAATTATAAAAATTGGAAAGAGATAATGTGTTCTATCAATACCTAAGCTAAAAAGGTAACTATTATATTATTCTCATAGATAAAACTTTTCTATACACCCTATAAGTACTAAAATATATAGAGATCTGAATAGACATTTTTGGTGTGATAATATGAAGTAGGAAATTGTTGTTTATTTGTCTAGATGCCTAGTTTTTCAAAAATTGAAGGCTAAGAGACAACATCAAAGAGGATTAATGAAACCTCTACCTATTTTTATGTGAAAGTGGTATAACATTATTATGGATTTTTTCATTAGATTACTAATGACTCCAAGAAATAATGATGCAATATGGGTAATTTTTGATCGACTTACCAAATATGAACATTTCCTTGAAACATGAGAATATTTACGTCTTGAGAGCTTATAAAGACTCTATATTAATGAAATTTTAAGACTTTATGGTGGATCTCTATCAATTTTGTCCGATTGAGATCCCTATTTTACATCAAAATTATGATGAGTCTTCAGAAGGCTTTGGATACCAAGATTTATTTGAGTACTGCTTATCACCCTCAAACTAATGGACAATCTAAAAGGATATTCAAACATTTAAAGACATGTTGAGATCATGATCACTTGAATTTCAAGGTATGTGGGACTAGTATTTACCTTTGGTGGAATTTTCGTATAATAATAGTTTCCTTTCTAGTATTTAAATGGAACCATGTGAAGCATTATATATAAAGAGATTTCATACTCCAACTTTCTGTGATGATGTTGGTGAGAGGAAACTTATAGGCCTATAACTTATTGAAGAGACAATGATAAAAGTAAATACTATTCAGGATCATATTAAAGTAGCTCAAAATAGGAAAAAGAGTTATGTTGACGACTAGATAAAAGATTTGTAATTTCAAGTGGGAGATCATGTCTTTCTGAAAGTAACTTCATGAAAGGGAGTCCTGATGTTTTGTAAGAAAGGTAAACCAATACACAGGTGCATAAAGCCATTTAAAATTCTAGAAATAATTGGAGTTGTAGCTTATCGATTAGTAATCCTTCCAAGTATCTCCAAAGTTCATGATGTGTTCCAAATATCATTGTTAAAGAAGTACATACCAGACCCAAAATAGGTACACACCTTTGAGGTAATAGAACTGGAACCTGACTTGTCTTACTGAGAAGAGTCTACTGAGATTCTTGACATAAGGTAGTGAGTATTGAGAAATTAGATGACTCGGTTGGTAAAAGTTCTTTGGTGAAACCATAAAATGGAAGAAGCAACATGGGAACCTCAGGATGTTATGAAGAAGAACCACCAACATATGTTTAAAAGGAAATATTCAAGAAAAATTTTGAGGATGAAATTTATAAAGGATGGAAGAATATATCACCCAAAGATTTTATAGTATGTATCTTCTTAAATAAATTTAATTAATTATTTAGTTTACATTGAAAAAATTAATCGTGACATATAATTAAACGGTAACTTAATTGTTGGAATAGTAATGTGACCATTAGGAATAATAATCAAACCAATAGAATAGTAACCGTACCTTTGAATGTGTAAATAAAATTTTGGTGTCTTATGAATGAAAATATGATATATTTATGTCATGGAATAACTAAATAAATGTTTTAAAAATGATAAATTAAGTGTTGGTATTTTTGTGAAATGTAAATGTATATTTACAATTTTATAATTAATATAATATTTTAAAAGAAAGTATATTGTCATAAAATAGATTCATAAATTAATATTTTGTTTTCTTATAGTTATAATATAATTTTATGAGACCTTAATTAAATGTTCAAAGTGTCATAAAAGCTGTTATAATTTCAAAATTAGTATTAATAGAATAAATGATGATTTTAATTAAAAATTAAATTTCTCATATTTGGAAAATTATTTAGAAAAAAGAGTTCATTTTTTAATTATTCACATTGAATAATGGTTCTGGTGAATTTTTGGTATTTTTCAAAAATAGTTGAATTTTTGGTGAATAGTGAAATACGGTAATTTACAGTATAAGATAAATACATGAATTATTGAGTCGTGGATGATGTATGGATGATTTAAGCATAATTGGTCCAAAATCACAAGCACTAGTTACTATATTTATTCATTTTAATCATCATTATTCATATTCTTGAGCCAAAATAGTAAACTAATGAATAAAATAATCAAAAGACACCCTTCTCCTCCACTATAAATACCACCTCTCACCACCCCTTCTCCACACACATTCTATGCCTTGAAGATTTTACAATATAAGACCAATAATCTTAACATGTATCTACACCATGTCTAGGATACTTTTAACTCACTAAAAGACCAATACCAAGCCGCTTAAGGAGGTTATCGAGAAGAAGAGTTCAAGAGGTTAAATCCTCTATCGTTTTCCTTTATTTTTCTTTTAAAATTTTTCTTCTTATCCTTCCCTCACCTACCCTTTCCAAAGGGACATGATAAATCCAATATCATAAATATAATGGAATTTTATTTTCTTAATGGTATATCAATCATCAATTATATTCTCCTCTCCCTTTATTCTAAAAAAATGAAAGCATCATCCGTGAGGTGCCAATTTACCATCTTCATAGATGACAAGTTTTTGTTTTTCATTAACGCATTCCAGGTTGTTTATAAAACCATTATTATGAGTAAATAATATTTTTTTATAAATATTATATGTTATATAATGGTATGAAACTAGTATATATACATAATATTAATTAATAATACAAAACTAGTTTGTGATGACCGAAAAATGCCCAAATAATCTAAACGGTCATCATTAACATTTTATCTAATGAATAATACTCATATCTAGAAACAAAATGATATATAATACCAATTAATATTATTTAATTTCATTAATAACATATAATTTCAATTTTTTATAACTATTCCCATTTTACATGATCTTACATATGCATCTACAAGTCAACCAATCATCAAAACCAACGAATCAAACACTCCTGAATGATGAAATTGAATCTTTTAACACATAAAAAAACCATAAATTAACTTAATAAAATTATAATAAATAAAATACACGTTTATTAGGTTCTTAAATAAATTATTAATGAATATAATTTTCATTATCCATGATATTAAGTATAAGTGCAGATCACTTTCATACATAAGGTAAGGGATTCTCCCCGAATATCTATTTTTCATTCAGGTTACACTTTATCTCTCATTACCCCAATTTATTTATTATTTAGTTTTATATAATTATTATATATTCATTTTATATGTTCCAAACTCATGTATCTAGATCATTTCATCTTCATTTTATGGGGAATTACGTGTTTTATAATGTTCTTTTTTCAATCCCTCCCGACAAGCAAGATTGATTTAAGGGAACATTCCAATTTCTTACCCATTTTAGAGTACACTCCATAATATGTTTTAATTCACTAATAATTTTATAAAATCACCCTTTATATCATGAAAAAATATCTTAGTTGATTTCTTGTTTTATGTAAACAATTAAACATTTTTCAGTTTTAAAGACTCTTTAAAATTTTCCCTTAAACCGCACTAAGGAGGATCTTCTATAAAGTTTCTTAAACACTCTTTCTAAATGTTTTAATTTCAGTTGGAAATCATTTATAATGATCTATTATTGTAACCCCTTATGAATTTACATGTATTATTTAAATTCATTCTTTCATGGAGACCATTATGATATTCCCTTTGGGTATGCCGTATTCACACTTACTCCTTCTATATAGTGTATGTTTTCTACCCTTTTATTTATGATCACAATTCATTGAATATTTCATGAAATATACATATTTCTTGTATCGGGGGTATGATTATTGTATTATCCATATACCATATTTACACAAAATGTTTTCTTTGAATGTTTTTTATCTAGGTAAATATTGATAAATCTATATTTTCTACTCAGTATAGATATTTCGATAAGTCATATTGTTCATGAATTAAATATATATTTGAAGAATGATTTTGAATTGTAGTGATGGGTGGGGACCCGTATTATATAGACCATTAATACATCGATAAGTGTCATGAGACAAAATAGTTTAAGAAAAACCCTTTGTGTTTGTTTCTAAATACAATAAGATAATTTTTTACCCATATAATTAAACCATCTTGATAGTATAATGGTTCATGTTCCAAATATATGATGCCCAATAAATAAGTATTTTCTTCATTTAGTATTACTTTATTAATTTCTATGAGGTTTTCACTATGAAAAAACCTATGGTTTCATTTTCATTCTTAGTTTATTGGTGGCATGTGTTTTTCATATTATTTACCTTGCCATAATGACTTGCCTTATTGACTTTTCTTTACTTATAATTGTTTCATATAACCCTTACTGATCATTTAAGATCACCCTATTATTTTTTTCTTCCCTAGGTTGTGAAGATGGTTTTTTTAATAAGTGAAAAGAAGAAATTTATTTTCTTTTATTATGTTCTATGTTTAATTTTCCAATGTAATAAGGGAACCATGTGTGTATCTAGTTCTTTAAGACAACTAAACTGATCGATCCTTGGTGATGCGATCTCTTATTTATATGCTATCATAATAAAATGACCACCAACCATGTGATACTAGAGTCAGGTTTGTTACATATTCATAATAAAAATGGTGGCCTCGTTCTGGAGATTTGGATGCAAGGCCTCTTCCAAATGCCTCACATTGGCCTTCTTATTTTGAAATAGGTTTGATGTATATCACAGAAGGGTCCTAAAAAGTATCCCAAACTTCCACACACTAGAGATCCCATACCGAAGGGTAAGTAGCTCATGGAGACTGACTTCCATCATGGTAAAAGAAATAAATTATTCTTCGAACTAGTCTCAAAACTTCTCCCATGAGACTGTGATCTCCTCACGATATACAAGGAACAAAAATCACCACTTCCTCTCTACTCCATGCAGCATCGTCATGACGAAAAAAAATAGTGCCCCTTCCGAACATGGATTGGACTGAAAGCTATATCGAACCCCTTAAATAGGTCCTCTATGATTGAATCTAAAATGAATCTCGCATACTTCAATATACTATAGCACTAAAACTCATACAGTTTCCTTCTCCAAGTGTCTTCTTTGTCGACCTCCACTATATGAAGATCTATTGGCACATCCTGCTGGACATCTTCAACATGAACATAATGAGGATGTTGACCAAGATCCATACCTACAAAAAGAAAAAACTTTTAGAGCTCATGAACCTGGAATATGAAATATTTAAAATTAATTAAATAATTATTATTATCTTGCTTAATGTCTTAACCTATCATTAGGTATACCCGTTTAAAACACAGCTAAAAAAGAATGATTCATGATCATTTCCTAGGTTTTTACCACGAAACCAATAAAACATTATTTAGTAGAATAATTAAACTTAAAGGGATATCCATCATATCATAGGGGGCCCTAAATACCCATGTCTCATCTGGTCTCCCATGTTTACATCACTTACTAAACTTAACTAACAATGTTTCCCTACCAACCTGTGTAATGTCTCCTGTGCCTAACTCCAAAATCCATCATATCCCCCAACATGAACATCTAATACCACTATATCATGACCCCACACCAAAAAGATGAAATAATGGGGGGAGAGAGATAATTTCTATCTGAGTCCAGCCTCTAGAAGGCCTCAGGTTAGCGACTAGCATCTAGGGTATAATAAAATTGCATGTGAGAGGCATTACCATATAAGAAAAACCTACAGAGGAGAGAGATAAGATAGATACAAGAATAAACTATGCTCAAACATAAATATATTTATATAAAATAAACCCCAATTGAAACATGAAATGTCATACATACAAAACAACTGAAAGGAAACTATAATTACCAAGAAGGTAAAGATGAAGGTAACTACAAAGCCCAAACAAATCCTATAAAACACAAGCTTGTAATATCCATCTCGATCTTCAAACAGTGATAGATGACCTGAAAAATACTATATATGTATATAGGGTGAGAATAATAGTATACTTAGTAAGATCCTACCTGGAGCCTCTTGTGTAAAAGATAAAGAAAACATGCTAAAGAAAAATGAACAACAGTGGAACTAACCCATCACCTAAATAGGTATACTAATTTCTCAAACTAAACATGGATAACCATCACCAAGTATCGCATACAAGAGAGAATATAATATAATAAGGGAAATCAAGGGTACCCCTCTTCTACTTCTCCACTGGTTTTCTTCTCTTCCCTGATGTAACACGCCCTGACCATCTCTATACAAAATAGGTTAGCCCGAAAACACTTAGGCAAGGCATCACAACATGAACCCCATGCATCACATCACCCCATCCACATAACCATATATAGTAATTGAGTAGTTTTTTGGATCCACCATAGCCTGTATAATGTGCATCATAAATCAATTATTATATCTCAAGCCATTACAACACATACACCAAGTAATTACCTCAAACCATCACAACCTATACATGTCATACCTATAATAATCCTTTGGATACAATATCTAGTAATACATATGTACGAAATAACCACAATACATTACTTCCATCTATACACATGTATAGAAAAACTAACCACTGTGTATACTAGTACAAGTAACTACCAAGAGAAGACAATAAGGTTAGAGGGGGTAGTCAATCATCCATCCTCCAACTAAGATTTTGGTGAAAACATCCCCCCGGGGCTCATAATCCACAGGGGTGTCTGTCACCCTCACCAACATGAGTTGGGAAGTGTATGAAATAACATAATATAAATGATATAATATTGCTCATAACCACACTATGTGCATAACCTATATTCATAATCATATATATCTAACATCACTTAAACTCCAAGATTACATTGCTAAGACAAGATATCCTATATGAATATAAGAATTTTAAAGATCTATATTAAATTAATTCCTTTATTTTTATCATTTCACTTCATTAAATAATTCATTATCCATTAATTAACCATTCCCATTATACCACATTACATTTCATTATTTACCAGAGTAAGTTCATTTCCTCCTGGCATAATCCAAATCGAGGACTCAGTTTGTCAAGATTAATATATTTTTGGATTTTCATTCCATAAACTCAAATCCCATAGTTTAAAAATTTATTATTAATTATTATAATAATTCCATATCTAGGTTCTATTGGAGAACCATCCTAAGCTACCTCCAAGAGGAAACATGCAACTAAGCACATCTTGTTACTTCAAGTAGTAGGGAAAGGAAGGAAGATAAAAAAAGCAACCCATCCAAGAGCCATTAAATAGATTGACAAGATACCATCTCATATATCTAAATCACATCAATGGGTAAGACCAATTTTAACCCATTTCATCATATCTAGTTCTGTCTATACACTGACTTGCATATCCCAATGCATCTCTCCTTCACATGCGTTAACTTCTTCTACATTAAATCACATCATCCATCCCAGGCTCAACCATCCAAGTATCACATAACATTTGGACCTACCTACCTCACATAACACATCATCCATATCAAGATCAATTGTATCAATATCATCTATCAATTATTATATCCAAATCACTTCACAAAATTAGTAGGTAACAAATGAGTATAACCAATAGGGAAACTGAGCTCTCAAAATTAGACATTCACCCTTCGCATGAAAACAAGTTCTCACGTCTCCAAAAAGGAACTCATCCTTCTCAAGAAAATGGGAAACTTAGAAGATATAAATTATCTTTATCATACAATCAGTTCTTATTCCATCTTGAATTAGTTTCTTCATTATTCATAGGTTCCAACTACATGTGACCAGATGCATTAGCTATTACAAGCTACCAAAAGTAAAAACATGATATTTTATTTATTATTTCAATAAGAAATGTCATGATTAAAATTATTTATCAATTATATTAACACATGTAAGATTAAATTTAATTAAACTTATGCAACACATCAATATGATCATTATCATGTTATAACAACCACCACATTACATCATTCTTCTTTAATCTTAAGATAATTAATTGCCATTTAATTAAAGATCTATATTCATTACCAATTTCCATCAAGAAAAAAATGTTAATATATAGTATAAAAAATATTCTAACAAATAAAGGAATAGATAGCACACTATATGGAAAATTGAGATGCAAACCACTATCATAGTACAAAGAAACAATGGCAACATGAGGTCGATAACCAGTTTATTTAAGCTGGTTAAATAAATATTAGGTTAATTCCATTTCCATTGAAAGGGAAACATGCTATGTTTATGATTCCATGTAAATAAATGTAGAAGCAATGAATCCCCTACCTCAAAGGTGTTAACTTTATTCACCTGAGAACAAACCAACGTCACGAATCTCTAATCACATCTACCATGTGGAAACTGTGATCTCCAAATAATTTCATGATGCAACTGCACTCAAAATCAATAAATAAACCTAATTAAAAAAATGGATATCAAGCACCATTGTGTGGTGAGAATATATTCGAGGAAAAGAGATCAAACCAGGAGGACCCACTAGAAAACAGAGGAAAAATTCACCTTAGATCACCAAAGATTACCATAGACTGAATACATAATCCAATAATCAATCCTCAGTTTAGGAGATCTCAAAATGTCGAAGGAGGGAGCCAATGGATGTTGGAAAATGAGAGCATCCGTAGGGTTTGAAGAAAAACTAAGCATCTAAAATGTTTATAACTACACTGAATAGAGGTCTACATGACATGTAATCTTTTTTCATGGAGTGTAATCCTATTGGTTAATTATCTATAAAAAACACACCACTTTTTATTATTTAACCCTAAATATTGATTCGTTATGAACCATACCTATATAATTCATGAAAAAAATCACATCATGTAACTTTACAGGGAATGAATTCTTCCTGCATCCAACTTTTGATAGCTAAAACCCTCCTAAAAACTTCCATACCTACTCCAAGACTCCTCAAACTTCTCCACATATCTAATCCCTTATAGGGCATGAATAATTTCACACTAATGATGTGGGTAGACATGTATAATATTTACACACATATTATGTATTAAATTTTTTTTATCAATAGTCACTACTATAAAATTGGCCTTTAACAATGCTAAAATTGGTTTTTATTAGCACTATAGAAGCATTGACTATTGAAGTGATATTAAAAGGCTGAGTCTTTTATCAACTCTTATAGAAGCGCTGACAAAGGGAAATACTATAGTGTGCTATAACAGCGCATTGTATCACTAGTTAAGTAGGTTATAACAACACACCACAACACGAAAAACACAAAAAAAATCAGAAAAATCAAGTTCAAATATAGAATATAAATGAAGATAAAACAATCTAGGCTCATTTTCTTGTATTTGGAGATGTGATTCATGTTTTAAACTAAAATGATAATTATATATTGAAAAAATGAACTTGGGGTTATACTGGTCACAATGTTCATCAGATTGAGTTGTGGATGATTTTTACATGTCTCAAATGACTATGGACCATTATCCTAAAGTATCAAAAAAATATGAGTGTGTTTTCTTGGTTTTGTGTACGTCACTTGTCTTTTTTACTAAAATTCCATTTTAAAATGAAAGCACACACTTTGAATCATACCGATCACATCATGTGTCAAATTTATGTGATACCAATTCCTACATGTGAAAATGACTTATGAATAGTTTTCCAAAATTATAAATACAATCCAATCATTTTTTCTCAGTTTTCAATTAGTGACACTTTTTTAAACTAAAATATTGATTTTAAACCAATAATGGACATATTGAGTCATACTAGATAAATAATGTATCATATTGAGGTTTATATTATTCCTATATATTAAAAATTATATATAGATCATTTTTATAAAGTATCAAAACAATCCAAATGCGTTTGGTTTGTTTTGAGTAGGTGAGTTGTCCATTTTATGAAAATTGATGTCAATTTTAAATAAAAAGAAGAAATTTGAGTCATATTGTTCACAAAATGTGTCATATTGAGGTGATGATAATTTCTACACTTCTTAAATGACTTATGGATTGTTTTCCTAAAGTATCAAAACAATCTAAATTCGTTTACTTTGTTTGACTGTGTCACTTGTCTTTTTTACTAAAATTTCATTTTAAACTAGAAACACACACTTTGAATAATACCGCTCACATCGTGCATTGGTTTGACATGATACTAATTCTAAAACATCAAAATGACTTATGAATCAATATCTAAAATTATCAAGAAAAACCAAGCACATTTTCTCAGTTTCCAGTGAGTGACATTTTTTTGAACTAAACTGTCAATTTTAAACTGATAATAGACACATTGAGTTATAATGGGAACATCATGTATCAGATTGAGATGTGGATAATTAATACACATTAAAAATGACTTGAATATTATTTACATTAAGTATCAAAACAATATGAATGTTTTTTCTTGGTTTTGAGTAGGTAAGTTGTCCTTTTTTTAAATTAAGGTAATTTTTAAATGAAAAGATGCACTTTGAGTCATACTAGTCACATCGTGAGCTATATTGAGGTAAATATTATTCCTAAATGTCTAAAATTACTTATAGATAATTTTTCTAAAGTATCAAAACAATATGGATTCATTTTTTTAGTTTTGATTACATCACTTGTAATTTTTATTAAAATTAATGTCATTTTTAAATATAAATACACAATTGGAGTCATACCAATCACACCATATGTCAGATTGAGGTATGTCTGATTCCTAAAAATCTAAAATGACTTATGGATCATTTAAGTAAATTATCAAAACAATCTGAATGTTTTTTCTCTATTTTGAGTATGTCAGTTGTTTTTTTACTAAAATGTCATTTTAAACTCAAAAAATGCACTTTGAACAATACTGATCACAAAATATATTGGTTTGACATTTTACCAATTCATACACATCACAAATGACTTATAAATCAATATCTTAAATTATCAAGAAAATTTGAGTATGTTTTCTTTATTTTCAATGGGTGGATTTTTTTGAACTAAACTGTCAATTTTAAACTGACAACAGACACATTGAGTCATAATGGTCACATCATGTGTCTAATTAAGGAGTGATTGATTACTACACATCTCAAATGACTTATGGATCATTTCCCAAAAGTATAAAAAACAATCCGAATATGTTTTCTCAATTTTGTAGTATGTCAATTGTCCTTTTTAATAATATTAATTTCAATTTTAAATAAAAAGAAGCACTTGGAGTCATACCGGTCACAACATGTATTGGAGTGAGGTGTGGTTGATTCATGTCTCGAAGCCTCAAAACAATACTAACTTCCAATGTTACCATGTTTCTATTGTATTTCTGTGTTGAACTACCAACACTTTATATTGAATCGATGTTCTTAGCTGAAAAACCTTTCTCATTGTTGAAAGTCATAAGAGAAGGGGATTTCAACAATGATATAGGTTTTTTCAGCTAATAACGTTGAATCAATATGCGTTGTTGGAATTTCAACAAATAAAGGAAATGAATATAGAAAATGTGGTTACATTGGCATAAAGAATCATTTTATCTCTTTTGTGGGTTGTAGCAGATTATTGAAAGAAAAATTTGACTTCCCAAAAGATCTGTGAAAAAAACTAAATAAGTATTAGATAAAAATGATAAGGAAATTTACTTACAATAATAGATAAAATGATGAAAAAAATAATTAAATAAGTAGTAGGAATTCATCTTTTCCTGATTTTTGTATGCATTCTTGATGTATTTTCTTTTTGAAATTATCTCAATTTGAAGCTCAAAGTCCAATCCCTCATAGTCATGAGTAGCTTCAAACAAACCACCCCAACTTGAACAAAATAATCCACATGTAAAAAAATTATATTATACGAGTAATACTGAAAATAAATAAAATAAAATTAAATATTAAATAATACATTAATTAAATGGATAATGATTTTATTGTGATAACATTGTTGACCATTGGGATATGCTGACAGTAAAGAAAGAATGATGATAAAAAAACAAAAATAGATATCTCTAAACAATCAATCAATGAGTGATGATGATGAGAATAAAATAAGATAAATTGGGTTAAATCTTTGAATCTTTTGATTGAAAGTAAATATATCCAATTGGGTTCATAAAACATTCATTTTATACAATAAATAAATAAATATGCATATTATATTCATTATCAAAGGTGAATGTCTCCCATTTGCGAGAATTACATGGATGGTAATCATAGATTCTTAAGGGTGGAACCAAAATGAAATATTGAAAAATAATATCTTTTTAGATAGATTAAGGTAAAACATACATAGTGTTTATCAGATGTGTGATGAAAGAAATGAAGTGATTTTTAAGAAGTATTTTTTTATAAAAGCAGTGACCTGAATTGGTAACCCAATCGATGCCCCTAAGAAATTTATTAAAATAAGAAAAATTTAAAATACATGCATGATTTGTAAATATCTAACACCCATAAGGGAATAATAGAGATATAAAACTTAAATTTCCTTGAGAAATAAACCCAAATCCTGAGCTGCAAGAAAATGTTCAAAGCATTCTGTCACCAGTCTGTTTTACTCAAGAAATTAAAACCACTATCCATTGAAGGAATCACACCAAGAAATTCACAAAGGGATATTGTCTCAATATTTTCCATCAGTCCTAAGAGAACCAGAGTCCACCTTATTCCACTAGAAAACATCAACAACAAATAACAAAAAACAACACACAGAAAAAAACCATTGTCCAGCCAAGTCTCCTCTTACTTTAAATTGATCAACACTAAAAAAACAATTAAAATTTATAAAAGACATATTCTATATTATCCAAGAAATCTGAGTACAAAAATGGCCAGATATAAGCTCAAATCCAAAGTTTGATCCATAAAAAAAACAAAATAGGAATGAAGGCAAACTCCCAAATGAAGAGGATATGTCATGGGAAGTGTAAGAATTTTTATCATGTTTAAATAAGAAAATAGCTGAAATTTGGACCATGAAGTGGGCTCAAGTAGCAATGAGATCAGAAAAAACAGGATCCATAAAGCCTACCTAACCACAGAATACTCAACAGAAGGAACTATCACAAAAAGATCAAGAAGGAAAAACTTTTGAAAAGAGGAAGTATTCATTCCTATGGGATATCTTTGAAGATAAGATCAGGATTATTTTTTTATTCTTCCAACATCCTTATGAACATGAATTTTCTGATTTAAAGGTATTTTTCACTAGTAATAATACCATTGTTATATGTCTAGAATATGATTTCATCTTGTTCCTCAATCTAGTTTTGGACTTTTCCCCCACCTCCTCCTCATTACAGTAAAAATATATATACACATGGTTCTTTTTTCCTTCATCATCATCCTCATCAGTTGAGTGATGAACCATAATTGGGGATTTTTATGGTTCAGTGATTTCATTCTTATAAAAATCTAAATACTATGTAACAATTTTTATTTAAATGTGAGTGTAATCTCTTTTATTCTTAGTATTTTTATTTGATTAATGTATCCATCAACATCCACCATTGGTTTTCCCATTTTATATCCCATGTTTTTAAATATATTTTCTCAATTTGAGTAGGTTAGTCATCCTCCTCCTATGATGAATCACTAGAATCATAGAGTTCCCTATACTATTTGGGTCGTGTATCATGTGATTCAAAGTGCTTCTCCTACTCCTATACAGGAGAGAAAGTGATGGAACTTGAGGCAGTAAGAAAGGAATCAACAAAGCCTAGCATTCCCTAATTAATTGAATAATAGTTAATGTTTACCACCTTGTTCACATCAGTCTTCAGCCCACCATTGGATCATATCTATGCATGAGGAGATTGATCCAAATATGAACAATGTGACATGAGGATATTGGGATGAATAAGAACAATTAATGATTCTTATGGATCAATTTCATGCATATATTGTTCCAAAAAATTTCCATTAGTTTAAAAATACAAGAGTTTTTCCATGATTTCCCCCCTAATTATATAAAAATCTAAACATAAAAGGTCACAGTAATGTATTATAATGAAACATTTTTTATGTCATTTAATTGAGATGGTCACATCTTTGGTGCATCATATTACCACTAGAAGGACATAAAAATGGATTTACGTTTATGTTAGTAAACTATAAAATTCAATAGAATTAATAATCTATAGTGAAAATAGCATGTCATCAAATTATAAAATCCAAACTAATAAAGTTAAATTGAAGTCGGATTCTAAAGGTGTAATGATTTTATCCATGAAAAATAATTTTTATTTCAACAAAATAGATTATACTGAAACTTATTTATTAAATTTACATCAATAAATGTTAATATTTTATTTTATCAAAATTTTTTAAATCCAGTGGAATAAGATTTATTCTTGAATGATTTAAAATATTCTTTAACATTTAAATAATAGAAATATTTTCTTATTAAAAAAGTTAATTTTCAAATAAAATATCAAATTTAGGGAAAATTTGATCAATTCTAAAGGATTGAGAATAATAAATTCTTTCAACAATGTACTCTACTTTAGAACCACATAATAAAAAAAATATCTTGTTTCTTAAAACACCATGATGTTGAGGTTTTTCCTAGAAAATTATTCAGTAATTTTTTTTATTTTTTGACTGTATTTCAATAGAAAAAATCAAAATATCAATTAAATTATATCGAAAAATTAGTTTTTCCGGTATAATATAGTCTAATGATTATAAAACCTTAAACTTATTTTATTTCTATTTTTAATGAATTTAAGTCTTATTATTTAAATTAAATTTAAAATATTTCAAAAATAAAAACTAAAAACATTATATTTTTCTAGTAGTTAAATAAATAAGATAACAAATCAGACATATATAATATTTTTTCTCATATGATTTTATAGATTCATCATAATAATTTGACTGGTAAATTTCATAAGTGGCCCCTAAATATATCCCAAGCCTCATGAAATAGTTCACAGTCATCCTAAATAAATCCATTAATTTTACACCATATTTCATCGCTCATTATCCTAGGAAAAGAATTCACAAAAAATAATTATATAGTTGTTCCCATGAGTCACATATTTAATCATCCCTTTTTTGGAAACAACTTCTAGAATTACGTTTCAAATAGAAGGGGATAAACCTTTATTTTAGTTCCTCCTCACTCAACCCTCTCATAGACAATTTTTTCATTAAATGATATAAGATCCCAATGATGTTAGATATTTCATCATCCAAGTCATTTTCAATGTAATATTTCAATCCAATGACAAAACTGACCGCTATATGGTTTAATTTTTCAAAAGTTGATGATTTTAAAGAGGTTGATAAAATGGAATATAGGTATTGGGAGACCCTTATACTTCACAACAACCGGAACCAACATTGGGTTTGATATATTGCAAGTCGTATAGTACACATGTTGTCCTAAGAAAACCCACATGATATCAAGGAAGATGATATTTGAATATATATAAAAAATAATGAATTTTGGTTTGTTTTATTATAGGATAGTGCAACTAGACTTGTTGGGATACTTAGATGTGGGATGAGAAGGCTCAGTGGATAACCAAGAGAAGTAAAAGATATCGGAAAACCTAGACTTCATTTGATCCATGGGTGTGTTCAATCATTGAATCGCTCGAGACATGGATTCAATCCTTGGAATAGTTGGAACCTTTATTTTAGCCTAGATTTGATCTTGGATTCGACAACGAGGAGCATTGGAAGTAGGTCGCTTCCGCAGAGATCTTTAGATATCATGAACTGGTTCGCGATGGTTAGGGTTCTTAAATTGACCGTGACACTTTTATCAGTGCTTAAAAAAACATTGATAAAGATACCTTTTATCAGTGCTAAGTTAGTAAATGCTGATAAAATGAATAATTATCAGCAATTTTTAGCATTAATAAAGATATAGATTTATCAGCACTAAAAAGTGCGGATAAATACTTATAATATTTTTTTTCTAAATATTACTTTTTAAAAAAAGTATAATTATTATATATAATTATATTAATTCTAATAATACTTTTTATAAAATAATAATTTTATAATTATTTGAATATATAATTATTTATTTATAATTATATAAATAATTTTAAAAAAAAATATTATTTACATCATTATATATATTTATATAGTTATATATATAAACATATTAAGTATATTCATTATTTAAATAAATTTATTATAATTTTTTAATTATTTATTAAAAATTATATAAATAATTTTTGAACAAATATTATTTATTTATTTCTAATTATAAATATATTTATTTATAAATATTTTTTTATAATTTTATTTTTAACATCATTAATGAATATTTAATCTTAAGTTCATGCATGTTAATATTGAGTAAAATTTATTAATTAAAAAAGAGTACAATCTTGAAAATTTGGATATGTATGATTAATATATATTATTAAAAAATGGATATACATTTAAATAAATACAAATATATATTAAAAATATTAAAACATAGTAAATAAATATATATAAAATAAATTATATAAATTGATTAAATTCCAATAAAAATATGTCTATTTTTGTATAAAAAAATGCATTAATTACATATATGTGACATCCATATAATACATTTGATCTATGTTATAAATTGAAAAATAAAATGGCATTCAATTATGTCCATTACTCGATGCAATTATACAATATTTTTAATTGATAATAATTTTTAATTATAAACCATTTTTCACTAAATATATTACTATTTAATATAAATCATAAATAATATTTTTTATTATATAAATCATAATTATATACATTAATATATATATCTATATATTTAATATATTATTTATTAACATTATCAATAATCATCTAATTAATATAATGTTTAATATTTTCTCAATTTACTTATTTTTAATTTATTTAATTTTCATTTTACATTTATCTATATATTTAATACTTGCTATTTATTATAATTTGTAATTTATATATAATATAATTAATTTATTCATTTTTATCAATAATTTTTTAATTAATAAATTTTGTAATAGATTTTTATTAAAATAATGTATTACTATTTATTTAATTAATTACTTAATTTTATTTATTTGGACATTTACCAGTTCTAAAAAGGTGATGATAAAGGATTCCTTTATCAGCACTAAAAATAAAGCATTGATAAAGGGTACCCATTATCAGTGATAAAAATAAAGTCTTAATAAAGGGATAAATTTATCAGCACTATTTAGCACTAACAAAGATGCAATTTATCAGCACTTTTTTCTAGTGCTGATAAATACCAGCACTGTTTATCACCTATTTTGTAGCAGTGAGTCTATATTTTATAATCTATAAAGTAGAATATATATTTTATAATCTGGTATCTATTTTATAATCTATAATCATGATTCTATGTTTTACAGATTACATGATCTATAATTAGGAATTTATGTTTTATAATTTATAATATTTTATAGATTCTATGTCTTATAATCTACAAACATAGAAATTACATATTATATATTACATATTACATGATCTGATCAACCCACACTATTTTTTATCATACTTTATCTATTCCTAGTTTTCCCTATTTATTTTTTGTTTTTATTTGCAGAAATAATTAATCATTGGATTCTTTATTGCAACATTTTTACCCTGTGATTTTTTACTTTCTAGTTAAGTTTATATAAATTAATTCCATTAAATTATATTGAACTAATTGAATCTATCATTTATAGTACAAATAATATAAAAAACAATATAATATTTCAAGATTTAATCTTGTAAAGATCTTAGTGATTCATAACTAGCCATGTTGAAATTTTATATAACCTATTTGGATTTTTAATATTAATCATTTTAAATAAATTTGAGTATGAATATGATTTAATTTTATATTAGTTGGGATGAATATATTATTTGGTGTAATAGGCTATTCGTGAAACATAATTGTAATTGAACCTTTCATTGGAAACCATGTAAACTAATGTTTGATTGGTATGTTAGAAGTTTTATGAAAGAAGTAAAAAATGATATTTTTAATCATGTTTGACTCATATATTCAATTTTATTATTTGATGTGATATTTTATTTTATAGTTATATACTATGTTGCAATTTTATTTATACACATCTTCTTCTTACTGTTAGTGTGAGATTGCAGATGATCTACTTCTATTCACAAGTGAAAGAAAGGGGACCTATTTACATGAGTGAGGATGATCAGCTGCTTCCATCCACCTGAATTCAAAAGTAGGGATGGGATAATTCATGATGCCAATGTGAGATGACTATATGTAGGGTAAACTAGATTCATGGACCTTGTCACTAGTTTGAACCATGAAAATGACAATTGATGTGTTAGAAAAATAGACTGCTGGTGAAGTTTTATAGAGTTTCATATAAAGTATCTTTTAGTTTGAACATGTTTAAACATGTTGGTATCATGTTTCTTAGATATTTATTTCTTTTCCTTGATTTTGAATATGTTCATTATTTATGTTTAAACATGTTTTTTCAAAGAAAGTCTCAGTTTTTTGGAGTTTCATATAAGCTAAATTTATAATTATTATATAATAAATAAAATAAATATTTTATATATAATTTTATTAATAAATATAATATTAAGGTTAAGCAATAAATATTGTAACACCAAAACATAATATTTTATTAAAAATTTTATTTAAAAATAGATATTAATTGTTTGTATTTCTTAAAATAATAGATAAGATAATATTATTAATAATATTACTGATAGAAAGATAAATGTTGGTAAAAATATTATCAATAGATAATTTTTTCGTATGAATTTATTGCTCAAAATTTTGAATGACATATATATTATATGTTGGAATTGTTATAATAGAATAAAAATTATTTTATTTATTGCAATAACACTTTGCAACATATTTTTTACCAACAATTTAGTGATTGGGACATATTTTTTGTTAAAACACTTTACCAATAGAAAATGTAATTTTACCAATAGATATACCGATGTTAAAAAAAAATTAAATATTTTTTAGCGTATCATATATGTCTCTTGTGTGGTTGATAATAAAATTATTTGTTCAATCCGTCATATGGATAAACCCAACACCATTCTTCTAGTATCATTCATATGGGTTTCCTAGCTAAGTGTAACCCAAAGAAATCCTAGCCTAACATAAGACAATCTTAGAGAACTCTTATTTGGAAAAACCTACCCTAGATAATTCAATGTCACCCATTTATTTCTTTCCTTTCATAAGATAATCCATGGGCACTCTAATTTGTAAGAACATACCTATTTTGATGATCAATTTATTGACAGGATTCGCCTTGGAAGAAATAAAACACTTAATATTTGAAGGGGATTTAATATCAATATCCTATATCAGGTTATTATCTTTTTGTATGCATTCTTCTACTGATTTTTTAGAATCCATATTCAAACCACAAAATTAATGTGTTAACACAACATTAATGTGTAACTATTGACATAATCCAAAGTATATGTTACTCACCCAAAAATATACTTCAAACATATTCATGAATATATGAATGCATATTATACAAAAGTTACATGAAATATTCATGTCAGGGTTTAACATTTTATGATACTAGAAAACTACACATGAGTAAGCCCAAAGTGACAAATTACCAACACCATTCACTTTCCTAGTTAAGGCATAGTCCTCCAAGTAGGTAAGTTGTCTAACCCCAAGTCCCTCTCCCCAGGAATATTTTACTTAATTCAGAATTTAATTCATAATAATTATAAAACTAAATATGAAAAAAAATCCCAAATAAGAAATGAAAGATAACAACTCCACTAACAATCCAAGGATACGATAGATAAAAAACAAAATTTTATGGTGTTGTACCAAGAATTTAATGCAAGTATCTATCTCTTAGAATTTGTTTAATAGTTAAACTAAAGCATACACATTCATAATATAAAAAAATTATTTATTTATGGCCACGTAGGTTACATGTAAATAGAAAACTCCCACTAACTACTGGTCCACCAAGGATAATACACACCCCTACAAGGAATGAACCACACCATAAATGGTTATTTTAATTTTATTTTTGTAATTTGAAGGCCCATGTTTCTGACCTGAAGTCTCATGGTAATATGTCCCATTAAAGTTTTTTCTAGTTTCCTGAAGGCACATATTTTTTGATTGTCTGAAGACCCACAATATCTAGCCCAAATTCCCATTGTTAATAAGACCTTGAAGGCCCCTAAACCATTCATGAATCCCTGACTTTCTATGTATCACACTGCTTCGACCAACATATAACCCTTTCTTCATTCCAATACCCCACTACATGACATTGATCGTCTATCCAATTACCTTGTTTCTTCTCATGATGCCTACTTTGACAGACGTACCCATCACCCACTAAGACTGCCATGGCCTTCTGCTATGTTAGAAGCTTAACGCATCTTGAATTGTCCACCTATTTAATTGGTTGTCTTTCAATCATCATTATCCCTACGAAAACCAATAAAAAATAATGCTATTGTTGTGAAAACAACCCCCCAAGTCAATCCAACTTCATGAAAACAACCCTCGTATGTCCCACCACCCTGAGAAAACCGTACTCGCATATGCGATCTAAATATACGGAGGGATGATATTTGATCATAGAACCTATTAGATGTGGTTCCATGACTGAGTACCAATCATCTATAGACTTTACCACATATAAATAATTTATAACTATGAATAAATTAGTTAATATCTTTTAAATAAATGAATAATTCAAATATTTAAACATTAGATAACCATTTAGGAAAAATTCATAAATAAATGATAGTTATAAACTCTTATATAAATTAGTTAAAATTATAGAAATTTCAAAATTTTCAATGTAAACTCTTTTATACTCAATCCAATATTAACTCTTTAATATTATTTATTATATAAAAATTTTCACCATAAATATATGATACTTTTATGAATTATAAACAATTTTATAATCTAATAATATGAAAACATTTTTACCTAATTAAAATATCATATATTAAAATATTATATAAACTAAGATTAAATAATTCATCAACTATTTTTAAGTGGTTTAAATAATTTCTCAAAATAAGGCCCCTATTAAATTTAAAAATTTCAAATTAAAAAACTATGAGTAATTCATAATTATAAATATAAACTTCTCTATATTTTGGCTTTATTTTATAATTTATAACCCTTTATAAATTACCCATCATGATTTATAAAAAACATTTCCATTTTTTAATCATAATGAATGCCATATAATTTGATAAATGGTATATTAAATACAAACATTTAATATTTGGAATATTTTATTAATAAATGTTTCAAAATAATATATAATTAATAATAAAAAATTTATAATTAATTAATTTATATATTATTTATAAATTAAAATATTCAAAAAATACATTTTATTATGATTTATAAATACTTTAAAAACCATATAAATTTGAAAAAGATATTCTTAATATTATCTCATTAATATTAATGGAATATTTATAATTATTGTTTCCAAAAAATATTTTAACAATTAACCATAAACATTGTAAAGTTAATTTCTAACATAAGTTTTTATCAATTTTATATATATTATCAAATATATTTTCAATTATTTATAAAGAATTTATAAATAATCTAATTCAAATCAATATTGAAAAATGGACAATAATTTTTTAAAAGTTTTTCACTTTATTAATATATGATGCTTTGTTTCTCATAATTTATTTATTTCAAGTAATATATTAAAAATCCACAGTCATGAACCGGTCTATGGTACCATTTATAGGTTCTTTTGGGTTTAATAACACTTATTATGGAAATCAGGAGTAATAAAACCCAATACGGGGATCTCTATGCAAGAATAAGTGAAATTGTACAAAATAGAAAAGAAAAAACTGTTGTAAAACCATATGTAAATTTCACCATAGATGCCTATACTGCACCTTGATCTTTAGATGATCATATTGATAAATATTATAAATTTGTAGCCAAAATATGTCCCACCTATAGAGATATCTATAGGATAACTAAAAAACACATCTCTACATGAAATACTTTCCATCCTCCATGATGTGGTAGCATCTCATTGTGAAAAGGTGGTAGGATAAAGAGAGCATCAAGTATTAGGGAGCATCGACCATATTAAAGGAACTCTCCCATAACCTTTCTATTACATATATTTCATAACTACCAAAATTACATTAAATTATATATCATATTTACGAAATTAACTTTTTCATGGTTATGCTTGGCATTAATGACCGGAGTTGGTGGAAATTGAATGATAATTGATAGATAGAATATATTTTTCATCATTGGCATTGGGATTAAAAAACCTCTATTATTTATTCTTTTAAGAGGGAGAGAACTCTAAAAACTTTAGTGGTGAGGTAGATTAGTGTCAATAAATATATAAAGGAAGAATAAGATTGTGGATGAGAAATTAGTCTCATTCAATATAGGATTAATGGATTGTCGTGAAATCAAGGTCGGTGAATCAAACATTCCTCTTCTCTAGAAAAAACATGTGAAATTAATGTTCTTATGATTTTTCATTATGCGTATATAAATCAAAATAATTTAAGATAATTATTAAATGACTAAATTAAAATTTCAAATAATTGAAGAAAATGAAAATGATTTTTTTATCCTTATTGAATAATTGAAATATGATGGGTGTAGAATTAGTGGATTATTATAGAGATTAATATGTCATATAAATAAATATTATGATAAGGGATAACTATAAATCTATAAAAATATAATTTTTATGGATAAATATGGAAGTATATTTATGTTAGGAAATGAAAATTTATGGATTTGAATATATAATTGATTAAATTATTATTATATGATAATTTCTAAGATGATTTATGAAATAAAATATTCTTTGCGGGAATGAATAAAATGTGGAATTAGGAAGGAAATCTAGAGATTAAATTGGTTGGAATACTATTCTTGATGAATAATTAAAATTAAAAGATTGTGTAATGATGAATATTTATGAAATTGGAATTAAAATATTGAGATGAAAGTGAAGTGTAATTTTTCGATGAAGGAATTTGAATTATTTTGATTTCTAGTAGAATAAAAGGGAAATTATATCTTGATAAATATTTACAAAAAATATTTTAAGAGAATAAAAATATAATGACATATGAAATTGATGGTTTAATGTTGTAATATGAAGATAGATATTTTAATATGGTTCACAAGAAAAGTTAGATATATAAAGAGGTTAATTAAATAGTATGTTTGAATGTAACGTAATTAGAGTATAAATTATTTTTTATACATGGAATAATGGAGGGAATTAGAGTAAATGAATCCATGAAATTCATTTGTATCCATCAAAGATATTTTTCTCAATATTCACTTCTCTTAAGAATTTTTTTTGGAACCTTGTGTGGTGGTTAATTAAAAATTGATTAATGGAGAGTAATATTATGGATGAATGGTCTCTGGTGATCATTAAACATTATAATGATAACATTCTTCATGGAATAGAAGAAGGTGAATCAATAATCTCATATATTAAATCATCCATGTGAATATATTGTAAGGTTTCATTCATGCGTATGAAAACCATTTTTAGGTTCTTTAACATAGTTGAAAGGAAGGAGAAATTCTAGAAGGCTAATTTCTAGAATTATGATAGCGATGGAAGAAGCATCATCTATGATGTTTGTAAGTTTACAAATTATGTAGAAAGGAAGGTGCATTAAAGAGGTGTAATCAGAGTTTACCACATGACTCAGTCTAGGGGAAGCAATGTGTTAAGAGAAAAGGTATTTGAGTATGAGTACCTTCATGAACGTTTCATATGTTTGGGTTGTGCACTGGTTGGAGGAGTTGACGTAATGGAAGTACTAGTTTGAATTGAAATAATCCCATTTATATCAGCCTATGTTGACCTCTCCCTATAAAGATCTGATGGCAGTGACTACCAATAACACCGATAGAAGGATCTAGGAACAACATAAGTGGGTTGGGCCCATGCTCGATAGTGGTATTTCATCATTTTCAATGGACAAATCCTCAAATATTAGTGAATTCAACCCCATAATATTTTAAGAGAGGATATTTTTAAATATAATTTATAATTAATTTATTTTGATAATAATTACCTTAGTTTGGAATTCTTTCTTCATTTTCAAATAAGATGAAAACTCATTTCAGACCATTATATCAATGAAGTATATAAGGTTAGAATCCCTTGATCAGTATCCAAATGCACTCCACAATCCACAAAAATCATCATATAATCTATGGGTGATAACATAGATGATTCTAACCCCTTACTTCATCAATGATCACAACAATAATTCCTTCTATACTAGAAGGATTTCTTCTATATCTCTCTTATCATTAGAAAGAGAAGAATGATTATCATTCTCTATTCTTTAGAATATTCTTGATAAATTTCTATCAAAGCTTTAAGAGAATTCTCTATAGAGAGATGTTGTGCATAAAAAATTGTTAACCTCAGAAATTACATAATCACATTTATATACTTAGGCTAAAAAATAAGTTATTGAATAGAGGACCTTAATCATTCTCTTAATTCCTAGTAAACCCCATTTCCAATAATAATAATATTATTATTATTTCCTTGATGTGTGTTAAACTCATGAATTATTTAAATTCCATTTATTAAATAAACAATTATTTATTTATTTGAAGATATTAAATAATACATCATTTTATTTGGACCCCTAACTCAACTCACCAATATACCTAAAAATTTATCGAACCATGAATAATAACTATTTATTTAAATAAATATATGTCACTATATTATTTTTTAATAAATAATTAAATATGAAATTCACTAAATTACAAAATAAATATTAATTTAATATTCAACTCACACATATATTACTTTGAATAACATGTGACTAAATATATGTCATCAACAGAACCTGAATAATTATTATTCTCTAGAACTTGAGAAGAATACTTATTCAAATATTAAATTCATTTATAATTTAACTAAAGTTAGGGATAAACTTAGTGTGTGACACTCATAGACTCGTTCTGATTGGTATTACACTAACTAGACTAAATTCTAATATCATCATTTAACAACACATCAAAGAACATAAGCACGAAGATATTAATTTTACAATGAAAACCTCCTCCTAATAATTCTCATCTTGTAATAAAATTTCTTTTTATCAATATATTTTTGAGAATGTTACATTATATGTGTAATATACCTATACTATTGGAATATATTTCTTTGGATATTATAAAATGAAGTCATAGATAAACCTCCATGTCCATGGAATTAATCAAAATTTTCCATTCCATTCAATTTTTTAAGAAATATCTTCTTCCAAAAATGGATGGGAAAAATCCTTTCTTGACTTATTCCTTTATTTCATGTCACTTGTGATGCACCCAATGTATCCTGACTCTCTAAAAGTATATTTTGTTATGTTTTTCATCAATATATATAAGTACATGACTCATGATACACATTGATAATAATTTCTAAGTATAAGGGACAATACACATGTGAATAGAGAGGAATATCCAATGACACATGAAACATGTCGAATTCCAATGACTATGTATATTTTAATAACCTCCTCTCTTGGAGATTACCAACTATGAACTTTATGAGAAGAAGTATTATTGTGTTATTAGACCCCTATACCAAATATACTGCATCATTTATTCCCCTTCAGAAAGGTTTCATTTGACCATAAAACATACATTTTAAGAATATTGTCATAGCATGTGAAGGGTCTTCTATGACCTTTCGATGTGATAAATTTTCAAAGGAAAATATCAAGTTAATGTTACACATAAGAATAATCATCATGTGATAAGATATTTATTAACATTATTCCTTTGAATATACATGTAATTGAAAGTACAAAGTAGTTGGTTCTATGGAACCAACTCCATAAAACTCCCACTTACTCTACTGAAAACTTCTAATAACTTTAAATCCACTATCCCTCAGATGATATTTATTATTATGATGAGATAATTCTTTCATAAATGGGTCTACCACATTATACTCTAAGGAAACTCTTATTATTATAATATTTACCCTTTTATAAAAATTACTTAAGATGTGATACTTTCCAAGTATATGTTTTGTTTATTATGGGACATTGGATCCTTTTAAAGATCCACCACTATAGTATTATCATAATATGACATGATAGGGTCTTTACTTTCAGGAACCACATTAATCTCCTAGATTAAGTATCATATCAAAACTACTACCTTAGATATAGTATAAGTTATAATATACTCAAACTCTTCTGTATAATTGGAAACCACAGGCTGTGTTGAGATGCCCCAGTTTGCAACTCCATTGTTAAGATAGAAAACATATCATATCTATAATTTCTTAACATTATGATTTGTTTGGAAACTAGAATCTTTATATCCACTAGTAAATAGTTCATCATATTCTCCATAAATGAGGAAAAAATACTTAGTATTCCTTATATTCTTTAGGATACTCTTCACACTCCAATGTTTATCTCTTGGGTCTTCTTGATATCTTCATACCATGATTAAGGCATATGCAACGTCATTCCTAGTATATAACATGGAATTTCTGATAGAACATATCATAAAAAATATGGGGTTCTTCTCATCCTCTATCTCCACTATTGTGTCCAAAGAAAAAATTTCTTGGAAATATATATACCATGTGACATTAGAAAAAAAACCCCTATTATACTATTCCATACTGAATATCTTCAGTGTCTAGTTAATGTATATACACTGAATTAGTTTAAGTTCCTATTAGATCAATAATTGATGATCTTGATCTGTATAATGTAGTCTAATTTCCCTAAGTATTTTATGGAGAAACACTTTTTCATCCATTTCATAATAGACTATAATATAAGTATCTAGCTTCCAATTACTAATATGTCATTAAATTATAAAATTAGGTTAGAGACTGTACAAACACTAAACAGTTTATAGACATAGGGATTTCCTTTTTTCTTTATGAAACTGGATACACTTATGTATTCAATGAAGAAAATGTTTCATGATCTTGATTCTTACTTTACCCCAAAAATGGGTCAATACAACTTTTATACCTTATTGATAGCCCTTAGAGTCACAAGCCCTTATGGTTGTTCCAAATATTCATCCTCCATAAGGTCTCCCTTAAGGGATTCTATTTTGACTTCAATTTTCCAAAGCACATAATCATGGTAATCTACTATTTCAAGAATAATTATAATGCATTTTAGCATAGAAACTATTAAAAGGGTTTCTTTATATTATATGCCTTAATATTTCATACACCCTTTAGAAATAATTAATCCTTTATAGGTACTAAATTTTCCTTCCATGTCTCATTTCATCTTGAGTACCTATTTTTACCCAATAGGATTTAAATCTACTTGAGGATATAGAGAAACCCATACTTGATTCTGGTATATGGTATCCATATTAGAATTCATGGATTATTGATATCTTTTAATATATTAGATACTTATTAAATCCTTGTAGGAAATAGGTTCATCATTATCAAATAATAACAATTCACTATCCTCAGTGACTAGAAGAAATTAACTATTTGGTACTCTAACCGCTCTAGTACTCTAATGTAGTACTTATGTTCTTGAACAACCTATTACTTAGGGCCTTGTGGAATCTGTACATGTGCCAACCCTTGTGTATCTTGAGAATAAATTTCCATCAAAGTCAATATTTCTACCGCTATCTATTTTAAAAATTTCCCCCCTGTTAGGGAATATAAACTATATTTATACTATTACCTCTCTATATGAGGGGTCATATACATAATATACCCTTGTTTCCTTAAGATATCCTATAAAAATACACTTCATGACTCAAGGCGTTAGTTTGTTTCTAGAGATTGCCTTAAAAAAACTCTCATAATCCCCATACATGAGAATGTGAAAAAATGAGTTTTATTCATTATTATAACTCAAATTGAACATCGTTTGGTGCTTTATTTGGAACATAGTTTAGTGTGTATTCCATAGTATGAAATCCATATCCCTAAAAATATAACAAAAGGCCTGCATGAGTCTTCATCAATCTTACCATGTCCAACAAGGTGTGGTTTCTCTTCCCACCGACATCATTCCACTATGGTGTACAAGGAGTATTGATTCGAGACAAAATCCAAAACTCCCTTAGATAATTGATAAATTCTTGGTTAAGAAATTATCCATATAGTTCTAATTGATTTTTTTAATCATCTCACAACTCTGATTCTATACTTTAGTCTTGAACTCCTTAAATTTCTAAAACGATTCAGACTTATACCTCATTACGTATATAAACCAATATTTACTAAATTGATCAGTAATAAAGTAATAATATCTACATCTATATTCGACTGAGAAAGGTCCACACACATATATATGGAACAATTCATGAAGTTATGCATCCCTTTCACACTTTCCACCAAATAAAGGCTTGTTTGTTTCCCCTTATAAAAAATAAAGGCACATGCCAAGTTATTTTAGTTAAAAAGAATTTAAATATCCATCTTAATATATATTTGGAAAACAGTTCTCATTTACATGACCAAGCCAATGATTCCACACCTGGGTGTTATATGATTTATGTGAACTTTATTTGTTATCGATTTAAAATACTTGGTTTTCAAATTATAGTACATAAATACCACTATTAAGAGGTTTTATACCATAAAAAATACCATCTTTATAAAATTATTAGCTTTTATTCTAATACTAAAATAAAAATTCATTAATTTTTATGGAAATACAACCCAAACCACAACATCAAAACCGGAACACCAACCAAATCCAAATTCCAAAATCCCATAAACGATGGTGAGAATTAATTTTAACAAAACCAAGGAAGAGACTATGATCAATGGATAAAATATCTAAGAGATTGATATGAAAAATGGGACTTTCGAAGCACACTAGAGAACTGGTATAAGAAAGGATGTGGAACCCCCCAAAGGAAAATAACCAAGCGACTAGCCTTTACAAATTGGAAAAATACCCTCAACTACAAGAGAAACAAAATGAGGAACTCAACCATCACAGTCGAACATAACCTTAAAATAACCACACATGAATGCCTAAAAAAATTTCACTTAATCATGAAAAAATAAAATATTTCCACCTAGATAAAATCCAACATAAAGACCACATAATAGGATAAAAGAGAGAAAATTAAAATGAATTAAGTAGGGAAATTTATCATCAATAATTACATAGTTCAACCTTTGGTTAAGTGAGGGTAACCCAAGAATACATTCTCAGAAAACTATATTTTATTAAATTTATAATGAAACATCATATCATCATCAAAACTTCCTCACATTCACCCCAAAACTTACCCAATATATCTTACATTCATCAAGAAAAAAAGAATAATTGACCTAATATAAGGCCCACTTCAATAAGGGTAAAGATAAGTGAAACAATAATTGAGGCACATGCATTTCTAAAATAACTTCTATCCCATAGGGAATAGTTAGAGGAGAAATAAAGAAAACAAACACACATAGATCATCTATAAAGAACCAAATCCCAACCAAATAAGAACTCACACTAGGATTACAGAAAAAGATAAACAAATTTGTTTATATTGATTTATCCCAGACAAAAAAATTACAAGATTGAGGAAACCGAAAATCCCTAATTCATGTTAACCAAATAATTTAAATAGAATTATTATAGAAGATAAAGGATAAACTTTCAACATAATAAATTCAATATTGGTGGTCTCCCCACCATGTTGAATTCCCCTTATATTTAAACTCCCTCAACCTAACTCTTCAAAATAGGGAATTAAAACAAGAGTAAACATGGAATTTTATAAAGAAATATTCTTAAATTATCGAGATAGAATCCAAAAAATAGACTGGAAAACAAAAAACATCACTATAATGTAATTAAGGTAAAAATAAAGAAAACTCTTAATGTCATAAGGTCACAAGTGGAAAAGACCTACATCAAGGAAAAATTAAATGATATTTACTCCAACATTAGTATCAACACAATATGAACCAATATCAACTTCTATTGAATTATCCTCTATTGTGTTATAATTCTTGACTTCAAGGCCTATGGTTGTGACCATATTATCTTGAATCCTTTTCTATGACATATTTCTCTTGATATATAATAATCACCAACCATAAAAAATGCAGATAAAACCAAACATAACATTATTAAATAACACTAAAAACCATATTCATGAAGAAATTTAGGAGGCTTATGACAAGAATTCTTTATGTGACCCTCATTTCTAAACCAGTAAAAAACTAAGAACTTCTTCCCCTAGGAATCTGGTGAGAATAAGTGCAATGTCCTTTTCATAGAACTATTCAACGGATCTAACTTGGAATGCTTCCTCTTTCACTTATTGGATATTCCTTTATCACATCCAAGAATATGAGAAATTCCCAAATCCTCTGGTGCTTCTGTCAAGTCCTCTTCATCCTTGAAACCACACATCAACAACATACCATAAGAGTTGAGGTAGAGAGGAAACACATCCTGTGAAAGATCTTAATGAATACCTTCCTAAAATCACCACACCTTTAGAGATTAATCTATATAATTATGAGGAGGATATGGAAAAAACTTTATAAAATAGTGATCATACTCCAACACTATTTTTCTCATTGATGTAGACAATAAAATTCCATAGTATTTGATACCCTCACTAAATCTAGAAAAAAATATAGAACGAAATGTTCCTTGAAAGCTACCCAAGAATGGTCCTTCTATGGCTTATACTGAATAATAGACTTTTCCCACTTCCAACCTATAGTCTTGATCATCAAGGTCACAAACTTATCCTTGAGATATTCTAGAAGTTAAATTTGGATGGAAACTTCTTTGATCATCTTCATACAAGTCACTACTTCATGAGAATCCCATTTTCCGAAAAAGTGATGAGGATTCAAACTTTGGAACCATCTAAAAAAAATACTCACAATAGGTTATGAAAGTAAGAACAAAGGGTCTGAGTCTAGATTTTAAAAAACAGTCATCCCAATAGAATATTTAACAACCAAATAGTTTATTAAATCATAACATGGGAATACTCTAAAAATAAGAAGAAAAAACTAATTAAAACAAACAATAGAAGTCATGTATCACATGATATAACACAAAATATAAAATTGAATTAACACACCATTTTAAAAAAAATCCTAATCCAACACTAGAAAAAATCTAAACCAACAAACCCAAGACTTAAAATCTTTACAAAATAAAAAACACCCATTTAACTCTAAACGGTTTTAACAAAATTCATTTGAAAAAAATTCATTCTTTAAACCAACATTTACACTCAAATTAAAAATTTTAAACAAAAAAATTTATCCTCAAAATATTTTAAAAAAAATATTTTAAAACATGTCACACTTGACACTTTAAAATATTCCAATTAAAATGTATTAACATCACATGATAACTTTGAAATAAAAATAAATCATATCAGGTTTTCCAAAAATCATTCATCATTTTAAATTAATTTTTTTTAAAACAACAAAAACCAAAGATAACTTTGAATTTATCTTTTTTTTAAAACTCCAAGAAAAATCCCAAAGTTTTTTTTAAAAGATCACTTAAAAAAACAAAAACCCCAAAAAATTATCCTAGAAGAATTTCCCAAAATCAGTATAAACTAGAAGAAAATGAAGGGAAAAGTATCCCAAATATCAATGTATGAAAACATTAATATTTTAAGAAAATCATATGTGTACATATTGGCCACACAATTTGGTAGACCATACACTAATCATGTGAAGTCTATTGGGATTCAACTAGAGCTAGTTGCACGAATTAAACATGGTTCACCAAACCATGAATAGTAGGAATGTGCCCTATGATTTCCCTACAAAACCCACTCCAAAACTTAGAACTTCACAAAATAGACACTCAAAAAACCCAAAAAGTATCAAAACATTTGAGGGATAAGCTCAAACTCAATACATAATCATCTTAGACAACCCTAGTAATCTAAGCATTGTCTTGGATGGGTGGTGATCGAGCCCCATCCCATGAATGACTACTTTTATTCAAATAGTTTTACATCTAAACTATCATATATCACAAAACAATAAGAAATAAAAACCTCCTTTCATACTATTTTTAATAAACCAACCCATAGTACCCTCGAGAAAAGATATTCAAATCAATTTACCACTAACCCGAAGGGTGTTCTCAATCCCCACAGAATGTTGATAAGAACCCAATCATTAGAAATAATGCTATGAGAATGATTTCACCCAACAGAAACAAATATAAATAGATAAAAAAATAAAGAAAATCCCAAAAAATCATAAAATAAGATACCAAAAAGTAGAAGATACAATCGACTCGACAACAAGGGAAATGGATGATACAACAAAAAATAAAGGAAAACTACCAAACACCAAAATCTCCAAGTTCAAGTGAATTTGGGCTTGAGAGGGTTCTTTCTAGTGGTAGGATAATATAGTCAAATAGGTCTATATTGATTCTCTACTATAATATCTAACTCTTGAATAAGTGATGTAATAAGAAAAAGAATGGTTTAAAATAGTATTAACGCATACAAGTTCTTGGATAAGAAGAAAATTTATTTTCCTTTAGACCACACATGGAGATTCCACATCAAATCCATCCATCACATGCATCTATTTTAATCCCTGTCCATCAATACCTTTTTCCTGATAAGAGCCACTATGTGGTGGTAATGGAAGTCGATTTAAGTGTTATCCATCTCCAACTCCACCTATTGTGCCACCAACTCCCCTAATAAACCCACATCATGTAGGTTCAGAATTTCCACCAAGAAGATTCCTCTAACCTCAATGTTACCTATGATAGAGATAATGATCCATATTACTACCTTGGTTTTACTCAACTGATTTCCAAGTGAAAAAATCATGATATAATAATTTTTATAAGAATCCCTCAATTCAGAGACGTCACAAACCAACCTAGGTCATCCCTGATCTAAGTACCTATGTCAGCCCATGGCATATCATGAAGGGTATAACCCGGTCCCCATGCGATGGTACATGGTTCCAGAGATCAATTTATACTCTTATGGGGACAATTTTTCATGATAAATCAATAATAAATAGAGGTATTCCACTTTAAAATTTTTCATGACCATTACATATATTGAAAATCCTTGAAAAGAATAGTTTTAAAATATTGTAGAAACTAAAAAATGAATGATCATAATAATAAATCAAAAAAAATCATATCCAACAAAATCCAACTTCACATAATCCAAAAATAAAGTACAAGGATGATTAAAAATAAATAAACTATGTAAAAGAATGATAAAGTGGAAGAGTACACTAGATTTAAGACATTAAAGAATAATATAAAACTATACCCAACCATCTCCATGTGTCAATACAATGATTCCAATACTTGAACCTCTATAATAATCAATCTATAAATGAGAAAAACATAATCCACTCTCTAGTGAAGCCTAGCTAATTTTTTTTGTATGATAGGTGTAAAAACAGTATGCTCGGTAGGTTTCCTCACCACACCCCAAGAATAACATTTAGAAATAAAACCATTTCATGCTAGTTTTGAAATAAATAAATGAAATTACATATAAAAAATTTCAAAAAAACATGATATATGTGATCCTTTAATCAATTTAAAACAGTTAATGGAATAATGAAAGAAACTTTTTATACCACATAACATGGGGGGAACCATAGTTTCATTAAGTCTAAGACATCATAACTTCACTAGTTAGGGAACTACCCTAAACTAGTGGAATGTATGTAAAATTACTTCACTTTCTAGTGGGGGAATATTTGACATTACTTAACTAGTTAACTAGAGGTAAGGGACTTTATCCCATTTTAGGATCTCCTACCAATGAACCTAGGGCTTATGATGAAGTTTAATTAAACCAAATAATCATTCTTTTTAAATAATTTTTTATCAAATATTTTATAAACACCATTAATACCACTTAAAAAATGCATTAAAAACTAATTTTAAGCATTTAAAATAAAGAAAGAACAAAGGGAATTAAGATATATATGAATAAATCCTTACAAAAATCATATAATACCATTTATAAAATTTTATAGATTTAGTTTCAAAATCCAAGCATCAAGGGTTCAATTAACAAAGGAAGAATATAAAACCAATTTTAAATGTACAATAGGCAATTTCCATAAACATTATGTGTGCACACTAAAATGAAAAAAATGTATTCAAAATATGAAGAACCCCATTTTATGTTAAATGTAAAATATAAAGAAACTAATATATTTAAGTAAAAATTAGTGAGTAAAATAAGTATATCTTATAGAACATTGGAACATCAGATGGAAATAAGCATTCAATCATGGATTTAATTTTTAAAAGTCCATTCATGGGGAAACCTACCATTAATTTTGTATATTTCATAAAATATAATTTAAATACACATTAACAAGTTCAAGGATACCCTATAAGACCAATAGAAACCCAAAAAGAAATAAATAACCAATTAAAAATGATCTAAATCTACCCCTAGTCTGCGACGACCACATTGGGGAAATGAAAAGTAAGTGGAAAAATAAAAAGAAGAGTAGAGGAGGTCTGAATGATATTACCTTACATAATTGACCTCAAATCTTGAATAAATCCATGGAAATCACTATAGAGGAGGAGGAAAATGATAGGGGACATCGCTAGAGGTGATTAACTAGAAATGGGTGCAAAAAAAACCCCTAATGGGTCTTAAATTGAAGAGGGAATGTATGGAATTTAATACAATTAAAATTCTATCTCAGGCTTATCAGGGATATGATACATTCTTTTCAGTGTGATTTTTTTTTCAAAAAACTAGGCTTTACTTACCAAGGGCATGTTGTGGTGTGATGACTTGAATCATAGCTGTGATGTCCTATATTCTAAAACTATAGGTATGGGGGGGGGGGATTTATCAGTCATGGAGTGATGAACCCAATCACAAATGTGACTGGTTTGTAGTAAAAAACTATAGACCTGGAGACTTCCCAGTCATGTAGTGACCTACTGTGGTTGCAATGTGAATAGTCTATAGTCCAAAACCTTATACCTAATTCAAGTATCCAAAAACTCCAAAGAATCCAATAAATAATAAAAATTAAAATGAGGGCCAATAATCAAATAAAATCACATGAGAAAGTGAGACCGAGGTGTGACAATTCTCCCCATCATGAAACATTCAGACTCCATAAAATTAAAATGGAAATGATTGATCAAAAAAAGAATGAAAACTACTCTTATCCTTAAATATAAAAATAAAATGAAAATTAAACATAAGACAATAAAAAAAACTACCAATAACCCAATCATCAATATGAAACCCGGATGCACCAGAAGCACCAAATTTATCAGATAATGGAAATTATAATCGAATCAAAATAAAATCATCAACGAATTCATGATAATAAGACTAAGCTTCAAAATAATAAGAGGAAATGTTCAATTCCTAAAAAATGACTATGAAAAAAAAATAACAGCCCAACTTAATGGTTACACAGACAAGAAAACTATCAAAGATTAGCTCACACTCCATAATATATGTGTGTCATGATATATGATAAACATTAAATATTCTCACTATTGGTGGGTTTGTATTAAGGAAAACCAACCAAACATCATTACTCACCCACAATATGAAAATAATACACAAGATCAAAAGAAATAGAGACACTACTTGAGGTCCACTAAATCACATTCATCAACCTTTAGGGAAATAAAAACATTTATCACAAAAATTTCACCTATGATTGTATCTATATGATATTAAAGACAATCCTCAAATTTGAACTCTCAAAACTCAGAAATGGTCCAAAAACTATAAAATCTAAGGAACAAAAACAAGAAAAATCCACTATGAAAACCCATATAACCAAACCCATATATCACCAAGGAGAAATCTATCAATGACACTAAAAATTCCAAAGCATCATTATAAAAATTATGAATTAAATAGAATATAACACCATTATTCATAGGTTATCATAAAATTATACAATTACATATATAAAATCCTTAAATCGACTCCACATAAATTTTAGGTTCAGCTAGTTTAACCTAAATACACTTATGAAGGAGTGGATCTGGCTTTACCTATCATAGGAGTAACTACTATATAGATACTCTACAAGTGACCCAGATGATGAAAATTATGATATTATTTAAAAGTGTCATGATTTGAAGGATTCTCATGCCTTATATTCCCACACTAATTGAACACCAAATAATTACTCCTAGAAAAAGTTTTTATGAAGAAGCATATTGAATTTTTGATACCACTACCCACCTAATTCTACTCCTATTGATTCCCCTAAATTTACTAGAACCACCTATATCACTTTTGTAGATGGGATAAACTTCAAAAAACTATAGTGTTTCAGTCAAGATAACCTCAACCCAAACAACTTGTTTCACCACTTCTTCATAAGTATCAAGATCAAGAATTTACACTACCAATGAAGATCAAACTGGAGACCTCCCCTAAGCTATTTATATTTTATGGAATCATCCATGGATAGACAAGAAATATGTGGTACCATCTCTTTTAAGAAACTGGAATACATCAACACTGATCGATAACTTTTTTTGAGTAATTACAATTATATTGATTTCGATATTCTCATATCCTTAGGGAAGTACTACTGAATAAAAACACTTTAAAACATTCCCATGAATGATCCTTATGTGGTTATTCTAGATTATGGACTTCCACCACTTCCAAATCAGACCCTCAAGAATAAAGGTGAACAACATGAGCCTAAGAGACTCAATAATCACAAGTTAATTAAAAATTGTTTCAGTACTCCACAACCACTCTTTCAATTCCTATGAATATCATTTCTCAAAGAAAAGAGAAATATTAAGATTCTAAAATTCAATGATGAAATCCCTATTATGATCTAGAAAACAAGTTCACTAGGATCCATGTTTGAAGAAGATAAAAAAATCAATTTTAATGGACCTTTTTCAACTAAAGGACATGCTAGTGAAGCACTAACCATAGATGTCATAACCCAACCACCCTAGGCCATGAACCAGATCATTTGACCCCATGGGTCTCGTGTAATACCTTAGTTTCCTTCCCATCACATCATATACTATTAACCATTTTGATCACTTATCATACCAATGATTGTCCCCATAGACCAACCCATGTTATTTTAGTGTGTTTTATCCTCACTCAAACACACCTTAGGAAACATACCAAGAGGTCACCCATCCTAACACTACTCCAGAACAAACATGCTTAACCATGGAGTTTTAATTTGGAAGGCTTAAGAAATGGTTCACCCAGTTGACATGAGTAGTAACATTTAGTCTTTTAAGTGTCACTTTTTCATGGGTTTTACACTCTAATCCCCTTTAAAGCACAACACCATTGTTGTGGACCAAAAAACTCAAACCACGGAAGTGCCTATTCAATTTTAGTTATGTATTGATTGTGATACCATTTATCATGACCCTACTTCCTTGGTCCATCAACATGATATTATGACACCATGGGTCATTTGTAATACTTTGGAAACCTTCCCAGTGCACCACATGTTGTTACCCACTAGGTTCACATATCATATTAATTACTTTCCCCATAGGCCAATACACGTTCTTTCAGTGTGTTTTTACTTACTCACACACACCATGGGAAACATCCAAGGAAGTCACTCATCCCGACACTACTCCAGGACAATCTCTCTTAACTATGAAGTTCTAATCAGGAAGGCTTCTAAAAATAAAGGTACACCTTGTTGAAATGTGTTTTAACATTTATCCTTTTTAAGTAACACTTTTCTAGAGGTGTTACACCCACCCTTAATGCACAACATCCTCATTGTAGACCCCCACACCTCAAACTCTTGTAGTTTCACTACACATCTGGATGAGTATTGGTTATGATACAATTTTTCAAAAATCAACCTCCCCGAGCCATGAACCTAGTAATTTGACCCCATGGGTATCATGTAATAACTTAGTTTCCTTTCCAATATACTATAGAATATTACCCATAAGGGTCACTTATAAAACCAATGAATTTCCACACAAGACAATATATGTTCTTTCAGTGCACTTTTTCCTCACTCACACACCCTGGGAAACATTCTATGAGGTCACCCATCCAAATACCAATAAAGTACAAGCTCACATAATTATAAAGTTTTAATTAAGTATATTCCCAAAAAAGGTGCACCTTATTGACCACCTAGAGTAGTGTCAGGATGAGTGGCCTCCTAGGAAGTTTCTCAGGTTGTGTATGGGGGAGCAAAAAGAAAATTGAAAAATCATGTGTTAGCCTATGAGGACAGTCATTAGTTTGAGACACGACCCCAATGGGTAATAGTTTGTGGTGTACTAGGAAGATAACCATAGTATTACAAGAGACCCATGGGTTAAGATTACTAGGTTCATGGCCTAAGGAGTCCAGGTCATGAAAAATGATATCTAGGCCAATTAATAGCCAGATTCATAGTGACACTACTTGGGTTAGGGGTGTGGGGTCCATAATGAGGATGTTGTGCATTAATGGGTGGAGTGTAACACCCTTAGAAAATCAATACATAAAAGGATAAATTCTACTACCTAGGTCAACAATGTGTGCCTTTATTTTCAAGAGCCTGCCTAATTAAAATTACACAATAAAGGAAGTTGACCTAGATTTGTGTCAGGATATGTTAGCCTAACTAGGAAAAATATACTGAGAGGGGGGTGAATCAGGATATGAAAGATTAGAATAACTATCCCTTTGGATCTTATTTCTTCTTTAAACAAAACTATTTTCTCTCTTCTTCCCATAACACACAATAAGTTGAAAGTGAAACATGCAAATGACATAATGATTTTACTGGGTTCACCCTCACTGCAATATGTCCAAGTATCATAATAAGTCAATGTTCCATTATAAAAAATACACTAATACACACTATTGTTACAAGGTTTAGAGAAGACTCACTATCACTCCTAGTTTACATCCAATCACAAAAATAAAATCTCACTGCTCTCTCAACTAAAGTGTGCACATTAATCCTAAATATTATTCCATTAATATGAATCACCTCAGAATAGTTTAACATATTTATGAGTGTTCCATGAAGATTCATCTCTATCCAATAGATGAAATTCAATTCACCGCATAGTGATTTATTTGCAGAGAGTCCTTTCATAAACTATTTTTATTCCTCCATGAACTTATTTAAACCCTTTGGGAAATACATTACACTATGTTATGGGGGTTTACTATGAACTAAATTTACATCGCAGAAGGATTAATCCTTAAAAACCAATACTCATTTGTGGTAAAAAACACACTATAAACTAAAATCTTTTGCAAAAGAAACTTCCTCCATATACTGAGAACCTTTGTGAACCAATTTCAGACTTAACTGAATTCTTTGAGCAATGATTATTTTTAATCAACTTTTCTTCTCCCATAAAGTGATTAGAGGTCCTTTATATAAAAAATAAAATTATAAAACCCTATAATCACAATTATTATTTCCTCTTTTGCAAATTATACTTCATCACGAGCTAAACCCGCTATGTGGTTATCATAGAAATAAACCCTCTTTACATCGAACACTAAAACACAATCTCTTTTCAAATAACAAACACCCTTTTTAGTAGCCTCTAACTCACCGCATTAAACTGCACATGATGATAACCTTTTGTGGTTTTCTTTAACTCACTATCCTCCACCGCGAATAATAATTTTTCTTTATAGTTCACATATTATTTTTACCATGTGATTAAATTTACTTTGCTGATTTCACTTCATGGTTTTTCATACATGCTATGCAGTTTACATGGAAAATCTCCAATGTAGTCAAAATTACTTTTTTTCAAAAAACACAACCAAACCAAAAACACTAAAATGACACCTTGAGGGATTTTTTCCCGAGGGGATGGGTGACCTCCTATGATGTTTTCTAGGGTGTGTGTGAGTGAGGACAAAAAAACTCAAATAACATGTATTGTCATGTGGGTATAGTCATTAGTATGTTAAGTGACCTTAGTGAGTAATATCATGTGGTGTGTTGGGAGGTAAACCAATGTATCATGAGATACTCATGGAGTTATATGATCAAGTTCATTTCCTGGGGAGTTCAGGTCATGACAACATATCACTCACATGATACCAAAATACTTGGTGGGGATATACTATAAAATAGGAAATACAAAATACCATCAAATCTAGTTTTGAAAATCCAAAATCCCATAAATTCAAGCACAACACAATAAACCAAAATCAAAACAACACTGTAGTAACTCTCAATATTCAAAAAAACAATCTTAAAACAATAGAATCAACATGAACACTCCAAAAGAAAACCATTCTTAATAACTAAATATTTTAAAATTCCCTTTAAGAGCATTCTCAACTAAAAACCTTTTAAAAGATTCCAAATTTTAACTTTCAAAAACCCTACATATAAGATTAAACACTTTTAAAATTTCCATCCTTTAAATACATAAACCATATTTTCTAAAACCAAATTTATTTAAAATTAAAAATATTTTGACTATAAGTTCTTGTTCATAAAATAAAAACTCTTTTTCAAATAATTTCCAAATATTTTCATTAACCTACAAAATAATTTTTAATCTACATAACATCAACTCATGGGAAAGCCCCAAAAATCATTTTAATTAAAAAAAGGTTATGTTAAACAAAACCTTTAAAATTAATAATTTTAAATACCAATTTTTTACTTAGAAAGAAACCTAAATAACACAAAATTACCTAATATAACATGAACCCCAACTTCATCCGAAATTAAATACTATGAATACTTCTGGAAAATAGCCTTTTAATATCTCTTTAACAATTAAGAAACATATAAAAAACAAATGAGAATATGATAGAATTCAAATAAAAATTTTAGAATGAGTGTAGGAGTATGAATAGTTTTGAAGCAGGGTTTGAAAGACCATTCACCAACTATGTGTTAATCTCTAGAATATTTTTGAAACCACATGCACAAGATTTGTACAATTTTCAAGGCCATGTGATATAACTGTTCACCTTTGTTTCTTATTCCATTTTCACCCCAAAACTAGTAAAATATTAAAAAAAACTCATATTATTCTCAATACTAAATATAATTACTCAAATAAAGATTGAAAATATCAAAGACAATCTAGTACTATGCTCAAATTTGAGAATACACGTCCCAAAAATCCATGGTAACTCAAGTTTCATCATGAGGGGTGGCGATTAGGCACCAGCTCATGACAAAAATATTGAGTTTTTATGTAATTATCTTCCATATACGAAAAATTACCCAAATAGAAAACCAGGATCCGATCCCATTTTTTCATGAATCAATTTGGGTTATCCTCAATCTGGGCACCAATGCCACCCCATGACATGGCTCGAAGGGAATTCATGATCTCCATGAGATGGAAACTAGTGTCAGACAAAATATTATACACTATTGGGAATGGTTTATTTGATAAATTAATAATAACTGAATGGGTTCCACCCAAAAATATAGCATCACCATTCCAAGTTTTATAAGAACATGAAACAAAACAAGAAGTTTAAAAAATTTATGGAAACCAAGAAAGGCATAAAGTAAATTCCAATAATAACAATAAATCAAAAACTAATAAAAATATCCAACAAAAGCTAACATAACATAAAACTAAGCTAATGAACAATAAAGATTCAAAATAAATAAACTAATTAAAATTATTGTTTATATTTACAAATACATGAGAAATATAAGATTAAATAAAATTAGATTACTATACCCAACTATATCTATGTGTCAAGACTATGATTCAAACACTTGGACCCCTATAATACTTGATCCATAAATGAAAAAAAATCAACTCTATAGTGGAACCTATATAAACTTGTAATATGATAAGCATGAGGAAAATATTCCCAACCGGTATCCACCCCACAATCCATCCATAACATTTACAAATAAAACCATTTCATACCATTTTAGAAATAAATTAAAGGAATTAATATTATAACACTTTCAAGAAAAAAATAACATGATATATTTGTTTCTTTAATTAATTAAAAAAATTTACTAGAACAATAAAATAAACTTGTACCTCATATGAAATTGGGATGAACCCTATGGTCACTAATTCTAGGATCGCATAGGAGAATTACTTCACTAGTTAGAGAAATACACTGAACAAGTGGAATGGATATAAACTGAATTCACTGGCCAGTGGGAGAATATTTAACACTACTTCACTAGTCAAATAGTAATAATGGAACTTAAACCATTTAAGGATTTCCTACCCAATCACCCAGGGCAAACCATGATGTTTAATAAAACAAAAAAAACATTCTTTATTGATAAATTTTATCAAATAGTTCATAAACACAATTAATCCCACTTGAAACATGCTTTAAAACAAATTTTAAAAATTCAAAATAAAGTAAGAACCAAGGGAATCAAGATGTATTTTAATTAGTCCATAAAACAATCATAGAACACCATTTATACCATTATATAGATTTAGTTTTAAAATCAATGAATCAAAGTTTAAATTAAGAAAGCAGAATATTAAACCATTTTTTAGTGGTCCAATTAGGAATTTCAACAAACACTAGGTGTTCATAATACAATGAAAAAAATTTGGTATTTAAAAATGGAAGAACCCATTTTATATTAAATGAAAAATGTAGAAAAACCATAATATTTTAGATAAAATTAGTGAGTATCCTATGTATAACTTTTAGAATGTTGTAACATGGAAAGCAAATATGAAAGAAATATTAGCTTTAGTTTTAAAAAGTTCATGCATGGAGGAAATTGCATTTAATCTCAATGTATTTTTTAAAAAAAAGATGTAAATTTACCTTAATAAGGTCATTTATTACTTATAATACCAAGAGAAAAAAAATAAATAAATAAACCATTAAAAATAGATTCAAATCTAGCCCTAGGTTTCTAAGACCTAATAAGGGAAATAAGAAGTATGAAGAAGAAAAAAGAAGAGTGGAGGAGGTATGGATGATATTACCTTAAAAAATTGACCTCGAATATTGAATAAATCCATGGAAATAACCATGTATGAGGATGATAAGAGGAAACATCAGGGTGAGGTTACTGAAATCGGAGAAAACGAGACCCCTAAGAGGTTTTAATTTGAAAAGGTCATGTTTATAATTTCACATAATTAAAAGTCTATCTAGGGCACGTTGTGACTATGAAAAATTCATTATAACATGAAAGAACATTTATTAAACATGTACATGTTTCTCAGGGGTACATTCTAGTATGACGCCTTGTATTGCATCTTTGAAAACCTATAGTAAACAATTTTAGGTCTGGGGGAATAGTTTGGTCATGATGAAACAAACCCGACCATGGTTATGACTGGTCTGTAATAAAAAACTATAGACTTAGAGATAGAGAGGTCCTGGTGTGACCTACCTTGGTCATGGTGCAACCAGTCTATAGTTTAAAATTGCAGACCTTCCTTCAAAACCTAAAAACTCTCAAGAATACAAGAAACAAGTAAAATTAAAATGAGTACCAATAATCAAATAAAATTATATGGGAAAGTGAGGTCGTAGTATAACACCAATTATCTCTTAAGAGATCTAACTTATGGTTATTTATAATTGAAAAAATGTAGCTCAGTTATCCCTATGAAGACCCCGATATAACTATAAATCACAAAGAAAAACTTCATGGGTCATGACCTATAACACCATAATATTTTCAAATAACACTATGTTTGATAGCGTATACAACATGCAATGTCGACCTTAAACAACCCCCAAAATATTATTATTTAAATATGGTAGTTATAACCTAACTGTTAAATTAGAGGATATGAAAAATATTAAATTATTTATGAAATATATATAAATCACCTATATAAATCAAAAACCTTAATTAATTTTTTCAAAATAATTACTCAAAATTTAGTAAAGTTATTTTATGCTTTAAAAATATGTTTTCTTAAAAAATGATTTTTATTTATTTTATTAGAAAATATTATAATTAATTTATGGAAATTATATAAAATTTATTTGATAAAAAGAATATCATTTTTAAAATAATCATATAAAACCTATCTTAGGGTGAAAGTTTTGGTCTTTTCTGAAATGATTCATTTTCGAGTGAATAGTTAGAAATACCGTTTTTATTGAAAAATATATTTTTATTTCAAGAATTTTAAATGTAAAATTTTGTTTCAAAATAGTTTAAAATTTAAAATAGATTTATTATATTATTTATAATCCAATTAAGTTCATTTTAACTGATTTTATGGGAAAAATTGGTTTTATTTTTTACTTAAAAATACATTTTTCTGAAAAATTGTTTTTCATTGCGTTTTTTCGATTAAAATTTAAATTAAATTCTGAAATATATATATTTTTTAATTTTTAAAAATTGATTCCAAATTTGGATTCAGTATGTTCAAATTTATTAAATATTTCCCTTTTATTTTTTTTGAATATGAATAACAACCTTAGTAATTTTTGTTACTATGATACAGGGTAAATTGGGTAATTAAAGTTAAAAATAAAATTATAAGGACTATAAAATGACCCTAAAACTTTCATTAATATTTTTTTATGAGTTAATTTTATACATAATCGTCCAATATTCTATTATATTTAATGTTTTGGCCATTTGGATGAGATTATAACTCTTATAGTATTTTATTTAAATAAAAGTAAAAAATGTCACAGTCTTATTTTTAATAACTATAATATGTTTAATATGGGGTTATTGAGGTTTAAGTATGAATATAAATAGTATTTTGAAATATAAAATATTTATATTCATCATGGTAATTTCTTTTTAATTTTTTGTGATGAAATGATTACCTTAAATGCTTACACAACTCTGACATATTAATTTTTCAATTAATAGAAAATTCAAATAAATGATATTGAAAATATTAAAAGCAAAATAATTTGGGATAAGAAATTTTATAAAAAAATTATATATTAACATTAAATTTTAAGGATATAATAAAATATTTGCTTCAAAATCTAAGTTTTTTACTTATATTATTAAAGTCAAAGTAATGAATAGCTTTAAAAATTGACATTATTGATATTTTATAATAAGTAGTAATTTATTAAATGATATAAAATTACTAAAAATATTAGATTTGGAAAAGTGATTATTATATGGTTTATAATATCAATAATGGTCCATTTACGAGTATTTTTCATTTTATAGTAACATTATTGACCCTTAGGGAGTGGAAAATTTTAATAGTACGATAATTGTCAAAAGGATTAATGGGGGGTTAAAACTAAAAGATAAGGGTAAAACATATAGAAAACTTGTCTAAATTTTATTGGATAAAATAATTTATACTTATATTCAAAATTTTATCTAATTATATCAATTTGGATCCATTTTTACATGATAAATATTTTATATTAATTTAATACTTTAAGAAATTCCAAGAATGCCCCACCCCTCAATTCTAAATGGGCACCCCTTCCTCCACTTATTTACTCCATTTTGAGCCATATAGATCAAAAAACCCCTAATAATTCATATTCTAAACATCCTTATCTATTTTCATGAGATTCTTTCCCTTCCAAAATAGCAACAATAAGTCCCTTAAGAAGAGATCTAAAGAGAGTTCACTGAATGTTTATTTCTTCTTCTACTTCCTCTTCATGTGTTGTACCAACCTAAAATAATAACTATAGTATCATAAATATAATTAGATTTTATTATTATTATGGGGGAACTATATACCATCTTCTTTATTTCATACAAAAAAGAAAAAAACATCACTCGTGCGTGCGTATGACTTACCATCTCCTTGTCACAAAGTAGTTCATTTTTCATCAGCACTTTACTTGGATGGTTATAAAGATGGAACTAATGAGTATATATGATATTTTTAAATAACTATGATTCTTAAAAGACTAATTATAATTCATATTTCTCTATTTACATCTATCAAAATTGAAAAAATCATTCATGTGTGCGTACGACCTACCATCTCCAATAACAGTGTAATTCATTTTTCAGTCTCTGTCTTTATGGAAGAATATAAATATATATATATATTAAATATATATGATATTTATACCATGATTAATATTTTTTATATTATTTAACCATAATAAAATTATAAGAACTTGAACTATTGAATAAAAACATACATGAAAAAACGAAGAGTTGTCACCCAGAACAATGATTTAATGAATAATTTTTAACAATTAGGTGATTAAAAATTATAAATAAATCATAAATAGTACGATATATAATATCATGGTTCTATAATATATTTATAATTAACTTTAATTTATTATATAGGATATTAAAACATGTATTAAGGAATTCAGATCTGAGGTAAGGGTTTCTCGTCTCACTTTATCTTTCGTGAAACATATGTCATATTCACCATTTATTTATTTTTTAGGGTGTATATACTACCACATTAATATGTTATATAATTAATATATTTATCTTCATGGAATTTAAAGTTTCATTTGAATTTATTTCTTTCATGGGGCATATTATTCAATCATTACCAAGATTTTAAGGATTTATTTCACAGTCTCATCATTATTCATGATTTTTTATTTTTACATCCCCACTAAGGACCATTTCTCTTTAATGTACATGTTTATTAATAATGTTTTAAAAAATTTCTTTACCACTCTCAAATTATTTTTTACATTCATTTTTACTAAGGTTTTACTTTTTTCCAAAAAAAATTAAAAGTAATATTCTTTTCATTTTACTAACAAGGTACTTTTTGAATTTTCTTACAAAAGTGAAAAAATAATATTTTTCAAAATTATATGAAATAAATAGAATTTACAACCATCATATTGACTCAATGATTTGAAGCCTCCTTTATAAGTTTACAATGTTCTTTTCAAAGAAAAATATTTCTTTATTGCATGTATAGTTGTCATATTTTAAAAATAATAAAGTAAAAAAGGGAATTTTCTTAAAGACATATTCCAATAATCTATTTAAAGTATTTTCATCAATGTAGACATATTTTTATGGATAATATATTGAATAAGTGATCTAGTTATACCATTAATCATATTACTTTTTATGGTTTATGAATAATTTTACAGGAAAAATTATTAATATTCTATATGACTTGTTCATCCAATACAACCAGTTATTTATTTTTTAAGGAATGTTTATTCATTTGTATTATTTATTTATATAAGGAATAAATTTAACTTAGTAAATGATGGGTGGGGCCTGCTATAGCCCCTTGATTCATCCGTAGGTCTCATGAGGTAAACTAGATTAGGTCTTCGCTAAGGCCTTACCTATTTATTCAAATGTCGTAGAACAAGGCCTTGTTAGTATTTTATGATGTCTTGGTCGAGGCCTCAAAGCAAAGATTTAGATGTTCGACATTATGCATTACATCATTATCAAATCAATAATTTATATCCACATGATTATTCAATTAGTTATAATATCCATGGACAATTTATGAGATCGTGTGAATTTTTATATATCTTATACGATCATCCTTTATTCTTGCCATATTATTCAAAAGTTATTATTTAAATAGAATGTTTTTTAGTTATTTACCTTTTCATATTGTATAATCTTAATTATTCATGATATATTCCACTGTAAGATTACCCTTAATGGTCATATGAGATCACCCCTTTCTTATTTTTCATTTTCCATATGATACAGAGAAGTGTTTTATGATTGATATGCATGTATATCCTAAAGAGAATAATAGAATTATCAAATAAAATACTATTTTATACTTTTTACATTGAAATGTAATGAAAATTTCAAGTGTGTATAAATTTTACCAAGACTACTAAACTATTTGATACTTTGGGATATTATTTTTTGTATTTAGTGCGAATATAATAAAGTAACCAACAACTCTAGGCTATTGGGGTTGAGGTATTTATAGTTGGTATCAAAGAACATTTAGTAGAAACCTTGGGAAATAGATTTAAGAAAACATAGATTAGGAAACATAACCATCTGAATGAGTATAAGTATATATATAGGATAACATCCTAAAGATTGGAAGGGTATAGATTATGTGGTTCCCAACTATTATTATTGTTTCTCATACTATGATTTTTAGTTTCAGTCAGTGGATGAAACCATGAGAAATCATGTTAATATTGAATGTGATGAAAAATCTAGTGGTTATAATTAACCAAATTGGTTGATGAATAGATAGAAATATATTTTTATTGTTCCTAATAAAATATTATGATATATTATTAAAAATTTAAACTTATTTCAGATTCCTAATGTGTCAAAGAAGAGGAAAATTAACTTTTATGGAAGTTCATGTGGCAATGATCATGTTGTTAAGAAAGTTCAATTTCCTTTTTATCAAGAATGTGGGAAGAAAAACCTAGAATAATATCTCAAAAGTAGGGAAAAATGTTTTCTATGCGGATATAAAGGAAATAGAGTAACAAATTTCCATATAATTCAATGTCTTATATGTGGGGAACTTAGGAATTATCTGATTCAATGCCCAAAACTAAGGGTTACTCCCTAGAACTAATAAGTAATTATGCTATAAAATTATTGAAGTGAAAGGATTAAACTATTTTTTTGTATAATATTTTTTATTTATGTAATTATGGTTAAAGGAATCCTGAAACATCTAAGGATTTATCTTCAACACTTTTTGTATAATGATTTTAAAGTATATATTGAATGGTACTGATAACCAATAAAAGTAATTTAGAAATAAGGTAATATTTTATGGATGCACTTGATTGAGGGACTAATAACCATAATATGTGTTTGAGGTTTGGATAAAGATAAAGTGTCTTGGGATGATAAGTATATGGTTGATCATAGTTTTAAATGTAAATATACCCTTTTGAAGTTTTACATGATAGAAGTTTAACTTGATATTTTGGGATTAATTTATAGGAATACAACCCTTTTATTTAGTATATGTTTTATTAAAAATGTTATTTTTGGAATAATTATTTTATATTTTTTGAACATAAGTTTAATGTTGTTAATAACCTTTATGGTTAATATGATTTTGAGGCTGATTTATTTATGGATTATTAGGATAAAATGGTTAGTACATTTTTGGAATATATCATATAGAAAACCTTAGTGGTTAAAAAAAATTGAGGAGGAATGTTATTTTTGAGAATATTCATCATATTCTTGGGAATTTTATAGTTTAAAAAAAATGAAAACTCACATTTTGGGTTACAACTATTGGTGTTTTTTCCCTAGAAACCAACTTCTTTATAATTTATGATAAACATTAATTCATTGGATGAATATTAAATAAACAACTAATCACATCATGATTGTTCTTCTACATGACATAGTATGTGATAATGTCCTAAGAATATTTGTCATACTAAAAGGTCCTAGCAGATCCCTACTATGATGAGAACCTGGAAGTGCCATGACACTATTCTTGAATATAAGTTCTATATCTGGATGATATCTTTTGAAGGGACACAAATGATACAGGCTAACAATGTGTGGGACTCATGAAACGTTGAGGAATCTTCTCATGGTGTGCGCCCTTGGTAATATCCAGGAGGATATTTTGATAACAAGACCTACCAATAGGAAATACACATGCATAAGTGTCATTGTATGTTCCTATCTGTGGATGTGTGTATTGTTCCGTTGACTTTAATATTACTATTAATGGGTATTATTACTTGAAAACTTATATGTATTGATCATAAATGTGACAACAGATGTTCACCACAAGGCAGGATATGTTGGGTGCGTCACATATAACGACCCATACTTTACATACATTGTTAGTACTTCAAAATTGAAGCACACTTATTACAACATATGACAAAACCACAAAGGACCGTATAGGTATAGTGTCTTTAGAAAATGGGAAACATAAACAACTAGTTCATAAATCTTCTACAGTGTCTCCCATTTATTTCATAATATCTCGGGTCCCTTTTAGCATATTCTACTTAATATCCATCTTCCTGACCTGGGGAAAAGAAAACATAAAAGGGTGAGCTCAAATTCTCAGCAAGGGAAAATAAAGGAAATAAAAAATCATATCATATCTTTTTGAAAATCATAACCTGCAAAAGAGATCATAAAATATTAACATGGAATAAATCATAAAAGTGAAAATGAGATCCCCATAATCATAACATGAAACTTGAAACTTTGTGTCATGCACACATAATCATGGAAAATCATTTCTTGTTAGTCATGACTCATTGCCAAGACTATCTTAGTGGAAAAAGTCCCTTTCTGAATCGAGTAACCCTCGTTTCAGTCCTGTTTCACTGAACCGGTATAACCTACCGTTCCAGCCCTGTTTATCTCATGAGATATAAAATCTTTACCCAATGCATTTGAGGGAGATATAGGTCCCACCCATCTTATAATGAATCCTTTCTTATGTGTGCCACGTAATCATAAATCTTACATCATCGCATAACCCATGTAATAAATATGGGATTCTTAAACAACATGACATCATAAAACAATTCATATAAGATAAAGGAATTAATAAAAATGTTTCCATCACAACATAATCAAATCCATGTAATAATAGGGATAAAAACAGAACCCTTTTATTATCTTAGATGGAAAATAATTTTGATAAAATACTTGAACTTCATTCTTGAGGAAAATATCCTTTCTACTTCAAAAAACACTTTTCCTTTCTTAACATGTCATACAATTTTAAAATAAAAGAAGTTGATTAAAAATAAACTTGAATAATTGTAAAGGAAGCTTCTTGGAAATAATTTTTTAGAAATCCATTCATGCCGTATAAGTTAAAAAAACATTCTTCGTACTTTTGTCGGAAAAGTCAAAAAATACCTCGTACGAAAAACGACAAAAGATTCCTTTCATACATATTACTAAAAACTCACCGAAGGGTAAAAATGGATTTAAACAATTGTAGGTGGATGGAAATAATATTACATATTGATGAAACATGGATGTGGATGATAAAATACACCCCAGTAAATACTTACGAATAAACAATCTCGGATAAAAATGAGATTGTGATATTTCCCTTACCTTAGGTCCGATTTGCTTTGTACGTGTCCGAAGCTCCTGTATAATGGTTTAAATAATGTTATTGACTTATTCCAGAATCATACATATTGATATGATATCATATATGGTCATATTCTTAGCTTCTTGTTAGTAATATTTCATTGTTACTTGTTACTCGGGTCTTTATTGCCTTTTGTTCTTATGCGTGTTTTGCCGAATACATTCTTATTCTTCTTTTAAGGTTATAGATACCTTATATCCATAATAGTATTAGTGTAACATATATCATATTTATTCATTCAATTCATTTATATAATTACTATGTAATGATGATCATGTAGAACGAGTCGCATCACATCGTGGAGACGGTATTCCGTACGTACGCACGAGTGATGATATCGTTCCTATGATCATGGAACTGTATTGGAGTATATATATATTATTTCAGTATCAATATTACTTTTTAATAATCATAAATAGTTACTCATTACACCATTATACCCATCCTTGTAAAGTGATGGTGGAAAAATAGATTACACCACGGCGTGGAGACGGTATTCCGTACGTACGCACGCGCGGTGATTTCATTTTTCCGTGGGATGGATAGAAGGTGAATTAGGGTTGTTTCATATTTATAATAACATATCAGTATGTAAGTAATACTTATGTTATTACTTTATCATGAAACAACTAAAGAAGAAGAAGTTGAAGAAGAAATTGAAAAGATCGGTAATGGATATTACCTCTTCTTTGGAACGCCTCTTTGAATCCTCCACTTAGGGAACTAAGATTGGTCTTTGACGAAGACCAGGACCTCTAGGATTATTATAGGGAAGTGGAGAGGAGAAAATGGCAGGGTTTGGACGAGCTTGAGTGCTCAAATTGGTGTGAGGAGGAGGGGGAGGAGGTGCCCTTTTATAAGGGAGGAGAGGGGCACCTTAGGAATATCTCAAAATATTATTTTATATTAAAGTCAAAATCAGTTTATAATGGTTCCAAAGGGTCTTATTTAGAAGATAAAGTGGGGATGGGTCTAAATCCTATCAACCAATAGGATTTAGACAAGTTTAGGGTATTATTTTAACCTTATCAATTAGATTTAACTCTAAGTTAAATAATTTAACTTTTACCTTGTCTTTTTGTTTTCTTTCACTATATGGTTAATACACTTACTATAACATGACAAAAGAACCCCAAATTGTTTATTATTAATATATATATCCTTATCTAAGTCATTTGGCCGAACATTAGATTTTTTGGAATAAAATAACAATTAATAATATAATATTTGATTTAAAAACTATTTTGTGTCAATTTTGACACTATTTGATATATGATTTTTGTGAAAGTCATAACAGAATTATATGTTCGAACCAAGTTGATTAAATCAACATTAATATATCATAGTGACCTATAAAATTAGTGTAATTCATAAAAAGTCTCAAATTACATTTATTTTGGTGTTTATAACATCAATTATGTCAATATTTCATTAATAAGATAATTACTGCATCATTATTGTGTCATAAATAAATTAAATTATTTAATGTCTAAAAATTACAAATAAAATACCATTATGTAGGAAATATTTTTAGCTTTCTAATGAATATTTATAGTCGAATTTATCTTATGTATAACCCCATATTAAAAATGCTTTACTTATTAAACTTTGATTTTAACTATTTTAACCCTTCTTTAAATAAATTAATAATAAATGTCCTAATCTAATCCAAGTGGGCCTAAATGGTCATATTTTTATTCCTAAGTTTGTTTTTGGTCGAATTATACTTGTCCAATAGAATTAGGACATGTGTTAGGGTAATATTAATATCATATTTACCCTTAGTTACCCTATTTACTATTAACCGCGGTAAAAAAAGAAAAAAGTTACTATTCACCAAAAAATTATTTTTATCTCATTGAACCACATTTTACTTACTGATATCAACTTTGTCTGTCGGATTTTTGAAATTCCATTCACAGAAGCGGTAAAATTAAGTTTTATGCAAAATTCAGTTTTTAACCTACCACTTAGTGGTTTCACTATTCATCAAAAATTGAAAGTTTTCAGAAACATACCAAAATTTCACCCTAGGCTAATTTCGATATTCTGAGTCCAAAAATGAAGTCCATTTTGAAAAATAAAATTTATAAAATTTCAAAAAGTGGTTATTACTATTCATAACGGCTAGTTTTAATAGCATATTATTGTTTAGTGAAACTCGGTATTACGTACGACGCAAGCTATCGAGGAAGGTCGCGATTACGTGTAAAGTAATCCAAGAAAGTGTGTAGTGAAATATTCCTTTGATGATATATAAAAACAAAATATTACTCATAAAAATCTCGGGTGTTACATTCTACCCCCCTTAAAAAGAATTTCGCCCTCGAAATTCGTCACTTTGTAACAAACAGATGAGGATACTTCTCCCTCATCATATCATCAAGCTCCCATGTAGCTTCTTCTAATTGGTGGTTCCTCCATAAAACTTTCACCAAGAGAGTGGTCTTGTTTCGTAGGACTTTTTCGCTACGATCCAGAATCTCTATCGGCTGTTCTTCATAAGAAAGATCTTGCTCCAGCGGTACAACTTCTGGGCTGAGTACATGTGAAGGATCTGGTATGTACTTTCTCAGGAGAGATACATGGAACACATCATGAACTTGAGAGAGATTCGGTGGAAGCGCCAATCGGTAAGCTACCTTTCCAACACGATCCAGTATTTCGAAAGGACCGATATATCTAGGGCTCAACTTCCCCTTCTTTCCAAATCTCATAACCCTCTTCCAGGGAGATATTCGTAAGAACACTTTATCGCCCACTTCAAACTCTAGATCTTTTCTTCGGTTGTCGGCATAACTTTTCTGTCGACTCTGAGCTGCTCTTATGTGTTGTTGAATAGATCTGACCTTTTCTGCCATTTCATCAATGAGATCAGGTCCTAATAGCTTTCTTTCCCCAACTTCATCCCAGCAAGTTGGAGTCCTGCATTTCTTTCCATAGAGAGCTTCATAAGGAGCCATCTGAATACTGGAGTGAAAGCTATTATTATAAGAAAATTCCACCAAAGGTAGGTGTTGATCCCAACCTCCTTTGGAATCCATAGAGAAAGCTCTCAACATATCTTCTAGGGTTTGAATTGTTCTTTCAGACTGACCATTTGTCTGGGGATGATAAGCAGTGCTGAAACTCAACTCTGTATCCAGAGTATGCTGAAGACTTCGCCAGAACTTCGAGGTAAATCTCGGATCCCGATCAGATATAATAGAAAGTGGTACTCCATGTAATCTTACCACTTCCTTTACATATATCCTGGCAAGCTGATCTAGAGAGAAATCCTCTCTAATAGCAATTAAGTGTGCAGACTTTGTAAGACGATCAACTATGACCCAGATAGCATTATTGCCTTTGGATGTTTTAGGAAGTCCTGTGACAAAGTCCATAGTGATGTTTTCCCATTTCCATTCAGGTATGGGTAATGGTTGTAACATCCCCTTAGACTTTTGTCTCTCATCTTTAACTTGTTGAAAAACCAAGCATCGAGAGACATATTCAGCAACATCTCTTTTCATGCCATCCCACCAGAAGTACTCTTTCAGGTCTCTATACATCTTCGTGCTTCTAGGATGAATAGAGAATGATGAACTATGAGCCTCATCCAGCAGCTCCTTCTTTAATTCGGGGATGGGAGGAACACAAACCCGATTCCTGAACTTTATTATCCCATCACAATCAAGGTTGAATTCAGGAACATTTCTCACCTTCTTTTGTAACTCGTCATCTTCTTTCTGTGCCTCTTTAATCTTCACATGTATAGATGGTTGAACATTCATTTGAGAAAGATAAGATTTTTCCCCTTCCATTATAATTCCAAGATCCATCCTTTGTAAATCCATAAATATTGGATCTTTTGTGATCCTCATCATGGATAAACTAGCATGGTCTTGTCGACTTAATGCATCTGCCACCTTGTTTTCTTTCCCAGGGTGGTAATGGATTAAGCAGTCATAATCCTTAATCAGCTCCAACCATCTTCTTTGGCACATATTCAGCTCTTTTTGTGTGAAAATATAATTTAAACTTTTATGATCAGTATAAATATCACACCTTTCACCATAAAGGTAATGCCTCCAAATCTTTAATGCAAAGATTACCGCAGCCAACTCCAAATCATGTGTTGGGTAATTTTTCTCATGGATTTTCAACTGTCGTGAGGCATAAGCTATCACCATATCATTTTTCATAAGAACACACCCCAATCCCTTCTTGGATGCATCACTGTAGATCACAAACCTTTCTCCACTACAAGGCAGTGTGAGCACAGGTGCACTGGATAACCTTCTTTTCAACTCCTTGAAATTTTCTTCACATTCCTCTGTCCAGACAAACTTAACTCCTTTCCGAGTCAACTTGGTGAGTGGATTAGATAATCGTGAAAAATCTTTTACAAAACGTCGATAATATCCAGCCAAACCAAGAAAACTTTGAATCTCAGTTACTGTTGTTGGTCTCGACCATCTTTCAATAACCTCTGTTTTTTCTGGATCCACAGATATCCCCTCTTTTGAGATTATGTGACCCAAAAATGCAAATTTTTGAAGCCAAAATTAACACTTGGTAAATTTGGAATAAAGATTCTCCTTTCTCAGGGTCTTCAATATAATTCTCAAGTGATATTCATGCTCTTCCTTACTCTTTGAATAGACAAGAATATCTTCTATAAAGACTACCACAAATTGGTCAAGATAGTCTCTAAAGACTCTATTCATTAGATCCATGAAGATAGCAGGGGAATTAGTAAGACCAAATGGCATCACTATAAATTCATAGTGTCCATAACTTGTACGGAAAGCCGTCTTTGGTATATCCTCCCTTTTGACCCTTAATTGATGATACCCTGAACGAAGATCAATCTTGGAAAAGTATTGAGCTCTGCGTAGTTGGTCAAATAGGTCATCAATGCGTGGGAGAGGATATTTGTTCTTGATAGTGATCTTGTTAAGTTCTCGATAATCAATGCAGAGTCTCATTGATCCATCTTTCTTCTTAACAAATAGAACAGGTGCTCCCCAAGGTGACGCACTAGGGCGTATGAATCCCTTATCAAGATTCTCTTGGAGTTTCTTCTTCAATTCCTGCAACTCAATTGGGGCCATTCTATAAGGTGTCTTTGAAATAGGCAATGCACCCGGTATGAGTTCTATTGAAAACTCAACTTCACGATTTGGTGGAAGGCCCGGTAATTCCTCCAGAAAGACATCATCAAACTCCCGTACAATGGGCATATTCTTAATCGTGAGTTTCTCACCAACCATTTGAGATAAATAACCTTCATTTAGTGGAATCAAGACCCATAAGATGGAAGGAATTTCCACTGGAAGGTTATGTTCATCCTTGCATTGATAGACGATCGTAGATTGATCTGGAATATGAAATGTGACTTCCCTTCTTTGGAAATTGATATGAGCTCCATGTAGAGAAAGCCAATCCATGCCAAGAATCACATCAAATTCCACTAAAGGAAGGATCACAAGATTTGCAGGAAGCACTTTCCCACAAACTTCGATCGGAGAAGAATTATAAACTTTTGATGCGACTCTTGTGCCATTAGGTGTTGTCACAGCTAACTCAACATCTAATTATTGAGGTAATACGGTGATACCCTTAGAAAATTCTTTAGAAATAAATGAGTGGGTGGATTCAGAATCAAATAAAACATTTGCTACTTTAGAGTGGATGGTAAGTGTACCTTTCACCACTTCGTTATCGTACTCCACATCGCTGATAGAAATTGCATGTGACTTTCCTTTGTCTTTAGCCTTAAGATTTTGTTGACGTCGACCATCATCATCAACCCTTGGATTTGGGCATTTATTGGCATAATGCCCCATCTCCTTGCACTTGAAACATTGAAGTGTAGTAGGTTCATTCTGTGTATCCCTTCCTTTGTTTGCATCATTAGACATCTTCTTCCCATTATCGCGGCATTCAAATGCCCGATGACCTTCCTTTCCACATTTAAAACATTTACTTGTCCCTTTAATACAACTCCCTCAATGTTTCTTTCCACACTTTTATCATAAGGAAAAGTTCATCTTCTTTTCAGTGTGCTCTTTAGATTTTCCTTTGAATTCCATCTTCCTCTTCTTATCAAACCCATGTGACTGATGGGTTACTCCAATCTCCATCTCGACTTTGAGAGCACATCGAACGATTTCCTCGTAGCTATTGAAGTTCCTTATGGCTAACGCCCTTCGAAGACTTGGTTTTAAGCCACTAAAGAATCGATCGATCTTACTCTCAGGTTGGATAATAATACCAGAAGCGTACCTTGCAAGTCTTGTAAAATTTGCTTCATAGGTACCAACAGATTCATCATCCCTTTGCTTCAGTTCAAGGAACTCTTTCTCCATCTTTGTTCGGAGAATATGAGGGAAGTACTTATTGAAAAATAAGTTCTTGAACTCGTCCCATTCCATAGACTCAATTTCATCCCTTTGCCTCGTATTCTTAATAAGATTCCACCATTGATCAGCATCTCCTTCCAAACGATACACTGCGAGGATGAATTTATCATGCTCAGAACATTGAAGAACTGAAAATATCTTTTTAGTAGTACTAATCCATTGTTCAGTAACTAATGGATCAGTAGACCCACTGAAAGAAGGTGGACGCTGCCTCATGAAGGATTCAACAGAATGTTGCTCCTTCCTTTGCTCGTTTGGAAGTCCTGCATGATTCATAGCTTTAGAAAGTTGTGTTAGCATGGCTACAAGATTTTGCATTCCAGCTCCCATATCGTTTGGTTGCTCAGGGGGACAATCATTGCATTGCCCATCGCATTCCGCATTAACACGGTTCCTTCGGGTTCCAGCCATTGACTAAAACCAAGAAGAATAGTGTGAGCAACACTAATTATAATAGGAAAACCACATAATTCAAGAATAAAATTTTCATGCTTAAGGTCTTATCCTAGGTTATTCAAGGCTATTTCTAAAACACTAAGATTGTGTTCTATGCTTAGACTTATCCTTAGGGTTCTTACTAAGGATTTCACATCCTAGTTTCCAAAGGTTGACTATACCTTTCCTCTGATACCAACTATAACGACCCATACTTTACATACATTGTTAATACTTCAAAATTGAAGCACACTTATTACAACATATGACAAAACCACAAAGAACCGTATAGGTATAGTGTCTTTAGAAACTGGGAAACATAAACAACTGTTTCATAAATCTTCTACAGTGTCTCCCATTTATTTCATCATATCTAGGGTCCCTTTTAGCATATTCTACTTAATATCCATCTTCCTGACCTGGGGAAAATAAAACATAAAAGGGTGAGCTCAAATGCTCAGCAAGGGCAAATAAAGGAAATAAAAAATCATATCATATCTTTTTGAAAATAATAACCTGCAAAAGAGATCATAAAATATTAACATGGAATAGATCATAGAAGTGAAAATGAGATCCCCATAATCATAACATGAAACTTGAAACTTTGTGGCATGCACACATAATCATGGAAAATCATTTCTTGTTAGTCATGACTCATTTCCAAGACTATCTTAGTGGACAAAGTCCCTTTCTGAATCGAGTAACCCTCGTTTCAGTCCTGTTTCACTGAACCGGTATAACCTACCGTACCAGCCCTGTCTATCTCATGAGATATAAAATCTTTACCCAATGCATTGGAGGGAGATATAGGTCCCACCCATCTTATAATGAATCCTTTCTTATGTGTGCCACGTAATCATAAATCATACATCATCGCATAAACCATGTAATAAATATGGGATTCTTAAACAACATGACATCATAAAACAATTCATATAAGATAAAGGAATTCATAAAAATGTTTCCATCACAACATAATCAAATCCATGTAATAATTGGGATAAAAACAGAACCCTTTTATTATCTTAGATGGAAAATAATTTTTATAAAATACTTGAACTTCATTCTTGAGGAAAATATCCTTTCTACTTCAAAAAACACTTTTCCTTTCTTAACATGTCATACAATTTTAAAATAAAAGAAGTTGATTAAAAATAAACTTGAATACTTGTAAAGGAAGCTTCTTGTAAATAATTTTTTAGAAATCCATTCATGCCGTATAAGTTAAAAAAACATTCTTCGTACTTTTGTCGGAAAAGTCAAAAAATACCTCGTACGAAAAACGACAAAAGATTCCTTTCATACATATTACTAAAAACTCACCGAAGGGTAAAAATGTATTTAAACAATTGTAGGTGGATGGAAATAATATTACATATTGATGAAACATGGATGTGGATGATAAAATACACCCCAGTAAATACTTACGAATAAACAATCTCGGATAAAAATGAGATTGTGATATTTCCCTTACCTTAGATCTGATTTGCTTTGTACGTGTCCGAAGCTCCTGTATAATGGTTTAAATAATGTTATTGACTTATTCCAGAATCATACATATTGATATGATATCATATATGGTCATATTCTTAGCTTCTTGTTAGTAATATTTCATTGTTACTTGTTACTCGGGTCTTTATTGCCTTTTGTTCTTATGCGTGTTTTGCCGAATACATTCTTATTCTTCTTTTAAGGTTATAGATACCTTATATCCAGAATGGTATTAGTGTAACATATATCATATTTATTCATTCAATTCATTTATATAATTACTATGTAATGATGATCATGTAGAACGAGTCGCATCACATCATGGAGACAGTATTCCGTACGTACGCACGAGTGATGATATCGTTCCTATGATCGTGGAACTGTATTGGAGTATATATATATTATTTCAGTATCAATATTACTTTATAATAATCATAAATAGTTACTCATTACACCATTATACCCATCCTTGTAAAGTGATGGTGGAAAAATAGATTACACCACGGCGTGGAGACGGTATTCCGTAGGTACGCATGCGCGGTGATTTCATTTTTCCGTGGGATGGATAGAAGGTGAATTAGGGTTGTTTCATATTTATAATAAAATATCAGTATGTAAGTAATACTTATTTTATTACTTTATCATGAAACAACTAAAGAAGAAGAAGTTGAAGAAGAAATTGAAAAGATCGGTAATGGATATTACCTCTTCTTTGGAACGCCTCTTTGAATCCACCACTTGGGGAACTAGGATTGGTCTTTGAAGAAGACCAGGACCTCTAGGATTATTCTATGGAAGTGGATAGGAGAAAATGGTAGGGGTTGGCCGAGCTTGAGTGCTCAAATTGGTGTGAGGAGGAGGGGGAGGAGGTGCCCTTTTATAAGGGAGGAGAGGGGCACCTTAGGAATATCTCAAAATATTATTTTATATTAAAGTAAAAATCGGTTTATAATGGTTCCAAAGGGTCTTATTTCGAAGATAAAGTGGGGATGGGTCGAAATCCTATCAACCAATATGATTTAGACAAGTTTAGGGTATTATTTTAATCTTATCAATTAGATTTAACTCTAAGTTAAATAATTTAACTTTTACCATGTCTTTCTGTTTTCTTTCACTATATGGTTAATACACTTACTATAACATGACAAACGAACCCCAAATTGTTTATTATTAATATAAATATCCTTATCTAAGTAATTTGGCCGAACCTTATATTTTTCGGAATAAAATAACAATTAATAATATAATATTTGATTTAAAAACTATTTTGTGTCAATTTTGACACTATTTGATATATGATTTTTGTGAAAGTCATAACATAATTATATGTTCGAACCAAGTTGATTAAATCAACATTAATATATCATAGTAACCTATAAAATTAGTGTAATTCATAAAAAGTCTCAAATTACATTTATTTTTGTGTTTATAACATCAATTATGTCAATATTTCATTAATAAGATAATTACTGCATCATCATTGTGTCATAAATAAATTAAATTATTTAATGTCTAAAAATTACAAATAAAATACCATTATGTAGGAAATCTATTTATATTTCTAATGAATATTTATAGTCTAATTTATCTTATGTATAACCCCATATTAAAAATGATTTACATATTAAACTTTGATTTTAACTATTTTAACCCTTCTTTAAATAAATTAATAATAAATGTTATAATCTAATCCAAGTGGGCCTAAATGGTCATATTTTTATTCCTAAGTTTGTTTTTGGTCGAATTACACTTGTCCAATAGAATTAGGACATGTTTTAGGGTAATATTAATATCATATTTACCCTTAGTTACCCTATTTACTATTAACCGCGGTAAAAAAAGTAAAAAGTTACTATTCACCAAAAAATTATTTTTATCTCATTGAACCACATTTTACTTACTGATATCAACCATTTCTGTCTGATTTTTGAAATTCCATTCACAAAAGCGGTAAAATTAAGTTTTATGCAAAATTCAGTTTTTAACCTACCACTTAGTGGTTTCACTATTCATCAAAAATTGAAAGTTTTCAGAAAAATACCAAAATTTTACCCTAGGCTAATTTCGATATTCTGAGTCCAAAAATGAAGTCCATTTTGAAAAATAAAATTTATAAAATTTCAAAAAGTGGTTATTACTATTCATAACGGCTAGTTTTAATAGCATATTGTTGTTTAGTGAAACTCGGTATTGCGTACGACGCAAGCTATCGAGGAAGGTCGCGATTGCGTGTAAAGTAAGCCAAGAAAGTGTGTAGTGAAAGATTCCTTTGATGATATATAAAAACTAAATATTACTCATAAAAATCTCAGGTGTTACATCACAGGTAATACAACAATAATGAATAATACGAGAAAGGATTTGTTACTTCTATGGAATTAGATATCTTAGCCCCTTTGATGGAAATGATAAAGCCTAACTAAATCTATGTGAATGGTCTTATCTATGGAATTTTAATTCTAGGAAGTCAAATAATGAGAAATCAAGCACCCGGGTTGATGACACTTGCATGAAACCCACTTGATTGGAGATATCATGACAAATGGATTATATTACAGGATAAGAATTCATATGATGTGACATGTTATTGCAACATAAAATTCTTTCTCTTGGGTTCCTTGACCCATTTTTAGATAGTAATATTATAATTTAGGTAAGCCCAACTAATGCCAATGAGAAATAGACCTATAGGGTCACACACTAAGTCTAGTTAGTATCCCCGTTAAATAATTTATTTACTTAGCAAGTTGAATAAATATTATTTTCAGTTTGGTTTAATAATTATTCAAGTATACCTGATCACATTTATTTTGTCACTAGTTATTCTAGAGAATATATTTCTGATGGAATATTTATTTATCGCCGAAAAATGCATTAATATTTATTTAATAAATAAATAGTCATTATTCAAGGCCCAGTAAATATTGAGGGGGATTTTCAGACCATGTTATGGGTCTGGTGAGAAATAATATTAAATATTATTTGGTTAAATAATATTTAAATATAACATGAAAGTTAATCACATGTCATGGAAATAATAGAATTGCTATTATTATTTGACATTGGGTTTTCACATGGAATAATAAATTAAGTAATGACACCTGTGATAATTATTTTTTTACCTAGTGAATTAAATTTGTTAAGAATATGTCATAGAAATAATAGAATTTCTATTATTATTTCTCATGGATTTTTTCACATGCAATAATAAATTAGGTAATGGAACCTATGATAATTATTTATTATTAAATAGTGAATTAAATTCTTCTTTATGTTACTATTCTTTATATAATCCAAGGGGTCATTCCACCGGCTAACTAATGGTTGTTTGAAAAAAAATCCTTGGAGAAAAGATCTTGAGATTAGAGAACTCTTCCCTCTACAAGAACACTCTCAAGAATTAGAGATATCCTCCTCCACCAGATCAAGGAGAATTCTTTGGAAGTGATTATTAATGAAATCGAATACGGACATCATAATATAAAGGATCTTCAGTGCTAGCACCCGGAGAATCCTTAGGCAACACCGAGAGATACGTGGAGCACATGTGAATCACTGCTAGAGGATTCCTATCCTCGTATTCTACATCTTAATGAATCCGCACATCAGACCCATGGTCGAATGAATCAATAAATAAAGAATCACATTAGAGGTAATTCTATAAATTAATTTAATTAAATATAAAAAATATTTCGATCATCTCTTCTCAGTTATGATCGTGAGATAGACTAGACCATTGTGTGTGATTGGTTAACTTTTAATTTATTTATTAAATTAAAATTGTTCACATGCATGCCTTATCATTATTAATATGTAGGGATTTCTTGCCAATAGTTTCGTTTATGTAAACCCCATTTTATCCCTCACTAGTGTTTGGGTTTAAATCATATGTAATGGATGGAGCTCCCAATATAGTATATTTAGTTCAAGTTGGGAGATGAGGTGAAACCAATCCAAGTAGATACAAAGGTGGACATGTGGAAAGCTGTAAACACAAACCTTAAACCGTTCAATGTGTTTCTCCCCTAGATCAGGGTTAGTTTATCAACTGATAGATAAAATGACCAATAATAAAGCTTATGATCATACTCTTTATTTTTTTTTCTTCTATTTTATGGTTATTCATTATGGATGTATGATGCGATCACATAATTAATGAACTAATAAACATACAAGATGGAAATAAAATAAAAATAGCTTATGTGTAAATATTATCTAATCATGGTTAATCAATTAATTATTTCCCACTGAACATTAAAAAGAATGTGAAAAGATAATAAGTTGAAATTTACACATAAAGGACAAAATACCTCAATTAAATATTAGGATGGTATACCCTTCCATTACTTTGGTTAAAATCGAAACATAGATCATGGTGCTTTACCAACCCTATTTGGGGTGCTTTAAATTATCAGGGAATTCTAATATGAAGTTTTGGGTTGACTAAGAATAGTTTACATCAAGGGTTGGCTGCCCTAGCAGGACTTTGTGTAACTGAGAGGAAAAGGTTGAGAAAATCCAATATTTAGGATTTCAAGATTGGGGAGTCCACTCAACAGATTAAGGAGCTATTAGTTAATGCAGTTGGAATTTGGTATGTTTACCAAAAACCTTTCAAATTTCTTGACCAAACCTAGTTGGGGTAATGAAAAGGTAAATATGTATCCTTTAATCTATAATTTCCACGAAATAATATATTACGAATCCAATAGTGAGGGCTATTGGGTTTCAATAAAATAGTGGGGTAATAATAGATATTAATTTATTTATTTCTCTATATTTATCAAGATAAAGTACTAAACTCTATTCATGTTAATTTGTAGAAACAATAATAAAAATTAAATCAAACATTTCATTGTGATCCATACTTAAGAAGGAAAACCTTCTCACCGGCACTAATTTCCAATAGTTTCGAAGGCACATTCATGTTATCCTTCTCCATGAGAGGAAAATTTATGTGCTAGTTGCGCCTGGAAATGAGGCAAGTTATGAGGAACTGTCTATGTATGAGAAACATATGAATGACACCACATATGTTTAGTTCCTCATTCTATCATCCATTACTAATGAGATCTTGAAGAAACATGAGAAAATGTATTCTTATAGCATCATGAATCACCTTCGATATCTCTTTTAAGAGAAGGAAAGACATGAGAGGTATGAGATCTCCAACGCTTTGTTCACTACTAATCTTGGAGAGTCTGTGCTAGGTGAACCACATGTAGTCAAGATTATTGGATACATTAATCATTTGGACATCGTAGGGATTAAATTATTATATGATTTTGATAAATAGCTCATACTATCATCACTATCTAAGACCTTCTCTAGTTTTATTATAAATTATAATATGGTCAATAATGGGAAGAGTCTATCAGAGCTTCCTACCCTGATTTGTCAAGTTAATAAGGACATGGGGCATGAAAAACCTACAATCCATATAGTGAATAGGAAGAGGAAGGACAAGGAAAAGGTACCTAAGATTTATAAACAATCTAGAGCCTCTAAGAATCGTCTGACCAAGAAAAATAATATCCAAAGTTAGGGCAGGGAAAAGGAGGCAGTATGCTTTTCATGTGGAAAGTCCAGCCACTGGAAGAGGAACTGCACCCAGAGGAAAGGGGAACCTAATGGTGCATTTGTTATCGAGGTCAATATTTCCATTTATACAGATTGGGAATTAGATATATCTTGGGGGAACACATCTGTATTCAAATGTAAGAACTAAGTAGATTTTATAAAATTTATATAGGAGAGGTGGATATACGAGCTGCCAATGGTACGAGACTGGTTTCTCTTACCACTGGTGACTACCACCTCACATTGATGAAGATAATGATTTTGGTTTTACGTGGATGTTATTATGTTCCCAATGTTTCCAATAACATAATTTCTGTGTCGAGTTTGGATACAAATGGATTTATTTTCAAGTTCCCAAATAAATATTGTTACTTTTATAAGGACAACATATGTTATGGTATGGAGAATTTAAATAATGGTCTTTATATATTAAATTATGAGAACCAAGTTTTGGAAATTGATAATGAACCCAGTTTACATGACTCATACAACACCCAGTTGTGGCATCACCACCTTGGTCATATAAATTATAAGAGCCTCACAAAGCTCTATAAGGATGGTTATTTAGACTCTTCTGAGCTAAAACCACTTGAAAGATGTCAAGCTTGTTTACAAGGTAAAATGACCAAACTCCCATTTGGTGGATAGGGTGGAAGCGACATAGAGATTCTAGGATTGGTAAATACTAATGTGTGTGGACCATTTCTAGTAGAATCTAGATGTAGATATTATTACTTTATTACTTTTATTGATTACTTGAGTAGATGTTTCTATGTCTACATAATTAGGTATAAGTCCAAGTCCTTTTAGAAATTCAAGGAGTTCTATAATGAAGTAGAGAATCATCTTAGTAAAAAGATAAAGAAGCTTTTATTGGATCAAGGTAGAGAATATATTAACCAAATGTTAATCAACCTTTTAATGATTAGAAGGCACACATGTGAACAATTTTAATTTAATAAATAAATTAAAAGGTATCCAATCAAACACAAAGGTCTTGTCTATCTCACGATCATCTGCATACATGCAACGAAATAGTATTTGGATGATTGTGAGATAGACTAGACCTTTGGGTGTGATTGGTTACCTTTTAATTTATTTATTAAATTAAAATTGTTCACATGCGTTCCTTATCATCATTAATATGTAGGGATTTCTTTCCCAGAGTTCCTTTTATGTAAACCCCATTTTATCCCTCACCAGTGTGTGAGTTTAAAGCATATGTAATGGATGGAACCTCCAATATAGTAGATTTGGTTCAAGTTAGGAACTGAGGTGAAACCAATCCAAGTAGATACAAAGGTGGACAGGTGTAAAGTTGTAAACACAAACCTCAAACCGTTCAATGTGTTTCTCCCATAGATTAGGGTTATTTTATCAACTGATAGATAAACCAACCAATAATAAAGCTCATGATCATACTTGTTATTTTATTTTATTTTTCTGTTTTATGGTTATTTATTATGGATGTATGATGTGATCACATAATTAATGAACTAATAAACATATAAGATAGAAATAAAATAAAAATGGATTATGTGTAAATATTATCTAATCATGGTTAATCAATTAATTATTTCCCACTTAACATTTAAAAGAATGTGAAAAGATAATAAGTTGAAATTTATGCATAAAGGATAAAATACCTCAATTAAATATTAGGTTGGTATAGCCTTCCATTACTTCGGTTAGAATTGATCCATAGATCAAGGTGCATGACCAACCCTAGTTGGGGTGCTTTAAATTATAGGGGAATTATAATATGATGCTTTGGGTTGACTAAACATAGTTTACATCAAGGGTTGACTTCCCTAGCAGGACTTTGTGTAACTGAGAGGCACAGTTTGAGGAAATCCAAAATAAGGATTTCAAAATTGGGGAGTCCACTAAACAAATCAAGGAGCTATTAGTTAATGCAGTTGGAATTTGGAATGTCTACCTAAAAACTTTCAAGTTTCCTGACCAACCCTAGTTGGGGTAATGCAAAGGTAAATATGAATCCTTGCAGCTAGAATTTCCATGAAATAATATATTACGAATCCAATAGTGAGGGCTATTGGGTTTCAATAAAATAGTGGGGGAATAATAGATATTAATTTGTTTATTTCTCTATATTTATCAAGATAAAGTACTAAACTCTATTCATGCTAATTTTTAGAAACAATAATAAAAATGAAATCAAACATATCATTGTGATCCATACTTAAGAAGGAAAACCTAATCATCGGCACTAATTTCCAATAGTTTCAAAGGCACATTCATGTTATCCTTCGCCATGAGAGGAAACTTTATGTGCTAGTTGCACCTGGAAATGAGACAAGTTATGAGGAACTGTCTATGTACGAGAAACATATGAATGACACTATGGATTTTTAGTTCCTAATGATATCATCCATTACTAATAAGATCTTGAATAAACACGAGGAAATTTATTCTTATAGAATCATATCTCACCTTCGATATCTCTTTTAAGAGAAGGCAAGACAGAAGAGGTATGAGATCTCCAACGCTTTGTTCACTACTAATCTTAGAGAGTCTGTTCTAGGTGAACCACATGTAGTCAAGATTATTGGCTACATTAATCATTTGTACATCATAGGGATTAAATTATCAGATTATTTTCATACATATCTCATACTATCATCACTGTTTAAGACCTTCTCTAGTTTTATTATGAATTACAATATGGGCAATAATGGGAAGAGTCTATCGGAGCTTCTTACCCTGATTCGTCAAGTTGATAAGGACATGGCGTGTGAAAAACCCACAGTCCTTATAGTGAATAGGAAGAGGACGGAAATGGAAAAGGGACCTAAGATTTATAAACAATCTAAATCCTCTAAGCATCGTCTGACCAAGAAAAAGAAGATCCAAAGTTAGGGAAAGGAAAAGGAGGTAGTATGCTTTTCATGTGGAAAGTCTGGCCACTGGAAGAGGAAATGCACCTAGAGGCAATGGGAACCCAAAGGTGCATTCATTATCAAGTTAAATATTTCCATTTCTACACATTGGGTATTAGATATATCTTGGGGGCACACATCTGTATTTAAATGTAAGAACCAAGTAGATTTTAGAAAATTTATAGAGGAGAGGTGTATCTACAAGCTGCCAATGGTACGAGACTGGTTTCTCTTACCAATGGTGACTACCACCTCACATTGATGAAGATAATGATTTTGGTTTTACATGGATGTTATTATGTTCCCAATGTTTCCAATAACATAATTTCTGTATCGATTTTGGATACAAATGTATTTATTTTCAAGTTCACAAATAAATATTGTTACTTTTATAAGGACAACATATATTATGGTATGGCGCATTTAAATAATGGTCTGTATGTATTAAATTATGAGAACCAAGTTTTGGAAATTGATAATAAACCCAGTTCACATGACTCATACAACACCCAGTTGTGGCATCACCACCTTGGTCATATAAATGATAAGAGCCTCAAAAATCTCTATAAGGATGGTTATTTAGACTCTTCCGAGCTAAAACCACTTGAAAGTTTTCATGCTTGTTTACAAGGTAAAATGACCAAACCACCATTTGGTGGATAGGGTGGAAGTGACACAGAGCTTCTAGGATTAGTAAATACTAATGTGTGTGGACCATTTCTAGTAGAATCTAGAGGTAGATATTATTACTTTATTACTTTTATTGATGACTTGAGTAGATGTTTCTATGTCTACATAATGAGGTATAAGTCTGAGTCCTTTGATAAATTCAAGGATTTCATTAATGAAGTATAGAATCATCTTAGTAAAAAGAAAAAGAAGATTCGATTGGATAAAGGTAGATAATATCTTAACCAAGTGTTAATCAACCTTTTACAAGAGTCTAGGATTCTATCTCAACTCACTCCACCATATACACCACAATGGAATGGTGTTAGTGAAAGTAGGAACCGTACCTTGTTTGACATGGTAAGGTCAATGATGAGTCATGTATATCTTCCATTATCCATTTGGGGATATACATTGAAAAAAATGATATACACATTAAACCAAGTACCAACTAAGGTAGAAAATGGGATTCCCTTCGGACTATGGAGTGGAAATAAACCCACTTTGTCGTATACACACGTGTGGGGATGTGAGGAGTTTGTTAAGGATTTATCAGGAAACAAACTAGCACCTTGGGGCACGAATTGTATCTTTATAGGTTATACCAAGGAAACAAAGGGATACTATATATACAACCCCTCATACAAGAAAGTGATTGTTACTAGATAGGATTTATTTCTTCCGAGGGATCACGTCATCAAAAAGGATAGTGGGAGAAAGATTGAATTCAATGAAGTTGATTCTCAAGATACACAAAATTTGGTATAGGAACAAGTTCCACAGATCCCTATGGAAGAGGTAGTTCTTAAAACACTAGTACTGTGTAGGAGCACATGAGAGGTAAGGAAGCTAGAGAGATATGGTTTCCGAGTCACTATGGAATGTGACTCATTATTGTTGGAAAATAATGAACCTATATCCTACAAGGAAATATTAGAGAGATAAAAAGATACAAGATGGATATAAGTAATGAATTATGAGATGGATTCCATGTATCAGAACCAATTTTGGGTTCTGGTTGATTCTCCAGTTGATGTAATGCTTGTTTGTTGTAAATGGGTATTCAAAAAGAAATTAGACATAGAAGGTCAAGTTAGTACCTTCAAAGATGGGATAGTGGATAAAGGTTTTAAATAGCGTCAATGAATTGTCTATGATGAAACCTTTCCACCAGTTTCCATGTTTAAATTCATAAGAATCATACTTTCCATAACGTCTTTCCATGACTATGATATTTGGCAGATGGATTTCAAAAATACATTCCTTAACGGGAACCTTTAGAAAGATGTCTATATGACACAACCAAAAGGGTTTGTGACCAAAAGTGATGCTAAAAGGGTATAAAAGTTATAGATATCCAATTATGGATTAAATAAAGAATCCATATCATGGAACATTCAATTCACTGAATCAATAAGTGAATTTGGATTCATTAATAATGAATGTGAGCCATGTGTTTACAAGCAATTTTAATGGGAATGTAATCATTATCCTAGTAGTGTATGTTTAGGAAATATTTCTTATTGGAAGCAACATACTAGTCTTTTAGTCAGTCAAGGATCAATTGAACAAGTTCTTATCCATGAAGGACTTAGGCACAGTAGCCTATAATGTAGGGATCAAGATCATTCATGATAAATCCAAGATGCTGCATGGACTGAGTCAAAGTACATACATTGACCAGATAATAAAGAGATTAAGTATGGAACAATCCAAGTGGGTATTGGTTCCAATGTCACATGGAATACATCTTTCCAATTAAACATGTACCTAGACACAAAATGATAAAGATCGGATGAGTAAGATTCTATAAGCTTTAGTGATAGGATCTATCATGTATGCCATGTTATGTACCAAATTTGATGTTAACTATGTACTGATCATGGTAGGATGATATAAAGAATATCTAGGAGAACATCATTGTACTGTTGTCAAGACTATCCTTAAGTATCTGATAAGAACTAAGGATATTTTCCTAGTGTTTGGAGGAGACAAGGATCTTGTCATCATAGGGTATGTTGATGCTAGATTTTAGACAGATCAAAATGATCTAAAGTCGCAATGAGGATATGTTTTTTGTCTCAATAGAGGAGTTGTGAGATGGAAGTGTTCAAAGAAGTAAGTTTTTGTTGATTCTACAGTGGAGTCTGAATATATAACAACTTCTAATGCATCTAAAGTATCCATCTAGATTGGGAACTTTGTCCAGGATCTTGATGTGGTACCTATAAGTAAATATCCTATTACATTGTATTGTGATAATACTGCAGCAATGGATCTTGAAAAATATCAAAGGTAACATAAATAGACAAATCACATACTCTGAAAGTACCACCTATTGAGGGATTTATATCAAAGGGGTGAAGTTGTAGTGATAATGGTGTCTGTGGAAGAGAACGTGGCAGACCACTTGACTAAAAGGCTATCTAAACATAAGCATTAATATCACGTGAGAGCTATCAGACTGAAGGTTGTTAGAAATTATCTCTAGTACAAGTAGGAGTCTGTTGGATTTTATTCCCTATATACCAACTTCTTTGTACTTTATGATAAACTTTTATTCATTAGATTAATATTAAATAAACTACTTATCACATCATGATTGTTCTTCTACATGACATAGTATGTGATAATGTATTAATAATAGATGTCACACTAAAAGGGTATAATGGATCCCTACAATGATGAGAACCTGAAAGTTACCTGACACTATTATTGAATATATATTATATGGCCGGATGATATAATTTAAAGGGACACAAATGATAGAGGATATCAGGGGTGGAGACTCCCGAAACATTTAGGCACCTTATCATGGTGTGCACACTTGGTAATATCTAGGAGGATATTATGAGTACAATACCTTCTAGTAGGAAATCTGAATTCATAAGTGGCACTGGATGTCCCTATCTGTGGATGTGTGTATTGGTCTTTATAATTTAAAATTATTATTAATGGGTATTATGAATCGCACACTTAGATGTATTGATAAAAACCATGAAGAAATATTTTTTTGGTGAGGTAGGATATGTTGAGTGCATCATGAGTAATACTGCATTAATGAATAATTAGAGAAAAGGGTTTTCACTTCTACATAAGTAGATATCTTATACCCTTTTAGGGAAATGAATTAGCCTAACTAAATCCACGGCCATGATGTTTTCTAGGAAAGTTCAATTATGGGAAGTCAAAGAATGATAAATCGAGCACTTGGGTTGATGGAGTTTGCATGCAACCTTCTTGATAGGAAATATCAAGACAAAGGAATTATATTACACAGTAAGCATTCATATGAGGTGACATGTCATTGAGACATCAACTTCTTTCTCTTGGGTGCCTTGATGCATTGTTAGATATTAGTCTTGGACTTTAGGTAATCCCACTTAATGCCAATAAGAAAAAGGCATAGAGGGTCACACAGTAAGTGTAGCTAGTATCTCAGTTAAATAATTTATTTATTTAACAAGTTGAATAAATATTATTCTCGGTTGTGGTTTAATAATAATTTTAGTATGCCTGATCACATTTATTTCATCGCTAGTTATTTGAGGGAATATATTGCGAGTGAAATATTTATTTATCGACAAATAATGCAGTTATATTTATTTAATAAATAAATAGTCATTATTCAAGGCCTGATAAATATTGAAGAGGATTGGTGGACCAAGTTATGGGTCCAGTGAGAAATAATATTAAATATTATTTGGTTAAATAATATTTAAATATAACATGCAAGTTAAGTACATGTCATAGAAATAATAGAATTTCTATTATTATTTGACACGGGGTTTTCACATGGAATAGTAAATTAAGTAACAACACATGTGATAATTGTTTATTATTACCTGGTGAATTAAATTAGTTAATCACATATCATTGAAATAATATCATTTCTATTATTATTTGATATGGGGTTTTCAAATGGAATAATAAATTAAGTGACGGTACTTGTGCTAATTATTTATTATTAACTAGTGAGTTAAAGTCCCTATTATGTTATTATTATCTATATAATCCAATGGGTCATTCCATCGGCTAACTAATGGTTGTCTTCACAACATCCTTGGAGAAAATCTCTCGAGCCTAGAGAACTCGTCCCTCTCCAAGAAAGCTCTCAAGAATGAGAGGGATCCTCCACCACCAGATCATGGAGAATGATTTGGAAGCGATTTTCATGGCAATCGAAGGCGGACAACACAAGTACAAGGATATTCCATGATAGCACCGGAAGACTCCTTTAGCGACATCTGATGATAGTTATTTCACATTTGGATCACTGCAATAGGATTCTTATCCTTGTATTCTATATCACAATGAAGCCACACCTTGGACTCGTGGTCTGATGCATCAACGAAGAAAGAATCACCATTGAGGTAATTCTATAATTTAATTAAATTAATTATAAACAAAATATGTCGATCCTCTTTTATTGGTTCTAGGTTCTCTCTTTTGTCTTTTATCTTTGATTGAATTCCATTGATACTGGTGTTCATCATCGTATTGATCCCATATTAATCATCAATTATCGCAATTTTCAAAGTTTGGTACACACCCATACTGTGTTTCTGTTGTTCCCGGAACCTACAATAACTCATTGCATCCAGTAAGGTCAGGGGTCTTGAAGACACAACCAAAGGGTGATAAGGGTTTGGTGCCTACCACTAACCCATGTGATGTCCTAGTTAGTATGAAATTGTTTTTACTTAAAAAGTTGTCAAATAAAAAATAAATTGATTTTGAGAAATATAATACAACACCGAATATTTTTGATTTTTATAAATTTAAAGTGATTAATGACATTCCAAAATACCGTTTATTAGGTTAAATTATTTGTAACATTTATTTTAAACCTAAAGAATTATTGGAAGTGTAAGTTAAAGAGTATGACATAACCTTTGTGGTTAAAAAATCATTAATGTTTAGGTTATTAATGTAAAATGGGATATTACAATAAAGATAAAGTTAATGAATATTCAGGTTATTAGTATATGTGATCTCAATATTCACATGTTTTGAATTTGACATTATTAATTGATAGGTATAAATGTTTGATCAAATCTTTAGGATGGTCGGTAATATTTTGGAGGAGTCTTAAGGATAACTACTTCTATAATGGATTAAGTTGAACGTTGGATATTATTTATTGAGTTTAAAGTATGACTTATTATATTGGATAACCTACGCAAACCATTTTGGTTTTTATAAATATTTAGAGGTTGGAGGAATGACTTATAGATCATATGATTCATTAAAAATTGCTTCAGGTATAAAAAAATTCATCTCTAAAGTCCATTTGGAAACATAAAGGATAAATTAGAAAGATATCAAAGTATGAAAAAATGACGCAATTATGATTATGACATGGAAATAAATCACGTAAGTTTATTTTATCTAGTGATTTACCTGAATGGTAAAATAATATTTTTAATTTAGGAAAAATATCTTGAAATAAAAATGTTATTCATTTACTTTTCTTACCAAGAAATCAAAGGTATTTTAACTTATCATAGATTTATGGTTTTGTGATGGTTAACTTTCTCATGACCATGTTATATATCACTCTCTATTAATCCTAGGGTCTTATTTTTATCTTCCATGGCTATATTTTTAAATCCTAATCATGTTATTTTATTTGTAAACCTAGTTTTTTGGTGGCCTTCATATTTATCTTTCCCCCTTTTTAAGAGGAATTTTTATTAACCCTTTTTATGTTGTTGTTTTTTCAAAAAGGAATTTTCCAATGTCAAAACCTTGATTACTGATCAAAATTTCAAACTATGTGGATGAAATCTATTTAAGGGGGAGAATATAACACATTTATATTTAAAAAAAATACTATGTTCGATAGAGAATACAACACACAACACTGAGGTTAAACAAACATCAAAATATTATTATTTAAATATAGTCATTATAACCAATAAATTAAATTAGAAGGTATGAATAGTATTAACTAAACTATTAAATATATATGAATTAACTAAAAATGAAAATTAATTGATTAATTTTTAGAAAATAAGTGCTCAATTTTTTGTAAAGTTATTTTATACTTCAGAAATATGTTTTCTTCAAAAATGATTTGTAATACTTTTTGTAAGAAAATATTATAATTAATCTCAGAAACTTATATAAAATGTATTTTATAAAAATAATATCATTTTATAAATAAACATATCAAAATTAATTTAGGGTGAAATTTTCAGACTTTTCTGAAAAATATCTATTTTCCAATGAATAGAGAGAAATATTAAATGAAAAGTGTATTTTTATCTCAAGTATTTTAAATTAACCATTTTATTTAAAAAAATTAAAATAAAACATAGTTCTATTTTATTTTTAATAATCCAATTAAGTTCCCTTGAATTAATGTTATGGTAAAATTTGGTATAAAAACATTTATATACTTAAAAAGCCATTTTTCTAAAAAAATCTATTCTTTTATTGTGTTTTTCCGGTTTAATTTTAAATTAAATTCAAACACCTCTATGTTTTTGAAATTTTAAAAAATTATTCATTATTTTGATTCATGAGGATTAAATTTATTAAATAATTTCCATTTATTTTTGGTAAATATGAATAGTAACTGTAGTAATTTTTGTTACCACGGTAAAGGGTAAATTAGGTAATTAAAGTTAAAAATTAAATGTTATGGACAAGAAAATGAATTTAAAACATGACTTAATATTATTGGATGATTAAATTACATCCATAATCATCCAATATCCAGTTAAATGACATTTTATCTCCATTTGGATGATATTCCAACCTTTATAATATTTTATTTTAAGAAAAATCAAACATGTCACACTCTTATTTTTAATAACTATAATATTTTTAATATAGGTTCATCCCAAAAATATGTTCAACTATAAATATTATTTTTAAATATAAAATATTTATATTTATCATGGTAATTTATTTTTAATTTTTAGAAAAGAAATAATAAACTTAAATTCTTACACAATGTTGACATGATTATTATTCAATTAATAAAAAAATAAATGATAAATAAAATATTAAAAGTAATATAATTTAAGATAAATAATGTGGTCTAAAAATCTTATAGATTAAAATGAAATTTTATGGTTATAATATTTTTTTTAATTTTAAGTGTTTTCTTGATATTATTAAAGTCAAAGTAATGAATAGTTCTTAAAATGGACATTATTGATATTTTATAATAAATAATATTTTATTAAATGATATAAAATTCTGAAAATTTTTTGATTCAGAAAATTTATTAGGATATAGTTTTTAATATCATCCATGGTCCATTTATGTGTCTTTATTATTTTTCAGTAACATTAATGAACCTTAGAGAGTAGAAAATTTTTATAGTACGATAATTGTCAAATGGGTTAACGAGGGATTAAAACTAAAAGATAAGGGTTAAAAAATATCCAACACTTTAAAAAAATTTATTATATGAAATTATTTTAACTTATATTGACCTTATATTATAATTATATCAATTTGGAGACATTTTTATATGAGAAATATTTTATATTAGTTTAATATTTTAAGAAATTCCAAGAATACCCCTCCCCTCAATTATAAATGGGAACCTCTTCCTTCACTTATTTACACCATTTTGAGCCATATAGATTGACCAAACCCTATAAATTTGTATTATAAACATCTTTATCTGAGTTTTTGATGTTTTCTTCTTCCAAAATATAAACCCTATGTTCTTTAAGAAAAAATCTAAAGAGAGTTCACTAAAGAAGAGGTAATCATCTTTATCGACTTTTTCGTGTTTATTTCTTATTTTACTTCCTCTTAATGTGTTGTACCCATAATAAAATAATAAATACATTATAATAAATATATTAATTTTTAATTAGGATTATTTTACAACCATATTTCATCTTCATTCTATCCTATAAAATTCAAAAACATCGCCCATGTGTACGTACCACTTACCATCTTCACATAGGAGTGTAATTTGTTTTTCATCGCCAATTTACATGGATGGTTATAAATATGGAACTAATGTGTATATATGATATTTATGACATAAATATTATTCTAAAAAGACTAATTATAATTATTCTTTATTTTTCTCCCTCTTTCAAAAAGTGAAAACATCGTTCATGCATACATATGACCTACCATCTCCATAAACAATGTAATTGATTTTTCTTTATCTATATTTATTAATGAATATAAATAAATTTATTAAATATATATGACATTTATAACATAAATTATATTATATATATGATTTAATCCGAGTAAAATTATAACAACAAGAACTTCCAAATCAAAACGTACATGAAAAATGAAGCATTTGTCACCAGAAACAATGATTTAATGAATAATTGTTAATAAAAGGGTGATAAAAGATTATAAGTAAATAATATATGTTATTATATATATTATTATGGTTTTGGAATAGGTGTATAATATATATATATATATATATATATATATATATTATACATGAGGTTTGAACACATATTAAAGAAGTCGGACCGGAGGTAAGGGTTTCCTGTCTCACTTTTACTTTCGTGAGACATATGTCAAATTCACCACATATTTTTTGTGGTGTATATATTTCCCATTTAATATATTATTTCAAGAAATTTATTTATCATCATGGTATTTAAATTTTAATTTCAATTAATTTCTTGCATTGGTCTTATGATTCAAACATTACAAAAGTGGTAAGGATTTATTTCATAATCTCGTCATTATTCAAGATTTTGAATTATTAAGTCCCCACTAAGGAATATTTCTATTCTATGTCTATGTTTTTTTAAAATGTTTTCAAAATTGTTTTTAATATTATCAAATTATTTTTTAAATTCATTTTTACTCATGTTTTAATTTTTAAAAAATGTTTTAAAATGAATCTTCTTATCATTTTCCGAACAAGGGACTTTTTGAATTCTTACAAAAGTGTGAAAGGAATGTTTTTTAACTTATATGGAATGAATATAATTTCCCACACCCATGTTGCCACAATGATTTGAAAATTCCTTTAAAACTTTATAAGGTTATTTTTAATGAAAATTATTTCTTTATTACATGTGAATTTGTTAGATTTTAAAAATTATTTTCAAAGTAAAAAAGGGTATTTTACTCAATAAATATTTAAGAAATAAATTTAATGTATTTTCATCCATGTAAACATTTTTTTTGAATCCTATGTTGATGTTTTACTATAATGGTTTCATTCATTACATTTATTTGGATGGTTTATGATCTGTTTGACTGGGGAAGTATTAATATTTCGTATGACTAGTTCTTCCAATATAGACAATTATTAATTTTGGTAAGGCATGTTGATTCAGTTATATTATTTATTCATACAAGGAACGAAATGGACTTAGTAAGTGATGGGATTATCCCACTATATTCCCCATATGCATCCATAGGTCTCATGATATAAACTAGATTGGATTTTGGCAGAGGCCTTACCCATTTATTCAGATGTCATGAATCAAGGCTTCAACAATATTTTCAGATTTCTTGTCTGAGGGATAGATGGTAAGTTTCAGATGTCTGAAATTATGTATTCCATTATTATGAAATTAGTTATTGATATCCATGTGATTATTCAATTTGTTATAATATCCATGGATAATTTATGAGCTCATGTGATTGTTTATATGGATTATTAAATTATCCTTTATTCCTTCCATATTATGATCAAGTTATTGTTTATATGGTATTTATTTTAGTTATTTACCTTGTCACATTGTTTATGATTATTTACTCATGATAGATTCTAGTTTATGCTTACCCTTAACAAGAATCTGAGCTCACCCCATTCTTATGTTTTATTTTTCCTAGGATACCATGAAGTGTTTTATGATTGATATGAAGATAAATTCTTAAAGGAATAATGGAATTCTCAAAGAAAAAACTATATTGTATTTTTTTTAAATGTAATAATAATTTTAAGAATTTATCTAGTTTACCAAGTCTACTAACATATCCGTCACTTTAGGATGTGATTTCTTGTATCTAGTGTCAATATAATAAAGCAACCATCAACTCTAGGATACTAGAGTAAAGGAACCATGTTTATGTTTCCAATTCCAACTTAAGGTATGGGCGTAGGTAGTGTGACCACAACCGATGTCCATATTTGATCTTGAAATTGTTTTCACCTATTGTGTGTGCCACCAATATGAGTAAAAAAGTGATTTTTGAGGATATAAAATTATGCGTGACCTTATAAAATTTTACATTTGACATTTGACTTCAACTAGAGAGACTCCCTTCCCCTAACCCAGTCCTTTCATTGGTGTGAATTTTTCATCTGAAGGGTTACTCTCATGTTCACCCAAAATTATAACTCGCATTATTGAATCATGGAACATGTGAATGGGATTAAAAGGATTACAAAACTTTTAAAAGCACCCTTATTATATCATTCCTTTCACTTCTAAGAAGAAATGTGTTTAAATCATCTTCTACTAGGGTCTCCCTACTGAGGAAACTCTGGGACAAGACCTTTCTTGTCAAAACCAAGTAATTGGTTAGGATGAGTTTACTACCAATGTGTTGGTTGTGAGCTAGGATGTAGAGTTTTCTACCACCCAATACCTTCCTATCCCAACCAAAAATGTTATTCAGTGACCCAAAATTGATGGCTTGTCAGTTTTTTTTATTAGGAGTTCAATTTATCAATCCAATCAAATTGCTTACAAATGGGTCCTAAGGTTGTGAATTCATACCAAGCTTCATATATCATCATTGTGACTATTAATGAAATATATGATGTATTTCTACTTAGGAGGCCATGAAAATAGTGAATCCAGATAATCGAATTATTCCATGTACTCTAGGATTTTACCTTTTTGTGGGAGAGTGGCCAATTATTTATATATATTCGGGATCTCCAACCTATTAAAGTAATCTATGGTGCATGAAATTCTTATACAAAGGTGAACTAATGGATTTCTACCCCTTATATTATGATTTGAGAAAAATTTACCTTCATTTATTTTCAAGTCTAGTTGATTCAATATAAAAAACTCATCTTGTGCAATCTAACCCCTTGGACTAGTACCACCAAACATTGATAATTATGCGCATTTATCTATTGTGAGTTGGTCAACCCCCCTCTCAACATGGTGTGTAGCTAGTCGTGACTACTAGTTGTGCCTTTAATATATGAAATAATCCATTGTGCATGAAGTGGACATGTCCTATACCAAGGTTTGGATATCCTCACCATGATATGAGGTTTTCTCCCATCATCATTCTAGACCCACCATTCTCTTACGCACATCTTCCTATTCTCTGGCCTAATCTTTGAGGAGTGTAGCATGTTCCTTAAGGAAATTAACTTGTTCCCTATGATAAAAATCTAAAACCTGTTGATTCAATTGAAACTAAATGAAGTTGGAGAACAAGTATTCGATTCATCCAAGTGTTACTCGACTGTTCCCTAGAAAGTGTGTTTTTGCATCTCTATTACAAAGTATTACATGAATGGTGGTCGTGATCCCTTCTTCTGGGTGATTGTTTTCTGATAGGATAGAATTGTTGTGAGAGATAAAAACACATATAAAACTTATTTAATATATTAGAGACTTATTCAGAAGATTATAGACTTTTTGGGGGGAATATAGAAGAAAAACAGTTGAAATACACTATGAGGGAGACACCTGTCTCTCTTCCCATCTGAGCCCAAAACTGTTGAAACATAATAAATTTCACTACTCCACCTCAATCTCCTTACCATCTCTTTATAAAATTCTAATATAATAATATTATAACAGGTACCTAGGGGGAAAACTACACCCAATCTGACTATTGGGATAGATTTTCCCCACTTGGAATAAACCTTTTAGGGACTTGAGGTGTCTCGCGCCTTATAACATTTCATTGATACTGGGGTCTTACAAGGGTAAATGTGAGGGTAGGTATTAAGTGGTTAAAATAATGACTCAAGATAAAGAATTATTTGAATCATGTTAGAAAATATCTTAATTCTCAAAATCTTTGATAAAGGATATAACCAAGTTCTATATTAAAAACACAATATGTGTTCACACAAGGATGGAGGGTACTATAAAGAGTGAAAAATTAGACTAGGGAAATTATAAGGATGGGGAAAATAATATTAGCTGATTATAATGAAGGATGGGTTTCAAAAATTAATTAATCTCATAATATTGTTTTAAAAATCCAAAATCCAAAAAATTCATATCAATACTCATATGAATGAAATTTTTTTTAAAAAACCAAAGAATTACTAACAATTGACTAAAAAAATGTAAAGTTGATTTGGAAATTCTATTTAAGTGTAAAGGTTTTTCTAAAAAATAATAAAAATAAAACCAAAATAAAACACAAAGAAATTTCCTAAAAATATGTTGACTTCCCCTCAAATTTGTTACACCATCACCAATGAAACTCACAAATATGTGTTTGCATGATAAGTAAAAAATGATATAGAACCAATGAAACTCAGGAATATAACCTGAGTACATAGTGTATATTTCATCAATGATCCAAGTTATCCTAAAAAATTTCAATAGATGTTATCCACTCCATGTTTCCTACAAAGAAAACAAAAAAATCTTTCCAGTGAAATTGAACAAAAGAACATTCTCGGGTGATTGTATTTCTAGTTGGAAAGTAGTAGATTTTTTTCTATTTCAAGAATGTGACTATCCTTCTTTTCATCTACAAGGAAAAAAAATATAGACATATCATTAAACAATTATTATATTCAATTATAGTGGTTAATTTAACTCAGTGGACTTCTAGAAACTAGTCTTTGTAGCTCTGCAGACTTCTTGCCATAGACATTGTAGCAGTTTGGACTTGAGTGACTGCAACACTATAGCAGTACAGACTTCCATTCATTGGTAACTGTAACATAGTGGTCTTTCTACATGGTTGGGGGAGGAACTCTATCATCTTACTTTATGATATTATTCAAGCTAGGGTTTTCTATGTGAAAATATTTGAAAAATATCAGGGAAATTTTGCACCCAATTATAGAGAATTATTCTACCTACCCCTGGATATAGGTATCATTTACCAAAGAATGTAAATATATGTGTCTTTGTTCATATTCTTATTCTTTTATTTATCTATTTTTTATCTTCAAACCTTTTCTATCACTGTGAATCACATAATCCTCACAAAAAAATGAAGCTAAAAACCAAAAAAAGATAAGAAAATTTGGGTCAAATCCCCAAAATAGGTTCTTTTTTTTCCTATCTACAACTATATAGTTAATAGGTTATCCCCAGTCCAATGATGGGTTGAGCTTCTTTGACAAGAACTTCCGTATTTTTCTTCTTCCAAAACTCTTTTATCTCGTATTTTTTCTATCCCCTTACAGATAATATAAATCGTAAACCGTCTATTTGATGTTTAACTTTAAGGCAGTGTGGGTGGAGACAAAATGTAGGGGCTCTACTCTTCCATTGCATATTGATAATCAGTGATATATTTAAGAAAATTTATCTCTTTGACATCTTTAACTTGTATCTTAGTGAAATAACATAATAACCTTCCATGATTGTTTAATTCTTCTAAAAATAAGACACTTCTTCGTTCTTTTACTCAATACTAAGAAACTCTAACTCAGGTTCTTCCAATTTTTCTTCTATTCCAAGAACTTATTTGATGGCTTCCTCTTGTTCTTATTCAACCGAGGCATGTCATATTAGTGTTTATCCTATAATTCAAAAACAAGGGAGATCACTTTTTTAATCAATTTATATGGAATTAAAATAAAATGAATTTAAGTTGATTTTATACCCCATGAGTTAACAACTTGTATGGGTGTATCCTTGTGCAATTCCTCTAGGAGGATTCTTGTAATGGGTGTTGAAAAAACAAATCTACCAACTTTTCCTCAAAATACACCACTTTCGGTGTGGTCATCTCTATCTTCTTTTTCACTTTCCAAGGTAATTATAGGTACTAAATATATCAAATTAAAGGTAATTTGGTTTTCAAAAAAATTTCAATAAAACTAAAACAAAATGATTTACAAGTAGAAATCATATCCTTTAATTTATTTACTAGAAAATCCTCATTCATATTTAAAATCCTTAGAAAGGAGAGTGAATATATTTGGGAGTGAATGGATTTGAATTTTTCCTTGACCTATTTGATGTCCTATTGAGAAAACACCATAAGAATTAATTCCTTTATTTTTTATTGTGGTCCTCACTCGATAAATGTTTGAAGGGTGGTATTAATCATCTCTATTAGAGGGTAACTTAATTCCAGTCTTATTACATAAAGATTCTATAAATTGAATTAGAGGGTTAAATTTAATGTTTCAATTGTATTTTTGGTACTAACTTTTCACTATTATATACAACTGTGTTCTATACTATTGTCATGTTACAAGCGAAAGAAAATTAAGGGACAAGGTATCATGAACCCCTTCCTCTAAAGATAACACAATGAGGGGAGAGAGATAATGACCATGGATTCCATTCTCTAGTTGTCCTCAGGATGGATATTTGAACCAAGGGTATAAAAATATAATGAAATGGGTGGCACTACTCTCTATAATAATACTGGATTGGAAGATAAGATAAATCATCCACAATAAAATCCATGAAATAATGTAAAAATAAACCAAAACCATCACACAATGAATGTATAAATAAAAATTATATAGATAAAAGTCTCCATAAGTAAATACCCAAAAGAAAATCTCAAACAAAAATAAAGAAGATATCCAATGTTATAAGATAGTAATGTCATGTGTGGTCCATGCAGTCTTACTGGAAACCTAAAAATTAGTTTAAATATATATGGTGAGAATACACATATACTCAGTAGGAAAACCAATTTCTCTCATGAACATGTGAAAAAATAATACTAATGCACCCATAAGAAAACAACAGAACTAAAATCCCCTAAATAGGTCAACTATCTATCCGAACCTCACTAAGGAATACTCACCAAATAACTCAGGACAAGTATAATAACATAATAAGATTCATAGTAATAAAGGGTACCCCACACCACATTACCACTAATTTTCCACTATCACACCCTAATTTCATACATCTTGGAACTTTCTTATCTTTTGAATAATATATACTACTTACCTATAACACATTCACCTCACATCTTGCTCGTAGACACCCAGGACACCTCCCAAAAAACGGTCACATCACATCATCCCCGAAAACACCTGGGTCATCACATCTAAAACACTCTCATTAATAGAGTAGTAGTTTATCATGAATGTGAAGGACATCAACCTCATTCCCTCCTCCTACCATGCATGACCCCACCAGAAGATTCCCCACAACATGGTCACATCACATCTTTCTGAAAAACACATGGTATACCACCCCATATCACGATCACATCACATTCTACCTGAAGACATATGGTCTACTACCCCATAACATGGTTACATCAGACCCATCACCCCCAAATCACATCACAACCACACACTGTCACCCCAAAGTAGGACCACACCCCACAACACATCAAATACAATTTTATAGATTTAATAGATGGGATTTTATACCATTTCACATTATTTTAGCAGTGTTATCACATAATCCATAATCTTGGAGAAAGAATTTTATTATCCAAATATAAATGGTTATACAATTCATATTTTAGGGTGATATGACAACAATCAGAATGAACACAGTAGTCATAACACATATCATCCATCACAAAAAATCCCCCATTGACCACAATTTTTAGTGAGGCATCAAAACTATACAATCCACAGTATCATAATAATAATAAATTTATAAAAGCATAAAAATCATCCCCCTTTCCCATTAAAATTTCAATTATCCAATTTTTTATCTTTGATTAATCCAGAACAACCATATCCCATAAATAAACCAAAGTAAACTCCTCCTGTATGATACATGATAAAGATAAATAAGGGATTTACTACCTAAAAGAAGCTTTATAAACTCACTCCACACCATAGGATAATAAAGAAACACTTGGAAATCACAATTGCACATGGTAAATCATAGATAAATCTACTCTACATAAAAATATCATCAAAATGTAGCCCAATGTAAACCCAAAACCAAAAAAATAACACTTTAGTGAATCCCTGAGAGAAGAATGGAATAATACCATGGTAATAAAGGAGAAACACTCACCGAAAATCACCAACAAACAACCTCCAACACTAAAAAATCAAAGCAGGTGAGGAGAGGGAAAGAAAGTATCCTTGGGGCACCTAGGGTTCCTCCAAAATGATATAAGTAGAGAAGGGTATGGTTGAATGAAAAGGTTTGGCCGAGAAAAAGGATTTAAAACCTGGATCTTTCCATTTACACGTCATGTAATACATTCACGACATGTAATTCATGGGATTTCTAAAAATTCACACTTTCTCTGAAAAAATATTCTCCTCAACCATTATTTATTACACTTTGTGAAATCCACTTAAATGATGTTTACTCATTTCAATAGCTACCCCTTAGCTGCGTACAATATGTGAACCATTCGACTTCACAAGCCATGAACCACCTTTACATGTCATCTTAAAATTAAATGACATAAATCCCCTACTATAACACCCCTATAGGTAACTCCTCCCTTGAAAACTCACAGAAGCTTACCTAAACACCTCCAACCACCACAACTAGAAAAGTAACAGGTGGTAAAGGTATAGGTCGTTACATTAGATACTTCTCAAATGATTCTATCCCTAGAGAATCCAAAACCATGCCTAAAATAAAATGGGTTTGAAAGCCACCTTGTGAGATACCTCTCAGGGATCTCATTATACCCCAAATGCTACCACCATCTGAACATTCCAAATCAAATGGAAAAAAACCTAACACACAACCTCATCACCACAAAACTACATAAAATAAAACCATAAAAACTTTATAATGCCTAACCTAAAAAATGGTACAACCTACCACACAACCCCGAACATATGAATCAAGAAATCCCATCCTCCATGTCATGATACTATCTACTCTGGGCGGCACGAACTTCCCTGCATGGGTTGAATCACATCACAGTTAATGCGTATAAATTTAGAATAAGGTCATCTCCTTTCCATATATCAGAACATCATCATATATCACATAACACACATCACATCAAGGAAAAACAACATATATCCAAAAACATCAATTTCTAAACATCACATCCTCTAGGAAAACAGAACAAAAGAAAAAACTCAAAAACAACTCTAGATACTGGGCATGAATCTACATATCTCACTCCAAATTACTCTCCTCTAGGCCACTATGCCTCCATAACATGTGAATTAAGGGAATGGTATATCCACATAAAATCTTCTCTTGGAGATCCTAGATATCTACCATTCACTCCTTGAACATTTTGTCTTCTTTGATATCCAACTCTCCCCAGTCAATGACATGGGAATCATCATGAAGATATGAATGAAGCTGAGAGATGTGGAAGATTTCATGGATTATATCTAGACATGATGGTGATTCCAACCGATATTCCACATTTCCAACTCTCTCCGAAGCCTTAAAGGGCTGAAAAAAACCTAGGAGAAATATTACACCCCCTGAAAAACCTCTTCTACCCACATTGAGGGGAAACCTTAAAGAACACTTGGTCCCTAATTTCAAAACTCCAAGGGATTACTCTAAAAATAGACATAATGCATCTTCTTATCATGCACTACTTTCATACTCTCATGAATATTATAGACATTTTTCATCATTCTTTTCACCACATCTAGACCAATAACTAATACCTACCCAACCTCCATCCAACATAAAAAATAATGACATAGATACCCATACAAAGCCTCAAACTAGGTCATGTTGATAGCTTAGTGATAACTATTAATGTAAGAAAACTTAACCAATGGAAAGTGTCATTCCAATGATTCAATAAAGTCCAAGACACATTCCCACAACATATCCTATAATTTATGGATAGTCTTCTCTATCCACCCATTCATATAAGGGTGGAAAGTAGTGTTGAGTCCTAACTGAGTGTTAAAAGAATGTCGTAATCCCCTCTTGAATCAGGAGGCAAAACGTGCATCCCGATTTGATAAAATGGACCTCATAACTCCATGATTCCACACCACATCATCCTTATACCTCTTATCAAAATCAACCACTGTGCCTGACACCTTTATTGCTAATAAGTGGTCTGATTTTGGTAAGCCAATCGATGATCACCCAGAAAGAATCAAAAAGTACCTTATATCAAGGTAACCTAGTGATGAATGCATCATTATGTCATACCATTTTCACTTGGGAATATCCAAAGGCTTTAAAAAACCACCAGGAACATGATGACCAAACTTTAATTATTGTAAAACAAAGAACCTCACCACAAAATTCACTATCGTCTATTTCATCCTAGGCCACCAAAAATGCATCCTCATGCCACAATAAATATTTTTTACACTAGTATGTACCAATAAAGGAGAGTTATGAAACTCACGAAGGACTCCATTATGCATCACCAATGAAAACCACACGTTAGTCATCCACATCTGGGAACATGAATCTTCTATAAAAAATAAATAAAATCATGTATGGAATAAAACTAATTGATTCCTAGAATTCCATTGTATGGCTATAGATATAGATAGAAAAGATATCCATGGTACTAGTGTGGCTCCATTAGTTTTCTTCCCCCCTAACACACTTAAAACAAGCTGTTATGGCCTCTAAATGGTGTAGTCAACACTAGGGACAAGGGAATCCTCTCTATGTATAGTCCCATAGCACAATATAGAGTGGGTGAAACAAAGGAGTGAAATCTCCTAAATAAAACAAGACACAAAAAATGGTACTAAACAAACCCATCGTACCTCTGAAGATCTATGGGCCCTCTGGCACTGCCTCCTCTACTATGTGAAACTACCATGCCCATCTCTTATACCTCTCTGTTGATGAAAACCACCATGACTATGCCTGAGTCAAGGCCCTTGGAAATGAGGAACATTCTGAGGCCGACCTCTACCTATTACATCTCCCCTTGGCAGAGCATAAGCCTATTTCCCCTATTGCAGAAATAGTCTCGCTGGAAACTGCTACCGAGTCTAGTGTTGAGCCTATCTGACTCCACCAAGCTAAGCTTGGGAAACCATTAGGAAATGGTTCTATAAATGACCACAAACCCCAAAACCAAAAAATGCTAGCATGATATCTCCAGAAAGAGAAAATAAACCTCTATCCCTGAAAGAATGAAAGGGAAACTGCTGAGGTCTACTCCCTATTGGTCAAAACCTTAAAGTTATTAGTGCCAGAGACCTACCACTGACAACCGTAATCCCTAGGGATCCATATTAATTACCCTCTCATGAAAAAACTCTTCAAGAGTGAATATTCTTGATCACCTCCACCATTTTTTGAACCTCTAGATACATTGGAAATGTAAAATGTGTAACTTCATATTGGATAGGAAAGAGTGCCTCCTCAAGATGGATCACATGAGAATCCTCATTTATAAAAAGATCGAGGAAAAAATGCAGAAGTTATTTAATTTGATTCTGAAATATTGCACTAACATGCTCCCCTACTGAAGAGAAAGAATCTCTTTTCTCATCACTAACTTCTTGTCAACAAAAGGAAGTATTCCAAGAAATATTTCTGAAAGTAGATCCCTAAAACATCTACCTCCTTCCACTCACCTAGATATAGTTTCCACCACTAATGCATATCTCCCCACATATAAATAACTACCAAAGGGACCCAGTAATTTGTCGAGGCCCAAAAAAACTAAAATCTATCTTGATCTCCTCTAACCATCTCATTGTCTCTACATATGAGACACCACCCTCATACTTTAAAAAATCGTGATTCTTAAAAGCACACAACTTTCTCTACCAAGCCTCATCCTCCTCTTTTGAATCAACCCTATGGGGATCAATCCGATCATCTTACTGAAACTCAACTTCCTGAGCCACACATGAACAATGATCATGGGCCAAAACTAAAAATCAAACAATAATTTACTAATCCCGTTAGTATGGAATTTTATTTAGATTCCTTTTATTCATTTTAACATTCCAAAAAATAGACAAATTAAAATAATAAAACAAGTCATCATGATGCATGTAACTATCCTAGGTCTCTAACCTACAAATAGGTCCACTTCACTAGATCATTCAATAAACCCAGAGTTCGGCCGCTGAATCACAGGGGGCCCTAAAATCTCATATCCTAGTCAGTATCCCGAGTTTATGCCACACACTAAGGTAAACTAGAACTATTTCTATACCAACCCATGAAATCCTCACCATTCCTAAATCCAAACCTGATCATATCTCTCAACCATCACCTCTAATAACACTCTATCATGACCCACTCCCTCCAAAGATATCACAATGCGGGAATAGAGATAATTAACCCTAAGTCTCAGCACCAGTAGACCCTGGGTTGGCGACTAGCATTGAGGGTATAAAAATATTATGAAATGGAAGGTATTACCCTCTATAATAATATAGGATCAAGAGATAAGATGAATCATCCACAATAAAATCCATGACATAATGTAAAAAATAAACAACAATCATTCTATAATGAATTTATAAATAAAAATGACATGGATAAAACTCTCTAAAAATAAATTCCCAAAATCAAAGCTAAAGAACTAACACAACAACTATCCAAAGTTTTAAGCTATTAATGTTAAAAATAATCTACATAGTATTCCTATAAACCTGAAAATATTTTTATATATGCAGGGTGAGAATAAAAGTATAATCAATATGGAAACCAAAGTCTCTCATGAACATGTTAAATAAGCATACTAATTCACCCATGAGAAAGAAGAAAATCAAAAAGCACCAAAATAGGTCAACCATCCATCCCAACCTCACCAAGGAATGTTCACCAAATAATGCAATCCAATTATAATAAAATAATAAGAATCATATTCATAAAGGGTATCCCATACTACTTTCCCACTAATTTTTTGCTCTCACGGTCCAAAGCTGTACATCTTGGGGATCTTGTCTCTTCCAAATAACATATACCACCACCCCACAACATGATAACATCACATCAAACCCAAAATAACCAGGGTCACTGCCCCATAACATAGTCACATCACATCATGCCCAAAAACACCTCAGTCATCACATCAGAACCACTACCATAACCAGAGTAGTATGGTATCATGAATGTGAAGGACATCAACCTCGTGACCACCTCCTACTATACATGAACCAAACTCTAAGACACCCAAAAACATGGTCATATCACATCCTGTTTGAAAACACGTAGGATACTACCCACAGTACGCTCACTTCACATTCTACCTAAAAACACCTGGTATACCACCCCACAGTAAGGTCACATCACACCCATCAATCCCACATAAAAAAACCACACATTAAAACACATAGAGGACCATTTTATAGATTTAACGAAGGGGATTTTTTCACATTTCACTTTATTTTAGGGGAATTATCACGAAATCCATAATCATGAGGAAACCATTTCATTAGCCAAATATAAGTGGTTATCTAATTCCCATTTTAGGGTGAAATAACAAAAAAACACCAATATAAACACATAGAATCATATGTAAATAAAACTTTTAATTAACACAATTTTAGTAGGGCATCAAGCCCATACAATCCACAATATAAAAATAATAATAAAGCTATAAAATCATGTGAATCATTCATCTTTTCAATTTAGATTTCAATTATCAAATTAATTATATTTCATTATGCTAGCAAAAACATATTCCATAGATTAACTTGAGTAAACCCCTCCCATTTGATAAACAATATAGAGAAATGATGGATTTCCTACCTCAAAGAAGCTTTTTCAACTCACTGCACACTGCTAGATGAATAAGAAACACCTGAAAACCACAATGCACATGATAAACAAAGGATCCACCTAAACCACATCAAATTATCATAAAAAATTATCCCAAATAAAACCCAATACAAAAACAACATCTCTATAGTTAATCCATGGGAGAATAATGGAAGAAACCCATGGGGATAAAGGATAAGCACTCATTGTGGATCACCAAAAAAAACCACCAACACCAACAGATCAAAGAAAGGGAGGATAGGGTTAAAAGGATTCATTAAGGAACCTAGGATTCATCTAAAAAGATAGAGGGAGATAATGGAATGGCTAAATGAAAAGGTTCGATCAAGAAAAAATATTTTAAACTTGGATCCTGATGTTTACATGTTGTGTAATACATTCACGATGTGTAATTTATGGGATTTCTAAAAATTACCACTTTCATCAAAAAAAAAGAGTCTCCTAGACCATTATGTATTAAACATTATGAAATCCACATACATGACGTGTACTAATTTCATGGGATACCCCATAGTCGCATAAAATATGTGAACTAGTTGGCTTCACAAGCTATGAACCACCTTTTACATGCCGTGTAAAAATTACTCAATGTGAATTCATTGTTGTAACACCCATATAGCTCCAGTGTCCACCAAAAACTCATTAAACCTCCCCTGAGCACCTCTAACCACTAAAAATATAAAATTAATGGGTTGGTAAGGTACGAAATATTACACAAGGTACATATTTTTGTTTCTGAAGCGTTGAGTGTCCAAGTCTTCACTCTTCCAAACTCGAGCTGATCTCCTTGTGGACATCCTCTCCCCAGGTCCACTACATCCAGAAGGTGTTCTTCCCTTTGATAATTCACTATCACCCTTTCAACACACCTTATTTCACCTTTTTTAGTGACATCTAATAAAGTGTAGTTAACTAACAAAGGACACATCGTCCCCCTGATTTCTTTATTCAATAGGTATGAGTAACATGGGGCCTTTTAGTAACACTACTAGTAAATATAGGACCAGTGGTATTATTAACAAGTCCCACATCATAATTTATATAAAATGTTATCATTTATATCTATATTATACTAAAATTTTCTTTCATTTATGCATGTTCCACTTCCAAATTCCTTATTTTCCCACCAAAAACACCTACTCATATTTTCTTGAATCCACTTATTTATTTCTCCAAAAAATCCAATAAAATTTCAACAAATATCTAGAGAATATCAATCTCCATTATAGGGTTTTATTTTCACTAACTTATATTCCTATATATTTCTTATTTCATGAGCTCTGTCAATTGTGTTATGTTTTTTCTTTAGTGATATCATGTTCATCTTCAACCTCAAAACTCATAGATTCCTCACATCATTTTACTATGATACATTATCCTATAAATAACTCCTCTTATGTTAATAAATCTATAATTGTTTTTTTATACATTTACTAGGTTTAATTATTCTTATTTCAAAAAAATATATGCTCCTCTTTTTTACATTATGCTCCTATTTTTAATATTTAAATAAAAATACTTCACAGGTCATGAAAAGAATAAACACTATCTATAATTGTCAAATGTACATTGTGAAATAAGGTACGAAGGTCACCTAGGGATGCAGTGTGAGGCATATATATTTGGAAATAAAGGAGCATACCAAATAAGAATTAAATATAAATAGTTTTCAATAATTTTTAAATTAGAAAAACATAAATCCAATGAAAATAATTATCAACGGAAGCTTCATCATTAATGAAAACTTTATCATCACTATTTCACACTTCATTTGACTCACATGCTTCTGAATATTCTTTTTCAATATCATTCATCTCCTCATTAACCTATGCATTATTTATACAATGTAATTTGGAAAAAGTGGAAGAAATATAGTTTGATTTCAATATAAAATTATATTCAGGATTTGTAATACTAGTAGCTGCAGTATACACACCCCATGTTAAAACTTCAACACCCTCATCATTAAATAAAAATCCATTATCTACATCCTCACCCTCTTTGACCCTCCTAATTAACCATTAATTGCTATCATAAATCTCTCTAAGTGTAATTGGATCAATTGAATCATGGATTTGAAACCATCGCTTCAATGCACCACTATATTTAATGTAGACCAAATTATTTTGTTTCTATTGAGTTGGACTATTCCTCTTTTTTTGTGAATATGTAGTAAAATACAATTTTAAATGTTACAAAGTTTATAATAATAAATAAAATTTATTTATAAATAAAATGTACATGCTCAAATATTTTATAGTTTATCTCACATCCTGATGGGTTTTCTGTGAGATTAAGAACCATCAAATCAAATTTATGCAAGTTTGGGGGTAGAATATCCAAATATAGACCACCGTTCAGCCAAATCCTTCTTGTTCCTAAGTCCAATTTCCAAACAATTTTCAAATATACCATCATATTCCTTGTACAAAGTAATTTCATCCATGATTTTTTTCCTAGATCTAAAGGCTTTCAACCAATATTTATATTTAATTAATCCATGTTGTACTTAAAAATTCAATTGTATATTTGGATTTGAATAATAAAACCCAAGATTCAAGAAATACACCCACAGCATGTAAATATCGATGAAGTTGATTCTTCCATTTATGATCAATAATAGTAAATATTTAATTTCACTTATCTTGATTCATAGAAAAATACCTCATTATTTCCTATTTAGATATATACAAGGTTCGTAAATGTATCTCATCGATGACTTTTTCTCTCCATAAACCAATAGAAGAACTTTTACAAGTCTATTGGACATGTTAAAGCAGTACCAAATACAAGTTAAAAACGAAATCAGAATAATTTATAATTTTTTTCCTTGAACATATTTATCCCACTTTCTTCATTTCCACTCATCTGATGTGAACATTTTCCTGAAATTCTCCTTCTAGTCATGAATGTTTTTTACTATGAGGAAAGCGATAATAAATATCATTTTTATAGTCCAAATAAAATATTTATTCCCTATGAATCACTTCATCGTATTAAACATGCCTATGTGATTATATATGATATATATCAAGGAAATTTATCATTTTAATGTTTTCATATTAATGTTAAGTTTCCTGATATCCTCGAATATCTATTTCAGACAATGGGTTGCTGTAAAGTTTTGAACACGCTCTTCCAGGTTAAGCACATATAAATGTTGTGTATTTATTTATATAAGACAATTGTACAAATACACAACATTTAATACATTCCAGGAAGTTTTACTGGTCAAGGTTTTGGAGGATCAGACAAATAAAACATAACTTTTACAGAATAAAACATAGACATTTATTTAATTCCTTCTTCTCTAGCTTCTTATTGGCTCTTGAATTCTCTTTAGTACAAGTAGTTACCTGAGGATTTACATCAAAAATGGTGTGAGATAAAATCCTAGTAAGAGGATAGATAATAAAATGAAACAATGTAACATGTTGTGATCATAACATCATCATCATAACCATGAAAAGAAGCATTAGATAACTGTATGGAATGTGGAATTATATAAAAATGAAACTTCATGTCTTAGTAGAAAAATAACACACATAGTTGTGAACAATGATATCATCATGTTCACACATCATTTTTCATTAACTCATGAGATTCATAACTTTAACCAATTCATTGGAGTCTTGTATAATTTTGTGTTCAACTGTCACATCATAACATTCATATTGCACTATATAATCTCAGGTGCACCCGTCACAACATTACATTTTCACCACCATGCATGACAAATAAAACAAATATGAAAATAAATAAGCCATAGAAAGTAATGGGTTTCATCTCATAGGAAAACATCCAAAAACTTTGGGTTCCCAAAAGAAAGAGGGAATGACATACTTGATACAAGAACCATCAACCTTGAGTGAGAAGTAAAAGGTGTGCTTTTGAAAGAAGAATTCTTTTGGAAAATTTTTTTTTTGACATAAAATACAGTGACAAACATGTATATCCCAGAAAATTTATGATAATGATGAAAAAAATTATTTTTAAGGAGTAAACATACTAAAAATTCAATTAAAGAGGGAGAACCTAAAAAAACAAAGTTGGGTTCGAGAATTTCCCCTTACCTCGTATCCAAAAACTTTGTCCAATTTAATGTCTTGTATAATGACATTTGATTCATTAATTGAAAATTAAATAACCTTTTATACATGTATATGGTTTACTATGTTTTCATTATGTTCTTTTATGGGCCTTTGGATGAGTTATGGAGCTTAAATTCATTGTTCGAGAGTGTTAATTTCCTTAGCTTTTATGAACCTTTCAATTGTATTCATGAACGGATGTTCATTTGAAATGTGGCTGATAATAAATATTTGTTTAAATATAATATTAGTTACATTAAAGAGATATAAATTATCTTATAATGATTTTGGTTATGTACCATGAGGATTAACCATAAGATAAAATTTAATGATGATCGTTTTAGGTTAATTTGGGCAGTTTTTTTGACCACAACGAACTTGTTTTGTTTAACCATTTAGCAATATGTATATAAGTTAGATTCAGAATATTAAATATGATATAATACAAATTAAATAATCTGGTTCAACCATAAAAATGGTTTCATGACCAGATCTGAAGGAGGTAAAGGAAAATGAAAACATGTCATTCTTGAAGGTGATAAACTAACACCACATGAACAACATTTTCCTTTCTAAAATAAAAAGAATAGAAGAATGGGTTGGATGATATATTATCCAATTAGTATCATAAAATTATATTATTTGTAAGACACTAGATTTAACATACCATTTTGATGAGTATAGGTGGGGTTAGATTAAGAAAAGAACTTGGAATTGAAAGGTAATTAAAGTAAAAGAGAGAGAGAAATTACCTCTTGAATCCTCCTTAAGGCACCTTCGATTGGTCTTTTGATGATACCAAAAGCTCTTGGAAGTGGGGGAGGGTCTAGGTAATATATTTGGGCATAATTTAGAAAATTACTGAAGCTTTATAGCTGTGGATAAATGAGGGTGTGAAGGGTGGTATTTATAGTGAAGGGGAGAGGGTATTTCTCAATATTATATTCATTAATTTATTATTTCTCCACAAGACAAGAAATAGTGATGATTCCATGACCAAGAGTAGTAATAAATGCATGTTATTTCTAAAAAATGGTCATTTACATCATCCATGACTCAAGCATTATGCATAAATTCATTTATTTAGCATACATTGTAAATTATTGAATTTCACTATTCATAAAAATTCAAATATTTTAGAAAAATCCAAAAAATTCACCCTATCCATTTTTCTATGTGTAGAATACAAAGATGAACTATATTTTTAAAAAATAATTTTCTAAATATGATTAATATAATTTTTAATTAAAATCATAATTTTCATGAAAAATACACATTTTAAAATTACAATTGCTTTTATAACACTTTGAAAAATAAATAAACATATCAAAAAATAATTTTCTCATAATAATACAACAAAATATTAATTTATGAATGAAAATAAATTTATTTTTTAAATTTATTTAATTATTTACAATTAATTATTTATGATTTACAAAATTACCAATGCTTTTACTATGGTCATATTGTCACTTATAAGATGCCTAAATATTATTTAATCATTCATGGGTGATGTTACTATTATTTTGGAAGTTTTAATATTAAAAAGGGTTATATCACTATTCATAATGGTAGGTTATTATTCATAAGGTCATGTTACTATTTCCCAAAAAATTAAGTTTGTCCTATCGAACTCCAAATATCTTACTGATCGCAACCGTGTATGTCCGATTTTTGAAATTCAAAACAAAAAAGTGGAAAAATTATGTTTAATTTCTAGATTATAAATATTATTTAGTAGTTTATTTGATCATGAAGTTTCATTTTTTTCCTTTTAAAAAAATATCAAGATGTTACATTATCCCGCCCTTAAAATGAATTGCACCCACACAATTCGTTCATTGTACTTGTAATTATGAATTTATATATTTATAATTAAGAAAAATATTTTGTTATGTGTACTTAATTAAATATATGTTCAAAAGAAAATTCTATTACAAATTATTTTAAAAAAATTGAAAATGTCTAATCTCCAAAGTTGTCTAGACCGTTGCTCTGCTACCAACTGTAAAGTCCTGAACCTGCTCTTCTAGGTTCAGTACATATAAATGTTGTTTATATATTTATAGAAGACAATTAAAAAAATAAAAAACATTTAATACATTATAGGGTCTTTTACCGGTCTAGGTTTTGGAGTATTATACAAATCAAACATAATTTTTACATAATAAAACATAAACATTTATTTAATTATTTCTTCTCTAACTTCTTATTTGCTCTTGACATCTCCTTAGTACAAGTAGTCACCTAAGGATATGCATAAAAAAGGATGTGATCTAAAATCCCATTAATATGATAGATAAAAACATAAAACAATGTAACATGGTGTGAACATAACATCATCATCATAACAATGAGAAGAAGCATTAGATAATAGCATGGAATGTGGCACTGCATAAAAATGAAACATCATGTCTTAGTGGTCAACTACCACACATAGTTGTGAAGAAAGATATAATCATGTTAATGCAACATTTACCTTTAAATCATGAGATTCATCACTTTAACCAATTCATTGGGTTCCCAAAAGAAAGAGGGAATGACATACTTGATACAAGAACCATCAACCTTGAGTGAGAAGTAAAAGGAATTCTTTTGAAAGAAGAGTTCTTTTGTAAAACATTTTGTTAGACATAAAATCTAGTGAAAAACATGTATATCCAAAAAATGTTATGATAATGATGAAAAACTTATTTTTAAGGAGTAACCATACAAAAAATGGAGTGAAAGAAGGAGAACTCGAAGAAAGAAAGTTGGGTTTGAGAATTTCCCCTTACCCCGTATCCGAACACTTTCTCCACATTAATGTCCTGTATAATGACATTAGATTCATTAATTGATAATTAAATAACCTTTTATACATGTATATGGTGTAATATGGTTTCATTAAGTTCTTTTATGGGACATTGGATCCGTTATAGAGCTAAAATTCATTGTTCAGGAGTGTTAATTTCCTTAGCTCTTATGAACATTTCACCTGTATTCATGAACGGATGTTAATTTGAAATGTGGTTGGTCATACAGATTTGTTAATATATAATATAAGTTAAATTACATAGATATAAATGATCTTATAATAAATTTTTTTATATACCATGAGGATGAATCATTAGATAAGAGTTAATGATGATCATGTTAGGTTAATTTGGGCGGTTTTTGGACAAGAACGAACTTGTTTTGTTTAATCATTTTCTAATATGTACATAAGTTATTTAAGGAACATTAAATAGGATATAATACATATATCATAATATTTTTCAACCATAAAAATGGTATCATGACCAGATCTGAAGGTGTTAATGGAAAATGAAAAAATGTCGTTCTTGAAGGTGATAAATTAACACCTCATGAACAACAATATCCTTTCTAAAATAAATATAAGAGGATAAGGGGGATGGATGATATATTATCCCATTAGTATCATAAAATTACAGTATATGTAAGACCCTATAGTTACCATACCATGTGGATGAGGATAGGTGGGGTGAGATTAAGAAAAGAACTAGAAAGTGAAAGGAAATTAAAGGAAAAGAGAGAGAGGAATTACCTCTTGAATCCTCCTTAAGGCACCTTGGATTGTTCTTTTTATGAGACCAGAAGATCTTAGACATGGAGAAGAGGCAAGGGGATATTTTTGGTAAGATTTTGGGTAAGGCTTGAAGCTTTAGAGGTGTAAAAATTTGAGGGTGTGAATGATGGTATTTATAGTGAAGGGGAGAGAGGATTTCTCAATATTATATTCATTAATTTATTATTTCACAAAAAAAAAAGAAATAGTGATGATTCCATGACCAAGAATAGTAATAAGATCATGTGAGTTCAAAATAATTTCCATTTACATCTTTCATAACTCAATCATGATACAAAAATTCATTTATTTATCAGATTTTGTAAATTATTGAATATCACTATTCATAAAAAAATCAAGTTTAACAGAAAAATCCCAAAATTTCACCCTAATTTTTTTTCGATGTTTAGAATCCAAAAATTAACTCCATTTTTTTAAAAATATTTTTCTAAAAATGATTAATTTAATTTTTAATTAAAATTATAATTTTCTTGAAAAATACAAATTTTAAAATTACAACTGCTTTTCTAACACTTTGAAAATTTAATAAAGATCTCATAAAATTTTATTATAATCATAGGACATCAAAATATTAATTTATAAATGAAAAAAAATATTTTTTTAAATTATTAAATTTTTTATAATGAATTATTTATGACTTACAAAAATAGAAATGCTTTTACTATAGTCATATTGTCACATATAAGATGCCTAAATATTATTTAATCATTCATGGGTGAGGTTACTATTCTTTTAGATAGTTTAATATTCATAATGGTCATATTACTATTCATAAGGGTAGGTTACTATTCATAAGGCAAGGTTACTATTCACTAAAAATTAAGTTTGTCCTATAAGACTTCAAACATCATATTGATCACAACCATGTATATCATATTTTTGAAATTCAAAACACAGAAGTGGAAAAATTATGTTTAATAGATATATTATAATGTTCATATAGTATTTAGAAGTTTATTTGGGCATGACATGTGATTTTTTCCTTTTTATAAAAATATCAAGATGTTGCATTGTCCCCCCATTAAAATGAATTGTTCACTCACAATTCATTCATTATACTTGAAATTATGAATTTATATATTTATAATAAAGAAAAATATTTTATTATGTGTACTTAATTAATGATATGTTCAAAAGAAAATTATATTTCTAATTGTTTAAAAAACCGACAATGTCTAATATCCAAAGTTGTCTAGACCATTGCTCTGATACCAACTGTAAAGTCTTGAACCTGCTCTCCTAGGTTCGGTACATATAAATGTTGTGTATTCATTTATAGAAGACAATTGAATAAGTACAGATCATTTAATACATTTCAGAAACTTTTATCGGTCTTGGTTTTGGAGGATTGGACAAACCAAACATAACTTTTACATAATAAAACATAAACATTTATTTAATTATTTTTCCACTAGCTTATTATTTTCTCTTGACTTATCCTTGGTACAAGTAGTTACTTGAGGATATACATAAAAACGTTGGTGAGGTAAAATCCCTATAAGATGATAGATAAGAACATGAAACAATGTAATAGGGTGTGAGCATAATATCATCATCATAACCATGAGAAGAAGCATTAGATACTAGCATGGAATGTGGCAATGCATAAAAACAAAACATCATGTATTAGTGGTCAAATACCACACATAGTTTTGAAAAATGATAGCATCATGTTCACACATTATTTCTCTTTAAATCAATAGATTCATTACTTTACCCAATGCATTGGAGTTCTATATAATTCCTGGTGCACCCATCACATCAAAACATTCATATTACACTATATAATTCCCAGCTCACCCATCACAACATAACATTTTAATCACCATGAATGACACATAAAACATATATGAACATAAATAAACCATGTAAAGTAATGTATTTCATCTCATAAGAACACATCCATAAACTTTGGGTTCCCAAAAGAAAGAGGGAACGACATATTTGATACAAGAACTATCAACCTTGAGTGAGAAGTAAAAGGTGTTCTTTTGAAAGAAGAGTTATTTTGGAAAAACAATTTGTTTGAAATAAACTATAGTGACAAAAATGTATATCCCAAAAAAGATATGATAATTATGAAAAAATTATTTTAAAGTATTAACCATACCAAAAATGGAGTGAAAGAGGGAGAACCTGAAGAATGAAAGTTGGGTTCGAGAATTTCCCCTTACCTCGCATCCGAACACTTTATCCACATTAATATCCTTTATAATGAAATTAGATTAATTAATTGAAAATTAAATAACCTTTTATACATGTATATGGTTTACTATGGTTTCATTAAGTTCTTTTATGGGCCTTTGGATGAGTTATAGAGCTTAAATTCATTGTTCGAGAGTGTTAATTTCCTTAGATTTTATGAACGTTTCACTTGTATTCATGAACAGATGTTCATTTGAAATGTGGTTGATCATCCCAAATTGTTAATATATAATTATAGTGACATTACATAGATATAAATGATCTTATAATGAATTTGGTTATGTACCATGAGGATGAATCATTAGATAAAATTTAATGATGGTAGTTTTCGGTTAATTTGGGAGGTTTTTCGACCACAACAAACTTGTTTTGTTTATTCATTCAGTAATATGTATATCAGTTAGTTCTAAAACATTAAATAGGATATAATACATATAAAATAATCTGGTTCAACTATGAAAATGTTTTCATGACCATATCTGAAGGCGGTAAAGAAAATGAAAACATGTCATTCTTGAAGGTGATAAATTAACACCTCAGAAAAAACATTTTCCTTTCTAAAATAAATAGAAGTGGAGAAGGGGTTGTATGATATATTATACCATTAGTATCATAAAATTACATTATATATAATAAAATAGAGTTACCATACCATGTTTATGAGGATTAGTGGGGTGATATTAAGAAAAAAACTTGAAATTGAATGGAAATTAAAGGAAAAGAGAGAGGAGTTACCTCTTGAATCCTCTTTAAGGAACCATTGATTGTTCTTTTGATGAGTCCATAAGCTCTTGGACGTGGGGTAGGGTATAGGGAAGTTTTTTGGGCAGACTTTAGACAAGTCTTGAATCTTGAGAGGTGTGAATAAATGAGGGTGTGAAGGGTGGTATTTATAGTAAAGGGGAGAGAGGATTTCTCAACATTATATTCATTAATTTATTATTTCTTCAAAAGACAAGAAATAGTGATTATTACATGACCATGAATAGTAATAAGTTCATGTGAGTTCAAAAAAAATGACCATTTATATCATTCATGACTCAAGCATGATGTAGAAATTCATTTATTTAGAATATTTTTTAAATTATTGAATATCACTATTCATAAAAAATTCAAGTATTTCAATAAAATCCTAAAAATTCACCCTAACCATTTTTTGATGTGTATAATCCAAAAATTAATTCCATTTTTCAAAAATAATTTTCTAAATATTATTAATTTAATTTTTAATTAAAATCATAATTTTCCTAAAAAATACAAATTTTAAAATTACAACTGCTTTTCTAACACATTGAAAAATTAATAAAGTTCTCATAAAATTATATTATAATCATAAGACATAAAAATATTAATTTATGAATGAAAATAAATTATCTTTTTGAAAATTATTTAATTATTTATAATTAATTATTTATGACTTACAAAAATACCAATGCTTTTACTATGGTCATATTTTAACTTATAAGATGGATAAATTTTATTTAATCATTCACGGGTAAGGTTACTAATATTTTGAATGATTTAATATTCATAAGGTCCATATTATTATTCATAAGGGTAGGTTACTATTCATAAGGGTGGGATACTATTCACCAAAAATTAAGTTTGTCCTATCGAACTCCAAACATCTTACTGATCTTTACTATGTATGTCAAATTTTCAAAATTCAAAACACGGAAGTGAAAAAATTATGTTTAATGGATAGATTATAAAGTTCACATAATATTTATTAGTTCGTTTATGCATGACATGTCTTTTTGTTTCCTTTTTAAAAAATATCAGTGTGGTATAGTTCCACATAGAGTTTAGTAAATATTTGGATATTGTACCATAAGAATTTTCCAAATATATAAGATTTGGAGAGAATAATAATAATAAAAATGAAATTATTAATATGTATGTATAATCTTAAATAAAAAAAAATATGTATATAAATAATACTTGCTACAATACTTGGATATGTGCTATCAGTAAAAACATGAACCTTGTTTTTCGGACCAATTTCTTCCACAAATTTGATTAGAAATTCAAATATTTTGTATCTATTTTTTCAAAATTATTATGTATCAATTGAATAAAAAACCTAGTCCCATTATGAAAATTAACCAATAAATTTATCCATGAACTATTCCTTTGGTCTGTCCAACCACTGAACATAATTGTGTAACCATTTTTGTCCCATCTTGTTCATGTTATTCCATAATTTTCTTTGTGTGTATGAATTACTTATTTAGTAAACAAAATGATATCTTGGTGTGTTCATTTCTGGACCAAATTTCCTAGTTTTTTCAATCACGGAATGAGAGTTATCATATTTTATAGCATTGAAGGCTATTCCCGCATTATATTTCTATCTTTAAATTACTATACATGTTCTCTCTCACAATTCTTTCATGTGCACTATATTTTTTCTTATGAATCTATGATTTTATTTTATTTTACTTTCCTACCATAAACATTTTCTTTTAGATGACGCAAAAAATAGGTATCCATTGGTCCAATATTGCACAATGACTTAGCCAATGACTTTCCCACACTATTTCTTCCACCATTTAGATTGATCTTTTCAATTTCATAACCATCTTCATCACCATAGTAAAAATCCTAAATATGTAAAAGTATGTTTTGATGAGTCTTATGTTCTTCCATTTTATTTATATATTGTCTTATCCCCACCTTCATGTGATATGGACATTTCTTACAAGCGGTAGAATTTATATATCCTTCAACCAAGTACTGTTTGATATGACTAATTACTCTTTTTTTGTTTATAAAAAAACTACATGTCACAAAATATATATCTCTTATATTTCCTTGATAACTATACTTCCAATCTGGGTATTTCCTTACATCACTTAGAACTACACTAGTTGGTGTTTCAAAATGATCCTTGCTTATAATTTCTCTATTATTGGGTGTTTTAGTTACATTAAATCATAAAATATTTATAGAGAGGAAAAAATTTAAGGGGAATATAAAAAGGAAATAAAGGAAAATGGAAATATATGTTTAAGAATAAAATATTAGAAACAAAAATAACCTTTTGGGTATAGTAGAAAACTAGAATTATAGATGATGAAAGTAAGGGAGAAGGGTATATGTTGTTATTGATGCCTACATTGCCAGATGTTACTGCTTCCTAAGGACCGTAAATATGATCCTACTAATTAGAACAGATCATGTGTCCTACCATATTAATGGAGGGATGAGTTTTTTTAAGTTGTGAAATATTTTTTTTATTTCATTAATTTAGGTATTTAATTATCATTTTGATGAATGAGCCTTTTTCCCCTTTCTTCTAGAAGTTTTTGATACAGTCATGTTTTTTTGGGAGAGTGTTCCATATTTGTGCATAGATTCTAATCACCTAAATTATTGGCACCCAGTTTTTGAACCTTTAGTTCTCATCAGTGAGGTTGAATCACCTCAATAGTGGTGGGATGCTCGAGGTGCATCTTCAACAAAATTGACTCTATCTAGGGGATTTTGCTTCATCGTCACTCATACATTGATTATTAGGGATTTACTTCACTTAGCTTCTCGATAGATGTTTTACCACATTCTATAGGTATTCCATTACTAATTTCCTCCAATAAATAGATTTAATTTTTATTCACTAGGAAAACATAATTTCACTATACTGATGGTGAAAATATAGAAGATATTTTGAGAAAAAGAAAAATTTCTCAATTTTTTTCTTAATTGTTTGAAATGAACGCAATACATATAGAATAAAAAAATCTCATTTATGATAAATTTCCATCAAAATATGTTTAAATAACACATGAGAAAACATGTTTTCCTCATAAGAAAGGTTTCTATTTTGGTAGTCTTTGCTATGTGCCACCTACAACTAGATATCTGTACTACTTGGAAATACTTCCCACTTAGATCAAAGGAACAACTTATTATCAAGATATTTTGACATTAAACTACAATATAAATCATACATTTAGGGTTTCCTAATATATATTGAGAATACTATATGGTGAAAATATGTTCTTAAAATGTTTTCCCTACTGCCACTTCCAATTCTTGTCTATTTTATGGAACCCCGTTATATTTCTATTTCTTGCTACACATGATGTTGTACGTGTTTATTTAATCTTTTGATTCATCATTACATAACATGTTACCATTTTACATGGATATATATAAAATCTAAATACAATATATACTATAATATATTCATGAAATTGTTAAAAACTCTAAAAATACTATTAGAAATTTATTAAAATTCATTATCTGTTTCTATTTATATTAAATTTGTGCTTTCCTTTTTGAATTTATTATACAAAAAATTTTAAAGTATTATTTATCATAAGATATTTCATAACTAATGTAACTAATGAATACTATTATTATTATATTTTCTAAAAAAATTATTTAGTTCTTATATTTTACACTCACTGATTGTCAATGGAAAATTCATGTATTGCTTAAAATAGAAAACATTATACAAACCAATGGTTGATAATTACATTATTATCCTTCCAATACAGTTCTAGATTTATTGTTGATTAATCAAAGAAAATTTCTTAGGGGAAAAAGAACTTATTTATAATAAGGAAAAACTTAAGGTGTATGAAATTCTACATAAAAAGATTACCAATGAACGAAAAACAACTATGCTTACTATTATATTGTCTACATCTTCTTCTACTAGGGTTTTTCTTGTACTGATACAAAGTGATGGGTAATACATTCATTTGAAGAGATTTATAATGTAGGATATTATCACAAGGTAATAGTTTTTAGAATCTTATTCCAGAGGAATGTAATCATTAGACATTTGAGTGAGAGGACAATACAATATAAATTTTATATTTTAGTATCTATTAATGGTCATTCAGTTTACAATATTGATCAAGTAAATAATCATTAAGTTCTACTTCAATCATTAAATATCATAACTTGGGATGAGAAACTAATGATTAATAAACACTGCTTTTATTCTCCGGATCATTCTATAAGATACATAATGTTAGTAAAAATGTTTACACCACTATCTTACCTTTTTCTGGTAAAACGGTTGCCTTGGTTGGTTATTTCAAGAAAATATTACCTATTATAACAATTGGATACATAAATGGAGGTCTTTTAAATTATTAATTCATCATATTTTTTCAATATTTACATGTTTTTACTTTGAGAAAAAAACATGTGGCTACATACTATTGTTGGACCCATGGTTGTTCTATGCAGGAATTGTAGTTTGGTTTGTGTTTGTTGTCAATCCTCAGTGGAAGTCCCGAATGTGTTCCAGCAAAGTGATCATACAGTTCAAGCAGACAACAGTATTGAAGGTGGCGTTGTTTCCCAGTGTTTTCCAAATTTTTGGGCCTCAAAATCGGAAAATGAAGACATGGATTGTCTGCAAAAGGTGGTTCGCACAAAAAGGAAGTGGTGCGCGAAATATAAGAGGCTTGCGTGAAATACTTAAGTTAGGCGCGAAAAACAGCGGGATGCGCGAAATAGTGGATCAAGGTTTTTCGCGCAAATAGTGTTTCGAAATGAGATTGGTGAAAAATGGCAAAGGCATGGGTTGCACGGAAAATAAGGGTTGTGCACGAAATACTTGACCTGGGCGAAATATTACGCGCCAGATGAGAGGTTTTCCGCGCCGAATGGGATTTTGCGCACAGGGGTCTCAGTCGCCTATAAATATGAGGTGACCCCCTTCATTCGGGTGGTTGGAAGACTTGGAGAGTATTTGTGGTCTGGTGCGCAAAAAGAATCGCATAAAGGAGCTTGCGCGAAATATTTGGAGTTGCGCGAAAAAGGGGATTTTTGCGCGAAATATTTTTCCGCGCCAAAAGAAAATGTTGCGCGCAATAGGATGATTTTACGCACAAATGGTTGGTGTTTCGCATATTTTTCAGTAAGGTTTGTCTGCACATTTTGGTTATCCAGTTCAGTGGTTCTGTGCGTTCTAGTGCATCTCTTCCGGACTTCGATGCAAGCAGAGTCTCGTGCTGAGCAGAGGCAAAGACTTTAATGCAAATTTATTGAAGAGACCTTCACGTCTATAAACTGAGTGAGACTTCACCAATGGCAGTGAGCCAGGGGGAGTCAACGGGAGTGACCCGAGGGAAGAAGTGAGCTATCCCTAAACCTTATGTAAAGGCAGTGAGCCTGGGACAGAGTGTCTGTACCCGAACTTTTGTATCCGCAGCTAGTGAAGCATAGTGGATTTAGGTATGACCGACAGTCTGTCGGCGTATGCTCCTTGGACGTAGCCCTTAGTGGTGAAACAAGTAAAAATTGTTGTGTCATCTCTCTGCATGTGAATGTTTAATTGCTGATCATATCCATCGTACAGGTTTAAGAAGTTCCTGCCAACGTGGGAACAAGATCCACAACTTTAAGAAGAAAAAGTTGCCACCCTGATTCACCCCTCCCCTCTCAGGGTGTCCCGGGGTCCTTCAAGTGGTATCAAAGGGAGGTTACTGGTCTTGAATCTGTCCTTTGTCGCCATGGAGAATGTAGACAATGTGAGGGGAGTCCCTCTCTTTGATGGAAATAATTTTCAGATCTGGAAAAATAGGATGCGATCTCATCTAAGATCTCTTGGAATGGAGGTTTTGTTTTCTATTGTGCAAGTAATACAAGTCACTGATCAAATAGGACTGGCTATGATTGACACAGACAGGAAAATTCTTGATGTAGATGCTGAAGCTCAAAATGCACTCACCGCAGCTCTTTCTGATCAGATATATCTAAAGGTGATGAGGTGCACTTCTGCAAAGTCTATGTGGGATAAACTTGAAAACATTTATGAAGGAGATAGCAAGGTAAAGGAGGCAAAACTTCAGGTTTTACATAACAGGTTTGACGACCTAAAGATGCATCCCAATGAAAATGCAGATTCATTTTTTAATCGAATTACTGAAGTAGTGGGAGCAATTCGAGGTCTTGGAGAAGAAATCAAAGACATTGATATCGTTAAGAAAATCTTGAGAAGACTTCCTCCCATGTACAATGCAAAGGTGTCAGCCCTCGAAGAAAGAGATCTATCCAAACTTTCTCTGGATGATTTGTTAAGTAGTTTAGTGGCATATGAGATGAGAGTCAAACGTAAAGATGCCACGACTCGCGTGAGCAAAGAAATGTCATTCAAAGCCATGGACAAAATGAAAATTTCAGAAGATAGTAGTGGTGATGATGATGAAGAAAAAGAAATTCTTTCCCTCATCGCGAAGAAGCTGAAAAAGGGAAAAGGTAAATTTAGAGGTAAGTTACCTCTTGCATGTTTCCATTGTGGAAGAGTTGGGCACATTGCCTCTCAGTGCCAAAGAAAGTTGGATAATGATGAGAGCGAAGCTGAAGACATTGAAAATCCTTGGAAAAGGTTTTTCAAAAAGGGTGATTTCAAATCTGGAAAGAAAATGCAGAGGAAGAGCTTTGTCTGTGAGGAAGAAGATGATGATATTGAATTCTGTGAGGAAGAAGAACCAGAATTTAAAACTGAAAAACATGCTTCCATGATGGCTACCACTGAAATATCAGATTCTTCAATCAATAAAGGCATAGATAATCAGACTACTTCTCTTGATAATACAAAGGTTCAAATTAAGGATGCTTTCTCCAAGCTTGAGAGTAAATGTAAGAAATCTAATAAGTGGAAGGAAATGGTCAAAGAGTCATCAGAATATGTTGATGAACTTGAAGCTGAAATTGAACGTCTGGAAGAGTTTGTGAAAGTTCAGTCTAAAATCATTGAAAGCAATGATGATGTATTGGATCTTAAGCTAAGAATTGAAGAGCAGGGAAAAGTCATCAATGACCTCACCTCAAGACTGGAAGAAAAGTCCAAGACTACTGAGGGTCTTGAGGAGGAAATTGTTACTCTTAGGAGTAAACTTGAGACCGAATCTTTTTCAAAAGAATCAAGGAATAAAATACAACCTAGAAGATTCTCAGATGCTGAATTATTGGCAAGAGCCAAATGTGGTTCTGATGGAGTTGAAAAAATCTTGAGCGTTCAAAGACCCGCCTGCATGGGAAAGCGTGGAATTGGATGTGAAGCTGAGACATCAACTGCTGGGAATAAAGAAATCCAAAAGAAAGACAAAACGAAGGTTGAACATGTTGAAACATTGTCTGAAGTGCTAAAAAAGGAACCCTCAATCCAAACTAGAAGGATAACTGACAATTACCATCAAACATTTAGAAATGATAGGCAGTTCAACTACTCTCACAAGGATGAAGGTATGAGGAGAAATTCAGGTGTGAGGACATTCCCTCACATGAAGTGTCAGTTCTGTGGCTATCTGGGCCATACTATGTCATATTGCGAAGAGGCAAGGAGTTACTTTAATGGAGAAGATCTGGGAAATCAACAAAGGAGACCGATTTCATATCCTCCATCTTATAGAAGAAATATCTTCTATGGTTACTGTTTTAATTGTTCTAACTTTGGCCATAAAGCTATGTTTTGCAGGCAGCGGTATGACAAGAGAAATTCATACAACACCCAAAGACGGGATAGGGTTCATCCTCCTGATGATGTTGTTCTCACAAATAGTTTTTCTCTTCTGGAAGAATATTATGGGTATGAAGACTCAGATTATGTGGAAGAAAGTTTTAAAAGGCCATCAGTGTCTTATGCTCAATCCAATATCTCATGGAAAGAAAAGAAGAAAATCGAGAAATCCAATCTTGCGGAAGTAGCCCTCAAAGCTACAAAGAGTAGCAGCACCTGGATTCTTGATAGTGGATGTTCTTCCCATATGACAGGAAATGCTGACCTTCTGAAGAACATTGAAAAGAAGGTTGATGTAACAGTACGGTTTGGTAACGATGGCGCTTTGAAGATTAAAGGCAGTGGGAATACTGCTCTCGCCAACGGAGAGCTGAAAAAGACTGAAGTTCTTTATGTGGGAGGTCTATGCCATAATCTCCTCAGTGTAAGTCAACTCTGTGACTCAGGGCTCATAGTAACCTTCAATCAAAAAGGATTCACTATAAAAGGAAAAACAGGGAATTATCTTATGAAAGGTTGTAGAACAGATGGAAAATTATATCAGGTTGACAGCAAAGTGAACTCTTGTTACTTGTCTGTTGACGAAGAAAACAATTTATGGCATCGAAGGCTGGGGCACATTAACCAACAAGACATGGAAAAGATATCTAAGATGAATATAGTCATGGATATTCCCATTCTAAAACGTGAACGGGAAAAATCTTGTGATGCCTGTATTCGTGGGAAGCTGGTCTGTAATTCGTATCGTCCAAAGAAGAAAAGGGCATCACATCTTCTTGATCTCATTCACACTGATGTATATGGCCCAATAAATGTTGCTGGAACCTATGGAGAGAGGTACTTCGTCCTTTTCATTGATGATTATAGTAGAATGGCTTGTGTAATGGTGATTCACAGGAATCGACAAGTACTTGATTGCATGAAAACTTATCGTCGAATTGCCGAGAATGATACTGGACGGTCAATAAAAGTCCTACGATCGGACAATGGAGGGGAATACACATCCATTGAGTTTGAAAACTACCTAGAGAAACATGGAATACAGCATGAGGTAGCTGCTGTGAGAACTCCACAACAAAATGGAGTTGTTGAGCGTCGAAATCGGCAGGTCAACAATATGGCCAGGACTATGTTGATTGAGAGTGGTATCTCTCTCCATTACTGGAAGGAGGCTGTTGAAGCTGCGGTTCACATTCAGAATCGAACAGGGCTCTACATGGGAGAAACGAAGACACCGTACGAATTATGGCATGGAAGGAAGCCTTCTTTGAAATACTTTCGGGTTTTTGGAAGCAAATGTTTCATACGGAATAAAGAAGGAAACCAAGGAAAGTATGGTGACAATGCTGATGAAGGAATTTTTCTTGGGTATCCAATGAACAGTAAAGCTTACAAGTGTTTCAATAAACGTTTGGGGAAGATTGTGGTAAGCAGTGATGTTAAGATAATTGAAGAGAAAACCACAAATGCTTCAAGGACGCCATATGCGGATGTGATAGACAATCAGGAAGAAAGTAAACGTGAAGAAAACACAAATATAGAGATAGAGGAAGTTGTTCAAAACTCTCAGAAGTCACATCATGATGTTGACTCAGAAGAAGAATCAGAAGAAGAACCTATGGCTAAAAAGAATGCTACTGAATCTCTCAGGAGAAACCGAAGAGCTGAGATTGATCCATCCAACATAATTGGGGACATGAATGCACCCACTCAAACAAGGAGGATGAGAAATAACACACCTTCTGCATTTCTATCAGTTGTAGAGCCAACCACATTTGAAGAAGCTGCAATGGATGAATCCTGGGTGAAATCCATGAATGAAGAGTTAGATCAGATTGACAAAAATCAGACGTGGGATTTGGTCCAGAGACCCAAAGGTCACAATGTGATTGGCACCAAATGGATTTTCAAGAACAAGTTTTATGAGAATGGCAATGTTATCAGAAACAAGGCTCGACTGGTATGTAAAGGGTATTCTCAGATTGAAGGTGTTGATGTTGAAGAAACCTTTTCTCCAGTGGCTAGATTGGAGTCAATCAGGCTATTCCTTTCCATGGCTCTCCAAAGAGGATATAAAGTATATCAAATGGATGTCAAGACAGCATTCTTAAATGGTGTACTCGAAGAAGAAGTCTACATTGAACAACCAGTGGGTTTTCTTCTTGGTGCTGATGAATCAAAGGTCTGCAAGCTAAAGAAAGCACTTTATGGATTAAAACAGGCACCAAGGGCATGGTATTCTAGACTAGATTCGTATCTCAAAAAACTGGAATTCAAAAGAGGAGGAGTTGATCACAATCTCTATGTGAAAGAATTCTCCAAAAGATCAGTTCATGGTTCTTGTTTACGTCGATGACATTATATTTGGTGGCAGAAAACAGAAATCAGTGGATGAATTTGCCAATCATATGAAATCAGAATTTGAAATGTCAATGATTGGGGAGCTCACATATTTCTTGGGACTGCAAGTGACTCAGAGGAAAGACTACACTTTTATCTCTCAGGAAAAGTATGCAAGAGAGCTACTGAAGAAGTTTAACATGCAAGACTCGAAACAAATGTCAACTCCGATTGCAGTTGGAACCAAACTTGGGAAGCATGAGGATGGGAAATCTGTAGATCCCACCATGTACAAGAGAATTATTGGGAGCCTATTGTACCTGACAGCGACACGGCCAGATATTGTCTTTGCCACATGTCTTTCTGCCCGCTTTCAGAGTAATCCAAAAGAGGAACACATGACAGCAGTGAAAAGAATCATGAGGTATATTCAAGGTACTTACAAGTATGGATTATACTTTGCTGTAGGAAGGGATAGGGAATTATCCGCATTTTCTGATGCTGACTGGGCTGGCGATGTTGTGGACAGAAAGTCCACCAGTGGTGGAGCATTCTTTATCGGAAATAATTGTGTTGGCTGGTTGAGCAAGAAACAAGAAAGTACTTCTCTTAGTACTGCTGAAGCTGAGTATATATCTGCCACAAAGGCATGCACTCAACTGCTATGGATGAAGCAACAATTAACAGATATTGGTGATGAGGTAAAGCAGCCAATGGTGATCTACTGTGATAACAAAAGCGCAATTGATCTTACGAAAAATCCGGTTCAGCATTCTCGTACAAAAAATATTGAAATACAGTATCATTTCATCAAAGAAAAGGTTGAACAAGGGGTGATTAGACTGGACCATGTGGGAACTGATAAGCAGGTAGCTGATATCCTGACAAAGCCACTGTCAGCCACTGTGTTTGAAAAGCATCGGTTGAACCTCGGTGTTCAACCACCTCCTGCTGCATAAGGAGGTTTCGAAACTCCCCTCTCCCCGTTTATGGTAATTCTTTCTATTTGTTTATGGATGTGATGCAGGTTTATGGGGGAGATACTATCCAGGGGGAGTATGGTTTGAGCGGAACATTGATTCATTTACCGGCCTTTGGGTTTATTGTCAATGGGGGAGAAAGGAAAGGTATAATATAATTTTAGGAAGTCAGGATTGTCTATGGACATGTAATGATTCTGTGACATGATGAGAGTTCAGTGTAAGAAAATTTCTTGAGCGACTTTGAGCATTCCAAAACATGGGAACCCAATTCAAGCTTCCTCTCTTGTTTTCTACACTGAGCATTGCTCACGTAGACTTAGAGTGCTAGCTGAGTTGATCCTTGCATTTTTGGTATGCATATGGATGGTGATATATTGATTTTATTTGGTGATTGCCAACAAACCCAAAGGGGGAGATTGTTGGACCCATGGTTGTTCTATGCAGGAATTGTAGTTTGGTTTGTGTTTGTTGTCAATCCTCAGTGGAAGTCCCGAATGTGTTCCAGCAAAGTGATCATACAGTTCAAGCAGACAACAATATTGAAGGTGGCGTTGTTTCCCAGTGTTTGCCAAATTTTTGGGCCTCAAAATCGGAAAATGAAGACATGGATTGTCTGCAAAAGGTGGTTCGCACAAAAAGGAAGTGGTGCGCGAAATATAAGAGGCTTGCGCGAAATACTTAAGTTAGGCGCGAAAAACAGCGGGATGCGCGAAATAGTGGATCAAGGTTTTTCGCGCAAATAGTGTTTCGAAATGAGATTGGTGAAAATGACAAAGGCATGGGCTGCGCGGAAAATAAGGGTTGTGCGCGAAATACTTGACCTGGGCGAAATATTACGCGCCAGATGAGAGGTTTTCCGCGCCGAAGAGGATTTTGCGCGCAGGGGTCTCAGTCGCCTATAAATATGAGGTGACCCCCTTCATTCGGGTGGTTGGAAGACTTGGAGAGTATTTGTGGTCTGGTGCGCAAAAAGAATCGCGTAAAGGATCTTGCGTGAAATATTTGGAGTTGCGCGAAAAAGGGGATTTTTGCGCGAAATATTTTTCCGCGCCAAAAGAAAATGTTGCGCGCAATAGGATGATTTTGCGCGCAAATGGTTGGTGTTTCGCATATTTTTCAGTAAGGTTTGTCTGCACATTTTGGTTATCCAGTTCAGTGGTTCTGTGCGTTCTAGTGCATCTCTTCCGGACTTCGATGCAAGCAGAGTCTCGTGCTGAGCAGAGGCAAAGACTTTAATGCAAATTTATTGAAGAGACCTTCACGTCTATAAACTGAGTGAGACTTCACCAACGGCAGTGAGCCAGGGGGAGTCAACGGGAGTGACCCGAGGGAAGCAGTGAGCTATCCCTAAACCTTATGTAAAGGCAGTGAGCCTGGGACAGAGTGTCTGTACCCGAACTTTTGTATCCGCAGCTAGTGAAGCATAGTGGATTTAGGTACGACCGACAGTCTGTCGGCGTATGCTCCTTGGACGTAGCCCTTAGTGGTGAACCAAGTAAAAATTGTTGTGTCATCTCTCTGCATGTGAATGTTTAATTGCTGATCATATCCATCATACAGGTTTAAGAAGTTCCTGCCAACGTGGGAACAAGATCCACAACTTTAAGAAGAAAAAGTTGCCACCCTGATTCACCCTTCCCCTCTCAGGGTGTCCCGGGTTCCTTCAACTAATTCATTCAATAATGATTTATTTTAAATAAACAATTGAATGGATTTTGAATATAGGTGATAGAAAAATTAGCAAACCAAACTATGGTGAAAAAGTAATCCAAATTCCATCAAAATATCTCATTAACACAGTTTAAAACCTAATGCATTCAACGTTTAACTATACATACCCTGATTTCTTTAAAAATTGGTGTAATGAATATTACTTGAACCACCATGTTGTATTAACACCAACCCATGATGCAATACAAAAAGTAAATTACTATATGTTATCTTTGTTTACTCATGATAGAAAATATTATCTCAGTTCTAATTCTATGTGTAGAGTAAGTTATGATATCAATAGTCCAGAAAACATATGCAAGTTGGGATTCTAATTAAATGGTATCACCATGTCTCTAGGTTTCATCCCAATAAAATTACATTGAAAATTGGGGTTCCAATTATGTTCCTTGTAAATGTAGATAAAATAAATCATTGTATTTATGTAATGGTACAAGGTTAATTGTTAGAAACTTAGGTAACCATGTAATTGGATTTGAAATACTTATAGGATATCACTTTTTCCATCTTGGACCGTATGTATTGATTTATTGATTTATTAATTTTTCAATATAAAAATGTATAAGTTTAATTTTTTTAACTCAAAAAATTTCTTTTAACCTAAATAATAATTAATATTAATAATTTAAAACTCATATTTTTCAAGTATCAACCTATGAGATGAAAACAAATTAATTATTAAATTTCATTTTCCAAAACTTTTTTTCATTACGAGATTTATTAGAACCCAACTTTTTAATTTTAATTAAAATATTATTATTATGTGCACCTCAAGAGCATTTCATTTTTTATTTTTTTGAATCACATAAGAGCCCAATATTTTCTAGGGAAAATAATTATTTTTCACTTGTTTCATGTATTCTTTCAAAGGAAATTTATAATGAAAAAGACAAAATATTCATGGATAATAGTGAAGGTGTTTAATTTAAGGCATTTTATTAATTGTACAATAAGAAGTTGGGAGACGTGGTTGATATTACAATGTTGACCTATAAAAAAGATAAGTGTAATTGTTCAATTACTTATCAAAAAAATATGATTGATATTCAAAATGGAGGAAGCACAAACAATTGAACATGTCACGTTTTATGAATATATTTTATTGATATTGTTATATAGGTAAAAAACTGATAATTAAAATTGAAAATTTATTTTAATGAATGTTTCAATCATATATTATTTTGAACATGTATATATGGTTGTTTTTCATTATAATAAATTTTAAGTTCTATTATTGTCATTTTCATATTCTATTATTTCATAGTGGTTATATGATTCTAAAGTATATATAATATATTCTTTAAAATAATCAATTTAAATATTGATATTAGTAAAATATATTAAAATAACCACTTTTATTGTTATTGTTTTTTTAATTTTCATTAAAAGTTTCCTTTTAGAGAATACATGAAACAAGTTGGAAATTATTATTATTTCCAATAAATATTCATTCATTATTTGTAGTGAGGCACCATTCTAGTCCACTATTACGGGTGTGAAATGATCGTTAGCATGGGAGTAAACATTTGAGTGCCATAATTTGTAGTGAGGCCGAGATGGGAAGCTTTATGGTTTATGCGTAGGCGATGGTGGGAAACTTAAATCGGGATACCCACTCTTACAATTCATCACAGATTGTTGCATGTTTGGTGGATAATGCTTGAATGGCCCTAAGGCATTAAATTTTTATTTATTTTGGATTATACCCCTTTTAAGGGATAAGGGGGAACTCTAACATGGCTCATAGGCCCAATGGAATGAGGCCCATTACATGAAACGATGATTCAAAGGCACAAGGCCAAACACATGATCCGAATCCTAGACCTTGATCCTTAGAAGCTCCCCTCCATAGAATATAAAAAATGGTGTCTATGTATTTTTAATAATTGTATTATTTATAAATAAAAAACTTCTATAGCTTAGGTAACCATGTTCCTTTTCTTACTGGGGGATTCCATTTTATTGTAGCATCATTCGGGTCAGACACTATAGTAAGTAGAGTACTGTAACAAAAATATTATTCACCATGATGGGTCGTCAGGATAAATTTAAATAGACATTAAGCCATGGTAGACTATCCTTATTGTAGATCAGGCCTTTTTTCCACTTCATCATGAAGGTTCCTATAGGTCATACAAATTATAATGGTCTCAATAAGATATTTTCAATCCATGTGGGAAGGCATGGGGTTTTACCCACTAGGGGTTCCTAGAGTATGTGCGTCATTGTGGTTGTTAATATATTCAACCTAAATAAAGATCATTAAGATGAATTACAAGTTATTTTTCTGTGTCTTTGACTAGAATCTAGGTGGATTTTGAGTTTGAATCTCCCTAGATGTGTGTGTGCCTATGTATATGGGGTCTTACACTATATACAAGATTCCTTTTGACTTCCTATGGCAATGCCATTGGTCAAAGGTAAACCACCAAACAACAACTTGAACATGAACCCTATGGTATATTGGCTAGAAATGAATCTTTGAAATATTGGTAATTCACATTCCATACATCATAAAATCCAAACCATACCACTCCCCTATTGGTATTATTGAACCTATAGGAATCTATCCATGAAGATCATATCTACCCCATCTCACAAATTATATCGGATCACTAAATCCAACCCGCCTGCACCGAATAAAACTATTTTAATACCCAAAACCTCCTCTAAAAAATAGTGGAAATAGGTACTCAATATAATTAATAATTTAATTATCAATGCCTCAATCAATTCATACAACATATTAATTCATACACCATTATGCATGATTTTATACCTTGGTCAAAACATTAATTTATCTCCCTCCACATTACATCTTATGTAATAGTCCATTAATATGATAGCGAGTAAGGAAGAAATACTTAAATGATAAAATTTATCATTTAACTACAAAAAATGAAACCACATACATTTTTTTACTTCCAAAATTACATTAGATGAAATATTGGATTTAGGTAATATTTTTTTTCAATCTCTCACTTTCACTATATCCTAAAACTTTGTGTTATTTCACTTTATATTGTACCAAAAAAATAACATACGAAATCATATCCAAAAATGAATTTAATATATTCAAAAAAAACTTTTGCAAAGTTATCATTAACTTCACCTTGTATCACAACATACTTAATGCCTTATTAATACCCATCAAAACCCCCTTTTTGATTAACAATAATTGATTTTTGATCAAATATCTCATTCAAACTCAATACCCATTTAATAACTATAAAGTGTGTCCCCATGGTACATTGTAGTGTTTACAACAAATATGGATCACTAAATACATAAATATAAACAAATAATGATGTCTAAAAAAGAATCTGATCTGGAAATCATCGAATGAACTACCACAAAAAATAAAGAAAAAAACAAAAGAGAACACCATAATTTTATCCAAAAAAACCCATTTCACAAAATGACCCAATAAGGACCACCTAGATAGTGGAGGGTCAAACCGAAAATATCCCAATCCCACCTCCAAAGGCCAGGGGATGGGGACAAGTGTTAAAAGAAATAAATAAAATGGGAGGCATTTTCCTAAAGTACCTATACGCACACTCCCAACCATATCCATAAAGAAATGAATATGAATAAAATAAAATATAGTAAATATTGAGTAAAAACCATTCATATAAAAACCTATAGGGAATAAAAAAGAGCACGAAATTATAATCTGAGGATTAAAGGAGTCAAACACATGACCAACCAGAAAAGATATCCCAGCCTAAAAATAACTGGAAAATGATGAAATTTTAGAGATCCTGACTCCTGGTCTCTAAGACCAACCACCATATGTAGTCTATGAACCCCAAATATTCCTATGTTCCTCTAAAATCACTATTCATTTTCCTTTCATCTACATACTACATGACACATGTGGGAAAATCATATTCAAGGGTGAGTATATACATACTTAGTATGATATCTTGAAAATTGAAGAGGGAGGAATAGAATACATGATATAAGTAGTCAAATCTACCCAAATCAAGAAGTAAATGAAACCCAAAAACAAAGATATATGCTCATATAATAAACTCAAATTAGAAAGAAATGAGGTATCCATCACATATCCCATCCCAAGAAAAAGAGCCTTCCAACAGTTCCAAAAGGCCCATCAATGATACGTAGCACCTCGCATGTATGTCCAAAGAAGTAACCATGTGGTGTACCCACACCTTTCCACTATGTCACATAGTCTAAGAGAAATAATATCTATGTATATGACTCATGATATGATATAATATTAGGGTTCCACTCGATATGTATAGTAATCATACCATGTTACAATAGGAGGGTTCTTACTCAATAGGTAGAGGACCCATGCTCTGGTGCAACAGGAGGGTTCCACTAAAAAGGTAGATAACCCATGCCTTGATATAATAGTATGGTTCTACTCAATAGTTCAAGGAATCATTCCCTAATACAATATGTGCATTACATTCAATAGGTTGAGGACCCATGCTCTAATACAACAGGAAGTTTCTACTCAATAGGTAGAGGACTCATGCCCTCATACAACAGGAGAGTTCCACTCAATAGGTTGATAACTCTTTCCCTAGTATAATTGGAGGGTGTCCCTCAATAGGTAGATGACTCATTCCTTTTTACAATAGGAGGGACTCAATAAGTAAATGACTGATGCCCTGATACAATAGGAGGGTTCCACTCAATAGGTAGAAGAATCATGTTTAGGTATAATAAGAGTGTTCTACTCAATAGGTAGAGAACCATTTCCTTGATACAACTGAAGGTTTACACTCAATAAGTAGAGGATCCGTAATTTGAGGGTTCCACACAATATGTAAAGTACACATTCCCGGATCCAACATGAGGGTTCCACACAAACCAGTACAAGAAGTATGTTGGATTGTCAACCTTAGTGTCTCTTTGATGATCTTGTATAATCACTTCCATCATTGAGAACAAACTAATGAAATTTCATTATCATAACTTCTCGCGTCATATCTCAAAATTCACTATGAAGGACACCATCATGTTTTATATATAAAAACACTCATGATAGGCTACTCACAATCCAAAATATGAATCAAGATAAAGGAGATGTGACATGTATAAGATTCATAAATAAGTAATTGACATGTAAGGTAATCTAAAAAACATGTGATCCCACTCCACTCCTTGGTTGTGTACCTGGAAATACCCAGGTATTGGGCCATTCTCGTGTGCCCCTGAGTGTTCATGTATACTTCTAGAGTAGACAGCGTGTCTGGCCAAAAACTTGAAGAACACACGAGGCTCATTGTTGGTATGAAAGTGAAAACATAAAACCACCAATATTTCATCACAAATGGACATGAATGTCCAAAAATATCACACCATTGTGATCCTCATGGAAAAAAATTTGGATAGTCTATTCACTTTCCCAAATCGGACACCCGATGAAAAAAATGCATTTCTTCATAACACGCATGTACGTCACTTCATGGTCCTAAGCCAAGAATCTGAATTAAACACCTCATATTAGTCTTGAAATTTCCAACTCAATTTCATGGTCATGATGTCAGAAATGGTTCTTCAATCCAACACTATATGAAGAAGTTACATCACATACTAGATTACGTAACAACAACAACACCAACACCAACTAGATTATTATTATTATTATTATTATTATTATTATTATTATTGGAAATTTTGTGGACCCCATCAATGATTTGGAAAAAGTTTTCCAACATTGGTCTTGAAAATATCACCTCAAAGTTGGGGTTGAGATGTCACAAAGGATTTTTCATTATTTAGAGGTGGGGGAAACAAAGGAAAAATATTAAGAGAAGTGAAGGCATTGGATCCACCCCTTCCCCTCTTCATGTGGCACACAGGGAGCCCACACCCCCTCTAATCCTCTTTTAAATTTTCTTCCTTTTTATTATTTTTATATTATCATTATTATTTTATATAATAATAATAATATAAAATAAAGTATAAAAACACCCTTTTAAGGCCTAGGTCAAACCCGTAGATTTTCTTCCCCTTATCCTTTGGAAAGTCAGCACACTACAACCATTCATTCACCTACTATTAAATTATTATTATTATTATTAAAAATAATAATAAATACCACATATTACTATTATTAAAAATAATAATAATACACATTATCATCCATAGATGATAAGAAATCAGATTCTATGTATACTTCATCAAAAAACCATCCACAACCATCTACAACAACCACACATCCCTAGACACACCTACCACTTGATCTCGTCACCCCTTTGGATCTTGGATCCATGAAGTATAATCTTTATCTCACATTATTCATCAATAGATTTGTAAACCGTCGATTTTCATATCACCCATGCTGTCGCAATGAATCTAGGGGTTCGACCACACTCAAAACCATCCTTGAAATGTCACATGACAGCCGTGTGTACCAATGGTGAATAACTCAAAGAACGGTGGGGGGAAAGAACAAAAGAAAAGGTGATAATCATCTTTTTTCAATGATATATCAACCAACAATAAATAGGTACCAAATAATGGGTGATAGCATGGAATAACAAAATAAATAATTATTTAAACAAACCAAATTCTTGAATGGGATCATGCAATGGGAAGATAATCATAGATAAATAAAAACATATATGAATCCACACTAAAAAATTTAATGAAAATGGAAAAACACACAATTTATGAGTCCTTACTTGATTATAGATCATTTTTTGGAGAAGAATTCATCTGTTAGTGATGAAGGTGATGATCCCACTGCATTCTTCATTCATCTCATGATTATCCTTGGTCCGATTATCGATCGTTCTCTAATCCCAATCCACCAATTAAGTACACTCTCCTCCTCCTCTTATATTTGGAAATGGTTATGAAGATAACCCTTGACAACCCATCATAAGAGAGTATTACACATGATTTTAATTAGTTCATTTAATAAAACATATAAATTATTTATTTTAATTAAACATACCCGCCAATGGCTGCCGTAACTAGATATTCGATACTGACCAACCTTAGGACGTGCTGATATGAAACTATTAATTAACATTGACTTGATGGAATGTGAAAAGTTAGAGTTACAAATCCCAATGATTCAAGGAAGATTAAAGGGGATATAAGTGGAAATGAGAACCCATATCGCTTTATTAAAGGCCCAATGGACCTCAACTGCATTGATGGAGTAAATGGGCCTATTATCTCACTTATTCAAGACTAAAAATGATGTTTTAATATTTTCCCGAATGGTAGAACGAATTTTGGAAGCCTTTCCCACATAGAGATTCTAGAATTGAATATTTGGAAACCAAAGTCAAATCTTGTGGGTTAGGTACTCAAAGTCAAATCTAGTGGGCTATAGGTACAAATAAAAGTGCTACTTTTCCAAAAAGTCTGTATTAGAATTTAAAATTTTGACTTTAAGAGGACAATTTAGTTTTAATCTTTATGACTTTAGGGTATTAGATCCTTGGATATTGTATCACCCGTCTGCTATAAATAGTCACCCCTATGGGACTTGTAAGGAATTAATGACTATGATATAGAGATTATTCTTTATTTCTCTTCATTTTGTAAGGATTGTTTTGGTTTTCCCCTTGCTATTGTGCATATTTACCTTATAGATATACATATTATATTAGTGATCCAAAATAAAAAATCCACCAATTCCATGCCTCAACCCAAGTGCATTATTCTATAGATTAACCATCACATGCCTCCCTTGAGTGTGTTGTCTAAGAAGTAGGTCACACTCCTTATATAGTTGATTGACTACTTTCATCCACTATCCATACCCATCATTTAACACTTATCCCTAAACCACATCTTTCATTCCCCACCCTACGTTGTGAAGATCAGGCCACTCCAAACATCTCACATTAGTTGGTATCAAAGATTTGGCTGAAATGACAATCATTTATCCCTTCATTTACATTACTTTTAACCATTACCATTATTATCTTTCCATATTATCCACCCATTAACTCCACTAAAAATCCTTTTTTTTGAAATCCTCTATAATTGGACTATATTGTGAAATCTTGAAATATTTTACATTGAGCTAATTATTCACCAATATTTTTTTCATGTTTTATTTTCTATATATGATATGTATCTGAAAAAAATAAAATAAAAATAAAAATTATATACTCCCATTATTTTGTGATTTTTAATATTAATAACACTTTCTTTCTTTGAGAGATTAAAAAAATCATCTTACTCTTTATTCATCATCTTGTTCTTTAAAACACTAATCATAATATGTTTTGGGGAGATTTAAAAAAAAAAGGAAAAAAGTGGATACATTTACCTCTTCGCCTCTTTGGAATTTACATTATTAGTACTTTACATTTCCATACATCAATTTATCTATCATTTTACTTCATCTTCATATCATTTTTGGCTCATATTATTATTAAGTTTCTTTTTATCTTGCACAATCAGGAAAACCCCACATACCACACCTTTTTAATCTTTCTCACATATTACCCATATTTTCTACCCTTGTTTTCACCCTTTAATATTTTCTATCCATTTATCACTCAAACAGGTTATGTTAAACCATCCCTCGACACAATATTGATTTGGGAAGTATTGGTGGGACGTGAAAAATGTAATAGATTTATTAATAGCATGGGGTTTGAATTGAGTATTGATAATGGAGATAAATAAGAAATAAAATCTTGAGTGTGTAAAACTTGTGTGTAAGTGTGTACATATTATGTGTATGGGTGTGTATCCTTATGTGTGTGAGTGTGTACATCTTGTGTGAGTGTACATCTCGCATGTGTGAGTGTGTATCCATGTAGGTGTGTTTGTGTGTGTGTCTTCATATGTGTGAGTGTGTGTATCATTGAGTGTGTGTATCATTGAGTATGTTTCTCCCTATGATTGTTTGTTCTCATGTTAATTATCATGGTAGAATATCATGGGAAGATAGTTTCTCATGCTAGAAATGAAGGCAGCCAATGGAGATCTCCCACACCCAAAGCTACACGACCCCAAATGCAATCTTTGGTGAGCCATTTTGATAATATTCTTGATAGGAAGTTGGAGGTTCTACATGAGAGGATTGAAGATGTAGAGAATAAACCAACCATGAGAATGATCCATGGTAACCCACGACACACCCTAACACTATATGGCCCCCATATCATGGGGGAGGAGGAGATGAAGAACTTTGATGATGATTTTGAGGATGTCCAACGAAGGATTATGTTGTTCCAACAACTAAGAGGAGGCCTAAGGAGACCATATGATGATGACCTACTTAGTGGTATTAAGGTGAAGGTTCCCTCTTTTCACGGAAAAGTGATCTGGATGAATACTTGGATTGGGAGATGTGGATCGATAAAGTCTTATCTTGACATACCTATTTGGAGGAGAAAAATGTAAAGCTTTTATCCCTTTAATTCATTTATTATGCATCAATATGGTGGGATCATAATCAAAAGGGGATAGATCAATATGGAGGATGCTCTATCCATACTTGGGAAGACATTAAGTTTTCCATGAGGAAGTAGTTTGTTCCCTCACACCACTATAGTGATCAACACAAAAATATTCAATGCCTCACCCAAGGGAGTAAGAGTGTTCAATATTAATATAAGGATATGAAAATTTCCATGATCCGAACAAACATTAAGGAGGATTCAAAGGCAACCATGTCACAGTTTTTATATGGGCTCAATCAGGATATTGTTGATCAAGTGGAGATGCAACACCATGTGTAGATACAAGATATGATCCACCAATCCACCAAGATCAAGCAACAAACTAAAAGGAGGAGAAATATGGGGAAACCCACTACCATGTTCACTCTATGGAGAAATTCAAGGAATGATATCATAGAATAATCAAATCCAAAAGAGCTGGTTGATCACAAAAGTGAAAAGGTAATTATTACACCTAATAAACCTACTTTTGAGGCTAACAAAATATGGAATTGGGATATTTGATGTTTCAAATGTCAAGGTAAAGGTCACATTTCTAGTGAATTCCTAAACTAGCACACAATTACCATGACTAAGTATATAGAATATGAGACCGATGGAGATAAATTTGAGGAATAGGTGGAGGATTCCCCGAAAATAAATAATGAAGAATTTGCAGAAGATGGTGAACTTCTCAAAAAAAGGTGGGTTTTGAGTGGTATGATTATTTCCAATGAGAAAAAGAAAAGGGAGAACATTTTGATACCCAGTTCCAAATAAATGGGAAGTTATGCAGTGTCATAATTGATGGGGGGATTTTTAGCAATGTGGTGATCATTGAGTTGGTGGAGAAGTTGGGACTCCTTACTTTAATGAACCGACGTCCATACCAGCTTCTATGGTTAAATGATTATGGAGAGTTTAAGTTTACCAAATAGATGAAGATATTGTTCACCATCAGTAAATATAAGGATTAGGTATTTTGTGACATTGTTCCTATGAAGGTATTCTATTTACTATTTGGTAGACCGTGTTAGTATGATTGACATGTTACTCATTATGGGTTCTTGAATTTTCAATCTTTCATACTTCAAGGGAAACCTATAAACCTCAACCCCAAGTCCCCAAAAAAATTATGTAATATCATATTTTTAAATAGAATGAAAAAATGATTGATCAGGAAAAAGTCTAAGAAATAGAAAAAGGATAAAATGATAGACGAGGAGAAAATGAGAGAAAAAAATGGAGAGAAAAGAAAAATCAAGTGGAAAAATGATTTGAGAGAGGATAAAAGTGTGGTGTTGGTAAAAAATAATGTTATTAAGGATGATTTTATTTCTTATAAACCCCTTTTAGTAGTTATATAAAAATAGGTTATGTTGAACACTAACAAATTTATATCTTCTTTGTCAGATATTGTGGAATCCTTATCATAGGTGTATTATGGTTTCATTATTGAGAATGCACCACCATTCTTTATAACTATTAGAGATATGTAATAAAATAAAATATAAATTAACAACATCATGAGCATAAATTATTGGAAGGAATTTCTACCGAATGTGGAACTTTCTTATAGAAGTGGAGATCACTAAAAAACTCAATTTTATTCATAATGAAGTCCTATTGGATTTAACCACTTCCCCATATTGATAAAGTTTTGCTGCCTTAGTAGGAAAGTTGAAATATGTAATGAAAATAGCATGGTAAGAAACACAATGGGAAATCAAAAAATATAGAGTGGGTTAAAAAGAAATGGACTCTCAAGTTACATGGGGACATACCATACTTAGTGCTTGATATGATTGATTAAAATATTTCATTGTAAGGTGAGTATGAATCTATTTTTAAATTAAATGTTTCTAATCCTCCATCATATTTGGATACAGATGATGAATAGTTGATGATGAATCCATTTCAATAGGGGAGGATGATATGAAATAGGTAGTAGACATTGACTTGATGGCATGTGCGAAGTTAGAGTTGCAAGGCCGAATGATGCAAGGAAGATTAAAGAGACTATAAGCAGCAACAAGATCCCATTTTTCTTCATTAAAGGCCCAATGGATCTCACCTTGCATGGATATATAAAATGGTACTATTATCTCACTTATCCAATCCCAAAAATGATGTTTTAAACTTGGACCATATGGTTGCATAAATTTTGGAAGCCTTTCTAACATGAATTTTCTTGAATGGAATTTTTGGACATCAAAATCAAATCTGGTGGGCTAGGTACTCAAAATCAAATATGGTTGGTTATAAGTGGAAGTACATGTTCCAATTTTAAAAAAAGTCTCTATTAGAGTTTAACTTTTTGACTTTAAGGGGAAAAGGTAGGTTTATCCTTTATAAGTTTAGTGTATTACATCATTGACTATTTTATCACCCCTTGGTTATAAATAGCCACCCTAATAAAATTTTAAGGCATTCAAGATTGTAATAGATATATTATGCTTTGTTTCTCTCTATTGTGTGAGGATTTTTCTAATTTCCCCTTTCTCTTGTGCATTCTTGTCTTGTCGGTCTACATATTAGATTGAAGATCTAAGATAAAAAATTCCCCAATTCTGTATCTCAAAAAAAGTGTGTTTTTGTGTGGATTGACCATCACATCCCTCCATTGAGTGTGTTTTATAATTATTATATCACGATCCTTATATTGTTGATTGAATACATTCATCCACTATCCATACCCTTCATCTGAGACTTAGCCTCAAACCATATCCTTCATCCTACACCCTATGTTGTGAAGAGCGGGCCATTCCGAGAATCTCAAATCACACACCTAGGGTAAACCTCACATTCCAAACTCAAATGTGATCTTAGATTTCTGATCTAAGACTATTTTCATGATATATTCTACTATTTCTTAAAAACATCATGCATGTGATATAAAATATATTTAATATTTTTATAATATTAATTCTTAAAATGTATCTAGTAATATATTTTAATTTATTACAAGGAAAATACAAAGTCTCTATAATGAAAATAAAAAAAAACCATTAGTAGCAGTAGTTTTGAATTTCAGTATGAGATGGAGTTTGTACTGAATACCTCAAAGGTTTACAAAACAATATAATTATAGAAGAATTGGTTTAAACATTAATGATGATATTTTACTGGCATTAATAGATGATTTATTCTCCACATTAATAGACATAATAAAGGGGAGTTGACCGAATTTACTAAATCACGTGTGAACCATTGAAAAGGGGATTTAGATCATGACACTGAAAATATCCACCTTAATCTAAACCCCTTACATGAAGTGAAAAACCTACAATATCTATAATAAAAACTCTACTATGACCACTAAATCCCCTTAGGGTAGAAATCAACATGAGAGACTAACCTAGTCCAAAAAATGATCAAACATGGAAATAGAAAGGCCTTTGGTCATCATATTTGTAGGATTATCATGATTTATATACTTGATCACAAAAATATCATCATGATAAATAAAATATATCTTGAAATGATATCACACATCAATGTGAATTGTCTACTCATGAAAAATATAATCCTTTGGGAGAAATATTTCAATTTGATTATCACTGTAAACTGAACAAATCTATAGATATGTACTGATTTCATCAACATTCCCCATAACCAACTAGCTTATTTAATATCCTATTTAATATCCATATACTTAGCCTCAGTGGAACATGAAGAAACAATATTCTATCATGTTTCTTTCCAATTAATATAACACTCATCAATGCTAATGTGATAATCTATCAAAGATCTTATCCTATCTAGATATTCTACAAAATTAAAGTCTACATAGCCTATAACATCAACTATTGGCCCCTCAAAATGAAAGTAAGCATTAGTAGTCCCATGAGGATATCTAAAGATCCACAAAACTATCTTTCAATGTTCTTTCCTATGATTTTCCATATATTTTCTAATTGCACTTACTGTATGAGCTAAACATGAAAGATTTACAACCATATAATACATCAAATGACCCAGTACACTAGAATATAGAACGTAAGAAATTTATTGAAACCCATCATCTGACAGTGGACATAAAGTAGATGAAAGTCTAAAATGAGAATCTAATGTAGTAATTATAAGCATGGAATTCATTATATTAAATCTGTTAAGAATGTTCTCAAGGTATCATTTCTAACTAAAATACATGATTCCCAAATTTATGACCCTATGTATCTCCATGCCAAGAAATTTCTTTGCAACTGTCAGATCTTTCATTTCAAACTTTGAATGAAAAAAATCATTAACCAATCTAATCTTTTTATAATCCTTAGTTGCAATCAACATTTCATCAACATAGAGTAGTTGATAAACACTAAAGCCATCATAAAATTTTGAAAGATAAATGCAGCTATCATATATACACCTTCCAAAACAAAGAGAGGTCATAAAAGAGTCAAACCTACCATACCATTGTCCAAGGATTTGTTTTAGGCCATAAAGATATTTCATCAAAGAAAATACAGAGACTTCCTTTCCCAAAACTATAAAACCCTCTAGTTGATATATATATATCCTCATCAAGCTCTCAATGAAGAAAATTTTTCATAACATCTAATTACTCCTACTCAAGATTATACAAATCCATAATACCAAACACAACTCAAATTGACCTGTGCTTTATAATCGGAGAGAATATATTTGTGAAGTCAACACCTGGAACCTAATGGTAGCCTTTAGAGACTGACCATACTTTATATCATTATCTTTTAACTCTTGGGATGCATTCTTTAATTTTTCTTCTATTTCATAACAACAAGTGATCCTTTAAAAAACATTAAAAATCTACATTCATCGGTGTACTTGTACCCATTTGTATTAATAGTGTTGAATGAAAGTAAATCATTGTTCATATTAGGGACATTCTTCACATTGGTAAGTATTCTCACAACACCATCAAGCATCTTGAGTCTACTAGTTTCAATTCCATAAATCATTGAAGATTCATTATTTACCATTAACATAGTATATTGTTTCACAATTTTATATGTTAAAAACCAGACTCAATTAGTACACATATGAAAATTACATAATAAATAAATAATCTTGTCACCACAAAATTTAGATTCACTCTAAAAAACAACTAGGAATTCCCCATCACTATTAGTATCCCCTATTACACTAGCTTTAACATAATTTTCTACTTTATTTACTTTATGATAAACAAGTATCTTATTCTTATTTTTATTTTATGTATTGAAACAGTAAGATTTAATATGCCCCTTATTATAGTAATTGTAGGTTTTATCTTAATTTCAAGATTTTGACCTAGTCTTTTTAGGAATAAAATATCTACTCTAACTAATTCTTCCTCTAATAACTAAACTCTTTTCCTAGGATTTAGAACTAACAAAAAAATATCTAACTCCATAATATCCTTTATCTCATCCATTTCATTTCCCTAAAAATATATATATGCCTTTATTTATTCAATAAAAATAGTTTATTTAAAATAAAATATTTAGGTAAAGAAATAATAATATTATACTACTAACATTCGACACCTTTAGATAAATCAACCACCGAACAATTACCAAATCACTCCCTAAGTGTAAAAATTACAACTTGAAACCAATGGCATGGTCGAAATTGTATTTTGAGATCCATAAAATTATCATTTTACTCTTTTTGAAAATCTATAAAATTTTAAAAATGGATCTATATTGATGGTGATGATGATGTAATTACTAATAATTAAATATATAATTAATAATAATAATTTCATTTCATAATTAATATTAATCATATAATTATACTTTAATTTAATTAATAATTGTAAGGTAATTATTTGTAAAAAATATAATTATTAATAATTGATAGTAATTATTAATAATGATGTAATTAATACTAATTATATTATTAATTAAATTAGTATTAATTACATTATTATTAATAATTAAATTATTAATTATATTGGGAACCTCTTTCCACTTTGGTTTGTCATTGGTGGTTGTGGGTATTAAAATGGTGTTATTGGGTAATGTTGGGTTAGATTTGGTGATATGAAATACTCTGTGAGTTGGGGGTGATATGATCCCCATGGTTGAAGGATTGAAGGTATATGAATGCCAATAGGGAATAGGGATGTGGTTGGTTTTTTATAGCAGATGGAATGTGAATCACCAACAATGAAATGATTACTTTTTAACCAATATTTTGAAGGGTTTAAATTCAATTTGTTGCCGCATGGGGCACCTTTGACCCGTGACATTGTCATAGGAAGTCTCAAGAAATCTTGTGTATAGTGGAAGTCCCCATTTTGTTATTATTTATAATAATTTGATTATTAACTCATGACCCCCTAGATACTAGTCAAGGATGTGGAAAATAGAAATACACTTCACACTGACAATCTTTATTTGGGTTGAAGTGATTACAAACCATAAAGACACACACACTCCCCCAATAGATCAAATGTCATGTGTCTTCCCATGAGGATTGGTAAGCACCCAATAGGACCAGTATAATTTTTTTGAAATGTTGGTCCCTTCATAATGGAGTTGCCCAAAGGCCCAATCTACGATTAGGATAGATTCTCTTGTGTATTAAATTCCCTTGAAATATGGCCTGAAGACCTGTCTTGGTGAATAGTATTGTTGTCACGGTACTCTACTTACTATAATGCCTGACTACAGTGATGATACAGTATAGAAGTCAAATACTCGTCAGCTTCATTATCCACTAAACATGTGGCATTATGTGATGACCGGTAAGAGTGAGTGTCCCAATTTCAACTTCCCAACATCACCCATGCATGAATCATGAAGCTTCCCATCCTTGAATCACAACCAATTATAGCACTTGAACGCTACCTCCCATGGTGACAATCATGTTCCTCCCATAATAGTGGACCCAAATTATGCCTCATCGCAAATAATGAACAAATATTTAATGGGAAAAATAATGATTTCCCACTAATTTCATGTATTCTCTCACGGGAAAATTTTAATGAAAAATAAAAAATCAATAAAAATAAAAGTAGTTATTTTAATATATTTTATTAAAAAAAATATTTAAATTGATCATTTTAATAAATAAATTATATATACATTGTAATATTTTCACCAAAATGAAATAATAAAACATGAAAATGATAATAACAAAACTTCAAGTTAATTTCAATGAAAAAACCATATATACAAGTTCACAAAATTATCTGACTGAAACTTTATTAAAATAAATTTATAGTTTTTATTATCAGTTTTTATTTTCCTATAGAACACTAAGAATAATATATATTCCTAAAATGGGAAAATTTAAATTGTTTGTGATTCCTATCTTTTGAATATCAAACAAATTTTGTGATGATTAATTGAATTACTCCAGGTCTCATTTTTATAGGTCACCATTATAATATTAACCATGCCTCCCCCTTATTGTAAAATCAATAAATTATATTAAAATAACCACATTTGTTATTATACATGGGGATTTTTTCCTTTCTCATTAAAATGTTCCTTTGAGAGAATACATGAAACTAGAAAATTGTTATTTTTTCTGGAAATGATTTGTTAATTTTTTATGCATGCCAAAAAATAAAAAATAAAATTCTTTGGTGTTGTACACAATAATAATATTTTAATTAAAATTAACAAGTTGGGTTTTAATATATCCTGTAATGAAAATAAATTCTATGGAAAATAACATATAATAATTACTTTTTTGTCGACGTGCAGGTTGTCAATTACAAAAGGTGGGTTTCAAATTATTAAAATAAATTTCTATTTAAGTTAAAACCAATTTTATAAATTAAAAATAATAATAAAAATATAAATTTATATATTAAAAACTAAAAAAATAAATGAACTAATTTATTCATATGATCCCACTAAATGCAAAGGCACATGGACCCACTAGTAGCAGTCTTGGATAATTTTAAAATAAATAAATAAATTCACAAAAAAGTCATATATAATATAAAAAAATATTATATATCATAAATATAAATATACATATATTTATTAAAAATAAATAATATACATTATAAATCAATTGAATCTATTAAATCAATTGTATTTATTAAATCAATTTCAATATTTTCTTTTAATATAAATAAAATAAACTAAAAACCTATTAAAATTTATCATATTAATCATAATATTTATTTATAATATAATTTTAAAACATTATAAATCACTTATGTTTATTAAATCAATGATAATATTTATTTATAATGCAAATATAACTAATTATACATCAATTATATTTATTAAATTAGTTGTAATGTTTATTAATAATATAAATATATAATATATAATATATTTATTTATAATATAAATGGATCATGTGTTATATAAATTAACCATATAATTGATTTAAATATATATATAGATTGTATGATCATTTGTAAATATAAATTACATTAAATCGATTTTAAATGACTTCAATAAAATACCCTCCTCTTCGCCACCTTCCACACACCAATACTGAGGATGATTCATATCACATCCATTAGTATAAAAGGTTGATGAGAGAAACAGGTGCCTAGGGTGTTCCTGGAAGTGTCGTCTGAAAAGGGAGTTTTTTTATACTGTGTCTGATTTTTTTTAAAACGTCCTAAGTTAATTTAAAAAAAATACTGCTCCAAGGCGGTATCTGAGATACCGTCTCTTCCCTAAGATGCTAATTATTTTTTTCTATTTTAATTATGTTTTTTATATATTTAAAATTTTAAAATTTTATTATTTTGTTCATATGGTTATATATATAACTTAAAGTTTCAACGTAATTTATCTTTTATTGAAGTATGTGACTTTGCTGGACTATATAATATAAACTATGTTACCAATATAAATGAAATTTTAAATAGTTCTTAAACATATAAATAATAGTCCAAAATAAAAATAATTTCTCAAAAAATCTTTGTGAAAAATTATTTATAAGCTTTCTAGTCCACCTACTTGAAATTTAAAAAAATTTCAAGTATGTGAATTTGCTGGCCTATATAATATAAACTATAAAACCGATATGAATGAAATTTTAAACATTGATTAAACATATGACTAATAGTCCAAAATAAAAATAATTTCTTAAAAAATGTCTATGAAAAATTATTTATAAGCTTTCTAATCCACCTACTTGAAACCTGAAAATGTTTCAAGTACGTGACTTTGCTGACCTATATAATATAAAATATAAGACCGATATGAATGAAATTTTAAAAATTTCTTAAACATATAACTAATTGTCCAAAATAAAAATAATTTCTTAAAAAATCTATGTGAAAAATTATTTATATGATTTCTAATCCGCCTACTTGAAAATTAAAAATGTTTCAAGTAGTCGACTTTGAAAGCTGTAAAATGTAAATTATGCTTCAAATATAAATGAAAACTGAAATTATGGATAAACATATAAGAATATCTAATAGTAATAATAGTATTTTGGTTTTAGTAGACATAAAAAATGTAAAACAATGTACAATAAATGTCTATGTATGTGGTGCGAAGATTATGTCCCACATGGTGGTCTGTGAATAGGACGTCCGCGTCGAGTACGTAGTTGTCATGACCCATCCCCCGGGGCCAGTTCTGTGACTACCCAAGCCCGCCTTCTATAGGACAGGGGCTGGCGACTAGCACCAAAGGTGTATATCAGTAAAAATGGGAAGGCATTGCCTTTATAACCTGAAAATGCACCCAAAAGAGTACAAACTGGAAGCAAAACACTAAGTAAAATTGTATAACAAATGAGTGCTAAAAAGTAAAAGGGTCCAAAAATACAATCCCAACTGTAAATTACCAGTATTGGAAAAGGGAAAACAGATCCTGGATCGTCCACCGGAAATTCCTACCAGAAGGGTAGGTACAGATAACCTCCACAGAACTCCACGTTCGTCCGTCTCCTCTGTGTACCATCACGTCGTGTGGTCCACCTCCGGGTACCGTCCAGTCCTAGTACACTCAGCCTCGATCAGCATTGTACGTCATCTGGATCCAACACAATGAGGTTCGGGCATAGCCCGTGCATGGATGAGTATAACGATACTCAGTAGGGACCCTGAGACCCTCAAGGTCTCACAAAACCCAACAAGGATAAACCAAAAAGTATGAAATCAACAAATAACCCCACATAGGTATATGCCCACACATATACATAAGTTATCAAGTAATCCATCTCAATCCCGAGGAAAACAAAAAAGTTACTAACTCAGATCATATAGGTATATAACTTTTGTGTAGAGTTAGAGATGATTAGATGTATCCACTAAAACATCTATTCTATCGAACCTATTTAGGATACTGGTATAGAAATCAGAGTTGTCGAACCCACAGAGGATCCAGGAACAGTAGTCAGAGTTGTCAAACCCACATAGGATCCAAGAACAATAGTCAGAGCTGTCGAATTCACACATGATCCAGGAACAGTAGTCAGAGCTATTGAACCCACACGGGATCTAGGAACAATATTCAGAACTGTTGAACCCACACAGAATCCAGGAATAGTAGTCAGAGTTGTCGAACCCACACAGGATCCAGGAATAGTAATCAGAAAGCAGCCAGCCACAGGGTTTCCACACAAAGCACACTTGATTCAGGGAGGGTCCGCTCCTCAATCCAAGTGTCGATACATCAACTTACATGAAGTACCATGAAGAAGTATCACAAAGGTTTACCATGTCAAAGGGGTATCAACGCAACAGACTGCGTGTCAATCAGACGCCCGGTCTGTGAGTTATTAGCCTTTTAGTCCAGGGGGCTTGGTTGGATTTGTGCATGATCCAACCTGAATGTATCTCAAATATACCCTGAACTCTGGTGGGGTATACTCAAAGTGACTTTCACGCTCCAAGTTTTCCATCGCCGCTGACGGTTTGTCAAACGGACGTCTGGTGCCAAAGATATGGCCAAAAGAAAGTAAAGGGTCGGTAGTGGGCTCGGGTCTGGTCCGACCCGGTATGGGTCGACCCGGTCAGACCTTTTGGATCTTGCCCGACCCATTGGTTGGGGCATCCTATTAGGTTCGGCCTGGCCCATTGGGCCCCGCCCGGTAGGCCGCATGGGCGGTTCGACCCGGAAGGCCCTGCGAGGGCGGTTCGGCCCGGAGTATCGTGAGGGCGCGACCAGTTCGGCCAAGGCGCCATGAAGGACACGACTCGGGTGGTTCAGCCCGGGGGGCTGGGAGGTCGGCGGGTAGGGCGTGAGGCCGACAGGTGGCCGGATGGTGGCCAGGCAGGACGGGAGGCAGCCTGGGAGGCTGGCAGTGCACGGGCTGGCCGGCGGGGAGCGGGCAGGCTGGCAGGTAGTCGGGTGGTGGCCAGGTAGGCCGGTGGGCGGCCTAGAGGTGGCTGAGAATGCCGGTGGGGCGCAAGCCGGCCGGCGGGCGGCTAGGTGGTAGCCGGGCAGGGCGGCAGTGGTGCGGGACGCCGGGGGGGCGGTGCAGGTCACGGAGGCCTCGGGAAGTGTGGCCTTTTTCTTCACCATCTTTGTCACCTCGTCATTTTATCACCATGCCGAAGGACATCAAAAAAGAGATCGACGGAGGGTGTCGGGCCATGTTAGTTTGGCCCTCACCCTTCGTGTTTAAGGTGATAGAAATCGGTCCTCTAGAACGAACCAAAACAATCCACTCTTAAAAAGAAAGCATTCTCATTCTTCATTTTGAAAGAAAGGAATAACATTGAACTTAAATAAAATTTACCCCCTACCTTGATCATCATTCTTTGATGAAGTTGCGGGGAAGAATATGCAGTTGTTGTCGTTCGTCACATCCGCTTCACACTTCCAATACCAAGCTCGCACGTCGGTTGTGGAGGACACTCCACGTCGGTAGGAGTCCGGTGAAGAAGATCGAATGAGATCTTTGCCAGCGTTCTTCGTTGGAAGAACGCGTTCTTCGTTCTTTGTTGGGAAATGAGGTTCTTCTTTGGAGAACTTTATTTCTCTAAATCTCTCCTCTCCCCAATCTTCCACTCAAATGCCAAAAGTGATATGATTTCCCCAATTTAATTGTTTTAAAAATATTCAAATTGGGGAAATTAATTACGTAGGTTGGCATATTAAGGGTGGTGTGTTGGAAGCATTAAAGTTAGAGGAGATCAATAGGCTCTCTCCCTCATTAATGTGGGAGAGTTGAGAGGTTTTCTTCTCCTCCCATTAATAGGGTTCGGGTGGTCCCCACCCGTATTATTAAAAATGGGAGGTTATGTGGTCTCGGGTGGTCCCCACCCATTAACCTCACATGGGAGATTGAGGCTTGGTGGTCCCCACCACCATAACCTCGCATGAGAGGTTATGGCCTAGTGGTCCCCATATCCAACCTTCACATAGAAGTTATAGTTCTTGTGGGTCCTACCAACCAACACTCACATGGTTGTTGGTAAAATAAAAATAAAGTGTCACACACATTTATTTTTATTTTAATCTTTCGCATAAAACCCAAAAAATATCTTTAATTCTCGACCCACTGTTGTCAAGGTGAAAGTATTCTTAAGCGAATATATGCACTGTGAGTTCAACGGTGCCCTCGAATTTCAATTCCGAGTCCCAGTTCAAAATTTATAAAAACTCACTCGTATGTTTACTGAACATACCTGAATTTTTTTTTCAGAAATTGATTCCGGGCACACCTTGCCTCGGAATCACATGCCATCAATTTTTGCGAACTCATAAAATTCCCATGTATTTAAGAAAGAAAAATTTATATGGAAATTCTGGGTCTTTACATTCTCCCCACCTCTAGGCTTTACATCCCCGTAAGCTACAACTCGAACTAAGAGAACAAGTGGGGGTACTGAGCACGCATCTGAGCCTCCTGCTCCCATGTGCTACCCTAGAGGTTCCTATGTTTCCAGCAAATGCACACCAGTGGTATCGACCATCCACGAAGGAACCCCTCCTATTGATCCTCAATCATCACTGGGACATCCATAAAATTCACCCCATCGTCGACATCCAGCTCGCTATGGTCGATAATGTGGGAAGTTTTGTGCACGTGTTTCCTCAGCTGGGATACGTGGAAGACGTTGTGCACCCAGTGCAACTGAGGTGGAAGAGCTAAGCGGTATTCCACCTCACCAACTCTGTTGAGGACCTGAAAAAGTCTAATGAAAAGTAGAGATAACTTGTCGCCTCATCCAAATCTCCGTAGACCTCCTCCGGGTGAGACCCATAAAAAGACGTGGTCGCCATCCTCGAACTCTAGAGGTCTCCGCCTCCTATTGGAATACGACTTCTACCTGCTCTATGCAGTCTTCATCCACTCCTGGATAATCTGCACCTTCTCTGTGGTAGCTCGTACCATTTTTGGTCCCACTAGTACTGACTCCCCTAGGTTAGTCCAACACAAAGGTGATCTACAACATCGCCCATAAAATGCCTCAAAAGGTTCCATCCCAATGGTCGAGTGATATCTGTTGTTGTATTAAAACTCCACCAAGGGTAAGTGACCCTCCCAACTATGACCAAAGTCTAGGACATAAGCACGCAGCATGTCCTCCAGGGTCTGAATGGTCGCTCAGTCTGACCATCCGTCTGAGGTTGGAAGGCTGTTCTTAGACGAAGCTTCGTCCCGAAAGCCTTCTGCAACCCCATCTATAGCCGGGAAGTAAACCGTGCGTCACGATCGGAGACAATAGAAGATGGTAATCCATGTTAACTTACAATCTCCTGCACATAGAGGCATCCCAAGCTCTCTACTAAACCCTGTTCTCTGATCGGTAGGAAGTGGGCCGACTTGGTGAGTCGGTCAACGATCACCCAGATCAAGTCGTGAACCCTGGATTTATGTGGAAGTCCTATCACAAAGTCAATGGATATCCCATCCCACTTCCATTCTGGGACATCTAAAGGCTGAACCGAGCCTTCTGGTACCTGGTGCTCCACCTTCACTTACTAACAAGTGAGGAATCGGGAGACAAACTCCGCTACTACCTTCTTCATACTTGACCACCAGTGCTGTCATCAAAGGTATTGGTACATCTTCGACACTTCTGGATGTACCGCTAGAGGGGATATGTGGAACTACCTCAACACTTCCTCCTGAAGTGACACTGGTACCATGGTACGTCCTCTGAAGAGGATGACGTGCTCCCCACCTTCAGAAAATCAATCAGGTTCCTACCATGTGGATATCTGAGCATGTCGTGTCTTGTAGTTAGTGTCCCCACATTGTGCCTCCCTGAAAAACTGAAGAAGTGGGGGAGTGACTATAAGAGACTTAAGGAAGGTTGCTACATCTCTATCCACAAATTATATCTGTAAAGTAGCCAGCTGCTCTATCGCCTCGCCTAGCAGCTAAATACCAGATCTCCTACTGAGTGCATCTACAACAACGTTCCCCTTCCCAGGAGTATAGAATATCTCAAAGTCATAGTCCTGGAGGAACTCAAGCCAATGTCATTGTCTTAGATTCTGGTCCTTCTGAGAGAAGATATACCTAAGACTCTTGTGATCAGAGTACACGGTAAAACACTTTCCCATAAGGTTGTGCCACTAAATCTTCATGGTGAAGACCACTACTGCTAACTCCAGGTCATGGGTAGATTAGTTTTGCTCATGTTTTCTCAGCTGTCGTGATCCATAAGCGATAACTTCTCACTCCTTCATCAAGAAACATCCAAGTCTGGTCCTTGATGCATCGCAGTAGACCATGTACCCGACGCCTTCCTCTAGAAGCCTCAATATGGGGGCACCAGTCATTCTCTGCCTCCACTACTGAAAGCTCTACTAGCATCTCTCCAACCACATGAAGGGTTGCCCTTTCTTTGTCAAGGCTGATAGTGGTTCTACAACTCTGGAGAAGTCTGGAACAAATCTCCAGAAGTAACCATCCAAACCCAAGAAACTTTGTACCTCTGTCACACTCCTGGGTGGATACCAAGTAAGTACCGCCTCAATCTTCACTAGATATACTGCAAATCCATCCTTCGAGATGACATGTCACAGAAAGTGGACCTCTCAGATCCAGAACTGGCACTTCGAGAGTTTACCATAAAGCTGGTGCTCTCAGAGTGTGTCCAGTACTACTCGCAAATGGTAGGCATGCTTCTCCTCAGTAGTCGAGTAGATCATAATGTCGTCGATAAAGACTATGAAAAATCGATCGAGGTACAACTGAAAGATCCTGTTCATGAGTCCCATGAACACTGTTGGAGTATTGGTTATGCCAAATGGCATAATCAAGAACTCAGAGTGGTCGTACTGACATCTGAAGGTCGTCTTCTATGCATCCTCATCTCAAACTCTGAGCTGGTGATAACCCGATCTGAGGTCTATCTTCGAGAACCACCGTGCTCCCTTCATCTAATCAAATAGGTCATCAATCCTCAGGAGTGGGTACTTGTTCTTCATGGTCACCTGGTTTAGGTGACGATAGTCTACACAAATCCCCAAGCTCTCATATGCCTTCTTGGAGAACAGAATCTGGGCTGTCTAGGGAGAAACATTGGGCCAGATTAATCCCTTCCCTTGCAAGTACTCTAGATGTATCTGTAGCTCATAAAGCTCTGCGAGAGCCATATGATACGCTGGTGTAGATATCAGTGTCGTCCTGGGGTATAGGTTAATGTAGAAGTCCATCTTTCTATGAGGAGGTAGACTTGGGACATCATCAGGGAAAACATCCGCGTACTGGTCTACCACTACGGGATAGCTTAGACACTCCACATCAACTACTCTGAGGGTAAGCCAGGACAACTGATGAGTGATTGTCTGCACCCTACTCTAATTAAGTCCATCCTATGCTGAAAAGGCTCCCCTCTCTCCGATGAAGGTAAACCTGGTCTCATCCATGTGGACACACCGCACTTTGTGACTAATACAGTCAATCTGATCATGGACTATAGATAACCATTCCATATCCAAGATGACATCATAAGGCCTCGACGCCGCTACTAGGAGATCCCAGCTAAATCTCTCACCTCCTATAGTAAGATCACATTGCTGGAACTAGTGCGTAATAATTGAATCTTCTCCCATAAGAGTTTCTAGCTGTAAGGATTGAGCCAACAACTCTGTCGGAATCTCTGAGCTCCGAATAAGGGCAGTGGCAATGATAGAGTGACTAGCACCTGTGTCTATAAGAACCGCAACTAAGGTGGAGTAGGAATAGATCATACCTTGAATCATCTTTGGAGCACCATGATCGTAATCCTCAACTTCCTGGAGTTGACCTCTCCCATGTCCACCTGCTCCCTGCGGTCAGGGTGGACCTCTGGGTGGTGGTGGTGGTAACACCTTGAAACGTCGCCCACCGCCAGCCGTATGACCAGCTCCTCTGCCACGTCCACCTGCTCCCTGCGGACCACCTTGATCGAATCTCTGTCTCTACCTGGGCGGTTCTTCGGCCATCTGCTGATCATACGAACGGCGGGTCAGACAGTCACGATCCATGTGACCCTGCCCGCCGCATGAGTAACACTGCCTGCTCCTGGCATGTTTGGCTTTGTCTCCAGTGCCCCACACAACCGATTTTGACTCATGTGGTAATCCACTGATTAGAAACTATATTAGGCTAATATTAATTGTTAATATATATAATATTCATGTGCTTTATTATTCATAAACACTATTTTAGTTCATTTTACACTTTGAACATCATTTCACATTATGATTTTAATTCTTTCTTAAAATGCATTATTATGTGGTACATTTTTTAACATCATTTAAAGTACCCAATGATTCATCTGATTTTAAAGAATATAATTATATATTTTTTAATTTTATATTTTGGGAAATTTATCTAGACTTCAATATGAACATGTTTCATTCAGGAATCAATGGAGAATTCCGAGAAGAAAATGGGGATATTTTATGATGAAAGGAAACAATTATGGAGAAGTAATATTGACACTTGCCCACTTATGAGAATGTGGGACCCAACATACAGGCCCAATGAAGCCCAAATTTCGTGGGATTATATAAGACATTTATATGAACAAATAATTCTTCATGAGACAATGCTAATTATGCCTCTATGGTGGTCATTAAGGTGGCCCAATTTGGAGATAAAATTATGGGCCAGATTCTACGGCCCAGAAAAACAGCCCACTAATCTAATCATATATCTGAATATAAAACTCAAAATGGGCCGAAATTTTACAGGAGGTTAGGAGAAATCAGGGGCTCCATTTTCTTCCTCTATGGCCCACTCTGATTCGCCCATATAGAAGGTCTTCCAAGCACGTCTATTTGGTGGATGAAATTTGGCTTCCACCTCGGGTCACATGTGGAAAAGTCAAAGTTCTACAAGCTTTCCACCACCCTAGGCCTACCATAATCAAGTGGGATGCTTTGTACTGTTGTAGGCTCTACCCAAGGATTCCAAAATTCCTATTTAAGGTAGTGTTTTTCGAGGAGTTTTATCATCTCTGGTGCTTTGTTCAGTTGTAATGTTATGCTGCGATTTTGTTGTCTCAAGTTTGTGTTTCACATGTAAGTTGTTCAATTCACTTTAATTTCTTAATAAAAGCTCTTATTTTCCTATTATTCTATTTTTCTTCATATCACTTTGATACTTTTGGTTCAAGGTGTGAATTTATTCACACCAAACATTGTGAAATTATTCACACAACGGTGGAGTGATCATTTTCTTTTTATTGTTTTCCTTACTTCTTCAATTCCTCCCTCATGAGTCTACTTCCCACTTCCATTGAAACCATAGCATCAATGGAGGTCTAACCCACTTATGGGTTGATCCAAGGGAGTATCAGGGGGATATATTGGATGTTATTTATCACACCATTAATGTATAATCACTTCTTTAATTGATATTTTTATTTGATGATTTTTAAAGTCCATCGTCCTTGTTGAATTTAAGGCCACACACTTCAAGTGCTAATACAAAACTTTACCTTGAAGTGCTCAAAACTTTGATCCATCAAGTGTATAGGTGATTAGTATTAAAGGGTGTAGGAATTAAACCAATAAGTGATGATGTTGTTTTATCTTCTTAAATTAACCCATCTCAAATATAAGAAATTGAAATAATTGAAAAGGAAATACATCCAATCCACCTCTTGTAATAACCATGAATTCACTTAAGTCTCTTAGAGTTCATTTAAAACCATCTTAAATCAACTCAATTTGGCCACTTCATAGCAAAAAACAATCCATAGAATGTATGTGTCTGTAGGTTACTTCTTAGGTCTCTGAGTATTAGATAACCCAAGCTAAACTACAAGGACCATTCTACCTTCATATCTTGGGTAAATTTGAGCGTGAATCAAATTTTGGAGCTGTTGTCGGGGACCTAATTAAGTTATCTTAGACACTATCATCCTTTTTTTCATTCTACTTCTCTTTTTTTACTCCTCACTTCTATGGAAGTCAATTTTGAACAAGTCCAAACATGAGAAAGCTATCCCTACTTTGATCACCCAACCCCATGTATGATGTACAATAACCATCCTAATTCCTACTTGTGGGATCATCAACAACCTACTGAACCAAAAAAATTTTATTCATATGATCCACAATACATTCCAACTTATTATGAGTTCCAATGCCAACAAGTCCAATCAGAACATCCTCCTGTAAAATTCCAACAACTTAATTATCCACTTGGAATATACCATATATCCCAAAACCTTGAACATCTTGATCCACATCCATTAATTGAGAATTTTTGTCAAAAAATGGATAGAATTACTTCTGAAGTTTCATCCTTGAGAGTAGAACTATAAAGCATTGAAATAGTTATGGAACCCATTCCCAGTCAGGTTGTCCATTCGTCATCATTAATAGAGGAATATTGTTACACACAAACATCTTATGAAAATGCTAAAGAAATTTCCTTTGAACCTAGGATACCTGAAGAGCATGAAGTAATTGTTGAAGGGTCTTTAAATCAAGATGAAATTTATTTTTTGGATTTAAAAGAGGATAATTTGACATCATGTATTGAGTCTCCTAAGTATAACCCCATTGATGATTTTTCAAAAACAGTAATCAGTGAAACAATCAGAGAAATCACAAACTTTGAGTCCATACCCATTCCTAACACTGATCTTTCAAATTTGGTAGTTAAATCTTCTATTCAAAAGGAACCAATTTTGTTGAGAAATTTTGAAAATGAAACTGAGTGTGATTCAAAGTGCAAACCTATGTCTCAACTTCCTATCCAAACCAAGCTCAAAATTAGTGTTCTTCCTTCCTCTATCAAGTATCACTTCATAGTGTATAACCATGAACTTTCTGATGGAATTCATTTTTCTCTTGAAACCAAAAAATTTTGAATGACCATTGATGTCTTTGGAAAAACTATAGTGGAAACTGGATCAACCATTTCAAACATTCCTTGGATTTTCCCACTCATTGTAGAACATAGGTTTGTAAAAGACACAAATTATAAACATAAAATAATTATAAAACTAGTAGAAGTAGTGAAAATGTGGTCCTTAAAATGTCTAAAGTTAGTATTGGGTAAGTTAGGGGTGTTCATGTCGGGCTAGCGACATTAAACAAAGCACTGCATGGGAGGCAACCCACGGTTTTCAAGTTTCCTATTATTTTTTTGTTTTAATAAAATTTATGTTTTAATTAATAATTTTTATATTTTAAAAAATATACAATTTACATGTTCTTCTATTAGGAGTATGGATGGGTATGAAAGAGGAGCACCATATTCATCTTTGTCACGTGGTGTGATCCTTGAGTAATGCCCTACCCAGAAATTTAAAAAGAAGAAAATGTATCATCATTTTATTTTATTTTAATGTTTTTGTAGGTTTAAATAAAAATACCAAAAAATAAATAATAATATAATAATAATAAAAAGTGACACTTCGTGGATCATGGGTCAAACCCCGTCGCAACCGGAAAATCCACAGGGATTCGAACTCGGGACTGAAGAGAGATAGGGGCGTGCGCTTACCACTGACCTATAACTTTTTGTGCTTCCTTATTCTATAATTTTTATATATATACTTATATTTTACTTTCTTTATTATATAAATATATATATATATATTGTTTTGTTTTGTTTTGTTTGTTTTGTTTTTTCTTTTTCTACTAGGGAACTCTGCAAGTGACATGGATATCAAAGGATTAAAAGGGAGCAGCACGAATTTCAACTTCAACCACCAGGTGACTTTATTCCATGATCCTCATTCTCAATTTCCTTTTTGAACTTTCATTCTCTACCTCTACCCCCTTCTAAATTTTATTTTCTTTAAACACTGGGGAAAATGTTATTTTATATTGGGCGGGAGATAAAATTAAAAAATTATTTTGTGTCAAAAAAATGAATGATTTAAAAAAAAAGTGTAAATGGATGGAAAAATTCCTTTAACTTTGAACATGGTAATAAACATTGCACACTTTGAAACTGAATATCAAATAATTTAGCATGACCTGATTCTGATTTTAATCCTTGTATAATTTCATGAGCATAGATTTTGGAAAGTGTGGCTGTCCAATGTGATATTTCATCATTTATATTTTCATCCAAATAAAAAAAAGATCACAATGCATGTTCTTTGGATAGTGGGGTATTAGTTTTAGTTCATGGGGACCCCCAAATAAATAGCATAGTTTTGGTGATCATTTTAGTTTTAATATTATTATTCAATAAAAAAATAAAAAATAAATAAATTTGCGTGTAGAGTAATGAAATGACCTAATGTGTGGCTTTTGGCACTTGGGGATCGTGACTCCATAGTTGTATGGCCCAGAGTTAGTAATTTTATCTCTATTTTTGGTAATTTGAATTTTTTTTGAATGGGTTAACTCGAGATGATGCCTGAGTATGTGGGCTTCACTTGGTTCCCTAAGGTCTTTGAGCCTAGGAGTCATCGGCAAAGTCTCGCTACAGGGGTTCACTCTTTTGAGTGAAATTTCAATTACCATGGAAAAATTGCAAAAATAATAATAATAATAATAATAAAATAATTTTTTTTTGAATACTCCTCTTGATATTGAAATGTGATTCCACCTATCGCTTCCTTCATTTCCCCTTTGAATAAAGATGAACCCCCATGTCTATTGTGATGCACAACACATCCTCATACTTAATTGATATTGGATGAAATATGGAAATGAAATTGAACAAAGGAATGGGATTGGGATTGGGATATGATTATGAAACAATCTTGTATTAAAATATTTTGATGGGTTTCATGATTTTTTGGTATAAGGGTTTTTGGTTATCATTGTGTATTAATTTTGTTTTGGAAAAGGGAATTCGAATTTCATATTGTTGAGATACATTTTTCTCAGGACTAGAAAAACTCAAGTTGTGGGTGTGATTAGCCACTAAATGAGGCTAATATTCATTGTTAATATATATAATATTCATGTGATTTATTATTCATAAACAACATTTTAGTTCATTTTACACTTTGAACATAATTTCACATTATGATTGTAATTCTTTCTTAAAATGCACTATTATGTGGTACATTTTTGAACATCATTTAAATTACTCAATGATTCATCTAATTTTAAGGAATCTAATTATAAATTTTTTAATTTGATATTTTTTGAAATTTATCTACTCTTCAATATGAACATGTTTTATTCAGGGATCAATGGAGAATTCATGGAATAAGATGATGATATTTTGTGATGAAAGGAAACAATTCTGGAGAAGTCATATTGGACACCAGCCCACTGATTCGAATGTGGGGCCCAGCATACAGGCTCAATGAAGACCAAATTTAGTTTTATTCTATAATACATTTATAGGAACAAATCATTACATAGTATCCAATGCTAATTAGTCCTCTATGGTGGTCATTAAGGTGGACCAATTTGGAAATAAAATTATGGGCCAGATTCTGCAGCTCAGAAAAACATCCCACTAATATAATAATATCTCATATTCTACAACTCAAAACGGGCCCACATTTTACAGGTGGTTAGAACACATGCATTTATCCATTTTATTCTTCTATGGCCCACTCTGATTCATTCATATAGAAGGTCTTACAAGTGCGTCTGTTCGGTGGATGAAAGCTGGCTTCCACCTCGGGTCAGGTGTGGAAAAGTCCAAGTTTCACAAGCTTTCCACCACCCTATGCCTACCATAATCAAGTGGGATGATTTGTACTGTTGGAGGATCGACCCAAGGCTTCCAAAATTCCTATTTAAGGTAGTGGTTGTGGATTATTTTTATCATCTTTTGTGCTTTTTTCAGTTGTAATGTTATGTTGCGATTTTGTTGTCTCAAGTTTGTCTTTCATATGTAAGTTGTTCAATTCACTTTTGTTTCTTAATAAAAGCTCTTATTTTACTCTTATTATATTTTTCTTCATATAAAATTGATACTTTTGGTTCAAGGTGTGAATTTATTCTCACCAAACCTTGTGAAATTATTCACACAACGGTGGAGTGATCATTTTATTTTTATTGTGTTCTTTACTTCTTCAATTCCTCCCTCATGAGTCTACTTCCCGCTTCCATTGAAACCATAACATCAATAGAGGGCTAAACCACTTATGGGTTGATCCAAGGGAGTATAAAAGGTCTGTATTGGATGTTATTTATCACCCCATTAATGTATAATCACTTCTTTAATTGAGATTTTTATTTGATGTTTTTTAAACTCCATCGTCCTTGTTGAAATTAAGGCCACACACTTCAAGTGCTAAGACGAACCTTTACCTTGAAGTGCTCAAAACTTTGATCCTTCAAGTGTATAGGTGAATAGTATAAAAGGGTGTAGGAATTAAACCAATAAGTGATGATGTTTTTTTATCTTCTTAAATGAACCCATCTCAAATATAAGAAATTGAAATCATTGAAAAGGAAATACGTCCAATCCACCCCTTGTTATAACCTAGGATCAACCCTTCTCATAAATTTAATTCACTTAAGTCTCTTAAAGTTAATTTAAAACCATATTAAATCAACCCAAGTTGGCCACTTCATAGCCAAAAACAATCCATAGAATGTACGTGTCTGTAGGTTACTTCTTAGGTCTCTGAGGATTCGATAACCCAAGATAAACTACAAGGATAGTTCTACCTTCATATCTTGGGTAAATTTGAGCATGAATCATCCACCTATAGGTTTGGTCCTCTTGGACCTTTGTGACATCTGTTTACTTCCAGCTATAGAAAACTCTGCTATGTGTGGACTAGTGGCGGATCTCGCTGTTGGATACTGCTTAGCAAAGAAAATCTCTACCAGGAGGGCTCTCTCAAGAACTCCCGCTTGCGTCGGGATGTTGAGTGAGATCATCAGAGCTCTGATATCCTGTCTGAGTCCCTTCTCAAAGGTCCGGGCCCTGAAGATTGGGTCCCACACCATATCGATGGAGTAGTGTGAGAGGTCAGTGAACCTTGCTGAGTATTGTGCCACCGTCATGCTGCCCTACTGTAGGTGAAGTAGCTTCTATATCTGCATAGAACGTAGGGTGGCTAGGACAAAATCTACATGAAACATGATCTTGAAGTCTGCCCAGAGAAGTGTCACCTCTTCATGCACTTGGAGCATCAGGCTCCACCATCTACCTACTACTGCCAGAAGGAGACTCGTGGAAAAGATCATCATAAGGTCGGATGGTGTCCCTAAAAGTCTAAAGACTCTCACCATAGCCTCCAACCAATCCTCAGCTGCCTGCGGGTCTGTCTCACCCTTGAAACTAGGAAGCCTCTGGTTCTGGAACTCGTACAATGTGCTCAGGTGGTGTAAAATCTCTACTACTGGGGCTGGTAGCATCTATGTCCCAATGGGTAGTGGTACCGCTGGTGCCTCTGCTATGATAGGGCCCTGCACTGGGGCCTCGTTGATCAATGGGTTGTCATCTCGTACAAAGCCTGGAACCCTGGCTAGATGTCTGCATGGAGCCATCCAGAAAAGAACTAGGTGCACCATGGTCAAAACGTTATACCTGGTGAGATGACTCAAATAATTCACAATTAAAACACTTGAAAACACACATGCAATCAATGTTTTCTTGAACTGAGTTACAAATCAGAAGTCAAGGTCCTAGTGTATGGATAGGTCAGTCGCCACACCAACACTGGATTCCATAAACTGATAACCATACTCACTTCATTTAAAACTATTTTCCTTAACAAGAAATATCAGAGACCTATGTTTTGTGGTAGAACCGACTCCACTGATACCAATTTGTCATGACCCGTCCCCCGGGGCTCGTTCGGTGACTACCCCAATCCCACATTCCATAGGCCAAGGGCTGACGACTAGCACCAAAGGCGTATATCCCTAAAACTGGGAAGACATTACCTTTATAACCGGAAAATGCTCACAACAGAGTACAGGATGGAAGCAAAACACTAAGTAAAACTATATAACAAAAGAGTGATGAAAAGTAAAAGAGGCCAGAAATACAATCCCAACTGTAAAGTAAAAGTACTGTAAAAGGGAAAACAACTCCTTGATCATCCGCAGAAAATTCCTACCTGAACGGTAGGTACAGATAGCCTCCACAACACTCTGCATCCGTACGTCTCCTCCGTGTAAGATCATGCCGTGTGTTCTACATCCGAGTACCGTCCAGTCCTGGTACACTCAGCTTCAGTCAGCCTTGTCCGTCATCTACATGAAACACAACTAGGTCCGGGCATAGCCTGTGTAGGGGTGAGTATAACGATACTCAGTAGGGGCCCCAAGACCCTCAAGGTCTCACAAAACCCAACAAGGATAAACCAAAATGTATGAAATCAATAGATAACCCCACATAGTCATATGCCCATACATATACGTAAGTTATCAAGTAATCCATCTTAATACTGAGGAAAACAAAAAAGTTACTGACTCAGCTCACACAGGTATACAACTTTTGTGGAGAGTTAGAGATGATTATATGTATCCACTAAATCATTTATTCTATCGAACCCACGTAGGATCCTGGTATAGAAAACAGAGCTATCAAACCCACACAAGATCCAGGAATAGTAGTCAGAGCTGTCGAACCACATAGGATCCAGGAATAGTAGTCAGAGCTATCGAACCCATACAAGATCTAGGAACAGTAGTCAGAGCTGTCGAACCCACACAGGATCTAGGAACAGTAGTCAAAACTGTCAAACTCACATAGGATCCAGGAACAGTAGTCAAAGCTATCGAACCCACATAGAATCTTGGAATAGTAGTCAAAAAGTAGCCTGCCACGTGGTTTCTACACAAAGCACGCTTGATTCTGGGAGGGTCCGCTCCTCAAGCAAAGTGTTTATACATAAACTACCACAAAGTACCACGAATAATTATCCCAAAGGTCCGCTACATCATAGGGGTCTCTACGTAACAGACGGTGCGTCAATCGGACGCCCGATCTGTGACTTATTAGCCTTTTAGTCCGGGGGGCCCGGTTGGATTCGTGCACGATCCAACCTGAATGTATCTCAAATATACCTCAAACTCTAGTGGGGTATAGTCAAAGGGACCATAATTCTCCAAGTTTTCCAGCGTCGTTGACGGTTCATCAAATGGACATCCGGTGCCAAAGATATGGCCAAAAGAAAGTAAATGGTCGGTAGTGGGCCCGGGTCTGGTCCAATGCAGTTTGGGTCACCCGGTCAGACCTGTTTGGTCTGGCCCAGCCCATTGGGTGGGCTAGCCTATTAGGTTTGGCCTGGACCACTGGGCCCCACCTAGCAGGCCGTGTGGGCGGTTCGTCCCGGAGGGCGCTGCAAGGGAGGTTTGGCCCGGAGTGCTGCGAGGTTGCGATCAGTTCAGCCAGGGTGCCGCGAGGGGCGCGGCTCGGGCAGTTCTGACCAGGAGGTTGGGAGGTTGACGGGCAGGCTGTGAGGCCGGTGTGTAGTCGGGAGGCGGTCGGTCAGGCCGTGAGTTGGCCGGGCGGGTCGGAAGGTGGCCAGGTAGGCCGGCGGGGGGCGGACAGGCCGGCGGGTGGCCAGGCAGGCCGGCGGGGCGCGGGCTGGCCGGCGGGTAGACTGGTGGGCAGACGAGTGGTGGCTGGGTGGGCCAGCAGCGATGCGGGATTCCATGGGGGTGGTGCGGGCCACGGAGGCCCCGGGAAGCGCAACGTTTGTCTTTGCCGCCTTCGTCGCCTCATTGTTTCATCGCCATGCCGAAGGACATCACAAAAGCGATTGAAGGAGGGTGTCAGGCCATGTTAGTTTGGCTCCCACGCTCCGCATTTAGGGTGATAGCAATCGGTCCTCTATAATGAACCACAACAATCCACCCGTAAAAAGAAATCATCCTCATTCTTCATTTTAAAAGAAATGAAGAAAATGGAAATTAAATTAAATTAACCCCTACCTTGATCATCGTTAGTCGAAGAAGTCGCGGGGAAGAAGACAAAGTTGTTTTCATTCGTCACATCTGCCGAACACTTCTAATCCAAAGCTCGCACGTCGGTTGTGGAAGACTCTCCACATCGGTAGGATTCAGGGGAAGAAGATCGAAGGAGATCTTCGCCGATATTCTTCGTTGGAATAATGCGTTCATTGTTCTTCATTGGAGAACTCTATTTCTCCCAAGCTCTCCTCTTCCCAATCTTCCACCCAAATGCCAAAAGTGATATGATTTCTCAAATTTAATTGTTCTCACAATATTCAAATTGGGGAAATTAATTACGTAGGTTGTCATATTAAGGGTGGTGTGTTGGAAACATTAAAGTTAGAGGAGATCAAGAGGATCTCCCTCATTAATGAGGGAGAGTTGAGAAGTTTTCCTCTACTCCCATTAATAGTGGTCAGGTGGGCCCCACCCCTATTATTCAAAATGGGAGGTTATGTGTTCTCGGGTGGTCTGCACCCCCTGAACCTCACATGGGAGGTTGAGGCGTGGTGGTCCCCACCGCCATAACCTCTCATGAGAGGTTATGGCCTGGTGGTCCCCATTCCAACATCCACATAGAGGTTATATTTTCAGTGGTTCCTACCTCCCAACACCCACATGGTTGTTGGTAAAATAAAAATAAAGTGTCAGACACATTTATTTTTATTTTAATCTTTCGCATAAAACCCAAAAACTATCTTTAATTCTCGACCCACTGTTGTCAAGGGGAAAGGTTTCTTAAGAGAATATCGATGTTGCGAGTTCAACAGTGCCCTCCGATTTCATTTCTGACCACTGGTTCAAAATTTATAAAAACCCACTCGTACGTTTACATAACGTACTTGAACAAAACTTCAGAAATTGATTCCAGGAACACCGGGCCTCAGAATCATGCGCTGTCAATTTTCATAGACTCGTAAAATTCTCATGTATTTAAGAAAAAAACTTTCCACGAAAATTCTAGGTCTTTACAGCAGTGGAGTATAATTACCTATAGAAGGCTGATCCTCGGGCACTGGAATGTTGACTAGTGCATCCTCCATCTGTGTGTTAGTGGGAGTAGTTGTCAAATGCATCTCGTACTACCATCTGGATCCTTCTCCCACTAGTGTGGTAGAAGGACCTGCCTCCATCGCAGTGGGGAACCAAGCATGCGATGGAGATATACCCTAAAATGATGATGGATATGGAATCCAAGGCTGTGATGCATCCCAAGGCTGCGAGGGATCTAGAACCCAAAATGGAGAGAACTATGAATATCCTATCAGGAAAGACAGATCCCATGCCACCTGAGGAACATCTTTAATCGACTGATCCTGGACTACTAGAGGGCTGACCTCTGCCTATGGAACATGTAGGGCCTCACGTGCAGCACGACGCTATCTACGTTACCATGGTCGTGGCTCCTCAGCACCAGTAGCAACTTCAGGATGTTCCTCTAGGGCAGGAACCTCCTCCCTCCGAGCTGGATGTGCGAAGATGCTCTAGGAAAGCAGATTAAAAGATTTCCTCGCCACCAACATTGTAGCATGGACGGCTGCCTGGCTAACAACCCCCTCCTCCTCTTCATCACTCATTCAAACAAGCTACTCTGTGTAACTTCCATGTAAATAGATTTCAAATTGAATTAGAAAATAGTTCAATAAACAAACTAATGAAAGTTTATTAACTCACCATCATTTGCATCTCTATGTCATATTGGGTAAGATACAATATATACTTCAGTCTATACCATGATGCAAACTCAACTTGCACTGAAAAAGAGAATCGATTCGTAGGAACAACCTGAATAAGAAACTTTTCACATCTGTACTAGTAGTCGATAAAGATGGCATGTACTCAGGACCAGTCATCATCCGACCTCCCTGTCAGCTGCATCCCATGAAGCCGGTCTATCTGTCTCGATTGTAATGGAATTGGCTGAGTACAGAAAAACTAGCGCATGACTCTGTCTGGATGCTGCCACTCAATAATATGGAAGTGAATGAGGGGCACTATATCCATTGTATCCTCAAGCCCAACAGTGTAGTATGATGGAAACTGGTTCGTAATACTCCAGTATGGAAGACATGAAATCTGAAATGACAATTGATTTTGTCAAAAAAGAACCTAACTAAAAACCAAAATTTATGCTATTATTAAATATGCTAGACATCAATAGATTTTATATACATACCTGTTCAGGTAAGAGACAGTCCAACTATAGTCGATATACGCCCAAATTCTGTCTCAGAACCACGTCAAAATTGTGTCGCAGACACCACCAGTAAAATACATCAACGATAGTGACAAATAATGAGATATTATAGTCAATAACTCATAGTAGAATTATAAACCAATAGAAATGATTGATCATAACAACGTCCAAGTGGAGCGTCATGCAACACCTCCATCACGACCGGCAGACCAGCAAGGTCCGGGAAGAATCCTGGGATGCACTCCCATGCCCACATGTGAATAAGGATGACACATCCCCCGAGACGTGTGTGTTCTCTGTGAGATAGCATGTGTAATGCTCCGTATGTGTATACTAAGCAGGCTGATCCCCAACTGTACATCCCAGCCCGATCAAAGTCCTCTAGTAGGGGTAGATACATCATGTGCACGTTCATCCCCTAGTGATCCGTACACATGGTCCCGTCAATGAGTCGTAATATATATGCCCGGGCGTAACGTATGACAGTATTCTCATCATCATCATCTTGTAAATGTCGAATCTGCGACTCCAACCAAGGAATATATATGGAATCTCCATATGTATCCCTACTATTGGACAAAACATCAATGCCTAATAAGCGTTGAGCAAGGTCTGGCCAAGTTGTATGAGTCCAATAACAGGTCTCCCCTAGATAGAAAGACCGATAATCACTGCCACATCCTCAAGGGTGATTGTCATCTCTCCCTTAGGCAGGTGGAATGTGTTTGTCTCTGTTCTCCACCTCTCAATGAGGACAACAAGTAGGTAATGATATAGAAATGTGAAATATGATAAGGCAATTCCATAAAAGCCATCACGGTGCAAGTATGGTCTAATGGCATGTGGAGGCTCCCTATGATGAAAATGGTGCGCTCAACGCACCTTGATCAATCGATCTGGATGACACTCTAACATGGCCTGTGAAATATGGGTAGGCTTCTGAGTGAGTAGTATGGTATCGTCCATCTACATATAAACAAATTAAATGAGTCATAAGTGTAAAATGTAAATATAACATTATGGTTAGCATAATGTTATGACTTATATAATGAAAGACATGACATGTTTATTCAAATTGTTTTATGAAGTTATTTTTACCAAAAGAAATATAATTCTATATTTCTTTTGGTTCTGAATGGAATAAAGATAACAAGAGGAAAGAAGAGAAAAAAATATGGAAAAAATTATGTTGTGAAAGAATTTTATTAAGGAAAATATCTTTGTAAGAATTTTATTAAGGTTTAGGAAACATGTTTCTGGGTTAAGTGTTATGATTTTGGTTTTTGGGGTTTAGAAAATCGAGAAAAAAAGAAGATATAAAAACATTTACATTACAATATAGGTTAAGTGTTCTAGTTTTGGATTTATGAAATAAATTCTATTATCTAAGATTTTATTTAAGGAATTCAGAGAAAGTTTTTTCTTGAAAGTAAGAATGTTTTTTATAAAATAAGTTCTACTATCTAAAATATTGGGTCTAGAATTTGGTTAAGACATATTTTGGAGGAGATTTATCATTAACTAATATGATAATGTCACAATGAGGACCAAGAAAAAAAGAAGAGATAACAACATTTACTTTACAGTATAATAATGTCACAATAAAAAAATAAATCATTCTGGATGAGACTGAGAACTCGACCCAACAAAATTAGGGCATCATTTCAAGTTATGACCTTCTTTATGACATATCATGCATCATAAACTCTACCATTGTTCTTGAGGCCAGTCCATCACATTACGCATCCTACTGGCCTTCAGTATCCCATGAGGACGTAACCAATTCATTTCAGGTATCACTATCGACTTGCCTTCGGGCATTGGGAAATAACGATACTCCCCAATCGATGTCCTTGGTGTAGCAAAACAGTTAGAAATGGTATTCATCTGGTACACTAGATCAACATATGCATTCCATGATATGTTCACAGAGGCACCTGTTGCGATGGCATGTGTGCATGGAAACCGTAAGGCCTGAAAGTTTCTACATTGACATTTCCTTGTTTCAAATAATACCACAATTTTTTCAATGATGCGATTTATGATGGGGTATGAATGATCTTGAACTTCAAATAAGGATTCTTATCATTGAAAAAGGTATACATGATAACCAGAAGATTCTTCAATATTCTTTTCAATATCTCGTTGAATGTGTCTTCCGCATCTCAAACCCTACTGTATTCCGTCTGGTGCTAGTTTTTTTCTATCAACAAAGTACTTCATGCATCAATATAATGTCTCATGAATTAGGGAGGTTATATAAATCTTGAAAATCCTTTTAAAGACACCATTTATTCACTCCATAATGTTTTTCATCTTGTGTATGTACCTCTTCCCCCCCATCATATGGCCATGTCCATTTCTTTTTTGGAATCTTCACCATATAATCATAAACTTCTTGATTATCCTGGAGGATTTGTTCAAAATTTTCTTCAAACTGCCCTTGGTCCAACTAATATGCTACATAGAATATATGATATTTCAAATAAATTGATTTTATCTTTATGTTGAAATAGTAAAAAATAAAAAACAAAATACGTACCAAGCCTCGTGATTGCCTTCTTTATGAGTTCATTGTGGATTTTTTGTGGACATTGCTAGAATTGTGTCTAATGAAGAACTGATGATGTGCATTTGGGTATATCCATGTATCAGGATCCGCATTGATTTATTCATTAATTGCATGATGGAAATCACATATCAAACAAACACCCTGAATGTTGGTGAAATGGTTGCTAATACATGCTAGAAACCAACTCCATGATTCATAGTTTTCTTTCTCTACAATGGAAAAGGCAAGCAGAAGAGGCAAACAGTTTCAATCTTGGGTGTTCGCAATCAACAATACACCCTTGTATTTTCTGTACTGAAATGTTCCATCAATCCGAAATAAAATGCGGAGATAGAGGGAAGGAATGCCCAGAACAATCGATGAAATTAAACACGGCATGGATCAATTCGGTTATCGTGAGACAAAAGTTCGTTTGTATCCAGATGGAATAAAACTTGGTTATGGTGACTCAATATGGCTAGAAATTGTGGCAACACCTAATATGAGTCATCCCAGTCACCATAGACCTTCAAAATTTCCTTATGATTCTCCATCCATATCTTATTATATGAAATCTTATAACCAAATGTCTGTTGAATCCTCTCTTGAACAAGGGCTATTGGAACATCTTTACATTTAATAATCATCTAAACAATAGTAGATGACACAAATTCTACATCCAATGGGGTATGATCTTGTTAGAGGCTTGGTTGAACGCATGTATAAGCCGCCTCAATCCTTGAGATTCTCCAACCTCCAAATGTAATTTCAAGAATCACCCTCAAGCGAAATCTACAATCATCCCTATATTTCTCACACCATATGAAATATTTACTATGGAATGATTCATGAACTATATAGCTGCAATGCCTCTAAATATGAAATATATTTAGTGTTCTTTTTAATTCATATTTACTTGGAAAATTCTTTCTAATATATGAGGTTTTGTCCAGCTCACTAAACATATCTGGTACAACTCCGGGGAACTCAGTTTCTAGTGTGAGAACATTATTGTCGAAATCAAGCACATGTGTCATTGCTTCTGACCAATATGAAAGGAGTGGTGGATGATTTATTGTAGGTCGAGGTTGATATAAAACTAAGATATTTCTCAAAACATCATTCCTAACTTCAGCTGATCCCTCCTCATCATCACTATTTTCACCATCTGATCCGTCATTACGAAACTCTTCATTGGATGTCATATTGACATGTATGTCCAGGATATCATCTAGGTTTTCCTCTTCTGCTGCATCATTTGGAATAGGCTCAATTTCATGGGGTGGATTGTCTTCATCCACTCTTGTAATTCTACGCCTTCATACAACTGGACATTGTTGTTGTACAGTACCATCTGACTGTTTAGAAAATATATTAATTGCTTGGACCCACTGTTCATCAATAACCAATGGACAAGCTAGATTCCACGGTGTTGCCGGGAATTGAAAATTTCAATAACTCATAGACTTGATCTCTTTATCGGGTCCCCAATTTAAGGAACCACAAATTCTCTCTTGAAGGTCACTTATGGTTACACAATTAGCTGTACTAACCACCGGTATTGGTTGTGTACCATAAGACTCTTTTTGCTCAGTTTTAATAACCTCCCCATAGTAATACACATAGGAAAACATGACTCACTACGTCAAAAATGTTTCTTTCATTAGAATTATGATACTGTAACAAATATTAATTTTTAATTATAATAATATAATATTAGGTATTCATTTTTAATCCTAAGTTATCATTAATTAATCTATAATTAATCATTAATAATAGTAATTATTATTTCTACACTATATATAACTAACTAAACTACTTAATATATAACATATTTAATTACTAATAATAACCTTTTTAACTAATTACTCATTCTTTAATCACTAATTAATCAATATTATGTTATTATTTAATTATTTATTATTTAATCCTTAATCATATTATATTAATTAGTTATTTATAATTAAATAATCATATGTATTAAATTTTAATCCTAGGTTATCATTAATTAGTCTATAATTAGTCATTACTAATAATAAGTATTATTTCTAAACTATATATAACTAATTAAACTACTTAAACAGGTTTATTTACTAATAATAACTTTCATTCATTAATGGGTTTTTCCTTATTTCATTCTATAACATCATATTGATCATTTTATCATTGATAAATATACTAATTCAATTTCTTTTTTATTATATATTTTAGTAGTTTATAAAGAAAATATGAATCATCTTAAGCATATCCCCTGGGAGTGTCAAACCAGGAGTGTATCAAGGCCTGTTGTCATGTACGAGAATACCTTGGGTCAAGCTCGAAACTCCTTGTCGAAGTTTTCACTCCTAGGTACATCTGTTCCAGAGCCACATCCACTTTTTTGTATCCAGACAGATATTTGATTTCTTAGATAACCATATAATCTTTAAGGTACCAAAATTTCACAATACTTAATCCTAAGTTAATATATAATTAATCTATACTTAATCTATAGTTAATCTATACTACTAATAATAATTATTTCAAACAATATATAGCTAATTACAGAACCTAAATAACCAAAATATTAATAACTAATTAAACTACATAAAAATAAAATATTTAAAACTAAAAGGAATTCAATTAAATAAATAAAAAATATTAAATTAAATAAATAAAAATACCTCTAAATGATTCTTCCCAAAAACCCACACAAAAAATGGATTTTTAGAGAGATACAGATAGAATTTAGGAGGGATGAAGGAAAGAGTTGAGTGAGGATGGAGGGGATTCCCTTTTATAGGAAGTTGAGACCAAGGAAACATCCCCCCTGCTGCCTTTTCCATGTCATCGATCTGGGCCAAAGGTAGCACGAGGGATCAAAGGCAGTATCGGCGATGCCACCTTTGTATTTTCTTTTTTTTAAATAACCTATGTCGTTTAAATTTTTATTAAAAAAATGTATAAAAAAACTCATTGGCACAATCACAGGCATGGACACCAAAGGAGAAATCATCAAGTTTGATGATGGAGATCTAGATAATAAAAATATCAATTCCAGTACCACTTTATTCACCCTAACCATCCCCATTAACTACAAAATTGAATCTCCTACTTCACAAGTGGTCATTAACCTTATCTAGTTCCATCGGTGTTATCTCCATCCTCCTACGTTTCGTAGGGATCTCCCCCAACTAGTTATGCCACCCTCCTATAAAACATCTCTATCACATCTCCTACCACCTTCATCATGGGGGCCTTGAAGATCCTCCTTGAATCCATCTACACATGGATCCCAAATGGTTTGTGGTCCTTGGATGGGCATCTAGCCATGATTGTGTTGTGGCTGGTTCAGTTCATCAAAAGTTATGTGGAGATGTTGGAGCTACTCACCATGACATCTCCCTTATTCCACCACTTTGTTACCTTAGATTTGATTTCAGGTAATGGTGTTGTTTCAAAATTCTAATAATTTTTTGCAGGGATATTTTTTTACTATCTTTAATTGATTTTATGAATAAAAGTGAAAAAATGATCCCTGAAAAAAATTATTAAAATTGTGAAATAGCTCTATTACATGAAAATCATGCTTATGATGGAGGAAAAAGGGAAACGTTATGGTGATAAGATTTAACGTCACCTCATAACTTATGTTGAACTAAACCAGTCACAACATGATCGCAAATAGATGATCACCCAAGGATCGTATCTTGCTTGGGATCCATATGGAGATTGATGAAAGTAGGATCTATAGAGCCCCCAGGATGAAGGTGGAATGGGCAGTGATAGAGAGGTTGGTTGAGGAAATCTCCCTGTGAGACATGGAAGGTTGGAGGTGATAAAGATAACACTGAGAAGGTCAGTAACCCCTTGTGGAGTAAGAGATTTCATTAGGAAATTAATGGGAATGGATGGGGTGAAGGAGGAGGTGACATTGGGATTGTGATTTTGAAAAATTCCATGATTATTTCTTCTTTAGTGACCATGCCTATGATCATAGTGTTTAGATTTCCCTTTGTGGATGGGCTTGACATTTATAAGAGGTGAGGAGGCATCCATGACTGGGTGATTTCCAAAAAAGAATCAACCGTGTTGGGATGAGGGTTCCTTTTGGGTCGTCACTTCCTAGATCATCTTGGGTACCAATTTTTATTCTCGTATTATCATTTTATACTCATGAATATAGTGAGCATCATCCTCAGTAGTTGTGTGTGGAAGGCGGTGGTGGGGAGGGTTGTTTACATCCTCCTATATCCTAGTGAGTGGTTTCTGGTTTGAAAATTTTCATACCAAGGGAAAATGATGGTCATACCTATCTTTCTCCTTTTAGGTGTATTTTTTCCCTTCATCTTGGTGGGGTTGTGTCATCACCTATCATACTACATGTTGTGGTGGCCAGGGTCATCTCCATCTCCCTCCATTATTGTGGGTCACTTCTAGGAAGAGGTCTTTCACACTATTTTCATAGTATGTTAACTAGAGTAAAATTTCACTTGGAAATTTCCTATATCTAGAAAATGTACCAAGAATTGGCTTCTGAACAACCTATTATACTAAAATTTAGTTTAATATGGTTCTTGGATGGACTTGATCATTGAAGTCTATTTTCACCTAGAAAGTGTATAAATTTTAAGTGACTAAAAATTCAATAGAAATAAAGTAATTATATTCTTGAGTATGTATTAGGAAATAATACGTGTTTGGTATATGGAAAACATAATAATCACTAGTTTTCTATTTATTCTATCTAGATATAAAATTTTCACTCAAATTGATTCTATAATTTTTCTTACATGAAAACAAAAAAAATGATTTTATTCTAAATTTTTATTTATTATCTAGAATCTAAAATATGCATGTCTATCGAACAATTCTAATCATTTAAGATTATATGGTAAGTTTGATAATAGGATTCTATGATCAGTTTACAAAACCACGGTTTAAAAAATCAGTCAATAAAATCAATCATGCCAACAAATTAGAATAAAACATAACTTAAAATAATTATAATAACAAATTATCAAATAATCCTTGACAAATTTAATATAAACATTATTATATAAAATGTTTCTTTTATAAGAAACCTTTTGGATATGAAGTATGGAGTCTTCGATCAATTCAAGGTGAAGTTTTCAACATATTCTTTCATTGAGAAAGAATAGTTAGATTCCATCCTTTATGGTGTCCATGATTTCATCAACTACCAAACTTCTTGAATTTTCCCTAAAAAATTCACATTCTAACTATAATCCATATGTGAAAAATGAAAATAATAATAAAATATAAATTATATAATAAATAAATATTGGTGTTATTACAAGTTCCTTAATTACTATGCATTATTTCTATACATCTTAGTGACATTCTCCTCGAAATCATCGTTTTGCAAAATTGCTTCTTAAGCTGGGATAATGGGTGTGACATCACGTCTGTTCACTAGAAAACTAAGCTAGGTTAAATCGTTTTCCATATCAACATAATCCTTACTAAAACATGGTAAACCTAAATAGATTTATGTATATTAATAGCAAAATCATACAAGAAATACAATAAAAAATAAAATGTAAGAATATTTTAAATGTCATTGCTCTTGGGAAACTGTATTTTACACATAAATGGCTTGAGGATTATCATGAATTATGTTTCTTTATAAATGAGAAAAAATATATTATATGAGATTCCATAATGGAGAAATAAATTGGAATTAACATGCCCTTTGTGTTGGACCCTGAAAATGACCATCCACTTACATGTTAAAATAATATGGATAATAAACATCAGGGAAAAAAGGCTATGGTAACACCCAATTTCGAAACCTAATACAAACTCAACTTCCACAATGTCGAAGGAACGTCATGTCCATGTGAATGGTTTCATAGTGGACAAAGAATATTTTTTATTAATCCTAATAAATTATTGACTCATTAATCCATCTCAAATTTACCCTATAACATCTTTTCCATAGACTTACTACATATAAAAAATTTCCAATGATAATAGTGTTTCATGTGATATAATCTAAGGCAATGGAATTGATAGATTTATTGGAAGCAGAAAAATTTTCAGATGATATGTTGATTACTTTTTTAGAGATGGTTATCAATTTTGTAGTATTTTCCTATATAAAGGATAACTCTAGAAATTATAAAATTATTATTTTTGAATAATTTAGTTCATTTTCCTCTATTTGAAGGATTATGAGTTTATAATTTTAGAGATTTTAGTATTTGGGAATCGAGGATGCTAATAGATATTTCAATATAAATAGAATAATCAATGTGTACTAAATATAAATACTTCCAGATAACTACCCTTCAAAGGAACTGATGTTGAAGAATTTTTGATAATATAAAGTATAAAACTCATTGCCACCAATATATAGTTCAACTTTTAGACATTCCAAAACCATCATTAAAATGTTACAAACTTTGTTGAGGGAAAATCATGCCATAATGTTAGGAACTATTGAATATATTTTTCCTCTTCAAGACTATCAACATAACTCTTCCTTAATATTATCTCCAATATATTTGGAATAGTTTTAGACCATAGATCTTCTAATGTAGAATAACCTATATCTAGATTATTATAAAGCTTTAGAACCGAAAATGGATGTTGAAACCAAAATTTTAAACAATTAGTTGATGATGGCGGTCTATCCACATTGAGATAAGTAATGTTCCAATTTCCAATTGCATTGGGATTTTGGGCACCCAACATCCATTTTCCCCGATTCTTCATTTCATCACCTCCTAGATTTTTCTCAAATTTTTACAAAAAGGGAATATAATACCTCTCTCTCTATCAAAAGAATCAAAAAAGTTAGATATGAATAATTAATCCAAAAGATGAGATGTTTTTCTTTATCCAATTTCTCTAAATTTGGGCCAAAATAACCATAAAATATATGCATACATATACAAAAAATATATATGGGTAAAATATATAATACTGGAACCACAGTTGGAGATATTTGGATATATATATTTTTTTTATATACAATACATAAAAAGTGGCATAAAAATTGAATAAATTGGCATACAGAACATTCAGTATATGTAGAACGTATATAAAGAACATATATATGTTTTGTAAAAATTTGAAGACTAAAATAAGTGTGTATAGAAATAGGCTCATATTTGTACTTATTTATACTTAAACATAAATATTATATATACGTAATCCATATGAATATATTTATGTATGCACTTATTTTCTATATGCATTAACTTTGTAATGCTCTTGAATACAATGAAAACATATAACTTATATATTCTGACCCATCCTAGTGGGGCCCATGTTGTGACTCCCCATGCCTGCCTCCAATAGGTTAGGGAATGGTGACTAGAAACGAGTAGGAATTTCACTAACATGGGAGGAATTTCCTATGTAATTGTATGCACACACACATATCCAAGACCACAAATGATGAAATATAAAAACCAATAAGTAAATAATGCACGCATACAACTATATCCCAAAACCATAGTATGACAGAAAGTAAAGTAAAGTAAATAGAACCAGAATACAATCCCACCAAAAAGTGCATGTAACCACAAGTCCAACCTATAAGAAAAATTTATTGGGATTACTGTCTGTTGCCATAGGAACACAACTTGTTCTGTTTAGTCTCACAATGCACCATTTGGTCCTGATCCACCTAGGACTCCGTCAAAAGGTTGATCATCTGCATAATACACAACATGTGTGGGAAAATCTCATTCATTTGTGAGTATAACAACACTCATTAGGACACCCTAAAACCATAAAGAAACATAAAAAAGGAAAGATACAGTCATATCTATTCAGGTATATGTCTACAACACATATAATAAGAATATCTAGGTATACTCAAACAAGACACATAGTCTAGAGGTAAGTCACAACCATTTTATACCAGCACTAGGAATTCAGCTTGAAGATTCCTTGAAGAACTCATCTGGGAAAACACACTCCTGAGTCTGATATCACTAATGACTTTCATCCGATAGGTACTGCTCATTGGGTCTCTCCATGAGAGAGATACATTGATAGATCTGAAGAGAGAGATATGATACAACAAATGGGGATCACATCCCATGCCATGGGGTGATACAAACAACTCAATCTGTATTAACTCACCAAGTATAGGATCAGTGCCCATGTTGTGTTGGTTAGGTCGATACTGACAACTCCACCTATGGCACAAAGAATGAATAAAGGATCCTACTTCAGAAATCTCAGGGGATTCTAACAACTCTATCTAGGAAGTCCTACTAAAGGTATCATAGTCCTATGAGTATGAAATGATTCTTACATAGCTTTAGGGAAATGATAAAAGGAATAAAACAAAACTAAACTTGTCCAATATACAGAGGAAAAGAGAATCAAGCCATGTAAAAGGGGGTATACGGTGTGTAGGAGGGTCACACATCATGTCCCTTGACCCCAGGTACCAACCATGTCCAACAACCCATGTCTTTAGAACATGTCATGTAGAAGATGGGTGAACAATGTGTAGAAGGAGTCACACATTGTGTCCTTCCATCCGAGGTCCTCCTGTGTACTCTGGTCTTGTGGCAGTACACGGTGTCAATCCATGTAACCTTTCCTATGTACAAGTACATGCGATAATCTATGTAACCAGTTCAGTCCATGTCGTGTGGGGTAGTACGTTCCATGTAGGCAACCCATGTACTCCACCCCATGTCCATGTACTTTCCATATACACACTGAGTGGTCCAACAATGAACACAGGCCATGTAGATGAAACTACATGTCGTGTGTTGTTAATTTTACAGAAAGTTGTGTTCATCCTCTCCGTACATCAGTCGATCTCCCAAATCTCATTAAGATAGTTTTTTCACCTCAAAACTCTAGATTCAAGGTCGTTTCACCGCCCTAACACTAAATAAATGTGTTTCGGGCCTTTAATATGATCGGAAATCTGATTTAATTTAACCCAACACGTCTCACTTGAAGAATGTATTCTCCTGAACTGCATTGATTTGTCTACTATCATCATTATCACACCTCTATCGAGTCGTCCCAATGTTGTATATTAAATTTCATATCGTTAACCCAAGAATTGAAGGCACAACATTATATTATTCAAAAGTTTGGGGGTAGAATGAAAAAAGAGTGTCAATAACTTAAGAAATTGAGGGAGAAAATGAACAAGGAAAAATCCCAAGAAACAAAACTCATCAATTGTTCATTTAAACCTCAATCCATTCCCATAGAAATGATAAAGGAATCGATCAATCAATATTGAGGAACAAATCCTGATAATCCTCAAAAATATCATCCCATCCTAGATATACGATTGATCCACACGATAATCTATTTGTAGATTAGTCCGTATTCATCATAGGAATCAAGAATGGGAAAGAAAAATCGAAATAATACATCCTACCAGGATTCTGTATCACTCACTGATGAATATCGATCACTACATCATCTTCTTTGGTAAGGTACATCAAGAATGATGTTTTTTGATCTTTGATCCAAGGTTTTATCATCCCTTGCTGAGAGGATTCTCAAAATCTCTCTCTACAGGGACTCCAAAGAATTCTGGGGTTATGAGACTAACCTTGGATCCCTGGAAAATGAATTAATTAACAGAAAACATTTCATTTCATTTCTGTTTCAATGAAATAAATTAAAATAAATTTTATCTAATTTATTCTATTCATTTAAAATGCTCATGAAAGCTTTCCACAACCAACCTGTGCCGAACAATATGAGGTCATGCCTATAGTAAAGTCACTTCTATGAATGCAACACTTCCCTTGAATTTCTGATCTGAGTATCAATTTAGAGTTTATTCCATTTTTTTAGGAAAATTATCTATGCAAGCTATTTTATATTTTAATATTTTTCAAACAATTGTTTTGGGAACACTGAGCCCCATAATCTCACGTTGTCTCAGCACATGATCTTTAATTTAATCCATATAATATTTAAATGAACATAGATAATCTGGGATATTACATTCTCCTCACCTTAGAGATTTGTGTCCCCAAAAACCCAAAACAAAGGCTACTAAAAAAGATGTGGGTACTGAGAAAGAATCTAATCCTCTCACTACCAAGTGTTCTCCTAGATATTCTCATGATACCACAAAAACACACTAAAGGAATCGATCTCCCATGAAGGCTCCTCGATCTACACTAGGGAATCAGTAAAATTCTCTTCATCCCCAATGTCCAGCTCACCCCAATCGATTCTGTATGATGGGTCATACATGTACCTCCTCAGCTACGACACATGGAATAAGTTGTGTACCCATTCTAACTAAAGAGGAAGATCTAAGAAGTATGTAACCTCGCAAACTCTATGAATTATCTGAAAAGTCTTGACGAACCTCAGAGATAACATTATTTCCTATCCAAATATTGATAATCCATGTTGAGGTGGAACCTAAAGAAACACATAGTCTCCTTCCCCTAACTTAAAAGGCCTTCGTCGCCTGCCAACATAAGACATCTGACGGCTCTGTGTGGTCCTCATATGCTTTTATATGATCTGAACTTTCTCTGTAGTAGCTCACACCAACTTCAAGACCATGAGTGTTGACCCTCCTGGGTCAGTCCAGCAAAGTGTTGATCTTCAGGGTTGCCTGTAAAGATCCTATAATGGTGTCATACCAATGGTGGAATGGTAGTTGTTGGTGTATGCATACTCCACCAGTGGTAGGTGATCATCCCAACTACAACATAAGTATAACATGAAATCTCATAGCATTTTCTCCACAACAAGAATGGCCTGCTAGGTCTGGCCGTTAGTTTGCAGGTGAAACGTTGTGCTCATGCATAACTGGGTCCCAAACCCCTCTTGTAATCACTATTAGAAATTTAGGCTATAGCCACAGACCTATAGCCACAGCTTTATAGGTCTATGGATATAGATTTTTTATTGCCATAGATTAATTAAACCTCTATGGCTATATCCATTTTATATCTCCACTGTCATTTTTTTCCAATCTAAATCAGGCTCCTCTTCCTCCCCCAATCCCCAACCATATCACCATGCAACCCTCCTCTTCGATTACCTCTCCTCCTCCCCAACAAAAACTCTCACAACAGCACCCTCCTCCCTGAGGACCTCTCTCACAATGGCACCCTCCTCCCCGACGATCTCTCTCACAGTGGAGCCCTCCTCCCTGAAGACCTCTCTCACCATGGAACCCTCCTCTTCAATGATCTCTGTCACCACGAAACCCTCCTCCCGAATACCTCTATCACCATGAAACCCTCCTCCCTGACGACCTCTATCACCGCAATACCTTCCTCCCCGATTCTTCTAATCAATGCTGCCCTCCGTAGTATTTTAGGGTTTTATTTATGATTTCAATTGCACTCTTTTTGTCACAATAGATCTGTATAGGCTAAAAGATCATGATTTCAATCTCACTCTTTTCTTCCAAAGATCTATTCCACTAAATTTGTCCTTTTCTGACCAAATGATCATGATTTATTCATTACTGGAAAATAGAACCAATCCACCTTTATCATATTTGATATCATTAATAAGATTTTTATTTTAGGTCTTGTGTGAGGTACATCTGCTATCCAAAAACCAAAAATTGGGAATGTATATATCATTCAAAGAAACATTAGATACATTTTCCTTCTAATACCATTTCATTTTATTCTATGACCATTGAGAAACTTCTTTTTATGTTTGCTACTTATGAGGATCTTTTTGTTCAGAACACTCTCTTTCGTCATGAAAAATTAAAAAAATTATATGTGTTAGAAGATGTTTTAAGCTACTAATATCCTCATTTATGGGTCTTAGGAGTCACCTCTTGTTTTAACCTGGTGGCATAGTAGTATCCTTGTGCTTATATCCATCACACCCAAAACAATAACCTTTAAAATAATAAGATTATGATCAAAAAAATATTGCCTATTTTGTGGTTTTGTTTCTCTCTAAAAAATCATTTTCCATATAGAAATCATATTTTATTTGTCAAAAATTTTTACAATAAAACACCTAATTTTTTGTGTCATTATCCCATTTCTGAAAGATTTATATTTAGGCTATTAATATTATCCCAATTTTACTTTCCTTTAGATATTTTAGGCCCATGTTCTTGCATGAGGTGTGGTTTTATACTCCATTTTATCACATTACATATTATATTTCCCTTTGTTTTTATAGTGGAACACCTTTGTAATGGAAATACTCACTTTAGAAAAATAGTCATGGGATATATTTTTCTTCAACTAGAACTTGTTTCTTTGAGTAGCCAAATTTCATGTTAGGTGTAAATAGTCATTGTAATTTATTACACTTACACCACCAAACCCTGGCTTCTACATAATGCTCTTCATCCCTCCTGATCTATTTTTTTATAGGATTGGTCAAACCATCATTGATTCACACTCATTCCTCCACATTTAGCTTGAGATCCACTCCTTTTCGAAGTTACCAAAAATTCCAATTTTCAATTTTTCAATCTATGCTATCATTTTTTATTTCTTAACCTATTATTATTGTATATAGAGATTTAGGTTAGTAAATAATACATTTTATTTCATGTTTTTATCCCTCTATTTGTGATGTTATTGAAGGGATACCTCAAACAACAATTTAAGGTCAACTCACCCCAATAAATCATTTTTATTACTATCACTATTATCAATTAATATCTATCGGTAACATTCACTAATGAATATTAACCATGGTACCTACAATTATCAACTTATTCTACTTTAGACTCATATGAACTTACATATTCATTATGGTAGTGGATGTTGTATGTTTAGGATTCTTTTTAATTCCACGTTGTTAGTTTTATCATTCCATTATTGTTGTAATGTTTTCTTACTTTAAATTTTTCTTTAAAATCATGATATCCTTATACCAATATATTATAATGAAATGATAAATATATATACTACCAATACTATGTGTTTTATAATGGGAAATGGGAATTAGTTTTGAAAAATAATTGAAGAAATAAAATCCAGAATGATGATAAAGTGTATGGAAAGATGAAATTTTAACCGGATTCTTCATTATACTATATTCAATTATTATTTATTGAATATATTATGCAATGTTTAATTGATTATTTTATGTTTAATCCTATGTGTAACAAGAATTGATTTAATAATGGTAATATAAAGTAAATTAAAATAAATACAGGTACTATAGATTCAATAACATGGAAATGTTTTTCTAAGGCTCATTATCTTGACATGAATTTGAGGGTTGGCTCATACTTATAATGATAGTTCCTTCATTTAATTTAAAAAATGTTAGTTTATATGAGGTATAATTAACATATTTATGTGATATTAGGAGTATTTCTTAGTCACTTGAGAGTATTCATTACTTTTCAATCCTTTTTCCTCACCTAGGATGATTTAATTCAATTTTGGGTTGGGTAGAGAGAGTTTCAGAGAAGAAGAGTGGGGCAAATGTTTTTTTAGGGTAATTCCATTAGATACCTTTTTTGAAAACTTCCTATGAGCAACGTGCTCTTACAAACCACAACGGCTAGGGTTTCTCCAAATTTCAGTCCTGCTTCCCCCACCGGCCTGGATTTTCTCATGGATTATGCTCCTGGTTTCAGTTTGGTGAGAGATTTGTCACACCTCGTGCGTTCGGCCTAGCGTGGTTCACCCCCTGTCTCGTCTGGCATGACCATATCAGTGGTGCGGCAGTGTTTCTCGGTGTCGCTTGGTGCGGCCGGTTCTCGTCTGGTGCGACCATCTCGGCGGTGTGACGATGTTTCTCTGCGTGGCTTGTCATTGATAACGAGGATCAGTGTGTGCTCAGCTTTGAGGCTCGATCATATGAATTTGTTGGGTGGCCAAGGTTTCTCTAAGGTTCAGAGCATTCTCTCTGACTTTTTCAGGTAGCCTGGGTTTCCCGGCTCATCCAGCGTGATATGGTGCATGTCTCCAATTATATCTGCAATGATTTGAAGGGGGGAGGTATTGGGTTGCGATTTATCTGGGTTTTTAGGTTCTCTATTTGTTATGATGTGACTTGGTTTTCTTTGATTTGTTATTTTTGGCTGGATACGGTATTGTTGTTCTGGTTCGATCTCGTTGGCTCTTCTTTGCCATTCCTGCTGCCATTTGTTGTTGTGAGGTTTTGGACCATAGTAAGGGTTCTTACGTGGTTCTGATTGGAGAAGACTCATGCCCATAGCGATGCTTATATTTCAATATGACCCTTATCCCCTCTTTAGTGGAGCCCTCTTAGTGCGGGGTTGGGCCACCCAGTCCCAGGTGACAATGGACTGATCTCATGCCTCTTGGGTTCTCTTCTATGTTTATGTGACTATAGTGGTTGGAGTGTTTGAGGAGGTCATCAGTGTTGGTTCAGGATGACCTTTGATGGTGGCACTTGGAATGGTCTTTTTGGAAGGGAAAATGGTTTTTTATTGCAAGGTTTGTTGGTACGATGATGAACCCAGACTCGACCTGTGGATCAGTCCCTAGAGGAGGTTTTAGAGCTGATCTTCATCATTTTAGTGTTTTTAATATTTTTTTGTTGAGTGGTTATGATGTCATTCATCAGATTAGGCATGTTCTTTGACACAGGACACTTTCTTATTGTTAAGCCTTGTAACGGTGGAGTTTGTTTCAATGTTCATATATTGTGGAGGGATAGCTTCATGTGTCAGTTTGTTTTGTCTCTCTATACCTTCGGGTTGTGAATCATTTTAAGTCGATGATGTATTCAGTTCCCCCCTTCTTCTTTTAAAATGGGGTTTATGTTTAAGTTTCTTTTGAAATAATAAAATATTTAAAGGCCTTTGGGCCGTTGGATGGGTAATTCCCTTAGATGTGTCTTAGGATGAGGTGTGTAAGACATTAAGAGATATGTGGTATTATTTATGAGAGGGTTGGGTAAGTCTTAGTGATGGGATTCATGATAGATAATGGTTATGATTTAGGCATTTTATTTGATGTGTTGGATAGCTGTTGGAATTGGGTTTCATTACCATCTTACCTTATGGGTTGAGCCAACAATTATTTTGTTTCTTTCCTCTTCATTCTTTGGATGTCATATGGGGTATGTATATATACATACCTTCATGGGATTTTCCTATACATTTCATGTCTTTTACAGAAGGTAGAAAGATTGGAGTTGAATTTAGTGGACCTAGTATTAGTGGAGCTCAGCAGTTCATGGTGGTGTTTAACATGTTTAGTGGCCAGATCCCGGTAACCTGAGCCAATATATACCCTTATATTTCCTTTATAGTTATTCTTAGGTTCAGGCCTCTATTTCCTTTATGTTAGGGAAATTATTATTACCCTTATACTTTTGTATTACCTTTCTATTCATTGATGTAATTTCTATAGGATTTTTCTTATAATGATTACAATATAGAGGGGGTGCAGGTGGGAGGGGGTCAGTTGGGGTGTAGGTGGGGGGGGGGGGCAATGTGCAGGGGTAGTGGGGGTGAAGGGGGTGGGGAAAATGTGCAGGGGGCAGGGAGGGGGTAGTGGGGGGAGGTGGGGGAAGTGGGGGTGTAGGTGGGGGTGAAGGTTGGGCAGGGGGCAGTGGGGGGGGGGCAGTGTGTAGGGGGTAGGGGGAAGGGGGTAGTGTGCAGGGGGGCAAGGGGATGTGGGGGTTAAGGGGGAGGGGGTTTCCAGGAGGGAGGGTGGGGGTGTCTAGGGGGAGAGGGTGTCTAGGGGGTGTCCAGGGGGAGGGGTGTCTAAGAAGGGGGGAGGGTATCCAGGGGGGTTAAGGGGGTAGGGGAGGGGGACTATCCAGGAGGGGGTTTCCAAGGAGGGTGTCTTGGGGGAAGGGGGTTAGGGCAGTGGGGGTGCAGGTGGGGGGTTTTCCAGGGGTAATGGGGCTGGGGTGCAGTGTGCAGAGGGTGTGGGGTGTAGGGGGAGTGAGGAAAGTAGGGGGAAAGGGGTGGGGTGGGGGTGTAGGGGGATGGGGGCAATCCAAGAGGGGGGATGGGGGGTGGGGGCTATCTGGGGGAGTGTCCAGAAGGGAGGAGGGTGTCCAGGTGGGGGGTTTCCATCAGATAATTTTTCAAAAGACATAATAGGTTATTATTCAAACATTTAAGTTTTAATGTGGGTGTTGTAAGTACACCAAAATAATCTTATGTGGTCATAGAAAGGTGTGACTATTCACGATTTTTTATAATTTGAAACATTTATGAATTACCTTAACCAAAATATTTGTTGTGATTTTTTTATTAACAAGTTATTGATGGTTACTTATTATCTTATGAAACTATACATATAATTATAATTCATTTTATTGATTATTTATTTAATGTATATTTATATTCCTCAGAATATATAGATATTGGATGTACAAGGTTGATTAGATCACTGATGAATTTCAGGAGTTACGATATTTCATATACTTTTCATTCACTAATGATTCAAATGGAATATTGATTTGATGGCCATGTTTTGATTATGTTGGAAGACAATGGTTGACACATGATTAAGTGAGTTATCATATCACTAAACATTTTTTCCAAAAAAATTATTATGTGTGGAATCACAACGGATAAAAAGCACAAGTGGTGAATGACATTGATTTAACAGAAAGGATTGGTATGAAAAATACGATTTCCAATCATTTTCCTTTTATTTCTGAAGCCAGCTCCTCATGTAGACCAGTGCAAGAGGAAATGAATACCGAAACATAGTTTTCATCTATTAATTAGGATGATGACGTTGAGAGTGTTATAAAGATGATGGAAGATGCAAATACCCCAATATATCAGGCATGTGAAAAAATGAGAAAACCTGAGTTTTTAATGTGATTATATCATGGGAAAAGAATGTATAGATTTAGTAATACTACGGTCGACTATCGCCTTAAATATATTAAGTATTTACTACCTGATGAAGCATGTATTCTATAAAATAATTATATGGCATCAAATTTGGTTGATAAATTTGGATTTTCATATATTAAGATTCAATTTTTTCCAAAATATTATTGTATTTTATGGAGGGAAAATGAAGAGTTAAGTCAGTGAAAATAGTGTGGCACATCAAGGTGGAAGACAAGTAAAGATATAACTCAATCTCGCATACCAGATAAAGTGATGTGGTACTTCCCTTTATTTCCCAGGTTTCAAAAACTTTTTATGTCAGAACAAATGGAAAAGAATATAAGATGGCATGAATATGAAATAAATAAGGATAATGATGAAATAGTGCATCCTGTAAATGGGTTGGCTTGGAAGAATTTTGATAGGTTACATCATGATCTTGTAGCTGACCCACAAAATGTTAGATTGGGATTATCCTACGATGGTATCAACCCATTTCACCAAATGCATATTGTACACAGTACTTAGCCTATTTTCATTCACATTTATAACTTTCCTTCATAAACGTGTTCGAAGAATCCATTTACTATCATGAGTATATTGATATATGCACCCAATGATCCTAGAAATGATATTTCTATATACTTACAACCATTAATAGAGGAGTTAAAAAAGATTTGTATTGTTGGTGCACAAGCATACGATGCATTCAGGAAGAAGTACTTTATGTTTCTTGTAGCTTTATTATGAATGATAAATGATTTCCCTACCTATAGAATGATGTATAGTTGGAGTACTAAAGGGAAATTAACCTTCCATATTTTTATGAAAAATACACGTTTTCGAAGATTAAAGTTTCAACGAACTTTTAGCTTTATAGGCCATGAGTGATTTCTACTGATGGATCATCCATACATGAAAAAATCAGAGATAGTTCGATAATTCCATCGAGAAAGATGAGACACCTCAATGAATGTCAAGGAATGATATTGTTAATGAAATTGATGATTTGAATTATGTTCTTGGAAAAACTCAATCAAATATTAGAAAGTGAAAACATGTTAATTCAAATTCAAGTAGAAATTGGAGAAAGAGAATAATATTTTTTGAGTTTCGGTATTGGTCATAGAATTTATTGCATCATTTTTTGGATGTAATTAATATCAAGAAAAAAATTTGTGAGATGTTACTTGCTACTATTTTAAATGTCAAAGGCAAAAAAAAATATGATTTGTGGTCTCATCATGATTTGATGGATTGGGGTACAAGATCAAAACTTCATCCTGAGTTAATTGGTCAAAATAAGTGGAAAGTCCCTATTGCATGTTATTTTATGAAAAATCTAGAGAAGAAACAATTTCTTCAGTCTTGGAAAGTTCGAAGGTTTCATATGGTTATTCATGTAATATTTCAAAATGGGTGAATGCACAAGATGTGAAACTAAAATCTCTTAAAACCCATGATTATAATGTCTTGTAACACGAGTTGATTCATATTTCTATTTGGAATTTACATTCATATAATGTTAGAGTTGTTGTGATTAAGTTATTTTATTTCTATCGAGACCTTTGTGCCAAAAGAATGAACATAAGTGTTGTTCAGAAGTTGCAAAGAGATGAACCGATTATTCTTTACGACTTGGAGAAAATTTTCCCACCATCATTTTTCACATGTATGTTACATTTTACTGTGCATCTGCCAACATATTTTCTTTTTGGTGGTCCTATTTTGAGTTGGTGGATGTATCCTATAGAAAGAATTATGTTTACATTGAAATATTATGTGAGAAATAAATATCACCCCAAATTCTCTATTGTAAAATGTTATTTAGCACAAGAATGCATGGATTTCTGTTCATCATACTTGGATAATGTTAATACGAGGTCTAATCAACTAATGAGAACTGAAGATGAGAAATATGATCCCATTGATCCTACATTTCCTTCACATCCCCAAATAGGGGGGATGTCTAGATCATATTCATTGTGTACTTTAAGAAGGGAAGAGTGGGAAATGGCTCATTGTATAGTATTATTCAACTATGGTGTGATTGATGATTATATCAAGTAAGTAAACTAATAAATATTTATTTTTTTTATTGTGTTATTTCTTCATATCTTATAAAATTTTAAAGATTTTATATTTTTAGTGAAAATTTAGAAATTATAAAAAGGAGACATTTCTCTCTATCTATTAAGAGGATGGAACTATTGAACAACAAATAATTTGCTTCTTGGTTAAAGGAAAAGGTAATATATTTTTCTCTTCTCATAACATAATCACATGTCTCTATTTAATATTAGATGTTGGTATGTTTTATATTTTAACTCTACCAATGAATGAAGTATCAGATGAATTAAGAGCATTTTTCTTTGGTCCAAATGACGTGGTATGTGATTTTAAAGAAATGGTTGTTAATGGATTTATATTTTTTATAAATAGCTGTGAAAAATATGGCAACATAGAATGATGGTTTCACCATAAGAACCATAACATATTTTTATGTGAGTGCATCAGATAGACAACCTCAATCAAAAAATATATCATATTAATGTGTTGTTTATAGAATCATTTTATTAGATTACTATAAACATGGTCATGTCGCAATGATTAAATGTAAGTGGTTTGATTCAATGGAATGAAAAGGAATTCATATTGATAATTATGAATTTATAGTGATTTATTTGAACCACCAGTTTCATATTGATGAACCTTATATTATTGCATCGTAGGCCAGACAGGTGTTTTATGTAACTGACCCGTTACAACAAAAATTTGGTGTTATTTTTGATGTCATTCTTAGACATATTTTTGAAGAAGAAATGGATAACAATGATGTTTTGGATGAACCTTTTGGTATTTATTAGAATGTTTCACTTGATGATACAGATGATTCAATTTCTAGATCATATTGTGAACCAAAAATTGTCACAGAGCACACATAACATAGACACATTTACAAGTATTTACCTTACAATATCGTAATATTGGATGTGTTTTTTTATACTTCCAATCATGATATCAAATTAACTAGTATATTTTTACATTGTTATTTATTTATATTTATTTGAGAATATTATTTTAAATTTCCAGGTCAAAATATCTAAATATGATGATACTAGATGAAATAGAAGAATAAAAAGAAATGAACAATGAATGTCTCCTCTGGCCAACACTGTAAGTACAATTTATTTTTTAATATTATGGTATTTCATATTATTTATCTTGTTATAGTTTGTTTTATTTTATCATCTATGTTATTTTAGGCTACTTTGTCGCGGAGATGGTTGGATTATACTACTGAGGATGATAGTATGGTGGGGGTACTGATTCTACAGTCCGACCTACTACTATGTCGCTTGAGTAACCAGGAGGTCATCCTCCCATTATTCCACCTCCATATTATCTATACCCACCTTTTTCCATATCCCTTTCTGCCCGTACCCACATCGGATGGTAGTTCTCAGACTCCCATCCCTCCTTATTTTCCATTCCCACCATCCACTGTATAGGGAACTGTGCCCCCATATATCTCACATCCATATCCATATCCACCATCATCTATGCAGGGCTATCCTTTGGGTTTTATTCCCCCATGATTACACATATCATCATCTACTGTACAAAGTACTCCTACTATAGATATCCCACCTACCACAGAGGCTACTCCCCCTCTAGACGTTGCACTTTAGGTGTCAGCAGATCCCCCATCTACTAGTATGTGTTTAAACATTACTGTTAGTGATTAATGATAAATTCATATATATTATTTTCATTTATTACTTTTTTCATGATTAGCTCCATCCTCCACTAGACTAATGGGCCGCAAAAAAATACGAGAGGTTTGGAATTGACACACACAAATCATGGTTGAATACAATGAGGACAATGCTATAATTAAAAAAATGGTATGGAATGTAAAATCTTTATGGGAACACTTTTTAAACACATCAATATCATTCCGGTTCAACCAATAAGATGGAGGGAATTTGTAGAACAAATAAAAAACAATGCATGGGCAGAGATTTGGGTAAGTAATGTTAATCACCTTTTATATATATAAATTTATAATATTTTATTAACAAATATTTTTTCCATTGAAACTTCGATATAATTTTCCTCATGGACAAAATGAAAATGCTGCATGTTTAATGGATTTAGGTGAAATGTGGCACGTATACAAGTATGACTTATATCTTGGTTGGAGAAAGAGATTTGATACAGATCTTGAAGAAGTACCACTGATTCATGATTGCCCAATATCACAATACAAATAGATGATTGGATATTAGAAGAGTCTAGGGTTTAAGGTATATATATATTCATTTATTTATTTGAAAACAAGTATGAAATACTTGTTTTATTTATGTTAATGTAATTATATAATTATTTTTTTTTATAAAATAAATTAGATATAAATAAAAGAAACAAGAGTGGAATGAAACACATTTATACTCACAGACACACTTCACTACCAGATCTTGAGAAAGAACAGGTAATTTAACATTTAAAATATTTAGCTTCATTTAGTGTAATTTTTTTGACTTTAAATTTTAATTTATTTGTTTTTTTTTTCCAGAAAAAGGCATTGAATATCGAGGGATGTGTTTCTCGCTCTACTTCTTTTCTACAAGTAGAAAAAATAAGGATGGTACTGTGAAAAATACTGACACCGAGAAGGCGATTGTAAGTATATTTAAATTTATTTTATTTTGAAATAATTTAATTCCTTATATTATTTTATCATTTTAATTTATGTCATATATCAATCAACATAATGCTTTGGAGGCATTGGTAGAAAAGGAACACAATAATTTTGGCCAAAATAATCATCTATATTAGGTATTAGGAGATGAGAAATAGGGAAGAGTGTGTTATTGACCTAGGAAAGAATATTGTACCATATCAATACTATTCTACTGACAACGTTTCTTCGAGTACCGGTTCTAGTTTGTCCACAGTAGAAAAAATGAATTCTTCAATCAAAGAATAAAGTAAGAATCTAAAAAGGTGATAACTAAAAATATGATCAAATTTATGTCTTACCTTTCTTCTATACTTACACCAAAAGTAGCTGCAATGGTCGATGCCTTTTTGATGTCGACACGTTCTGGTAATGTAGATTCTTTTGCTGAAGCTGGAGCCGGAGTCGAAGCTAGACTCAGTGCCAATGTATGTACCGATGATGATGTCGATGATGATGTTGGTGGTGTGAGAGGCGGTGATGGTGTTTCTGTAGAAGGCGTGGATGAGGGTCATCATGATTCTGATGATACTGATATTGAGACTCGTTATTGAGGTAAATTTTATTTTTTGATTGTTAATATGTAGAATTTTATTATACAGTGCAGTTTCATTATTGTAATTTTGAATTGTATTTCTTTTTTCTTTCTATTTCAATATATATTGAATTATTGTATTATGATGTATGTTTGTTTATGTAGTAGTTAAGTTTTATTATTATAATATTCAATTTTATCCTCCTCTGATGTGACCATCGTACCTCCTTGTCGATGCTACTATGAGGTGGCCCCTCTATATCCTTTGGTGCACCTCTGACGGTATGTAGTACAATTTTCCATTTTTTTCTGATTCTTTTCTATTTATACTATTATTTTCTCCCCCTCTTTTGTCTATATTTTAAATTTATTCTATAGGTGAACCCATTCTGGTGCACCTCTTATGGTATGTTTTTTATAGCATGAAACTTCGATGTCATAGAATTATTTTCAAATATATAATCTTCCATAAATTAGTTTAATTTCTGACTTGTAACTGTATTTTTTTCTATGATAATATGCTCTTTTTTATTCCAAGATTATTATAATTGGGTGATAGAAATATCCAATCGAGTAAAAATTCATGGTCATACTAAATAGGATAAAGAGTTATAGAAATAGGTTGGATGTTTTATGCATTATGTGCCTTGGATTCAATTCACATAAATGTTATATAATCAATATTCATTTCTACAATAACGCAATCAAGCCTCATTTTTGAATTTTTTTCTGAAATTTATTTTCTGTGTACTAGGTTTTGGGTACATGCATAGTTAAGGAAGTAATATAATAGTTCTGTGAGCTCTAAAAGCATAATAATGAATTTTTGTGGTTCGATGATGAATATGGAAATGAAATTGTGCATGAATTCCCAAAGAAAAATATAAAAGATAGAAAGAATTGGAATCGGCAGTTTGAGGTTCAGAATTGACATTGACAGTTGATTTCTAGGGTTATATGTAATGATCTTTTTGTGCAGATTAAAATTTCATTTGTGATCCCCGATGAAGTTAGTTGTGGAGTCCCAAGGTATCACAGTAGGCGAGTGACATGCTTCGAATTCTATCCCACCAATAACGCCTTTCAGTCATCTGGGGATAAGGTTGGTTATTTAATCGTCCTTTTGATGTATATATTTTGAGAAGTATGTATTTTATGTTGTTCACTTATATATTTTTTGTTTCCTTGGTTCCTTTTAAAATAAAGGACAACTTGGTGTTTGGGATTACAATAAGGTTTATGAAAAGACGGTGTACAAAAACATACATAGCTGCATACTCATCAATATGAGGTGAGTTATATGTTTATTAGGATACAGTGTCCACTTATATTGGATTCTATAAGATGAACATTTATTTTTCTTCCTAGGAAGAATCATGTGCGTACTCACACACACACATTAACACCACAGTCCATTTAGAAAAAGAAAAACCACTTATTTTTTCAGACCATATCAAAAGTGATCATTGATAAGTTCTATAATCATTGTTGTCAAACAAAGCCTTAATTATATTCCCCCACCTCAACTATGTATTTGCTGCTTAAAAACTAGTTGCAAAATTTGTGATAGGTTTAATTGGACAAATGATGGAGCAGTATATAGTGCATCCTTATATGGAACTGTTCGTTGCACTGACAAGGAAAATGGAAAGGAGACATCTTTCATGGACCTTAACCCCAATAGATGGCAGGTAGTGTTTTCAATGGGTCAAAAATTCTGTTCTATTTTATGACTTATTAGAAATTTCTAATTCATTATATGGACTAGGATAGCCTCTTAACTGACCATAGAAAGATATGGTTGTATAAATTTTCAATTGCGACTTATGAATGCCTTTTTTGTAGGGCCCAAGTAGTTGTAAGATGTTATATGGTTTGGATATTGACTTGGATAAAGGTATTGTCCTTGTTTTAGATAATTTTTGGATTCTTTTCATATAAGTATTATGAATATGAAATTTTTAGCTATACAGTTGGTGTTTTTTTAAACATTACAATCTACTTGAGATGGTATGTTAATTATGTAATTCGAAAGCCTGAAATATATCCATACAAGTATGTATAAGTTATTTATTTTTTTGGTTGGATTACAAAAATTTGGGCTCATTTTAAGTATATTGAATGAGTCTAATTTTTATCCATGACTTGAATCTTTTTAAAGATCTGTTTGTAACATGTCTTCTTGTTTTTATTACTCCTTCAATGTTAGTTGTTGATATATGATTAAAATTAGCTACCTCAAGACTGTTACAAACATGTTCTAGGTTTTATTACTCATTCAATGTTATTTTTTTGTATATGATTCAAATCAGCTACCTTAAGGTTAGAATTATAGTTAAAATGATTCATTGATATAGAAAAATTGAATTGTTGCGGAGATAGGGAGATTGAAGGTTAGTTTTCATTATAATTTAAATGATTTACTGATATAGATAACTAGAATTAACTCTAAAGAGAGAGGGGATATCTAGGGGAAGAGGGGTTTTCTAGGTGGGGGGGGGGGCTGTCCAGGGGGTTTCTATGAGGGAGGGGGGCTATCCGGGGGAGGGGGTGTTGGGGAAGAGGGTGGGGGAGGGGGTGTTGGGAAAGGTGGTGGGGGAGGGGTGATGGGGAAGAGGGAAGGGGTGTATGCAGGGGGAGGGGGCTGGTGTGTGTATGGTGAGAGGGAGGGGGTGTGCAGGGGAGGGGGTGTGCATGGTGAGGGGGAGGGGGTGTGCAGTGGGAAGGGGGTAGTGGGGGTGTGCAGGGTGAGGGGGTGTTTTTTACTAGTATTTAGGGGAGGGGTGTTGGGGAAGAGGGAGGGGGGTGTGCAGGGGAGGGGGCTGGTGCTGGGGAGGTGGGTAGGGGTGTGTTCATGGGAGGGAGGGGGGATAGTTCTAGGTAAGAGGGTAAAGGTTTGTGCAGGGGAGGGGTGTGTAGGGTGAGGGGGGAGGGGTGTGCAGTGGGAAGGGGGTAGTGGGGTGTGCAGTGGGAAGCGGGTAGTGGTGGTGTTTTTAAAAGTATTCAGGGAAGGGGGTGGTGCTGGGGAAGAGGGAAGGGGGTATACAAGGGAGGGGGTTGGTGATGGTGTTGGGGAAGAGGGCATGGGTGAGTGAAAGGGAGGGGGTGCAGGGTAAGGGGCAGGGAGTGTGCAGTGGGAAGGGGGCAGTGGGGGTGTGCAGGGTGAGGGGGGTGTTTTTACAAGTATTCAGGGGAGGGGGGCTGTTGTTGGGGAAGAGATAAGGCGATGTGAATGGGGTGATGGGGAAGAGGGAATGGGTGTGTGTGGGGGAGGTGGAGTAGGGTGAGGGGGAGGGGTGTGTAGTGGAGGGGGTGGATGGGTTGTGAGGGGTGTGCAAGGGTTGTGCAGGTGTGTGCAGGGGGAAGGTATTTGTATCTTTAAATTAAAACCTATTTACTATAGTTCTTTTACTTGTGGTCACTCTTCTTTAAATTCTATAATATATAGAAATTTACTAGTATGTATTGTTAATTTTAAACATTATTGTATCTGCAGATATACATGTTGGATGATTTTGTAGGTGGTGAACTCCTAGATTATTACTTATTATTCACAAATAAAATTCTAGGTAAAGCAAGAGTTGTATTTTCTTGAACTGTTTTTAGTTTGGTATTCAAACTTTTTGCATCCATATGTCACACATAATTTTTAAATACTACACAGAATGCGTAAAAACACATATAAGGCACAAATGTAAACTTTTGGATTGCACAAGTTTTACTTTTCCTTTTTAGGGATTTTATACAGCTGAGGTATATTATCTTGAATTTCTTAGTTTTCTTTTGCTTCTATAAGATGTTCTAGAATCGAAGTATTGTGTTTTGTACATTGTAATTAGTAGCCTTTTCCTTGTATTTTTTACCATCTCTTTAATGGTATTGTTTACTAGAAATTAATATACATGTTGAAATGTCCTATATATTATTATGTTCTACTTCCATAACATTAATATACAGTTTCAATATCAGTTTTATGGAAATAGGGGGTGTCCAGGAGAGAGGTGGGTGTCTAGGAGGGGGTGGGGGACTGTGGTGGTCTGTCCAGGGGGTGGGGCTGTTCAGGGGGGTGCAGAGGGGGTCTGTCTAGGGAGGGGGTTCTATCTAGGGGGAGAGTGGGGGTGTGTAGGGTGTGCAAGGGGGTGGTGCAGGGGGGTATATCCGGGGAGGCTATCTAGGGGGGTACAAGGTGGGTCCGCATGGGGGTATGTCCATGGGGAGAGTGGGGGAGGGTGAAGGAAGGGGGGAAGTGGGGATGAAGGTTGTGGGGGGGGGGGGCAGTTGGGTGAAGGGGGTAGGGGTAATGTGCAGGGGTCGTGGGGGTGAAGGGGATAGGGGGTTGTGTGCAGGGGCAGGGGTGTAGGGGGAGAGGTGTGTCCAGGAGTGGAGGGGAAATGGGGATGTAGGTGGGTGGGGGTAAAATTTGGGGGGCAGTTGGGGTGAAGGGGGCAGGGGGCAGTGTGCAGGGGGTAGTGGGGGTGAAGGGGGTAGGGGTAGGGGGTGTGGGGGTGCAGGGGGAGGGGGAGGGGGGTGTCCAAGGGGTGTCTAGGAGGGGGGTATCCAGAAGGGAGGGGAGTCTAGGGGGTGTCCAGGTGGGGCGGGGTGTGTAAGAGGGGGGGGGGGGGTCCGGGAGGGGGTTGAAGGGGGCTGGGGAGTAGTGTGCAGTGGGTGTGGCGGTGCAGGGGGAGGTGGGTGTCCATGGTGGGTTTGTGGGGGGAGGGTGGTAAAGGGGGATTGGGGCAGGGGGTGTGGAGGTGTATGGGGGGATGTCTAAAAGGGGTCTGAGGGGGTGAAAGGGGTTGGGGGTAGTGTGCAGGGGTAGAGAGGGGAGAAGAGGGTGTGGGTGTGCAGGGGGAGGGGGTTGTATAGGAGTGGGGTTGGGGTGAATATATGCATGTGAAAGAGATCAAAAGATAGTTTGGATTCCTGATTTGGCTTACTAATGGATTTTATTTTTCGATCATTTGTTGATTTTGGTGACTTGTATTGGTATGTAGGATAGGGATGCATGCTATGCAGATAACCAGCAATGAAACATAGCTGATGCAATTGATTATCTTCCATGACTTGCAACCAGGAGTGATGTGAATATAAAATTCAAAAGGTAATGGTTATTTTATATCATTTTTTGCAAGACATTAGTAACAATTTGTTGTGTTTTTAATCAAATTGACTTGGAATACACCATGATTGTAGACTTGATGATTTCGAGTTTACTCTTGAGTGTGAAATATTTGATCTTTTGGACATTTCTCTGTATCATAGTTGGATTGTTGATCCCTAAGTATGCACTTTTGAATCCTGTACCTTTATATTTTTTTAAAAAAAATATTTTATACATTCTCTTAGTTTATAGTTTTCATTTTTCCTTTTTCTTCTTTTCTTTTCTTAATATGCATGTTTGCACGTGTATGCATTCATGGAGGTGTCCAGGTGGTCTCCAGGGGGTTTATTGGGGGTGTGTAGGGGGGAGGAGGTGTTCGGGGGTGGGGGGGGGGTTCAAGGGTGTCTAGGGGGAGGGGGTGTCTGGGGATGTCCATGGGGTTATCCAGGGGGTGTCCAGGGGGTGTCAATGGGGTCTAGTGGGGATGTTTGGGGGGGGGGAGTCCATAGGGGGTGTCTAGGGGGTGTCCAGGGGGTTTTTAAGGGGGTTTCTAGGGGGAGGGGTGTCTAGGGGGGAGGGGGTGTCCAAGGGGGGGTGTCTGGGGGGGTCAGGGGGTGTTTAGGGGGGAGGGGTGTAGGGGGGTCTATCCAGGGGGTATCTAGGGGGTGTAAGGTGGGTATATTCAGGGAGGGGTGGGTCTGTCCAGGATGGGGGGTGTCCAGGGGGTGTAAGGTGGGTCAACAGGGGGTATATCTAGGGGGAGAGTGTGGGCTGTGCAGGGGGTGAAAGGGGGAGGGAGGGGGGATCTGTACAGGGGGTTCTTTATAAGGGGTGCAAGGGGGGTCTGTCTAGGAGGGAGGCTATCCAGGGGGTGAAAGGTGGGTCAATAGGGGGGGGGGGGGGGTCTTTCTAGAGAGGGTGTAAGGGGGAGGGGAAATCCCTAAACATTTCAAGTAACACTTGAATCATATGATTAGATTCTCCTTCAGTCTTCGAGTAAAAATTCATACTCTAGAACACTTGGGAGGGTGTAAGAGGGGAGGGGAGGGGATGTAGGGGGAGTAATGGGGGACTATGGGGGTATTTTTTATGAAATGGTATAACCTATAGACACGGTTTAAAATTGTGGCTATAGGGATTTAGCAACAGTTTAAAACCAAGGTTATAGACCACGTGGATGAGAATTCTTCCCTAGTTTAAAACCATGGAAAAATCCCTATATCCAAGGTTTAAAGAAATGGAAATAGGCCTATATCCAAGGTTTGAACTATGGCTATAGGTATTTATCCATAGTTTAAACGGTTGTTATAGGTCTTTAACCATAATTTGAAATCGTGGCTATAGGGCTTGCCCTATATCCATGCCAATACCAGCCACAGTCCATTGAACCATGGCTATAACCTATAGCTATAGTTTTTGGGCTTATAACGATGGTTTGAAACCATGTATATAGTCTAAATTTATAGTAATGAATCCCTTACTCAATCAGAATGTAAAACAAGAATTATGATCAGAAACTATCATCGATGGAACTCCATGAAGTTGAACTATCTCCTACATGTAGAGGTATCCCAAGATCTCCACTGAATTCTTCTCTCAGATAGTTAGAAAGTTGGATGACTTGGTGAGTTATTCAATGATCACCCATGGATGTACGTGGTAAAACCTTCATGAAGTCTATCGATATCCCACCCCAATTCCACTCTGGAACCCCAAGGGATTAAGCTAAACCTGTTGCTACCTAGTGATCATCCTTCATTTGTTGACTAGTAAGGAATCAATAAACAAACTACACAACTAGTTTCTTAATCCCTGACCACCAAAACTAATGATGGGGGTCCTGGTACATTTTTTCCACAACTGGATGTACCTCCAAAGAGGATGTATGAAAATCTCTTAGAACCACCTCCCACAACACCACTAGTACTGTTGTGCATCCTATGAAAAGAACAATGTGCTCCCCACCTTTAGAATATTCATCAAGAGCATGCCCTATGAACATCTGATCACATAGGGTCTTGCAATCAGTATCCCCAAGTTGTAGCTCCCTAACTCATTGTAATAGTGGAGGGGTAAAAACCATCGAATTGAGGTAAGTTGTTATATCTCCATCCATAAATGATAACTATAACAAGGAAAACTTCTTTGATGCCTCACTCAAAAACTAAAAACTATATCTCCTAATAAGAACATATACCACCACGTTCCCCTTCCCAAGAGTATAGACAATCTCAAAGTCATAGTCTTGGAGGAACTCTATCCATAGCCTCTATCTCATGTGCATATCCTTCCGAGACAATATATACTTGAGACACTTGTGATTAGAGTAACTGATAAATCACTCACACATCAGGTAGTGTCACTACATCTTCAATGCGAAGACTACAACTGCTAACTCAAGATCATGGGTCGTATAGTTCTTATCATGTGGTCTCAAATGGTTTAAAACATAAGAAATATCCACTCGCCTATGCATTAGGACACAACTAATCCTGTTTCATGATGCATTTTAGAACACTACATACTTGACACCCTCCTCCAAAAATCTCAAGATCGGTGTGCTCATCAAACACTAACTCATCTACTGAAAATACTATCAGAACTTCTCTTTCCACACGAAAGGCTACCCCTTTTGAGTCAAAGATATCATAGGTGTTGATATCCTGAATAACATTGGTATGAATATCCAATAATATCCTTTTATCCCTAGGAATCTCCGCACCTTCACCACATTCTTAGGTGGCTCCCATGCTAACACTGCCTCAAATTTGGTCGTTCCCACTACCACTCTATCTGCTGTGATGATGTGTCCCCAAAAGTGGACCGCCAGAATCCAAAACCGCCTCTTAGAGAGTTTCCAATAAATCTAGTTCTCTCAGAGTACATCTATAACTATCCTTAATTGTATCATGTGTTCCTAATTAGAATCCAAGTACATAAGGATACATTGATGAAGACTACCATAAACTAGTCTAAGTAAGGCTGAAAGATCCAGTTCATGAGTCCCATGAACAATAATGGGGAATTCATCTTGCCAAAGGGCATCACCATGTAATAATAATGACCATAAAAACATATGAAGACCATTTTTGGTATATCCTCATATTTTACTCGCAGCTGGTGATAGCCTGATATGAGGTCAACCTTCAAGAACCATCTTTTCCATTTCAACTGATCAAAGAGGTCATACATTATTGGAAGAGGATACATGTTCATCATGGTCACCTAGTTCAAGCATCAGTAGTCCACACACAACCTCAAGCTCCCATATTCCTTTTTTGGTAAACAAAACTGGGGTTATATAGGGTGAGACAATGGGTCTCATGAGTTCCTTCCTCTGTAAGTATGTCAACTGTACCCTCAAATTATGAAGCTCTATGGGAGCCATCCTATATACTGGTGTATATATCAGTGTCATCTTAGGATGTAAATCAATGTAAAAGTCTATTTCCTAGTGGGGAGGTGATCCTGGAACATCTTAAGGAAAATTTTCATCATACTCTACTACTACCATTGGAAACGAGAAGCTCATAACATCTATTTCACTGAGGGTCAGGCTAGCCAACAAATGAGTAATTAGACAAAACCTCATTTTCATGAGTCCATCATGTGTTTTCTGGGTTTCCTTTTCACTAAAAAAAGGTAAACCTCATTCCATCACCATGAACACACAGAATACTTTGCCTAAAATAGTCAATATGGGAATGGATTGTAAATAACCAATCCATACCATGAATAATGTCGTAAGGCCTCAACACTACCACCAAGATTTTCCAACTAAAACTCTTACCTCCAAAGGTCAGGTCACACTGTTGGCACAAGTGTGTGATCACTAAGACTTATCCAGTAGTTGTATCTAAGCATAAGAGTTGAGTCAATGGTTCAACCAGAATCTCTAGGTCTCGAATAAGATATATGGAAAGAAAATAATTACTAGAAAATGTGTCTATCAGTACTGTAGATAAAGTAGAAAATACATAGATCATACCTTGAATCATTCCTAGATCCCTTTGGTTATATGCCTCAACCATATGCAGTTATCCCCTCCTCTATCCTCCAACTCCCTACGCATGGAGTGGACCACCTAGGGGGTGGTGGTAGAAAGTCGAAACGTCGACCACCTCCAACTACTCTCCAAACTCCTCTACCACATCTTTGGCCATATGTATCTTCCTTCTCCTATCGATGTATCTACCTCGGTGGTTCATCCATAGTCTTCCAATTATCAGTACATTGGGTTGGACAATCTTGTGCAAGATGTCCCCTACAATCACATGAATAGCACTGCCTCTCCCTAGGCTGACTAGACCCACCCTGTGAGCCCTGAATTATAGATCCTCTATCCTGGGATGTCCTTTGGATACATCTCCCACATCTAGGTCCTAATGAATAATGTTAATGCCTTTCTATAGATATCTCTACTCCCGATCATCCACTTGTGATTATCACCGGTTGTATTTTCTCAACTAATAAGCTTTCAACCACTAAAGCTCGCTCAAGATCCCCAACATATGTCAAGATGTATATAGGGATAAAGCTGGATCAGATGTTTCTACACATACCTCACTCAAATGTTTGATCCCTGAAGTACTAATATCTAACTATAGTCATCAATTACCTAAAAAGGTTAGTAAACCTCGATGAATAATCAGCCAGTATCATGTTGCCCCGCTAGAGCTGAATAAGATATTTTATATGGATAGATCTTAGCATAATTGGTTATAACTCCTCTTTGAAGAGAATCTCAAACTCTATCCATCCAAGATTTTCTTTGTTGTGAGTCTATATAGCCAAAATCTACCATCTTACCATTGAGTCGTGTATAAGGCCTTCCACCAGGACCACCATCAGATCCAATGGTGTCCTAACTATATGGAAAACTCGGGTCACCACCTCAAGCCAGTCCTCATCCAACTGTGGGTCAGGATAGCCTTGTAACATGAGGGGTCTCTACAGGTGGATGTATGGTTTTTGCACCACTTAGAGGTAACATATGGTGAACTAGTCCCTATATTGAATCCTCATCACTGAGGGGGTCATCCTCGTGATTGAATTGCTGAATCCAAGCCAATATGAGTCATGGAGGAATCCTGAAAGAAAAAAAGATGTACCATGGTAAATGAGTATATTTGGAGAGATGAATCAAGAAAGAAATGGAAACCACAACCCATTCATATATAATTCAGGTAACATTTTTCTCCACAATTAGTTTTTTCATGTAACTAGTTGAAAAGTAGGTTATTAAAGTCCTGGTGTATGGATACATTGGTCATCGCACCAACACTAGATTCCCTGGGTTGAAAGATGAACTTGAACCAATTAACACTATTGTCCTAAACCAATCTCACAGACTCTTAGTCCTAAGGTAGAAACTAATACTTCTGATACCACTCTGTCATGACCAGTCCCAGTGGGTCCCATACCGTAACTCCCCAAGCCCACCTCTAAAAGACTAGGGGATGGTGACTAGCACCGAGTAGGAATATCATTAACATGGGAGGGATTTTATATGTACATGTACACATGCACACATCTCATAGACCACAAAATTATGAAATGTAAAAACCACTAAGTAAAAAATGCATGCATACCACTATATCCCACAACCAGAGTACGATGAAATTAAAGTAAAAAGGGACAGAATACAAGACCACAAAAAATAGTCTTTAACCACAAGTCCAACCTGCAAGAAAAGGGTGTTGGGACTTCTGTCTGTAGCTGCAAGAACACACCTTAGTATTTTTGGTCTCAAAAAGAACCATCTGGTCCTAGTCCTCCTAGGACTTTGTCAAAAGTTCGATCATCTGCATAAGAAACAACATGTGCAGAAAGATCTTGTGCAAGGGTGAGTATAACAATACTCAGTAGGATACCCTGAAACCAAAAGGTGGTATAAAAAAGGAAAACGTAGTCATATCTTCCCAGAAATATTTCTACAACACATATAATAAGAATATCTATATATACTCATCCAAAACAAAAAGTTTAGAGGTAATTAAAAACCATTGTATACCCTCACTAGTAATTTATCTAGAAGATTCTACAAAGCACTCATCTAAGAGAACACACTCTAGATTTAGATAACACTGATGAGGTCCGTCTGAGAAGTACTGCTCATTGGGTCTCTACACGAGAGAGATAAATTTATAGATATGAAGAGATAAATAAGATACAATAGATGAGGGTCATATTCAAAGTCATGGGGTGATACCAGCAACTCAATATATATTAACCCGCTAATTAGGGGATCAACACCCATGTACATTTTGTAACGTTGATAACAAGAACTCCACCTAGGGAACGAATAATGAATAGAGGATCCTACTCTGGGACTCTTACGGGATTCCAATAACTCTATTTAGGAATTCCTACTAATGGGATCATATTACTATGAGTAGGATATTATTCATACCTACCTTCTGGGAAATGATAAAGGAAACAGACCCTAACAAAACTTGTCCAATATACGGAGAACAAGAGAATAAATCCATGTAGAAAGGCGTACATGGAGTTTATTAGGCTCACACACCGTGTCTTTAGAACATGTCATGTAGAAGATGGGTACACAACATGTATAAGGAGTCACATGTTGTGTCCTTCCATCCAGGGTCTGCCTGTGTACTCTGGTTGTGTGCCAGTACACGGTGTCAACCTTTGTAACTTTTATTGTGTACCAGTACATGGGATATTCCGTGTAACCGATTCAACACATGTCGTGTGGGTAGTACACCATATGTAGGAAACCTTTGTACTCCACCCTGTGTCTGTGTACTTACCATTTAAAGGTCGAGTAGTACAATGATGAACACACACTTTGTAGATGGGAATACATGTTGTGTGTTTCATATTTTCTAGAAAGTCATGTTCTTTCTCCTCGAGCCTCGTCTGATCTCCCGGATCTCATTTTCGTGGTCTGTTCACCTAAAAAATCTGGATTCAAGGTTGTTTTGCCACCCTAACAATGAATCAATGTGTTTCTAACCTTCAATCGGCTCAAAAATAGAGTTTAATTCAACCCAACACATCTTTATTGAAGAATGGATTCGCCCAAACCACTTTTATTCATCCACCTCTATCATCATCGTACCTTCATCAAGTCATCCCAATGTTGGAACTCCAATTTTTTAATGTTTTTACAAGAATCTAAGGCACAACGATCGATTATTAAAAGTTTGGGGGAAGAAAGAAGAACGTGTGTCAAGAAATTCAGAAATCGGTGGAGAAAATTCACAAGGAAAAATCTTGAGGAAATAACCTCAACTGTTGTTTATTCTGGCCTCAATCCATTCCCGTAATAATGATAAATGAATCAAGAAATCAATCTCTAGGAACAAATTCTGATAAATCCCAAAAATATCATCTCATCCAGTATATATGATCAATCATTGGGCTAATCTGTTCATAGATTAGTCTATGTTCATCATAGGAATCAAGAACGAGAAAGAAGAATCGAAATAATTCATCCTAGTTAGATTTTGGATTTCTCTATGATAAATATCGATCTTCATGTCATATCTATTGGTGAGATCCATGTAGAACTACATTCTTTGATCTATGATTTAAGGTTCTATTGTCTCCATTCAAGAGGATTCTCCAAATCTCTCTTTATCTTGGGCCTTGAGAGGATTTCAAGGTTATGAGCCTAACTGTAGATCTCTAACAAAGGTATTATTTAAAATAAACCATATCACTTCATTGATGAAATAAATTAAAATAAATTTTCTCTAATTTATTTTATTCATTTAAAATGCCTATGACAACCTTCCACAATTGACTCGCATTGAGAAATGTTAGGTCGTGCCTAGGGTAAAGTCAATGCTCTGAACGCAAATGTTCCCTAAGATTTCTGATCCAGGAACCCATTTAGAAATTGTTCCACTTTTTTAGGAAAACTGTGTGCATGTAGTATTTAATATTTTAATATTTTTCAAACAATTGTTCTGGGCACCCCGGGCCACGAAATTGCACGTCGTCTCCCCACCTAGTCTCGAATTTAATTCATATAATATTTAAATGTAATACATAAAAAATATGAGACATTACTTTATATATGATATTGTTGAATAACAAAAAACATGTTATAGTGATGATATATATATATATATATCCAACATATTTGAACTTTCCATAGAAGTGCCTAACAAATGTTTTAACAAATGATATTGGAAATATAAAAAAATTATTTCTTTATTGAATAAATGAAATTTTTCAATTGATACTAGAAGAATGTAACTATGAAACTAACCCAAATATATAGATTCTACATAGAATGTATTGAGTGACAGTAACATTCATAGTGAAAATATTTCAGATTAATAGATTACAACTGAATAATAGATATCGTTTAATATAATAAAATATTCATATTTAAAAAATCCAAACATAGAATAGAAGTGTTGAATGTGATACTGAATATTTGATGCTAGTTAAATGAAAATATTTTATTTAGGTAGTGAAAAAATTAAAGTGTTCAAAGAAATTACAGAAAGGGTAGAAACTGAAGAAAACATAACATAAGTATTTTGTTTCCTAAAATTGAAGTCGTGGATGAAAACAGATGAATGAAGATAAGGAATAGTGAATGACATAAATCTTATGGAATGGATATTCTATAAAGGTAATCCCATTTATAAATATCAACTTCTTTATACTCATAAATAATCCTTATTCACAGTTCTGAAAGTAATAATTATGGTAAGAAATATGAAATGAAATTATGGATTTCAATCTGTCATTCCAATATCATGGGAAATAAAATGGATACTAATTAGAGACCAACAAGGATTATAGGCTCATAGAAGGGGAGATGATGATGATGATGTGGAAAAGATTAGGTAGAGGTTTATGGGGGCTATGGGGTTGAAGCGAGGCAGAAGAGGAGGCGGAGGCATGGAGGCAAATGCCAGAAAATGGGGAATCGGGTACATAGAGGCCAAGATTGGTATATGTGGAGGTGAGGTCCAATGGTCATTAAGGTGAGGGTTGTTGGGATCAAAAATGATCTTCCCATGATGCATCAATAATCTCAAGATAAAATGAAGTGAAAATGTGGGAAAAAAGGACACCAGATGTAATGCAGAAAACCCCCCAAATAAAAGGGGTAAAAAATGATGGTCAAATAGAAGGATTACTCTAGGTAAATGTGGGTTCACACTCCCTTACTATTACAAGGAGAAAACCCTCATAGAAATATATTTTAAATAATTGGGGAAACCACCTTATGAAATAATGAAAATAATTGGAGAACTTGAGAACCAGACAAGATGATGAAACTGATAGGAGATAGCTCTTTATAAAGGCTGCATCTCCCCCTCCTACTACCTTCTCTCACTAGAGGTTTGGTGGGGGTTTGGACACCCACCTAATAGTTTCCATGCCCACCCCCTTTGAAAAATTGGGGGGGGGCACTGGCCTGTGGAGAAACTCTACCGACACATCTCCCACTTGGAGATTTGATTGAGTACCAATCACATCTCCACACATCCTTTCTATCTTCCAAACATTCTGCTCAAGTATTTACAAGGCCTCTTGAGGATTTTCTCCATCTGAACTTATCAAAGTTAATCACCTTCATCAATAAATCTACTAGATTTTCATTATTTTGAATTTTATACATGTCCACACTTCCTTCCTTCACTACATCTCAGACAAAGTGATATTTTACCCCAATTTGATTAATCCTAGAATGAATATATAGATTTCTAATGATGTGAAAGGAATTATAACTATCACAAAACAATGTAATTTGCTATTGTCTATGCCTGAGCTCCTCCAAAAACATTCTCATCCAAATAGCCTCTTTGCAAGCCTGTGTAGCTGCCATGTACTCTGCCTATATCATGGATAAATCCACATCTGACTGTAACTTTGAAATAAAACTCATTGCTCCTCCTGCAAGAGTAAACACATAAATTGTAGGGGATTTCATCTAGTTATAATCACTTGAAAAATCTAAATCAACATATCCTCTGATAGTAAAATATGATCCTCCATAACATAATGAATCATTTTAGGTCTCCTTAATGTATCTCAAGATCCTCTTCATCGTACTCCAATGCTCCCATCCTGGATTATCCATATACTGACTAACTAATCCCACTACATGTGAAATGTTTGTTCTAGTACAAACCATAATGAACATTAGACTACCCACTTCTGATGTATAAAGCACTTGAAAAATTTCAATAATCTCTACTTAATTTTTAGGACTCATCGTTGAGGATAACTTGAAATTAATGGGTAGAAGGGTAGAGATTGGCTTACAGTATTACATGTTAAAACATTTCAAGAATTTCTTTAATTAATTATTCTATTATAGCCAAATATTCCCATTATTTCAATATTGGTAAATTTTCATTGAAAGAATCTTTTTTTTCTAGTCCCAAGTCCTTCATATGAAACTCCCTAGAAAACTGTGCCTTTCTCTCTTGGATCAGATCATTATTGGGGCCTGCAACCAACATGTCATCAATATACAATAAAAGAATGATGAAATCATTACCATCTAAACACCTAAAATATGCACTAGGATCTGAATGAAGTCGGTTGTATCCAAGTCTCATGATATAGGAATCAAATATCTTATATCAATACCTCAGTGCTTTCTTGAGACCATACAAATATTTTTTCAACTTTCAAACCAAGTTCTATTTGCCTTATACTAAAAGACCTATTGTTTGGGGCATATAGATCTCTTCATCAAGATCACCATAGAGAAAATTAGTCTTCACATCATGCTACTCTAGATGTAAATTGTATGTAGCACACATCTCGAGAACTATCTGAATAGTCTTCAGTCTAAAAATAGGAGAAATTTTCTCATTGAAATCAATACATTCTTTCTGAGAATATCCATTGACTACCATTCATGCATGATGTTTTTACACCTAGTCCTTTCCATTCCACTTGATCTTAGAGACCCTTTTGTTTTTGATAGCCTTCCTTTCATAATGTAATTGAACAAGATCCCAATTCCGGTTCTTGTGCAGGGATTCTAGCTCCTCACGTTTCACCTCCATCCATGGGGATACATCTGGAGTCCGGGTTGCCTCCACAAAAGAATATGGCTCTCCATTATCCATCAATAAGCAGTATGAAATATTTCTCTTAGTGACATAGTTCAAGTGCCATAATGGTACTCTTTTCTCTCGAGTTGACTGTCATGGTCTAGACTTAACCAGTACCTGATCATTATCCTTTGGTAATTCCTTAGAGGAAACTAGTTCTTCCTTGGATTTTTCCTCTACTTTGACTATTTTAGTTTCTGTATTCTCCTTCTCCTTGTCCTGATCAGTTGTCATTTTCACCTTATCTTCTAAAAAAATTAAATCTCTATTGATGATAAGTTTGCGGGAAGTGGTTTCCCAAAAATGATACCCCTTAACACCATCAGTGTACGCTAAGAATATACATTTCCAAGATCTCAAATCCAACTTAGATATTTCCTGGTCATTAAAAAATACATATACAGGACTTCCAAAAGTATGTAATTAGAAATAGTCAATGGGTTTACCAGTCCACATCCCCATCAGTTTCATCAGATCAATCTCCATTATAGGAGATTAGTTTATCACATAAAAGGCAGTATTCACTGCTTCTTCCCAAATTTTTTTGGCAATTACTGTAGTCTTCAACATTTCCCTTGTTCTATCCAAAATGGTTATGTTCATCCGCTCTGCCACTCCATTCTGATGAGGAGTATACACCAATCTGAACTGTCTCTTGATTCCTTTCTATTGACAAAAATTATCAAACTCATCGCTTGTGTATTCTCCACCATTTTCAGTCCTCGGACACTTGATTTTCATTCCAAATTCAAGGTCCTTCTGCACTTTTAATGTTTTGAAGAATTCAAAAACATCCAATTTCCTCTTGATTGAGTACACCCAACATCTGCTGGAATAGTCATCAATGAATGATACAAAGTACCTTTCTCCTCCCTAGGGATATAATTAGTTATTTCCAAACATCGAAATGGATCAACTCCAAGATCTCCTGACTTCTCACTTTTGACATCCCAAATGTTAACATGTGTTCCATGATCAAAAAAAATGTCAAAAAATGGTAAGGATATCTTTGTCATCCTAGGAAGAAACTTCTGATCCGCAAGAATCTTCAGGCCTCGTTCTGATATATAGCCAAGCTTCTATTTCCATAACTTTTTCAACGCTTCCGTCGAGGTAGTTGATGCGACAACTATCTCTGCCTACATGTACATTTCACCCATAAGAACGTATAGGTTCTTTGATATCATATTTGTCTTCATTATCACAAGCACTCCCTTCAAAATTCTCATCACTCCATTCTCGAGGTGAGTATTTCATCTGAGATCATCGAATAGTCCCAAAGACAATATTATCTTTTTCAGGCCCTTTACATTATGTACTCCTTGAATGATTTGTACTATTTTGTCATGCATCTTCAGTTTGATGGTACTGACTCCAACAATATTCAGAGCGTGATCATTACCCATGTACACAAGTCCTTCTAGTATAGTTTCATACTAGTCAAACCATTTCCGTTGAGATTCCATGTGCCATGTTTCTGCTGAGTCGATAATCCATGTATCATTAATATGTTTTTTACTTCCAGAAGTTGTCACTGCTTCACTTACTAGTATATCTCAATTTTTATAATTACTCACCACATTCCCTTGAGAGAACTTTTCACTACTCTTCTTGTTCTAACAATCCTTCTTGATATGCCCCTTCTTTCCACAATTAAAACATGTGACATTCTTCTTCTTACTCCTTGATTTTGGCGTTCCATGATTTTGGCTCCCACTGGAACCATGCTACATCATCCTTCCTCTCTCTAATGACAGAGCCTCCACCTGATGTGAAGTTTCCTATCTATCCTCTTTTTCCTTGAGCTGAATTTCTTCTTTAAGAACCACTGCTGAAACATCATTTAATACCAGCATATTTATGAGGATATTGTTGGTGAGTTTGATGATGATTTGTTCATACAAATCTGGAAAACTTTGGAGAAGAATCTTCACATGTTCAGTATCCACAATTTTATATCCCAACATCATGAGCTGAGTGAATATGGTATTGATTTTGTTGATGTGTTCGGTCACTGATGATGAATCCTCCATTAGAATAGTGTACAATTTTCTATTCAAGAAAAATTTTTTGCGCAGTGACTTGGCCTCGTATAGCTTCGTTAGAGTATCCCATATTTCTTTCACCGTATTTTTCTCTAAAATACTCGATAAGACCCCATTTTTCAAAACCAAGTGGGAGTTGGTAATAGAAATACAATCTATTTCCTTCCATTTTTACTCCATCACACCAGCCTACCTTTTTCCAATTTCCAGTAGGCAATTATCCTTCTACAGTACTACCTGCATCTTCATTTTCCACTATAAAAAATTATTCTTGTTGAATTTTTCAATCTAGAATTTCACTTCCATATGGACACATCGTCCATCCAGAAGCTCCTCTATTTCATAATAGCACATTCAATAATCTCAATAATTTTTTTCTGATGTGACATATCAACCAGAGTTACAATCACTGAGCATAATCAAATCTACGGGAATTATTAATACTTGAAAATGTGAACATCATTGGGCCAAACCTTCCCTTTTATACAACTTTTTGGGATCAAAAATGATTTTCCCACAATGTAACAATAATTACAAGATAAAATAAAGTACAAAATACAATAAAAATGGACATCAAATTTAATGTGGACCCCCCCCCCCCCCCACAAATGAAAGGGGTAAAAAATCATGGGTAAATAGAAATATTACTATGGGTAAAAGTTGGTAAATACTCCATCAATATTATAAGAAGAAAACCCTCATAAAAATATCTCTTGAATAAGTCGGGAAACAACCTCAAAAAAATACCGCAAATAATTAGAGAACTTGATAACCAGATGAGATATTGAAACTGATAGGAGAGAGCCCTTTATATAGGCTACATCCCCCCCTCCAACTGCCTTCTCCTATTTACGGTTTGGTGGGGTTTGGCCACCCACCTAATAGCTACCATGCCTTCCCCTTTTGAAAAATTGGGGGTGGCACCAGTATGTGGAGAAACTCTTCCGAAAAGGGTTAGTAGATCCCTAATAAATGGGAGGAGATGTGGAATTTGGGATATCAGGGAGTGAGGGGAGGGATGGAGGTTGTTTATGAGTGTGATTGGGGAGGGTGGAAGAGGGAATGGGGAGTGATTTTTAATGTATTAAAAATATATTATAATTTATGTAATAAATATTAATTGATTCATAATGTATTATATTTATATTAAAATAAAATATTGAAATTGATTTAATAAGTATGATTGATTTAATTTATTAGGTTGATTTCTAATTTATTCTTTTTATATTTAATATATATATATATATATATATATTTATAATATACCTTTTTTATTATATGTGAGGGTAGCGTGATTTTTTTTAAAAAGGTCGCTACTTACACCCAAATATGCATTTTCATTTGGTGGGACTGTATGTATAGATTTAATTATTTTTTATTAATTTTTTAATATATAAATGTATATTTTTTAAAAACATTAATTTATAATATTTGGTTTAACCTAAATAGTAATAAATATTAATAATTTGAAACCCACCTAGTAATTATTAAATGTTATTTTATAAAACTTATTTTCATTATAGGATTTATTATAACCCAACATATTAATTTTAATTAAAAGATAATCCTTGTAGGCACCACCATATCATTTCGTTTTTTCATTTTTTAAATCACATATAAAAACTAATCTTTACTAGAAAAAACAATAATTTTTCATTTATTTCAGGTATTTTTCCAAACAGAAAATCAAATGAAAAAGGCGAAAATCATCATGGATAATAGTGAAAGTGGTAATTTTAATATATTTTATGAATTTTATAATAAGAAGTGGGGAGACGTGTTTGATATTACAATATTTAACTATAAAAGAAAGACCTATAATAGTTCAATTAATCCTCACAAAATCCAATTTATATTCAAGAGAGAGGGAGGAAAAACTATTAAACGTGTCACATTTTATGAATATATATTATTGAAATTGTTATATAGGAAAAACTAATAATTAAAACTAGTAATTTATTTTAATAAAGGTTTTAATCAGATATTTTTTGAACATGTGTATATGGTTGTTTTTCCATTTCAATAAATTTAATGTTTTGTCATTGTCATTTTCACATTTTATTATTTCATAGTGGTTGTGGGATTATAAAGTATATATAATTTATTTGTAAAAATAATGAATTTTAATATTGTTTTTAATAAAATATATTAAAATAACCACTTTTATTGTTTTTTTTATTTTTCATTAAAATGAACCTTTGTTAGAATACATGAAACAAGTGCAAAATTATTGTTTTTTACAGTAAATATTCAATCATTATTTGCAGTGAGGTACTATTAGGATCCACTATTATGGGTGAAGCATGGTCATCCACATGGAAGCTAGCATCCGGGTGTTGTAATTTGCAGTGAGGCATAGATGGGAAGCTTTTTTCATTGTGCATGGGCGGTGGTGGGAAGATGAAATTAGGACGTTGGTTCTTAAGGTTCATCACGTAACACTGCGTGTTTGAAGGATAATACGACCAAACAATGGATAGGATCTATGTATGTTAATAATTACATTATTTAGAAAAATGAAGAAAAGAATACTTCTTGAGGTGCTAGGTATCTTTTCTTAGTGGGGGTTTTCGAGGTATTATAGCATCGTTGTAACCAGACACTATAGTAACTAGAGTACCGTAACAATAGTACTATTCACCAAGATGGGTTATCGGGTTGCCTTTCAAGATCCATTAAGACAGAGGAGACTCTATCCTAATTTTATATTAGACCTTTTGTACACTACATCATAAATGGACTTTCAAAACATAAAAATTATAATGATTCTAGTGGGTGATTTCCAATCCCTTTGGGAAGTCATGAAGTTTGATCCACTAGGGGTGCCTAGAGTGTGTTATTATTTATGGTTTTAAATCTCATTAAACTAAATAAATATTTTCAATGTGAGGTGCAAGTCAATTGTCCACGTCCTTGACTAGCATCTAGGTCTTCATGAATTTGACTATCCATGGGTGGGTGTGTGACTATGTATATGAGGATTTCCACTATGCATAAGATTCTTTGCGACTTCCAATCAAAATGTCATGAGTAAAAGCTACATCACCTGACAAAAACATGAACTTGAACCCTTTGGAATATTGGTTACAATGGAATTGTTTCATTGTTTTTTATTCACATTTTATCCACCATAAACTCCAAACCACATTACTCTCCCATATTGGCATTCTTGAACCTATAGGCCTTCAGCCATGGGGGTTGTATTAACCTCGACATAGGAATTGATTGAAATCACAAAATCCAACCCACCTACACCCAATACCACCTATTCAATAACCACAACCACCAATGAAAAACTAGAGTGGAAAGAGGTACCCAATATAAATAATAATTTAATTATTGCTAATGTAATTAATAATATAATTAGTATTAATTACATCATTATTATTTATTACCATCACTTATTAATAATTATATTTCTTACTAATAATTAGTTTATTATTATTAATTAATTAATAATACAATCATATAATTTCTATTAATTATAAAATGTAATTATTATTAATTATTAATAATTATATCATAATTGTCACCATCAATGTAGATACCTGTATTTTAAATTTTTTGGAGTTTCCAAAAAAATTATAGGCTTTAAAAAAGGGTAAAATGATAATTTTATGGATATTAGAATAATATTTTTGGAACATCATTGGATTTAAGATGCTATTTTTACCCATGAGTAGTGATTTGGTAATTTTTTGGTGTGGTTGATTTATCCAAAGGTGTCCAATTATAGTAAAATAATGATAATATTTATTTTACTAAATATTTCATTTTAAATGGATTTTTTTTATTAAATAAATTATATAAGTCGAATATATTTTGATGTTAGTGGTGTAGATGATATAAAGGTTATTTTAGATTTAGATATTTATGTGATTGGAATGATTATGTTAGAGGAATGAAAGAGAGGAGTTGAGGAGAGGAACTAAATAGAATGTAACTGATAACTCTGTTCTTCCTCAAGATCCATCTTATTTAATATATTTTGGTTAGGGCTTCTTTCAATCCATCAGGTAAAGACTTACCCTCCTATAGTGCATTTCTTATCTACCTCTCCCCCTTATCCTTGTGAGTATTTATTCTTTCTTGGTTTGGTTTTCTTCTTTGTTAGGTTTCACAATTTTATTATATTTCTATGGTGTTTCATTTTATGGTTACTTCTTGGTATCAAAGACCCATTTTGTAACATCCTGACTCGACTTGAAACTAAACCAGTAGCTGGACCAGTGGGTTACAAGGCCTCAAACATATCTCCCCATACACCAGAGGTTTTCGACTAGCAGTGAGGGTCTCAAGAGGTGATAATTGGGATACTATACCCTCTTATCAAAGATCCATAACAGTATTATCATAAAAATAAACAAAAGAAAATAGCGGAATCAGTAAATAACTGATTGACAAAGCAAATGAAAAATAATATAATATTTGAATAGCAGTGGCCAACACCATTTTACAATATTACATGTATGTCCATATGATGATGATACATGAGGTAAAATAGTGAAAAAATAGAATGCTTTACAATACAGTACAAAAATAATGAAAATACAGCAAAGTCCCACGGGCGATCCCCATGAGCATCCTGAGCTCTAGCTCGGTCCTTTGTTCATAACTCACATTTACAAGAAAAATAGAAAAAAACCAATATTCTACAAATATAAGGTCTTCTCAGGTACTAAGGGTACTCGAGTAGGGTGTGAGATATAAATCTCAATAGGTCGGAACCCATGGTGTTTAGCCCAATCATAACAATGCATTATAAATTAAACAGTGTGAAAGCATGCATAAATAAAGTAAGCAGTACAATGTAACTAAATTCCAAGTACCTTATTCAAATATCAGCTAGTGTCTGAACATCTATCCAATTCATTATTTGATCATTACCAATTTATAGTCAAAACACATGTTAACAATAGTGAAGGTTCCAAGATATACAAGGAAACCTGTAATGATATCTAATAGTGAAGTTCCAAGGTAATAACCAAGGAAACATATACCTCAAGGGTCGCCAACCCAGTAATAATGGTAACCTGGATAAGGGTAAGAGTGTAATCCAAGGAGTATAGTTCATGTAATTCCATAATAATATGCCTACCGAGTCCAAAGATTTCATCCAAGGTAAAACGAGGCTAAGCAATGATTGGGCCCAATGGGATTTAACCTTGGAACCTACTTATAAATGTTGAATCCAAGGATTGTATATAAATAATCCTATGATATTTTTGAAGGGATGCTATGATATCATACAAAGAATCCAAGAGTAAACAAATAACGAGTTCTGGGTGGGTCTCAACTAAAGCAATATGCATCCTTGAATCGGAATGGGGTTCCCAAGTGCTCAAAGAATTCCCTAACGAATCCAAGGTGAGCTCGAGTTAGGCCACTCCTATTTGATAATGAAGTCATATAATTTTCCATTTGGTTCATGCCTTTCCTTTCATTTGTGTGATAAGGCCAAGTAGCATGCAACCCTTTAATCAAGTCATAATTAATCAATAAGTCCATTTGGTTCAAGCCTTGCCTTTCATTAGTGTGACAAGTCCAAGTATCTTGTAACCATTCATTTAATCCATTTAAGGAATTTTCAATAATCAAGGTTCACTTTTCTAACTTCCACTAACATGATAAGGGGAGTTATGGACATGAAACCTATTATCCACTTACATTTCATACGTTCAAGTCATATACTTAGTATACTTTCTAATTTCCATTTTTCATTTAATTATCACATTGAAGCACTTCCTTAGGCGGGTCAAGTGGTGAGAATACATGGTACTTTTCATTATAAAATTAATAATATTATTAAACCCATTTAATATAGAAAATATTTCCCTTAGAAAGTTAAATCCAAGGCACACCTGAATGGTAGGTCAAATGTATTAGAACACTAAAATGACAATTATAGAAAAACATACTACATGGGTAATTCCAATCTAAAAAGTGGGCCATGAACTAAGACGGTGCCTTGGTTCTTAAGTCATTTGAAAAGAGAAACTCTGCTTGTTCTAATTCCATTAGGGGCCATGTCCTAAAAATTCCATATTTCAAATGTAACATCAAGGCATAAAGAAATATCAGTACAAAAATCCAAGCAAGCATAAAAGTCTAATCACTGCTTTTTAGCTTGAAGACAACACACCTTTGTTGGAGGAGTTTTATTATAAAATAATGAATTTATTTATCAACAAATAATTTATTCAATTAATAATCACATCTAATTTACCAAAGTAAACCATTATATAAAAACGATCACACATGGAGAAACATTAATTATAGGTGTGTGAAGGAAATTAATTAATGAATTATTAAATTTAAAGGGATAAAGGAATAGGACCCTACTTAAGGGTGGAAGCAAGAGGAACACTTCGGCTCTTGATTCTTTGTAACTCAAAGATACTTCTACCCCCATTAATCATATGCACCATCACATATGTATAAGGAAACCTAACCCCTATGCACATATCTGCATGGCCATGAAAATTTTCAAGGGGATCCTTACATATATGATTATATGAATATACCTATCTCCCCTCACCTATGTATGCATTTTCATATATATATATATATAGGTACACCTAGACCCATATATATGTATTCACTACAATTGATGAATTTACATATAATGGGTGAACATACATATATATATATATATACTTACCTATGAATACACAGGCAAGTCACCTTAGACACAATGACTCAAAACCATGTGGAAGGGTCTAAAGAACAACAAATAAATTACTAGGAACCTTAAAACAATTAAAGTACCTAATCTAGAAGGTACAAAACCAAGCATCAGTAAGTAAGCCTCACCTCATATGGTGACAAAAAACCAAATCGAATCCATCCACCCTGCTTTGGATGGTAGATGCTGGAACATGTACCCAAAGGTCCCAAGGAAGCCTTCACACACCCTAATACTAGAATAACAACAAAAATAGGGTATTATACCAACCCTAGGGTTTAGACTGAGTAAAATATGGTGAAATAAGACCCAAAATGGATCAAGAGAAGGAGAAGAAGTAGGTAAAAGGCTTTACCTTGAATATCCGAAGAAGAAAAGTGAAGAAACGACCTTGAATCGGCCAACATAGAGGGAAATGAAGGAGGGATCGTGCACATGTCAAAGGGGAAGGGGGATGGTGCATCGTGTGACCCGGAATAGGAGATAAGAACCCCTTTAAAAACTTTTTATTTTTATTTTTATTTAATTAAATCTTTTTAATTTTAAAAATAGGTCTTGGTGCATGGTTTAGCCCGCACATTTTAATAGACTACGCACCAATTGTGCACCCTTTTCTGGGAACCTGGAGTACCCCACATGACTTGTCATGCATGGTTTAGAAACCATGTACCAACCATGCGGTGAACTATGCTTAGGTTCTTCCTCTTCCACTAACCATGTGGGCTAGGTGCATGGTTTGGAAAACCACACGCAACCCGTACGATAACCTCTGTCCAAAAAAAATAAGCCACATGGTTACCTACTATGGGGAACATGGTTTCAGACAAACCATGTTCCCTATGTATGTCCTTTAAAATGTACTTTTCCATGTCCAGTGCTCCCAAAACTCCTCTATCCACCCCGTAAACTTAACGGACCTTCACCCAAGCCCAAAAACATTACATTCAAAGGTTCCAACTCATTTAATTGAGTTCTGAAGTTTGGTTTTAAATTTGACCTATCTATAAAATGAAAAGGTCCAAAATCCCATGGATTTTTGTTTATTTCAAAAACACAAAACTCTATAATATTCACATATTAGAACTTATCATCCCTAATAAAACTTTGGGAAACAACTAAAACGTAATTTGACTTATTGGGGTCATGAAGTATTGTTCAAAATGTCACATTGAATTTCCTATTCCCAACACACCATTAAACATTACATAAGACGTCACAACCTGATTCAATGCTCTCTTTCCAACTGAGACATTGAAACTATGCTTACACAAGACCGCTAAAATAGAGACACAATCACTCCATTGTCTCTTTAAACATTAGGCCTGAAGTGCTCCCCACCATTGGTATTTAATCTGAAAAAGTGCCAATTCCCAAACATGGTACCCCCACCATCAGAATTTACCAAAAGGGAATGTCCTAAGCATTATAGTGATGCTTCTCACATCATTTATTTAACTGGGTGAACCTGATTAAATATGAGGCCACAATAGATATCACGTTTAAGGACACAGTTGAATCTCAATCAATTAACAAAAACTGGTCGCATGTGCCTTCCTCGAAGGACATCAACATCCCAAAAATCACACTCTCCCTTAAAATGGTGATGTTATTTTAAAAGGGTCTAATCACAAACCTCATACATTGAAAAAGAGAGATAAAGAGTCGACCCACTTGGATGACTTGTCTCGAAGATTCCTGACTTAGACAGACGACACATTTCAAACTAAACCACAAATCCTTCTGTCAAGGAATATTGCATTTACAACGAGCACATTTTTCAAAGCCCATACCTAAATCCCAGAGATACTTCATAGGACAAACCATTACCCTGTCATTTATACTGGATTTTGAGAAAATATTTCAAGATAGTTCACACTCTATTTTACATAGATGGCGTTGTTACAAGAAAAGTTGAACATTAACTGAGCCTCGAGTGGAATCCTCCTGCTGGTCAAGTCAAAAGAAACGGCTAGAGTCCATGAGTTTGACCGAGGAATTCCTACTTGGGAACCCATGAATCACTCAAAAATTACCAAGCCTTGAAATGAACCACGTGTCGACATGTGACACTGATAAAGATTACCCAACCAGCTCAAAAACTTTTTAACCAATAGTGTGGCGTAAGACAGACATTATCTTAGTGCATCTAGGTTAACGTCAAGATAGGGGAAATGCTCATCACTTAGAAGAATAAACTAAGAGGGTTGAAACCATTTCTAGTCAAACACACCCAACTAAAAGAAGAAAAAATTCTCAAATCATAACTGGTTAACTTCAATGAATAATCTTGGCTTCACTGGCCGATGCGTCATGACAATCGATCTCAAGCCTTTAAACCCCCCCCCCCAATGGCTTTCCTTGATTGCTCAATATTTTACCACTGAATTCATCCATGACCAATGATATTTTCCATTGGTTTTATACAACATAAACCAGATCAAATTCGTGCTACCAAGTAGGCACCAACATTTACAAACCCGAACAACCCTAAGGGCTTTTAAGTAGAATTCACCATTCTCAATGCTCTTATTGGATTTTTTCTTTCTAATTGTAAGGCACTGTTGGATCAGATTATACCAAATATGCACAAGAGGGGGGGGGGGGGGTGAATTGTGTATTTTGAGAAATCTTCACAAGATTGTGTTCTGAACTTTTACTTTAATCAGATGAATTAATTTAGTGGAAATATGAAGTGAAGAGACACATGATGTATAGTGGTTCAGGGAACAAAAATCCCCTAGTCCACTCCACCAATGCTCTACATCACGATCTTGGTGATTTTCACTATCTGGTCCTCATTTCAATAGACCTTTTAAAAACTGAGTACAGGCAGTTAAAAACTTTACAAACCAAGGAAAACCCAAGACTTCTGGTTCACTCACAGAACATACACAACTTAGTACAAGAAGCCTGTCACTCATGAATAGAAAATAAAGATTTTTTTATTTTGAAAATACTTTCCAGATGTTCTTCACAATTGCAACAGCATGAAATTGACAGTAGATAGATCATCACCTTCAAGAATAATGATATTCACATAAGAGTCATTCTGAGTCGATCCTGTTATAGTAGATATAGAAATATAATTCACAACTTCAGCAGTAGCAGATTCACAGATGATCTTCGATGTAGAATGAATGAATCTTCTGTCAGGATTTTTCTTCTTCAATAAATAGAGATTTTTCATTATTCTTTAATCAGCAGATCTATATGTTTTGATAGTATCTATTTTTCTTCCTCTTTTCTCAGAATGATCGAGAGATCACACTCATCATTGTTCGAAAAATATCATATATATATATATATATAATAATGACAAGCACTTGTTCTACAAATTTAGATACACAAAAGTCACCTTTTGACTCGCAATATTCAAATATTTGAATTTACAGAGTCGCTGTAACTTCCTGAAGACTCGGCATAAAAATATCCTTTTAAGATGATCCTTAAACCATTTATAAAACAGCATTGAATTAGAGAAAGTCGTGCTTTAAAATTGGCTTTAAATCCGGCTAATAATCAGCCTAATAATCAGATTGCTGGTCATTGCAAAAAAATATCGACTTTAAATTCTCCAACGCCAAATATAAGGTTGAATTGTACAATATGCATCCTTTGAATGTAACGTAGATCATAAATGTAAGGTTGATGATGTGTCCCCTAAAACGTAGGGTTGACAACATATGGTTGATCACAAATGTAGGGTTGGTCATCCATACTTTTCTCTTCAACTTTAAAATGTATAATGAAAGATCCATACTTTTACTTGATCCATACTTTTCTCAAAACATATGGTTGTTTACAAAAGTAAGGTTGATGAACCAAACTTTTTAGAAACAGACGTAACGTTTAACACTTACATACGGTTCTCCTTCCATACTTTTCTAATATCCCAAACATAGGGTTCCTTCCTAACGTAGGGTTCTTTTTCATACTTTGTCGATAATGTATGGTTGATTAACCATACTTTTCTCTTATCTCATAAAGTATAAACTCTTTTTCATCCTTAATCTACGTTTCTCCACGTAGGGTATGAACCATGTTTCCAGAACACACTAAAGAAGATCCCGAATATGTAGAGCATGAACAGTGTTTCCAGAACACGCTAAATGCGAATACCTTAGAAATTAATTCTCGTTGTTCAAGAATTTAAACATTTCATCCAGAAAAATAAAATAAAATAAAAAGAATAATAAATTCCTGCAATATTATTAAAAATAAAATAATTAGAAAATAATTAAGGGTATTTGTGAGCATCAAAATTGTCATAAAGAGATAGAGTATTATTCTCAGCAAAACTACCCCTTTAAATGAAAACATTATGTATTGTTGAAAAAAAACACTTGCTCAATAATCCCCCCCTTTTTGATGATCAGAAAACCCATAAAATAATTAATGAAATTAACCTACAAAAAATTAATATAGTTTTGAATTTAGAAAAGATAAATACAATATTAGAGTTAACTTAATCTCCCTTTAATTTCTCTCCTAATATAAAAATTTTTCCCTTTAATTTTTTCACAATATAAAATAAAACAAACAAAAAAAATGTTGTGTTTATCCAAATTTCCCCCCTTTTGTGATATAAAAAATAATGACAAAATATGGAATATAAAACAGTTTAATGTAGCACTGAACGTAAGTAAATGCTATATTATTAACTATTTATCAATAATTAAATCTGGATTACTGGCATATCAAAATAAGGATAGGAAAAAAAATAAATATAATGAAATAGGTTTTCATAAAAAGTACAAATATGATAAATACAAGAATCAAGGTTTGGTCAGGATTCAGGTAGGGTCTATCTCTGTTGAACTAAAGACTTGATTTTTATAAACTGCTCTCTCATCCTTTTCATCATTCCATCACCAAGCCTAATAATAAGATCCCTGGTGTCTTGAGTCATATGAATGTATTCTATGAGGTTGACTCTGAAAAACTCATTAAGTCTTTCTTCCTTGTCCAAAAATAAAGACAACTTATCCGTGAACTGAGTCATCAAAAGTCAAAGGGATGGTTCACTTGATGTCAATTGATCAACCAAAAATTTCTGATTGTCTAACATGACTGATAAAGGAGCACTATTTCATTGAAGATCTTGCAGTCTGTCACTCATGTTGCTTATTGAAACTGTTAGAGCTTGAAACCTTCTGATTAAATCAGGTGAAGTACCTGATCCACTAGCAGCACTAGTCCCGAAATATTCCAATTGTGTCTCCATAAATAATTTGAGATCTGATAAATTTGAATTCATAACCATTTCAGACTTTAATTTTGCAACAGCATTTAACATATCTTTCTTAAAAATTTCAACTTTTTTCCTTGAAACTTTACTATCCTTAAGTATCTAAATTTTCAACTATTCTAATTCTAAGGATCTTCTCAAAGTAACATTTTCACATTCCAATTGAGATAACTTTATTTAAATCTCTTCAACTTATTTATTCCCTGAATCAGAGGCACCCTTTGCTTGATTTTCATTCTCAGTTCCAGTGTGATGCAGCAGTACTAAAGGTAGAGAATCTGCATCAGACTTGTATTTTTCCTTCTCCTGAGTAGGTTGATCCACAGATTTTTCCTCATAGTCCTTTCCAGACTCTTACACACAAAAATCCTCATGAAGTACTTCTGTTTAAGCTTCAGAAATGTGCTCATCATGAACATCAGCAATTTGTTATTACATTAAAGTTTCTAAAAGAATATCTTCTGAAGTTTCTCGAGGTTTAGCCACTTCCTCACCAGGAACTGACCCTTGTTCCTGTTGAAGTGAAACTTCAATATTAGCTAAAACCTATTTTTGAGTCTCTCTTTAATCTTCTTCTTGAATTCCAGATTGAATCTAAGGTCCTTCCACTGGTTCTGACCTCTCAATAATATCCTCCATTTCTTTTTCAGCAGAATCTTCTCTTACAAAACTGTAAGAGAGTAAATCTCTTTTTATCAGTATAGGGGAAACAAGTTCCTCATTAACAGTTCTTTTTCTCTAAGACTGAAGTCCCTCCTGACTTCTTTCTTCCTCAGTATCTTCCATTACAAATCTGATTCTTCTTGCAGTAGTGCTGACTCTTGATTCAGCCTGTCCCTCTTTGGACTGAGCAGACTGGGCTAGAGCACTCTCTATTTCTTCCTCAGAACCTACTAGAAAAAGTTTCCCTTTTATAATTCTCCAGAAATAGCCAACTTTTCTTAAGGTTCCAGCATTGAAAACATTACCGGGATGACATGTTACTCTAGCATCCACCAGTCTCACCATATCCTTTTTGAACAAAAGTTTGAAAATAAATCTACAAAAAGGGTAGAAGTTCATTCTAGATTCACTATGACAACAGTAACGCAGGTAACTCACCATGTACCTAGGAGAATTTAACTTTATATCACTGAGAAGAAGATACATTATATACATATCTAGATACAAAATTTTCTCCAACTCAGGAATCCTCAGTGCAATCCCTATTTGCACAAATGTTACTAAAATTTTCTGATCGGGCTCTAGATCCTTTATTTACATCCTCTTTATAGAAGTAGAACCAAAAAAGAAAAGACATAATGTAATCAAATTTATGCACATAATCTTCTATATTTTTCAAATCAAAATGAAAGACTCCCTCACGAGGGCAGTTCAAAATCTGACCAATTTCAACTGAAGAGATCAAAAAATCCCTATCCTCTATCATAGCCAGCATAGTATCCTCATTTTCTCCCAGACTGAATTTTATAGACTTAAAGAAATATCACAGTTCTTCTTCATAAAAAAACTTTTTATTCTCACTATTGAAAGTTTGTTCAAGATTTTGAAACGACAGTGCTTTTTTTAACAACAAGTTAGTCAGAAATAGCCAGTCAAGATCAATCACATTTCCTTATAAGATTTTCCCTCCTTCTGAACACTGTTTCTTGACATTGCTAGTATCAACCACATCAGCTCTCTTTATCTTTTCCATTTCTGTGATAATATCTAAAGGTTTAAAGATTAGGGTTTCAGAGGTTCGAAGATTAGGGTTTGATGAGAAGTGGTGTGGTTTTGTGGGTTCGAAAAGGTTTTGGTAGAAATGAAATGGTTTAGAAGTAGAAAGGTTTCTGACAGACTTGATTCCCATGTTTTTATTAATCATTTAAAAGATTTTAAATATGAATAAAATCGATTAAATGGTAAAAATAAAAAGAAAAAAAACTTATTCTGTTTGAAAAACAAATAACTAAATTACTTTAAAAACTATTAAAATAGAGAAACATCATAGTAAAATAAAACTTTATTTAAAATTGAATAAACCTAGCTCCCCCTTAATAAAATCAAACCTTGTAGTGGGAAGTGGTTTAGTAAAAATATTAGCTAATTGAATTTCAGTACTTACAAATTCCAAATATATATCCTTTTTAAGAACATGATCTCTTAAAAAATGATGTCTGATATCAATATGCTTAGTTCTAGAATGATTAATAGGATTTTTTGAAATATTTATTGCACTAGTATTATCACATAAAATATTCATATTATTAAAATTTAGTCCAAAGTCTATAAGAGTGTTTTTCATCCACAAAACTTGTGCATAGCAACTGCCAGCAGAAACATATTCTGCCTCAGCTATTGACAGGGCAACTGAATATTGTTTCTTACTTGACCATGACACTAAGGATTTCTTTAAAAAGTGACAAGTTCCTGAAGTGATTTTCCTATATAATCTAAAACTCCCAAAGTCTTCATCTGAATATGAAATTAAATTAAAATCAGAAGTTTTGGGATAAAGAAGAGATTGAAAAATAGTTCCTTTTAAGTATTTAAAATTATTTTAATAGTAGTTAAATGAGATTCTTTAGGATTTGATTGAAATCTTTCACAAAGACATATTGAATACATTATATCTGGCCATATAGAAGTAAAATATAATAAACTACCAATCATACCTCTATATAACTTGTTGTCAACTGATTTTCCAGTTTCATCCAAATAAATTTTTATATTAGTACACATAGGAGTTGTATATGTTTTGCTGTTTTCAGGTCCAAATTTCTTTAATAATTTAGTAATGTATTTTATTTGATTCAAAACATTTCCAAAATCTTTTTGATAAAATTGAAGTCTTAAAAAGAAATTTAATTCTCCAATCATGCTCATTTCAAATTCTTTTTGCATTAACTTTTAAAGCTCATGGAAAATGGATTTATTTGTTGATCCAAAAATTACATCATCAACATAAATTTGAACCAATAAAATATTAGTATTTACAGTTTTATTAAAAAGTGTTGGATCTTCAATTACAATAGTAAAATCATTTTTCAATAGAAAAGAGATTAATATTTCATACCAATATCTAGGTGTTTGTTTAAGGTCATAAAGAGCTTTAGTAAGTTTAAAAACAGAATCTGGTTTTTGAGAATTTTCAAAACCCGGAGGTTGCTCAACATAAATTTCCTCCATTAAATAACCATTTAGAAAAGCAGACTTAACATTCATCTGAAATAATTTAAAGTTCATTTGAGATGCATAGGCTAAAACAATTCTAATGGCTTCTAATCTAGCTACAGGTGCAAAGGTCTCATCATAATCTATACCTTCTTCCTAATTATATCCTTTAGCTATGAGTCTATCTTTATTTGTAGTTATTATTCCTTGATCATCTTACTTATTTCTAAAAACCCATTTGGTTCCTATCACTGGATAATTATGTGGTCTTTCAACTAATTCCCATACTTCATTTCTTTTAAACTAGTTTAATTCTTCTTGCATTGCTATCCTCTAGCTTTCATCATCTAAAGCTTCTTCTATAGGCTTGGGTTCTAATTGGGATAGAAAGGAAGAGAATTCTACAGGAATCCCTATATTTATTCTAGTTTTTATTCCTATTTCTAAGTCACCTATTATAGTTTATAAATGGCAATTCTTTAGAGTTCTAGTTTGTCTAGGCAGTACACTTATAGGTTCTTTAGTATCATGTTCTTTTGAACTGGACTGAATTTCATTTATATCTTTTTAAAAATCATTTTTCAAGTACTCAAGTCTCATGTTATCATTAGAGTCAAATTCATCAATTTGATCTGTCCTTTTCTCAAAGGGATCAGATTCATCGAATTTCACATGAACTGATTCTTCAACAATCCTTGAATTCTTATTATAGACTTTATAAGCTTTAGAGGTAGTTGAATATCCTAAGAAAATTCCTTCATCGGATTTTGGATCGAACTTACCAAGATTGTCTTTGGTGTTCAATATGTAAACTTTGCATCCAAAAACATTAAAGTAATTTACTTTAGGTTTTCTGTTATTCCAAATTTCATAGGGTGTATTTTTCAAAATAGATATAATTAAAACTCTATTCATTATATAGTAGGTTGTGCTTGCAGCTTATGCCCAAAAATAGGTAGGAAGATTGTATTCATGTAGTATAGTCCTAGCCATTTCCTGAATAGTCCTTTTTCTTCTTTCAACAATTCTATTTTTTTGAGGTGTTCTTGGTGTAGAGAAGGTGTGTTTAATACCCATATTTGAGAAGAAGGAATTAAATTTCTGATTCTCAAACTATCCACCATGATCACTTCTTAAAGAAATTATTTTAAAAACTTTTTCATTTTGAACAGATTTATAAAAAGTTTCAAATAAAGTAAAAGCTTCATTTTTAAATTTTATAAAGAAAATCCATGTAAATCTAGAATAGTAATCAACTAAAACATATAAATATAATTTACCAGCCAATCTTTATACTATTGAAGGTCAAAACGAATCCATATGGATAAGTTCTAGAGGTTTATATGTAGAAATTCTGTTAACAGATTTGAAGGATGATTTGTGTTGCTACCAAGTTGACAGGCATTACATAGTCTGTCACTTTCAATTCTGAGACTAGGAAAATCAAAAACTAATTGTTTCTTTGATAATTTAAGTAAAACATATACATTACAATGTCCAAATCTCCTATGAAAGATCCAAGATTAATTTACTTTAGCTATTAAGCAGTTTACTTGTTGTTTATACAAGAAATTTAAATCCAGGGTATACACATTGTCAGTTCTAGGTGCTCTAAATTTAAGCAGTTTATTCTTGAAAATAGAACATAAATTGTTAGAAAAATCAACAACATAACCATCATCTCATAGTTTAGAGGTGCTTATTAGATTTTGTTTCAATCCTTGTACATAAGGTACTTTATTGATTGAGACAGCTTCTGGATCTCCAACTATTCCAATACCAATGATTTTCCCTTTGGCATTTTCACCAAAAGTGAAAAGTCCACCGTATTTTTGAGTGAGTTTAGAGAAATTAGATGATTTTACACTCATATGCCTTGAGTATCCACTATCCATATACCATATGTACTTTTTTGCTTTTGTGACCTACTCCCTGCAAAGGTATTTACATAATTTTCTTTGGTACCCATATTTTGTTGGGTCTGGTGGTGTTAGCCATCAGGGATCTGGGAATCCAGACTTGCTTTGTTTTTCTAATTTCACAAGAGTCAAATAAATCATTTGATACAAAATCCTTATTAATACCACTTATTTGGGGTTAATAAAAAAATTTAGAAACATGTCCCCTTATTCCACAGTAATTACAATTTAATCTTTTTGTACTTAGAATAAAATAATTCTTGTATAGCTTGGGTTTTTCACCTTTAATGACAATTCCAAATCTTTCCTTTTTAATGAATTTTTTTCGAAGAATTTCATTTAAGGTATTTTCTCCTTTAGTAAAAACAAGGTCTACACTTTTATAAGTTTCCACTTCAGTTTGCAGTGATTTTATCCTTGATTTATAATCTGTATTATTAATGCTAATTGAGTCAAACTTTTCAGTTAACTCCTTATATTGTTTCAGCATTGTATATATTTCATCAGAAACAGCCTTGTGAATGTTCTTTAAAGACTTATGTTTATTAAATAGAGATTCATATTTTTTTCAAGTATATTACAGTTTGCTGTAAGTTTTTTATTAGAGTAATTAGATTCATAACTAGAGTAAGAAGAGTAGTAAGATTGTACCTCATCTGTTTCTGCCATAAAATACATGTTATATTTCAGATTTGTTTCTTCCTTTTCTGAGTCTGATTCAAAAATGCTATTTGAGTCTTCAAATACACTCCATGTAGCTTTCATGGCTTTCTTTTCCTTATTTTCATAATCATTTATTTTGAAGAATTTCTTTTTCCTGTCTTCTTTTATCTAAGGACAGTCAGGTCTGATGTGTCCCATTTTCTTGCATTCATAACATCTGACTTCCTTGTCATCCTTTTTGAAGGATTTTCTGAAGACCTTCTTCTTTCTATATGATTTAGTGAATCTTCTGGATAGTTGATCCAGTTCCACATCAGAATTTGATAAATCAAAACATTCTGATTTCTCTGTTACATTTTTCTTCATCTTTCTATTTTTGCTCTGTGATGACACTTTCAAGGCAGTATCATATCTTTTGATAAGAACTTTATGTTCATTTGTTTCATCTTCCATCTTAGATTCATACATCATTAGTGTTCCAATCAGTTCTATCATGGTTAAGTCTTCGACAGGTGTCGACTGTCTGATTGCAGTAGAGATTCCATTCTATCTTGTAGGTAGTACTCTCAGTAATTTTAAATCTTGATCATCTTTTTTAATGGGATATGCCAAAGAGGTTATGTTATTGACAATCTCTATCAATCTTCCATTCATTTGAGTAATACTTTCACCTTCAACCATTCTGAAAGTATCAAATTTAAGCTTAGCAGTTGTATATCTCATTTCCCTGATATTGTTAGTTCTTTCATAGGAAACAATAATAGTTTGCCACATTTCATATGTTGTCGGGCATTGAGATACTCTATTAAATTCATCAGGTCCTAGACCACATATAATTGCATTAATTGCCTTTGAGTTCATGTCATATTCTACTTCAGTAGCTGCACTCCATGTTTTAGGTTTTTTTGGTATTTCATATTGAGTCAGAATCTTAGAATATACTCTGTATCCAAGGTTTTTCAGATATATAATCATTCACAACTTCCAGCATCCATATTTTTCTCCATTAAAGTATGGTGCTCTAACCATAGACATTCCCTCTCTTGTATCAGTCATCTTGCTCTGTGTATAATTACTTTCATCTTGTTAAGGTTTTATCAAAAAGCTCAACCTCTTATACCAATTGTTGGATCGGATTATACCAAATATACACAAGATGGGGGTGAATTGTGTATTTTCAGAAATATTCCTGAGATTTTGTTCTGCCATTTTAGTTTAATCAGATGAATTAATATAGCAGAAATATGAAGCGTAGAGACACATTATGTATAGTGGTTCGAAGAACAGAAATCCACTAGTCCCCTCCACCAACTCTCTACTTCACAAGCATGGTGATTTTCACTATCTGTTCCTCATTTCAAAAGACATTTTAACAACTGAGTATGGGCAGTTGACACCTTTACAAAACAAGGAAAAAGAAATCCTTCTGGTTCACTCACAGAACCTACATAGCATAGTACGAGAAGTCAGTCACTCAAGAATAGAAAATAAATATTTTTGTATTGTGAAAATACTTTCCAGATGTTCTTATGAATTGCAACAGCATGTAATTGACAGTAGATAGATCGTCACCTTGAGAAATAATGATCTTCACATAAGAGTTGTTCTAAGTCGATCTCGTTGCAGTAGATATAGAAATATAATTCATAACTTCAGTAGTAGAATATTCACAAATGATCTTCGATGTAGAACGAATGAATTTTCTGTCGTGATTTTTATTCTTCATTAAAAAGAGCTTTGTTATTCTTATTTAATTAGCAGATCTGTATGTTTTGATAGCATCTATTTTTCTTCCTCTTTTCTCAGAATGATCAAGAGATCACACTCATCGTTTTTATAAAAGGATCATATATATATAATAATTACAAGCACTTATTCTGCAAATTTAGATCCACAAAAGTTGCCTTTTGACTCGCAATATTCAAATATTTTAATTTATAGAGTAGATGTAACTTCTAGAAGACTCGTCATAAAAAGATCCTTTTATGTCGATCCTTACACCAATGATAAAACAGCTTTGAATCAGTCAAATTCATGCTTTAAAATCGGCTTTAAATCCGGCTAATAATCAGCCTAATAATGAGCTTGATGACCGTTGCATAATAATATCGAAAATTCTCCAACGCCAAACTTAAGGTTGAATTTTACAGTATGCATCTTCTGAACGTAATGTAGATCATAAACATAAGGTTGATGACGTAGCCTTCAAACATAGGGTTGACAACGAATGGTTGATCACAAACATAGGGTTGGTCATCCATAATTTTCTCTTCAACTTTCAAACGTATGATGAAAGATCCATAATTTTACTTGATCCATACTTTTCTCAGAATGTACGGTTGTTTACAAAAGTAAGGTTGATGAACCATACTTTTGAGAAAGAAACATAATGTTTAACACTTACGTACGGTTCTCCTTCCATACTTTTCTAATATCCAAAACATAAGGTTCCTTCCTAACATAGGGTTCTTTTTCATACTTTGCCAATAATGTATGGTTGATTAACCATATTTTTCTCTTATCTCATAAAGTATACAATGTTTTTCATCCTTACGCTATGTTTCTCCAAGTAGGGTACGAACATTGTTTCTAGAACATGCTAAAGCATATCCCAAATGTGTAGATCATGAACAGTGTTTCCAGAACGTGCTAAATGCGAATACCTTAGAAATTAATTCTCGTTGTTCAAGAATTTAAACATTTCATCTAGAAAAATAAAATAAAATAAAATAAATAATAAATTCTTGCAATATTCTTAAAAACTAAAATAATTAGAAAATAATTAAAGGTATTTGTGAGCATTAAAATTGTCATAAAGAGATAGAGTATTGTTCCCAACAAAACTCCCACTTTAAATAAAAACATTATGTATTGTTGAAAACAACACTTTCTCAATAGGCATGAATTTACCAAAACCAACATGACACTCCCCAACTTATAATTTTCCCAGTCTATAAAGGGAAAGAAGATAAACTAGCCTCTCACAAGCATGATAATACAAAAACACCTCAACCATACATGTGTCGCTCCTCCAAGACATGCTCTCGTATGTCAAAGCATACTAATAAATCCAAACCAAAGAGGCCAATGTGTCAAAACACCCATGTCTTTAGAAACTCCATCCCATACATTGGGACAAAATTGATTTCGTATTACTTAGGTCACTTTACTTGGAGAAGTCTCGAGACTATACTCAACACCACAATAGATTTTTTTAGATCTTCATTGCCTCATATGACCATTATCCTGGACGACACCATCACCAGTCATCCATTACTATGAATAAGAAAGGGTCAAATGAACTATGAAGTATCCATCCATGCCTGAGGAATGTATAACCTACTAAAAATGAGCATCACTCACTACTCACACCCATAACAATGACAATAAAACAATGACCTTCCATCTGAACAAGGGTGTCATTGGAAATTGAAAATCATACTAGGGAAAACAGCACCTTAAAAGCACCAAATGTCAGGAAAGTCACATCAATAGAAAGGAATTTAAATTATTAGGGTGCTACCTACCACAAACTGGACCCTTATGAAAGAATAATCATCGACTTTATCCCTAGTTTATTCCAAATGAAGTCACTGGGCTCAAAAGTTGATCATCTAAGACATTTCTAAAAGTAAAAGAACACCTGTATAAAAATTCTCAAGCTTCTATTTCAAGTAAAATCAAAGAGAAAATTTAACTACCCTTACATGAGGGTTCTAAACAGAGGACACCACCACAAGTTTCATTTCTAAGCCCTTTATATTTAATCATATTTAATCTTTTAATCATCAAAAGATTCAATCCAAAAAATCATGTACCACTTTTAAAAACAAAAACACAAGGTACTTGGTTTTTAATCAATGCCCCAATAGAATAACATGAATTTATATCAAACATCCATTTAAATGATAAAAATTCATAGAAACCCTATATTTATTAGGAAATTGAACAAAAAAATTCCTTTTTAATAGTTATGTTGACCTATAAGGGTCCCATTTTAACCAATATGGGTTTATCAAAATGAAACCCAATATCAGCTTTCAAGTCATTAAAACTTCAAACACCCATATCGGTTCATATTATAAAAATGTTACCCAATTGACCTACTTGGGTCTAGTTATTCCTTTATAAATTAACCATTTTATTTCTAGAACAATACTAAATAGTTTTTAACATTTATATCCATTTTACAATACATCATATCATTACATTATTATGGGTTTCCTTTTTCCAATTCATAAGTTCCCATACCCTTCATGGATTGAAAATTGGATCCCATTAATCATATCCAATCCCAATTTAGAATTTAACATGATCACATAAAATGTTCCATTTATATGGGTAGACATCTACCAACATATAAAACGCCCATACACTGTGTATTTTTGAATTTATCTCTAATTTACAAAATAATTTACCTTTTCATTTAAATTTTAACTACCTTTTACATTGGTTCGAATACAAGGATTAATTTTTCCCAACTATAAGGAACCCATAAAAATTTCAACTAAAAACCAACTCTTGTTGTAATCAAAACCATTTAATTTAACAAAATCAACCAATTATATATCAAATCAAGCTAGCATGTCACTACAAGTAGCTAACATAGAGAAACATACTAAAATCACATAGCATGACCTTTTAATCACAGAATCATGCTATAACGAGTAGTAAAAATAGAAATAATTCTAATGAATTGCCTTGATAGGTATAAATATAAGCATGGAATAGCACTCAAGGCACAAAATATAATCATCAGACAACCTATAAATGCAACTAAATGGCATAGAATATGCATGAAATGTTAATTTCGATGTGACTAGTATGATGCATGCAATGAAACTTCCTTGTCGAACTGAGCCAAGGGTAAGACTACCATAAAATTCCACAAATCCATAAGCAGTAAAAAATACTTCAATCACTCAAGGTGAAATCATATCAACTGTAATAGCAAAAAACATGAACAACAATCCTAGCTCTGGTCACTTGGATATTTCTTATACGTGGGGTGATCAATCCCAAGCACGACTATTAACCAAGAAATGACACATTCCTAGTCTCATTTCTACCAACACAAAATATAAATCCAAAAGGAAAAAATTTAACATTTGATACCACTTTGTAACGTCCTGACCTTGATTACCACTAAACTGGTAGCCGGACCGGTGGGTCACATGGCCTCAAACGCATATGCTCACATGACAGAGGTTGCTGACTAGCAATGAGGGTCTCAAGAGGTGATAGTGGGGAGACTATACCCTCTTATCAAATATTCACAACAATATTATTAGAAAATAAACAATAGAAAATAGTTAAAGTAGTAAATAAATAAGAGACAAAGCAGTGAATGAATAATATACTATTTGAATATCAGTGGCCAGCACCATTTTAAAACATTATATGTATGTCCAGATGATGATGATACATGAGATAAAATATTGAGCAAACAACATGATTTATAATACAGTACAAAAATAAAAAAAATATAGCAGACACCCATGGGTGGTCTCTATGAGCTTTTCAATCTTCAGTTGGGTCCTTTGATCCTAACTCCCAAGTACAAGCAATGCAATAGACAACTAAGATACTGAAAATTTAAGGTTTAATCGGGTATCAAGGGTATCCTAGCATAATGTGAGATATAAATCTTAGTAGGTCATCACCCATGGTGTCTATCCCAATCTTGACAGTGCAATATAAATTAAACAGTGTGTGGGCAAGCATAAATAAAGTAAGCAGTACAATGTAACTAAATTCCAAGTAACTTATTCAGTCCTTTAATGGTGTCTAAACATGTAAAAAATTAATTATTTTATTATTACAAATTTATAGTCAAAAGAATGTTAGAAATATTGAAGTTTCCAAGATACACAAGGAAACCTGTAATGATGTCTACTAGTGAAGTTCATTGGTAATAAACAAGGAAATATAAACCTAAAGGGTCTCCAACTCGGTAATAAATGTATCCTCGATAAGGTTAGGAGTATAATACAAGGAGAATTTCCCAAGGAATTACACAATAAGATGCCTACTAAGTCTATTGAGTTCATCTAAGGTAAAACAGGGCTAAGCAATGATTGTGCCTAATGGTCTTTAACTATGGAACCTACTTGATCCAATGAGCGTATACAAGGAATACTATAATATTATTAAAGGGATCCTATGGTTTCATATAGGGAATCAAAAATTAGAAAAGGATTGGGTTCTAGGTGGATCACAACTAAATAATGCCACACCCTTGAATTAGAATGTGGTTCTCGAGTGCTCAAGGCATTCCCTAAGGAATCCATGGTGAGATAAAGTTAGGTCACTCCTATTTGATAATGAAGTCATATAATATTCCATTTGGTTCAAACCTTTCCTTTAATTAGCATGATAAGTCCAAGTAGCATGAAAACCTTTAATCAAGTCATAATTAATTGATAAGTTCATTTGGTTCAAGACTTTCCTTTCATTAGTGTGATAAGTCCATGTAGTTTGCAACCATTCATTTAATCCATTTATGGAATTTTCAATAATCAAGGTTCACTTAGATACATTCCATTAACATGGTAAAAGGTTCTATGGACATGGAACCTATTATCCACTTATATTTAATATGGCCAAGAAATATACTTAGTATACTTTCTAATTTCCATTTCGAATTTAATTATCACATTGAAGCACTTCCTTAGGTCGGTCAAGTGGTGAGCATACATAGTACTTTCTATTATGCAATTCACAAGATAATTCAAACCATTTAATATAGAAAATATTTCCCTTATAAAGTTCATGCCAAGGTACACCCGAATAGTGGATCAAATGTGTCGGAACACTAAAACAACAATTATGGAAAAAACATTCTACATGGGTAATTACAATATAAAAACTAGGCCAAGCACTTAGATAATGTCTTGGTTCTTAAATAGTTTTAAAAGGGACACTCTATTTTTCTAATTACATTAGGGGACATGTCCTAAAAATTACATATTTCAAATGTAACATCAAGTAATAAAGAAATATAAGTAAAAATATATGAGCAAGCAAAAAAAATCTAATCACTACTTCTTAGATTGAAGATAGTGCACCTCCGTTGGAGGGGTTTTATTATAAAATCATGAATTTGTTTATCAAAAAATCATTTATTCAATTAGGAATCAAATATAATCTACTGGAGGAAATCATTTTAGAAAAACTACCACACATGGAGAAACATCAATTCATGGTGAAAAGACAATTAATTAATGCGTTATTAAATTTAAAGGGGAAAAGGGATGGAACCCTACCTCAGGGTGGAACTAAGCCGAACACTTTGGCTCTTGATGCTTTCTAAGTCGAAGCTACTGCTACCCCCACTGATCATATGCACCTTCACATACATATAAGGACACATATCCCTTATGCACAAATTTTCATGGCCATGAACATGTGCAATGGGATCTATACATATATGATTATATGCATATACCCATCTCCATTCACTTGAATATGCATTTTCATATATATATATACACACACACACACACACATAGGCACACCTATCCCAATAAATATATATTCACTTCCATGGATGAATATACACATAATTGGGGAACCTACATATATATATATATATACTTACCTATGCATACACAGGCAAGTCACCTTAGACACGGAAACTCAAAACCACATGGAAGGGTCTAACACAATACAAATCAATTACTAGGAACCTCAAAATAATTAAATACCCTAATCTAGAAGGTTTGAAACTAAGAAGTGGGAAGTAAACCACACCTCAGATGGCGACAGCAGACCAAATCAAACCCATCCACCTTGCCTTCGGCATCAGATGTTGGGACACGAACCCAAGGGTCTCGATGAAGCCTTCACACACCTTAATACCGGAAGAACAACAACAATCAAGTATTAGGCTAACCCTGGGGTTTCGACTGACTGAAATATGATGAAATAAAACCAAAAAATGGCCAAAGTGAAGGAGGATAGGGAAGGGTAAGGCTTTACCGCGAAGATTGTAGAAGAATTGTGAAGAAACAGCCTTCAATCGGCCGACTGAGAGAGGGCTGAAGGAGGGATCGAGTGTGCATCAAAGGGAAGGGGGTTGGTGCATCGTGCGACCCAGAAAAGGGTAGAAGAAACCATTTAGACCCCTTTTATTTTTATTTTTATTTATATAAAATTATTTAATTATTAAAATAGGTCTCAGTGCACAGTTTAGGCCACACGATTTAATAGACCATGCACCATCCTTGCGACCTTTGCTGGGAACCTAGATTACCCTGCATGACTTTTCTTTCATGGTTTAGAAACTGTACACCAACCATGAGATGAATAGTGTTTAGGTACTACCTCCACCACTAATTGTGTAGGATAGGTGCATAGTTAGGAAAACCAATTGTAGCTTGTGAAAAAACCTCTGTCCATTTCAAATAAGCTGCACAATTACCTGTTATGGGCCGCATGGTGTCATACAAACAGTTCACGCTATGCAGGTCCTTTAAAACCTTCTTTTCCCTATCCAGTGCTCATGAAACTCCTTGAGCCACCTAGAATAAATAATAGACCTTTACCCAAGACCAACAATATTACTTTGAAATGCTATAACTCACAGAATTGAGTTCCGAAGTACAGTTTTAAATTCAACCCTTCCAGCATATGAAAAAGTTCAAAATCCCTTGGATTTTTGTCCATTTCAAAAACATGGAACTCTACTCACTTTCCCTATCCCACCTCTATTTTTTCCTAATCCATTTCTCCAGAACCCATCTTTACTCTTATGTGATGGTGTTCATGGAAGATTGGGTCCATTACGGTGAAATTTTACGGTGGTTTCCCTTGTGGGATTTAGGTTCTCTATTTCCTACACAAAATTAATAATATATTATTAGTAATCATTTTTAATCAATTAATTAATACTATTAATTGGTATTTAATAATATTATTAAATAAACAAATAATTTCTAAATAGTTAATCATAAATAATGAGTTTTAATTAATTAGAAAATAAATAATATATATTTAATAAAAAATAATCTTTATAATAACTAAATGATAAATAATAAATATATAAAGTATAATAATTATAATTATTAATTAATAACTAAAAAATAATTTTAAATATTTTTTAGTAACTAATATTTTTAAATAGTAAATAATACTATTTAATTAATATTATTTAGTAATTAATATTATTTATTAATTAATATTATTTAGTAATTAATATTAATTACCAACAATTATTTAATTAAATAATAATAATTTATTTATTATTTAATTAATAATAACAACTAATTGACAATTAGTAACTAATTATCTAAAGAATATGATTTTAAATTTAATAATATTAATTTCTAAAAAATATTAACTACTAGTTAATAATAATTATTAATGAATATTTAATATTATTATTTTAATTATTAAATATTAAAATATAATTATTAATTATTAATTAATTATTAATTATGTAATATTTAACTTCTTATTAAAAATAGTACTTACTAATTAACTAATTAATTATTAATTCAATAATAAATATTAATTATTATTATTATTATTCAGTTACTAATAAATATTTAAAATTATCATTTAGTTACTAAATATTAATAATAATGATTTAACAGTTAAATTACTAATTTTTAATTAATAATTATTATATTAATATTAATGAATTTACTACTTATTGCTAATAAATAAAAATTACTAATAAATATTAATTAAATAATATGATTTAATATTTAGTAATATTAATTTCTCATAGAAATTAATTACTAACTAATGTTAATTACTAATAAATATTTAAAATTATTATTTAGTAACAAACTATTAAAAATAGTAATATAATTATTAGTTGTTAATCAATTAGTAATTGTACAATATGTAATTACTTACTAAAAAATATTAAGTAAAAATTAACGAAATAATTAATTATAAATCAATAATTATTATTAAACAATTACTAATAGATATTTAAAAATATTATTTACATATTAAATATTATTAATAATGATTAAATTATTAAAATAGTAATGATTAATTAATTATTATTAAATTGCTATTATTTAATTAAATAACTATTGGTAATTAATATTAATTAATAAATAATATTATTTAAATAATATTATTGACTATTTCAAAATATTAATTTCTAATAAACATTAATTACTAATAAATATTTAAAATAATTATTATGTTATTAATTAATGATAATTATTGTTATATATTATATATTTATTATTTATTATTTCGTTATTATAAATATTATTTTTTATTAGTTATATATTATTTAATTTCTAATTAATTAAAACATATTATTTATTATTAACTATTTAGAAATTAATTAGCTACCTAATAATATTATTAAATACTAATTAATAGTACTAATTAATTGATTAAAAATGATTAATAGTAATATATTATTAATTCTGTGTAGGAAAGGAAGAACCTGAATCCCACATGAGAAATGCAAAATGATTTCCAAGGCAAAACCTTTTATAAAAGGGAGCCATGGGTAAGTATTGATGTCAAAATTCTAGACTGTTTTAATGGCAGTAATGTTGGATATTAAATAACAGATAAATTCTGCTGAATTTTTTTGATATATATATATATATATATATACAAAACAAAAAATAAAATAAAAATTTTAAATAAACAAAAAAGTATTTTTAAAATAAGTAATTTTTTAGCTGAAAGGAGGCAGGGGCCCTACCACCTTTTGACTTAACCAAAAGGTGGAAATCCCCCTGCCGACTTTCTGACATATCTTTTTAAAAAAATTAGCCTTGACATTTGAAAAAAATATCAGAATACAAATAAAAAAGCTCTCTCATGTCCTCTAGGTATCCTTTTTCTAGTTGTAGGTGTTGATGTTTCCTGTTTCATCATACATTTCTTTGTAACTTTCATCTTGAACTGGTTTTAGGGTAGCTTTTTGTAAGGCCCCTCTATTGTGGTCTTCTTTGGTGTTGATAATCGGCTTGAAGCTTTGGGTGCACTGATTAATTTGGGTGGTTCCATGATGGTGTGTTTCCTTGGAGGTGTGTGTGAGGTGGTGGTTTTTTTTGGCTCTTTTGATCAATGATCGACAATGGTATCAACAATGGTTGTTTTCTTCTTCTTCTTTTTGATTTTGTGAATTTTATTGGACTTCCATAATTGATTATGTTGATATCAAGTGTGTTTTATATTATTAATTTTGGTGGTTTTAATAGATATAGAGCCTCGATGATATGAAAATAGTGATATTGAGACTTTAGGCAGCATGGATTTTGTTGTTGTGTATATCCATATCTCGAGGCGTGACTTGTTTTCCATGGATTTGAGAAAAGAAAATCCATCTAAATTCTAAAATTTAAATTTTGACTTTTTTTCGCGGGTTTTTTTATTTAATATTTGGGCATTGGTTTTTAAGATGGATGGTTGTTCTGTTTCTCGACTAGCAGATATAAGGGTTCAACTCAACACTAAAAGTGGGTTTATTATAAAATAAACAAATGAATTAGAGGGAAAGTAATGAAATTTTTAATGTGTGGTTTTTTGGGTTTTTCTTGGATCTAATAAAAATTATTAGAGGAATCAGAAACATTCAAAACCTAATACCTAGATCCCCATGAAAGAATAAGTGAAACAATACAAAAAAAAAGAAACTAATGTAAAACCATGAATACTTTACACCATATATGCCTTTACTATGCCTTGATCTTTATTTTAAATGGTTGATAAATATCCCAATGTGGAATTAAAAAGATATCCCACCTCCCAAGGTATTCATGGATAAAATTAATCACACATCCCTTTGTGTAGGACACTCCATCCTCCATGATATGCTAGCATCTCATGGCGTAGAGGAGGTAGAAAATAGTGAGCATCAGGTATTAGGGACCATCTTCTAGGAATAAAGAACTCACCCATTCTATTATCATCACATGAATATGGTATTTATATAGGCCTGATTATGTTACACACATTAATTCATGTGTTTATAACACAATAATTAATGCCTTAGTCAATTCATGTGTCGTATTAATCTATGCATCATTGTGAATGAATTGATACTTTGTTCAAAACTTAATTTATCTCCCTCCACATTACATCTCATGCAATGATCCATTAATTTGGAAACTAATGTGGAATAACTTCTTAAATGATAAAATTTACCATTTACCTACAAAAAAGGCATCAGATGCATTTTATAACTACCAAAATTACATTAAATGCAATATTGGATTTATGGTACATTCATTTCAATCTCCCACTTGAACTATAGCCTAAAACATTGTTTCATTTCACTTTATATTGTATCATATACAATATATTTTGAAATCATATCCAAAACTCTTTTTGATATCTTCAAAAAAAACTTTTGGAATGTTATCATTAACTTAACCTTATATCACATCATATAAAATACCTTGTTAATACCCATCTAAAACTCTTTTTAGATTAACTTTAAGAAATTATAGAGTAGCACTCTGAATCAAACTCAATACCCAGTTTTATACCATAAAGTATTCACCCACTGGCCTTTGTATCATTGAAAATAGATATGGATCATCATATTTATAAATATAAGAAAATAAATTTCTATATAAATGCATATGATGTGAAAATAATCAAATGAACTTCTAAAAACAAAGTAAACAACCAAAGAGAACACCGTAATTTTTCATAAAACCCCATATTGAAAAAAACCACAGGCATAGGTAGTGAAAAATTTTCATTATGAGATGGATTTTGTACAAAATACCTTAAATAACTTCATAATAATATAAATATAGAGGAATTTTTCTAAACATTAGTGAATACATTTTACTATAATTAATAGATGAGTTTTTCTCTATATTAATAAAAATAATAAAGGTAAGTTGACCACATTTTTGGTAGTATGTGTGAACCATTGAAAAAAGGATTCAGGTCACAACACCAAAAATCTACACCTTGATCGAAATCCACTACATTATGTAAAAAACCTCCAATATCCACAATCAAAACTCCACTACTTCCACTAAATCCCCTTAGGGAAGAAATCTACATGAGGGACCAACCTATTCTACAAAATACTCAAATTTGGAAATATAAAGATCCTTAGTCTTCATATTTATAGGATTATCACAATCACTATCCTTGATAACAATAATATCTCTATAATAAATGACATCTCTCATAAAATTATATCACACATCAATGTGTTTTTTCCACTTTTGAAACATCTAAACCTTTGTGGGAAATATTTCACTTTGACTATCACAGTAAAGAGAAGAAATCTATAGATCTATACTAATTTCACCAATCATTCCCCTTAACCAATTATATTCTTTAATAGCCTCTATAATATCTATATAGTTAGCCTCAGTGGAATATGAATAAATAATATTCTATAATGCTTCTTTCCAACTAATAGAACACCCATCAATGATAAAGTGATAACATATCAAAGATCTTATCTTGTCAATATCTCTTGAAAAATCAGAGTCTACATAGCCAATAACAACATCTCGTGGTCCCTGAAAATTTAATTGAACATTAGTAGTCTCATGAATATAACTAAAGATCCATTGGACTGGATTTAAATGTTCTTTACTAAGATTATCCATATATCTTCTAACTTCACTGGCCGTATGAGCTAAATCTAAATGGGTGGAAACCATATAATGCATCAAATAACCCACTACACTAAAACATAAAACCTGAGACATATATTCAACTCCATCATCTAAAGGGGTACATAAAGTAGATTAAAGTATAAAATGAGAACTTAATGAAGTACTTACAAGATTGAAATTCATTATATTAAACCAATCAAGAATGTTATCAATGTATCATTTTTGACACAATTACAAGATGCCCACATTATTTTCCCTATATAACTATATGCTAATAATTTTATTTTTAGCACCCAAATCATTAATTTCACACTCTAAATTTAAAAGATATTTAACCTAACTAATCATAATATTATCCTAATCTATAATCATCATTTCAATGACACAGACCAGTAGATAAAAAATAACAATCACATCATTTGTTCAGATAAATGTAACTATCATAACTACACCTTTAAAAACCATGAGAGTTAATAAAAGATTCAAGCCTCTTATAACATTATCTGGGTAAATTTTTATTCAATAAAGATATTTATTCAAATAACATTAAAGTTATTTCTTTCCTAAAACTATAAATCCTATATTTGTTTCATATATATATATATATATCCTCCTAAATCCCTCTATGAAGAAAAGTTATCTTCACATCCAATTTCTCTAACTCAAGATTATAAAAATCCATAATACCTAACCAAAATTGAATGGATATATGGTTTATAACTAGATAGAAAACATATGTGAATTCAAAACTTGGAACATGATGAAAACCTTTAGAAACTAACCATACTTTATATCTTTCTCCTTTGACTCTTGGGATGCCTTGTTTCTTTTTTATTCTCTTTCATCACAATAAGGGATCCATTACTAACCAATAAAACTCTACCTTCACCAGTGTACTTGTAACCATTTGTATCAAGAGTATTTAATAAAATTAGATCTCTTTTTAGATTAGAATAATTCTTCACACTAGTAAGTTTTCTCACAACACCATCAAACATCTTGATTTGTATGGTTCAAATTCCCACAATCTTGTAAGATTCTTTATTTACCATTAACTTAGTACCTTTTGTCATAGTTTCATATATTAAAAACCAGCCCTAATTTGTACACATATGAAAATTTCTTGATGAATAAAAAATCCAATCATCACACAATTTAGATTCACTACCAAAAACAACCATGAGTTCCCTATTAGTATTATTATCCTAAACTACACTGGCTTCAATATAATTTTGTGATTTCTTTCCGTTTTGATTAATATGTCCCTTATTCCTGTTTTTATTTTAAATTTTGAAAAATTAAGATTTAATATTCATCTTATTATTTTAGTAATTATAGGTTTTAACTTAATTTCTAGATTTTGACCTTAACTTTTTAGAAGTAAAATATTTACTTTAGCTTGTTCTTCCAATGAAAACTAAACTCGCTGCTTGGGATTCATAACTAACTGAAAGTTTTTTTATTTTATCATTTGAAAATAAATCCTCACAAACTTCATAAATAGTATATGTATCATGACTATAGAGAATTATATCTCTAAAGGTTACATATGATGTAGGAAAAGAGCATAATAAAATAAATTCCAAATCTTATTCTTCATATTTTGCATCCATATTTTTCATATAAGAAAAAGTTTCTTTAAAAAAAACTAAATTATGTGTAATATATGTACCTTCTAGTATGTAATGGGAGTATATTGTTTTCTTCATAAAAAACTTGTTGTTAATACTCTTTATTATAAAAAGTTTCTCAAATTTCATCTATAACGTAGTAACATTTTTCTATTTTAGAATATCCAACAAAATAGGATTTGAAAAATATAATTGGATTCATTAGAGAGACATTTAATACTTACATTTATTTTAATTCATAGGAAATGAATTAGCAATATTGTCAAATACAAATAATGCACCATCTAAATCCATCTGCATAAGAACTTTCCATATCTTAACTTGAAATAATGAAAATCAAGTGTTCCGATCCAAATTGGAAAAATGAAATTAAGGGTTTCCATCATGATAAAGAGAAATAAGCCCGTGAAAATTTGATCAAATATTATATGTTATTTGAATCCTAAAATCATAATTGGATATAGGGTTGATCGAACCAAGATCTCTGATACAAAATTGATACAAAAATCATTGAATGAACAACCATGAAAAAAACAAAACGAGAGAACAAAAAAAAATTTATATGGGAAAACAAAATTGGGAAAAACCAGAGGTAATGCTAGTGATTAATTTCACTTTGAGATGAATGTTTTTAAAAAATTAATTTCATGGATACAAAATGAAAAAAATATAAATTAATTTTTTGAAGGATTTTAATACAGTGGAAGCGTGGTGGTTGGGAGGGCCCAAATTTGATTTTGCCGTAATAAATGACCAATCTGGGATCTATATGATAATAAATGCTAGTATCCATGAATTAAGATCAAATATCTAGAAAAAGGAAGAGAAGGGTGCCATATCCTAGAGAGAGGATCTTACACATCATTTTTATAATTAATTTAAATAATTTTTGAAGAAATTAAAAACCTGGATCTTTGTTACTTTCCTTGTTGATGATTTTGATCATCCGAAATGACCCTTTGGGATTGTCTCATTGAAATTATAATGATCCAAACCAAAATCCATCTAGTGGTGATCCACACATATTCTGATAGCCTCCGATCGACCCCACTCATTCTCCAGGTGCTAGGGAAGTGAAGCAAGTGTATTTCTTTGGTCGTTATTCATCACCCATTCTTCAGTCTTGAAGAACGTCTCTCGTTCTTGGAAGGGGAGAAGAGAGGATTCAAGAGAGAAATTTTGTTGGCTCAACAATTCTCTCGCCACTAGCAATTCGGTTCACTATGTGTAATGGAACAATAGATATACCCATCTATTTAACAACATGGGGTTTCAGTTACAATTTTTCATTGTGTAATAGCAATTACATACATTCATAACATTAGATAAAACCCATTCTTTATAATAACTTTAACAACACCATTATTCGTGGTGCACCCACTTGCACAAAATGGAATCATAAATGAAATCCCATGACACATAAGGATAACAGTTTTATTATTATTTTGTCTTGTTCTAAAAAGTTAAATAATTATTTACCATCTTGAAAATAATTATTTTACTACCAGACTGACCTTGGTCTACTCAAGATCCACTTCCATTTATTGAACACCCGAATAAATAAATAGAAAATTTATTCTCTTAAATAAATATTTTATTTACAAACCAATAAATAAATATTTATTGAATGTTCAATAAAATAAATAAATAAATTTTATTTAATATATGTGATCATTTTAACATGAATAAAACCATTCCATGGTCTTGAGAATAATATTTATTCTATTAATTAAATTCAAATAGAATTTAATTGAGTCCATAAGAAAAACATAGTGTGTGACCTTCTAGGATTCTTTCTCATTGGCATTAGGCGGTCTTGCCTAAAGTCCAAAGGCACTGTCTAGCAAAGGTTCAAGGTATACAAGAAAAATAACTTAAAGTCACAATGATGGAATCCACATAAAAACACTCACTGTGTAATATAACACCTTTATCTCAATATCTCATCAAGCAGGTTTCATGATAGTGTCATCAACCTATTTTCTTGAAATTTCTTTCTTTGACTACCTGAAATAAACTTTTCATTACACCATGGCCATAAAATTTACGGAGACCATTCTATTTCACTAGAAGGATTGAGATATCAACTTCCATAAATGGAAGGGGAGAATCATTCCCTGGATTGTACATTAATAACATGTCACTCGTGAAGCACCCAACTACCCTACTTCCCGCCAAAATATGGAATGACGGTTTTCATTAGTATAGAAAAGTGTGAAATTCGTTACACACATTAAGGATAATATTAAAGTATAAGGACCATTACACACTCTTACAGATAGGAATATCTAATGAAAACAAAACATGTAGAATTCCTACAGGTGGGGCTATTCTCATAACCTCCTGTATTGGATATTACCAAGTGAGAACTTTATGAGCAGAAGTCTCATCTTCTTACTAGTACTCACACCTAATGGTCTGTATACTATGTGTCTCATCATAGTATGTCATCCAAATTCATAACTATATTTAATAATATTTTCATGTCACTTCCAGGTTCTCATCATAGCAGGGAACTGTTATGACCTTGTCAATACAACAAATACTCCAGGAAATTATTAGATCATAGCCATGAAGAATAATGAAAAATATGTAATAAAATGTTTAATATTTAAATATATTAAATATTAATTCAATGAATGTAAAAATAGTTAGTTCTAAGACACCAACTCTAAAAAACTCCCACTTGGACTAGAGTCAACTGCCTACGACATTCAGTCTACTAGACCTTACAAAATGATCACGTTTCTACCAATTCAAGGCTTTAGTCAAGGGGTCTTCCACATTGTATTACATGTAAATGATGCTCAGTGAAACTTAACCTCTCTGAGTAAAATCCCTTAAGATATGATTCTTCTAAAGTATGTGCTTTGTTCTTTGATGTGACCTTGGATCTTTTGCGAGAGCCACTACTGCAGTACTATCATAATAGAGTGTGATGGGATCTTTATTGCTAGGTACCACATCCATATCTTGGACAAATATTCACATCCAAGATACTTATTTAGATATCTACAAATTTGTGATGTACTCAGACTCTACTATAAAATCTATAACCACACTCTACTTTGATCTCTTCCAGCTCACGACACCTTCATTAAAAGTGAAGATGTATCCCGTCTGTGACTTCATGTCATTCTGATCAATATGGAAACGAGAATCTACATATCCTATGATGACTAGCTCCTCATATACTCTATAAACTCGAAAGATATACTTAATACACTTTAGATACTTAAGTATTGTCTTGACTTCCATCCAATGGTGGTCACCTGGGTTATATTGATATCTACCTATCACACTTAATGAGTAGTCAACATCTAACCTAGAAAATAGCATGGAATACATGACTGAACCAATCACTGATGCGTATGGAGTCTTTTCCATTCTCTATCTTTCCTCATGCATCTGAGGACACATTTTCTTGGAAAGATAAATGCCATGTAATTTTGGAAACAACCCCCTTTTGGATTTTTCCATAACGAATCTCTTCAGTATCTTGTCAATGTATGTACTCTGACTTAGGCCCAACTATCTCTTGGATCTATCATGACAGATCTTGATCCCAAGAATATATGATGTATCAACTAAGTCCTTCATGGAGAGTCATTTATTCAAACATTCATTAACAAACTATAAGACTCATATCTCATTTCCAATAAGTAATATGTCATCAACATATACTATTAGGAAAACGATTGCACTCCCACTAAATCATCTGTAGAAACAATTTTCACATTCGTTATTTATAAAAACTAATTCTATTATGGATTCATCAAAATGAATGTTCCATGACCTGGATTATTACTTTAATCCATAAATTAATTTCTGCAACTTGAACATCTTATTGGGATCCTTTGGAGTCTCAAACCCTTCAGGTTGTGTCATGTAGACATCTTCTAGAAGGTTCCTATTAAGGAAGGTTGTTTTGAAATCCATTTTCAAAATCTCATAATCATGGTAAGCAACAATGGAAAATATAATTATTATGGATTTTAGAATCGCAACTGGTGAAAAGGTTTCATCGTAGTCAATGCATTGATGTTGTTTGAACCCTTTTTCAACCAGTTGTCCCTTATAGGTACTAAATTGTCCTTCCATGTCTAGTTTCTTCTTGAATACCCATTTGAAACCAATAGGATTTACATCAAATGGAGGATCTACCAAAATACAGACTTGTTTTTGGTACATGGAATTTATTTCTGAATTCATGGATTCTTGCCACTTGGAAACATATGTGCCACTTACTACTTCTGTATAGGTTATAGGATCATTATTATCAACTAATAATGAGTCACCATCCTTGTTAACTTAAAAATCATACCATTTTGGTTCTCTAACCTCTCTTTTACTCCTACATAGTACTTGTGTCTCTAGAACAAATATTTTTTCCTTGGGGCTTTGTGGAATCTTCTCTTATACAAACTCTTGTGTACCTTGAGCCTCGACTTCATCAAAGACTATCTTATCTTGATCCAACTATATATTTTGGATATCTTCTACCTCTCAAGGAATATGGCGTTTTGTGCCTCTATAACATTTTTTATGAGGGTTCATATTGGTAATATCCCATTATTTCTTTAGGTTATCTTATAAAGGTACACCTTGTGCCTCAGGGTGCATGTTTGTTACCTGAATATACCTTACCAAACACTTCTCTACCCCACACATGTAAATTATATAACATGGATTTTCTTCCACCTCAAAGCTTGTATGGAATACCATTTATCAATTTAGTTGGTACTTGGTTTAATATGTGTGTTACTTTTTGTAATGCATATTCCCAAAAGGACAATGGAAGACTTGAATGAGTAAGCATTGATCTCACCATGTGTAATAAGGTTTGGTTCCTCCATTTTCTTACACCATTCCACTTAAAAGTGTAAGGAGGATTTAGTTGGGTTTGGATCCCAAACTCTCGTCAAATATCAATGAAGTCTTGATTAAGATACTCTCTACCTCGGTCTGAGAAGAGTTTCTTAATCTTCATACCAATCTAGTTCACAACTTCATTCTTGTATTCATTAAACTTATCAAAAGAATATGACATATACATTATTAAGTAGATATATCCATATCTACTAAAATCATCTTTAAAAGTAATGAAGTATGACTGCCCACCCCTTGCTTCAACTAGAAATGGTCCACACATATTATTATAAACTAATTCAAGAAGCTCTTTGGCCCTTTTACCTTTCCCACTAAATGGGGCTTTGATCATTTTTCCTTGTAAACACGCGTGACATACACCAAGTGGTTTTAGTTCGAAAGAATATAAATATCCATCTTGACGTACCTTTTTCATGTGTTTCTCGTTTAATTGACTTAGCCGATGATTCCAAATTTGGGTGTGGTATTATTCATGTGAAGTATCTTTGTTATCAATTTCCATTACTTGGTTTGTGTAATCGAACACGTAAAGACCTTTGTTTAAATGTGCCCTACCAAAACAAATGTTATCTTTGTAAAAGAAGCAAAATTAATTTTTCAACTTGAAAAAAATCCATATATATCTAGTCTATATATTGAAATAATGTTTTTGGTCACATAATGCACATAATAACAACCCTTTAACACAAAGATCATCTCAGTTGGAAACATGAGGTGGTAGTACCCGACAGCTACAACAGCAAGTCTAGATCCATTGGATGCTTGCATATCTACCTCCCCTTGGTCAATTTTCCTAAATCTACATGGTTCCTTTATTTGAATAAATATGTGAGCACCACAAGTTTTATCCAATACCCAATTTGTCGAAATAGATAAATTGAACTCAGAAACAAACACACCTGAAGCTTCCCCAATCTTCTTTGGCTGGGTGTAGTTTTTCTTCCAGTGGCCCTTCTTGCCACATGTGAAACAAATAGCTTACTATTCCCTTGCCTCACACTTGATCTTCCTTTTCTTAGAAGGTCCTAAATAAGCTTTGGGATTAAAGCTCTTTTCCTTCCCTTTCCTCTTATCCACCATAAGGATAAAAGGCTTATCGCACTTCATATATTTGTCCACATGGTGAATGAGGATAAGAATATTAGATAAAGACTTCTCAATTTTGTTCATATTGAAATTAACAACCAAACTAGAGAAGCTTTGAGGGAGTGATGTGATAATGAGATCGGTACCCAGTTCTTCGAGGAGTTTAAACCCTAGAACCTCTAGGTCCTCAATAGAGCCAATGATATTGACTATGTGAGCCCCAGCTGGGGAACCCTATCCAAGCTTACTCTGAAAGAGTGCCTTGGATATCTCAAACCTTTCTTGTCTTGTTCTCTCCTGGTAAAGACCACATAAGTGATCGATCAAGCTATATGCATCCATGTTTTCCTGAGAATTAATGATTCCCCTAGACATTGATGAAATCATCAAATATTAAACACCGACTGCATCATTCATATTTTTCTTATAGACTAGGATATACTCATCAATCACCTCATTGGCAGGTGGATCAGGTAATGCTGACTCCAGTGCATAAGACTTATGTTCATGGCATAGAACAACCCAAAGGTGTCAAAAACATTCATGGAAGTTACTACCAATGAGGATTTTGTCTTTATCCATAATTGACCAAAAGGATAGTGTGGTTGATCCTGTCATTTTATTCTATAGTTAAAAGATAACATTATTAGTACTTTCTTTATTACATTTTATGAGAAATAATAAATTAATTTTATTAAGTCTTCCAAAATTTTATCAAGTCTCGATGGCCCTCACCATTGAACTTGGAATTTCTTGTTTCTTGGACATTATATTGGCAAGGATTCATATTCCCATTCGCATAACCCCAACAAGGGCTGGTCAAGCTATTTAAAGGTATTTAGGTAGGTAGATCTTTTCTAACTATGGTCTTGTAGATCCTTGATCCGTTGAGTGGACTCCCCAATATTGAAATTATGTCTTTGAGTTCCTCAACACTTGCCACCAATATTAAACTAAGTCTAGAAATGGCTACTCCTCTTGATGTAATATGGTTAAGTCAACCCAAAACTTTCATAAGGTATTCCTAAATAAAATTAAGTGTCCCAACAAGGGTTTTTTAAACACATAGTTTTATTGAGTCTTTCCCTTAATCAAGTAACAGAAGGCCTTGTCTGAATTAATATTTTATTGGGGTATTTTTATTACTTAGGTGTAAATTGATTATTTCCATTATCACATGGTTATTAATATTAAGTGGAACTTACTTAAGTAATTAACCATGTCTTGATAATATTTACGCATAATCCTAGTTTATTTTAGTTCCATCTTGCATGCTTATTTAATTCATTAATTATGTGATCGTGACAACACATCTATAATGATAAACCATGAAACTGAAAGAAATAAAATAAAGTAAAGGGTATGATCCTGAGATTTTATAATGGTTAGTTTATCTAGTGGTTGATAAACTAACCCTAACCTAGGGGAAAAATACCTTGAACCTTTTGGGTTCATTTTTATAGTTTTCCACCTGTCCACCTTTGTATCTCCTAGGATTGGTTTCGTCTCAGCTTCAGCTTGAACCGTCTCCACTATCTTGGGAGCTCCATCCATTACATATTCTTTTTAATTCACATGAAAGTGAGGGATAAAAAGGGGGTTTACATAAAAGAAACCATGGGCATGTGAGCCCTATATATTAATGAGGATATATGGATCACAGGACAACAATTTAATCTGAAAAATAAATTAAATGAAACCAATTACACACAAAGGTATGTTCTAGCTCATTATCATCCACATATATGCAATGAATTATGCAATTAATAAAACAAGAATTCAATTATTTAATCATTCTCATCAAGATAAATTGCACTCAAATCAATTAATTACTATATTTAACTAATCAATACTTTTATCTTAATTCCTTTTCTGAATTTCTTGGAGATTCTCATCCTTGTACATAAATATACCTTGAAGGTAACCTGGTGAATACCTATTCAAAAATAACCAACATGTATTATATTAATATACTATTCTAATCTTATAACATATGGAATACCTGATGCTTCAATGCATATATTAACAACCTATAGTATTATTTATAAATGATAAGTAGTTATGAACATTACACAAACATTAAAGTTTTAACTTTGTGTAATTTGGTGATGCACACGACATGTAGTTCTGACTACACGGCTTGTACTACCTTCACTGTCTTTTCCAAAGTACACACCTAGGGACTTGGTGTTTGAGGAGTAGTTTGGATATTTTGGAGTACACAACGTGTACAATGGGATACATGTAGTGTTGTCTCCGAGTTATACAGTTACTAGTCGGATCAATCCATTTATGGGATACATGGATCAACCCCTAACCCGAAGGGACTACCCACCATGTCCATTGTGCCACATGAAATGTAATCTGGTAGTCATGTGCTTATCAGTCCTGGTCAACATGGGGTGTAAAATTAATTACACCACATGTAATAAATGCACACAGCTTGAGTAATTTCCCAATTACTCTTGATTCTCTTAACATGACTACATGGTGTGTAGTCCATCTTACACATCATGTATGGTAGAGAACATGACGTTCAAGTTTGAACACACGGTGTGTACATTTGTGTCATTTGGACAAAATTATCGGCTCCTCCTGATGAGTTCCTCACATTAATTTTAATCCAAAAATTTTTAGTTTCTCTTATATCTGTGATAAATGGAATAGGAATAAAAAAATATCGAAATCTAGATTACAATAACGATTAGCCTTTAATTGAAAAACTAAATTTTTAAATCTTAAATCATCAATGAATTATTTAAATAATTATAAATGATGATGAACCTCCCTCTGATACCAATTGAAGGATCTAAATGTAGAGAATGAGTAGAGGTTGGGAGGGCCCAAATTTTATTTTTCCATAATCAATGACCAATCCGAGATCAATACGACGATAAATTCCAGTATTCACTGATTAAGATCAAAGATCTAGACAAAAGAAAAAAAGGGCGATGGATCCTAGAGAGAGGATCTTGCGCATTATGTTTATAATTAATTTAATTAATTTCTTTAGAAATTAAAAACGTGGATCTTTGGTAATTTTTTTATTGATGATGTTGATCGTCTGGAATGACCCTTTGAGATTGTCTCATTGTGCTCTCAAGAATCCAAACTAGAATCCCTCTAGGATTGATCCACACATGTTCTGATAGCATTCGATCAACACCACTCATTCTCCAAGTTCTAGCATAGTGAAGAGAGTGTCTTTTATCAGTCTTTCTTGATCTCATATTCTTAAGTCTTAAAGAATGACTCTCATTCTTGAAAGGGGAGAGGATAGGATTCAAGAGAGAGATTTTTTTTCTCAACAATTCTCTCCCCACCGGCAATTCGATTCACTGGTAATAATGGCACAATAGACGTACCTGTCTATTTAACAACATGGGGTTTTAGTTACAATATTTAATTTTGTAACAACAATTAAATACATTCATTACCTTATAGAAAACTCATGCTACATAATAACAATAACAGTACCATTATTCGTGGTGTGCCAACTTGTGAAAAATAGAATCATAAATTAAATCATTTTCCACATAATGGTAACAACATTATTATTATTTTTTATTGTGACAAATAGTTCAATAATTATTTTTTGTCTTGAAAATAATTATTTTACTACCAGACTGGACTTGGTCTACTCGAACTCCACTTCCATTTATTGAACACCTGAATAAATAAATAAAAAATTTATTTTCTTAAATAAAAATTTTATTTAAAAACTAGTAAATAAATATTTATTAAATGTTCAATAAAATAAATAAATAAATTTAATTTAATTTATGTGATCATTTTAACTTGAATAAAATTATTCCACATCCATGTGAATAATATTTATTCCATTAATTAAATTCAAATAAAATTTAATCAAAACCATAAGAAACACTTAGTTTGTGACCCTCTAGGATTCTTTCTCATTGGTATTTGGTGGGTTTTCCTAAATTCTAAGAGTACTATCTAGCAATGGGTCAAGTCACCCAATAGAAAGAACTTAAAGTCTCAATGATGAAATCCATATACGAACTCTCACTATATAATTTAATCCCTTTATCTCAATATCTCATCAAGTAGGTTTCATGATAGTGTCATCAACCTGTTTGCTTGATACATCTTTCTTTGACTACTTGAAATAAACTCATCGTTACACCATGGACATAGAATTTATGGAGAAGGTTCTATTTAAATCAAAGGGAAGAGATATCAACTTCCATAAATGGAAGGGAAAAATATTTCCTCAACTTATCCATTAATAACATGTCACTCATGACACACCCAATGTACCCTACTTCTTGTCAATATATGGTGTGATAGTTCTCATTAGTAAATCAAAGTACACGATTCATGACATGCATTAATGATAATATTAAAGTCTATGAACCATTAAATATGCTCACATATAGGAATATATGATGAAACCAAAACATGAGGAATTCCTAGAGGCGGGTTTATTCTAATAACCTACCATCTTGGAGATTACCAAGTGAAAACTTCATGAGAAGAAGTCTCATATGGTTACGAGTACTCACACCTAATGGTTTATATAATATATGTCCCATCATAGTATGTCATCCAACCACATAACTATATTAAAGAATATTATCATAGAACTTCAAGGTTCTCATCATAGTGGGGAATTGCTATGACCTTATCAATGCAACAAATACTCTAGGGAATTATTACATCATAGTCATGAAGAAAAATAAAAAATATGTAATAAGATGTTTAATATTTAAATACATTAAATATTCATGTAATCAAAGTACAAATAGTTGTTTCTAGGACACCAAATATAACATTTTTCTAAATATTAATTGATATAATTTACTATCATTAAGAGTGGAGTTATTCTCAATATCAATGGACATAATAAAGGTTAATTGACTACATTTTTGGTAGAATGTGTGAACTGTTGAAAAAGGATCCAGTTCATGACACCAACAATATCAATGTGACATAAGCTACAAAGGGATTAGTTATGATCTTCATTAAACACATTATTTTATATACCTGTTTATACTAGTCTATAACACATGCAAATGTGTATTCCCATATTTTACTTTTGTCTAATATATAGATTGAACATGGAACATGAATTATTCCAATACTATATTTTTCAATTATACATTATCTATTTATAGATTATATACTGTCTGGGTTAATGAATACATCACATGTCATTCACCTTTTTTGTATGAGCACATCACATGCCCCTCATCCAAATAGATACACACATCACATGTGCCTTCTAGGTGGAGTCATACACTTCAAAATCTATCTCAATCAAGGGATTATATTTCATACTCATAATATGATAGGAAAAATACCTTCTTGGTTAATATAAAACCAATGACACGATCAATAACATACCCAACCACCCTTTATTAGCTAAGTTCATATTTTGACGTGAATAAATAGGGTATCAAATTATGAAGGTTCCCATGAAAAGTATCTCAATAACCTTAGGTATCAGGAACCCAGATATAATCCATGAACCCTTAGTATACCAAATATATTTTGGATGAAACTCTATATGGTACACGTAGCAGGTCAGCCAATGCACAAAAACATATTATTATGCCTCATGGGCATTTGTACATCTCTATACAATTATCCAACTCACACCAATCTTGATATTTCATCATAACCTATAATAATCCTTATGAACAATAATTAGGGATAAGTCAAAGTCATACTTTGAGAGGTTAATTATCACTAAAACCCACAAAATGTATATCTATATATATATATTTGTGTGATCAATGTGAAATAATGATAAAATTGATATTTCCTTTTATTTAATAAATTTTATATTTTTAATCCATTTAAAATTATTTAAAAACCCAACATAATCATTTTTATATCATATCATATATGATAAACTACCATATGAAACTTGTGTATTCTTTATTTTTAGGGTTTTAAACTCATTACATCTATATGCGATTCTTATCACATCTCTATGTGAAAATTTGATACAACATTCCCACTAAATATTTAGTGAGTAACATGTTTTATGAAATTAGGTTTGAATAACAGTGAGACTTAAAATCATATTATTATCATTCAACTCTTTGAACATATTAAAACTCTTTAACTTTAGAATAATAAATGGTATGATGTCAACTTATATTTTCCACTTCGAACTCATTCTATGTATATATTAATCATCCATATAACCCTTTATATCAAACATTTTTCTTGAAATACTTTCATAAATAATGTTACTATTACATTATTACTTAACCAACAAACCCTAAAATCTTTTAGTATAAAGAAACATTCACTTTATTACTGCAACTAAATGTAACTATTTATATTCAACTTTTTCATTATATCCTAAAACTATTTAGGACACCAATTGTGATTCACTTTTTATTTTAATTGGCATAATAATGACATTCACTATTTTATATTAATTAAATATGTAACGTTCTAACCTGAACCACCAGTTCTGAGCCTGTAACAAACCAGTCTTGACATACATAGACATTACATTACATTTTTGGAATGATTAAAACATTATACAAATAGATATCCAGAGACCGTATTAGTCTAGTGCCTTTGGAAACTTGGAAACATAAACACTGGTATATAAGTGAACTACATTATCTCCCACTAGGTTCTTCTTGACTAGAACCCTTCTTAGACACATCAAATAAAATACATATCTTCAAAACCTGGGGAAGAAAGCATACAAAGTGGTGATATCAATTGCTCAGTAATGGTAAATAAGGGAGATATTTATACATAATCACGAGCATAAGGGTATGAGAACATGATCATGGAAATAGAAGATCATAACTTTCATAAAAAAAGATTATATACCTGAATAATGGAATAAATCCTAGTCGTTTATATGACATGTACCATATGGAAATAAAGAACATATGCTATGAAAGCATAACATAGGAATAAAACATGTAATTGTGGAAAACACATAAGAATATAATATAATTTACCATAGTAACCAAGGCATCACTTCCAAGACTATCTTAGTGTACAAAGTCCTTTAATGAACTGGGTACACCCCCATTCTATCCCTATATTACTGAACTGGGTAAACCCTCATTCCAATCATGTATTAATAAACCGATTAAACCCCCATTCTAGCCATGTATTTTTGAAACGAGTTCATTTACCATTCTATCCATGTCTATATCATGAGATATAAGTCTTTACCCAATACATTGGAGGTAGATATAGGTCCCACCTATATCATAATTAAATCATACATATATGTTCTACAAAATAAAAAACAATCATATCATAACCCATGAAATGAAAAGGATGTCATAAACATGTAATCATATCTTAACATATTTAAATGATATATGTTTCATAAAAATTTTATCAAAGCATAACCCATGAAAAGGAAACAAATTTCATAAACATATATCTCGTGGAAGAGAAACGGGGTTCATAAAGACCATGACATTAATCATGACCCATTCATAGAAAGGATATGAATATAACCTTTATATCATTTCTTATAAGGGAATGAGTAACATCAAAGGATGTCATATTATATGAAAAATAATTATGAAATGTCTTTCAAAAACATTTCTTGACAAAAATATCCTTTATTCCTTTAAAAAGTATTTTTAATACATAAAACCAATTAAAAATCATCTTCCTAGAAAATATCTTGAAAATTAATAAAGAAGACATGAAATAATTTTGAAAACATTTTTCCTTGAAACTTATAACATAAGGTTCAAAATGTAAAAAAACCTTTTTATTTGAAAATAATTTGAAAACTTATAAATAATTATTTATTTTTTTTAAAACCATTTCTTTGAAAATACTATGAAAACTTATAAATAAGGCTTAAAAAAATTTTAAAAACATTTTCTGTGAAAACTTATTAAATAATCTTGAAAATATTTTGAAAACCATTTTCCTTTAAAGTATCCTTTAAAAAATTCTTTAAAAAATTAAACTTCAAATATGAAAAGAAAGATTCAAATGATTGATTATGGATAAATCTATACATGTCATACGAGGTAAAAAGAACATTCCCTTTGCTTGTTAAAGGATAAAAAATGCATCATTTATAAAACAATAAAAATAATCCTTTGAAAGAAATTATAAAAGACAAAAGGGTAAAAATTTATTTTAATGATTAAAGAATAATTTTACAATATTATCAGAAACCATTTTTATAAAACATGATTTTGAGTAAGCATATATTTCTGACCAAATATAGGGTAAAGTATAGCTTTCTTAAAAATTATTTATTAACTATCATATATACCAAAGAGTGAAAGAAATGGGACTAATATATGAAAAAATAATTAATAACTAAAGAATAAGAAACTTCATGAATTTTCTAGAGATATGGGTCATAATATTTCATCAAAGGAAGCATAAACATAAACAATCTCAAAAAGTGATGATATTATTTCAATATACTCTTATAACTTGGTAACATCAAATCATACTCTCCATGTAAGAAAATAATATTAATTAAAACAAAAAAATATGATTAAAATAATTAAATTCATGATATAAAATGTAAAATAGAAGTATATACACCTTGAAAGATAATTTAGGTGCATAAAAAAACATGAATCCCAAAGAAGGCAAATTAAGACAAACTATTTCACTGATTTGGTAACTTTTGAAACATAATCCCCATGAAATAAAGATCGTAAAATGGAAAATTTAATACCCATAAATTTTTGTGTAAGATACAAAGAATAAAATCATGGGAATTACATACACCACACAAAAGTAAAGAGTGGTGAACATAACATGTATCTCACGGAAATAAAAAGTGAGGTGAATTCCCCTTACCTTGAGTCTCAACTCTCATTGTACACGTTCAAACCACCTGTATAATAAATATAATTTTATTATAAATAATATACAGAACCATATTATTATATCTAATACCATATATGGATTTATTACTGCCTTATATTATCTGCTTTTTAACCATCCTATGTTAAGGTTTCACTTCGGATAACATTCGCTTTGTTCTTCGCATGTGTCTTAATTTGTTATATCGTTGGTACTTATACTTATATCATGATTAAATAATGTAAAAATGAAATAAATATCATATATATCCAGTGTTTTTTTATTATAATAATCTATATAATATTTAATTATCAAATATAATACACCGTTCATTGAGACGGTAAGTCGTACGTCCACATGAACGTTATTTACGTTTAATTGTCGTGTTGAAAGAAAGAAGGTAAAAGATATATTTATGTATATTTATGTATATATATAATTATTAAAGTATATTTATTATATCATATATATCATATATATTTATTACATTCATCCATAATATATTTCATGTAGTGTATGAACGAATCACGTCGCTTTGAAGGGGTGATAGTCCGCACTTCTTCAAACGAAATTATCGTATTAACACGAAATGGATATTATAAATATGTGTGCTGTAAAATAATTAAAAAATCTTAAATACATAATAAATATTATATATAACATATATAAACATATTTTCTATCATAATTTCCACCATTATAGGAGGTAAAGAAAAATTGAACAATCATCATTTAGTGAGGCAGTAGTTCGCCAACATGTAAATAGTATGTTCGTTACCCATCAAATGGATGTGTGTGTAATTGCAGGTCAAAATATTAATATATAAAAATACTATTATATTTATTATACTTTTGATGTTATATTATTATGGAATAATTATATTTGAGTGAGTGGAGAAAGAAAATAAAAGAAAGTAGTTTGAGGGAGGGTGTTACCTTTTTATCTGGTAACTCCTTTTGGTTTGTGCCAAAAACATTACTTAGGTTGATTTATGAACAAGAAGAGGATTAATGTTATAACTGAGGGATGTTGGGGATTAAATTGGGAATATTTTTACCAAACCTAATGGAATTTAGAGGTGCGAGGAAGTGGAAGTGAAGGAGGCCTTTTACAATGAAGGAGGAGTGGAATCTCTTGTAATATTTTAAAAGAAAGGAACCCCATCCACATTTTTTCATTTAAAGTGGTAAAATAATGGTTAAAAGTAGATAAAAGAGATTATAGGATCTAAATATGACCATAAAATTTTCTTATTACAACTTTATAGGTCTTTTTGGGCCTTAATGTTATGGTTTAGTCCCTTATTATGCTTATTTTAACCTTAATTATTGTAATTAATTTTAAATTACTTCACTAATATTTTTGGTAAAAAACTAATTTGAACTTATTAGATATTTTAAATTATTATTATTCAAAATATTTAATCTATTTTTAAAAATTCCAATCACATAATTGGTAGAAATTAATTAATTATTAATCTCGTAGTCAGGTCGAGAATGCGAGTTTTTAAAGTAAAAAAGATCAAATGTTTATTAAGTTTTTATATCCAATTTCAATGTAAAATTGGTTTTTAATTAACTAAATTGGATAAAATGTTAAAAATTTAACATAATTAAACTTTTAAACAAAATTAAAATATAATTTAACCTTATAAATAAATTATATGAATATACAGTTTTGAGTTATAATCCGTTATTTTTAACAATTCTTTAAAAAATGAAATCCTACAGAAAAATACCAAAAAATTATTCTAACCTAATTTTTATGTTTATTAAAAATATGAATTTTATTTTAACATACTAAATCCATAAAATTTACAAAAATAGAATTTAAAATGGGTTCTCTATTAAAATTTGGTATAACTACCTTTATAAAAATATAGTGTTTTAATCCTAAAATTGGGGTTGTTCTTATCTTATGCCTATAAAATATATTGGATGAATATAAAAAATATTTTATTATATATATATATATTATATATTATCTTAATATCACTCAATAATTGTAATTAATTTAATATATTAGGATAAAACTACTTTGTGAGCATAAAAATAGTTTACTATAAAAATATTCCCTTTATATTTAATTGGTTTATTGTAACTAATGAATTCATTTTTTTATTTTTTTAAACCATAGGTTTTCATAAATTAGTTATTAATATTAATAAACACTAACTTAATATCTTGTTAAGTCTTAATATAATATTTTAATAATATATTGTTGTTCGATAAACCTCAACAATGCGTGTTACGCAAGACATCGAAGAAAGTCATTGTTGTGTGTTACACAAGCTATCCTACGTGTTATGTGTAGAGAAAGAAAAAAATTATGTTTTGTGTAGTTAAATTGATCCAAACATAGTGCTTTAATATAAAATAATCTATTTTCAGTGTTGTGTGAAATGAAAAATATCAAAAATATTAAATTAATTCAAAAAATAATAATTCAAAATATCTCGGGGAGTTACATTCTACCCCCCTTAAAATGAATTTTTCCCTTCTGGGTTTTCAAAGGTTTAATACTTGATATTTCCTTTAAAAAAACCCCACATTGTAAAAATGAACACTAAAACGTAATTTTAAAAATAAAATTTTTAAAAATAACGGTTACCCAAAGTAACTCATAACGAGATTCCCAGATTGGAGAACATATGTGAGAACTAAAAACATAGAAATGGAAGAGAAAACTTACCATAAAGTTCTGATGAAGAGAGATAGAGAACAATTCTAAGAGAAAGTTAACAATCATAAAGCTATAAATATTTGATGACCCAAGGGGCCTTTATATTCATTGAAAACATAGGTATAGGACAGCATTTTTTGGTTTCAAGATCTCTGTTTCCTGAAGTTGAAGAATTGTCCTATAACGTTATATTTTCATGATTTCAGGAAAATGTTACCCTTTTTTTTGATTCACCCACTTCACCTATTTCTCTAAAATGGAAGGTGACCTTTTCATTCCTAAAGTAATAACATATGATGAGATCCCTGATATGAAATCCCATTTTTCATTAGTTATCTTCAACAAAAAGTAGTTTGAATAGGCTATTCAATATGCATAAATCCTCATATGGAGAGAAAACACTTTAATCTTACTAACATCATCTAAATTTTAACTTAAAATTTCCATAAATGGTTAACCTTATGACCCTTATGAAAGATTAAAATCCAAAATAGTATAAAGAATTTCATGAGATTATCTTAACATTGATCCCCCATATATATCACAAAATATCTCTTGGTTATCACATTCCAAACTTGTGAATACCCTCATCATATATTCTCTTGAAATATGGAAATAAATTTTATTCCCATAAATAATTTTGAAAAACATGCATTCTTCATTATTCCAAATGTTACTGGATATATTCCTAATATCCAACAAGTTTAAAACTTCATCCATGATGACATAGACCACTTTGTCAACCAATCCATAATCAAATCTAGGGTAATCAGCACCATCCAATTTACTTATCCATATCCCACATATATTTTTCCAACACAACATTACCATTACATAAGGAACATATTAAGGGTTATCTTTCCCTTAATCATGTGTTTTAAATGTACATAATCTTTCCATTAAATAACTTTTTTATTCTATGAGAACCATTCAACATATTCTTGTAAATCCATAGAGGAAACATAAATTGAACGATCCTTATATATTTCACCATTAATGTAAATAATTATTCAATCCAAATACATAAAAACTATTATTATTCCACTTCATACTCATGCCATTAACAAGGATACCTCATCCTATTTCACAATACCTCTTTTATTTTACATTTCATATATAGCCTTATCATCATTAACAATGAAACCCTTGCCCACACCACTTTGTTGATCCACTTAAGTATCTTTATTCTTTTTAAATTTAGTTGTATAATGACAATTTATTCCACACTTAGTACACTTAACCTTTGATGATGGCATAGGGAGGCCAATATTCTCATCCATTTTATTAACTGGACTATTCATTTTTCCCTTGCAGTCACTTTCTTTGTGTCCTTATTTTCCATAGTCAAAACACATTATTATTCCTCCAAGACATTCACTTATGTGATTCCTTCCACATCTTAGACACAAAGGAAACCTAATCTTATTTCCTCTATGGTCTCCATTACCTGAACTCTTAGTGTGAACTCCTTCTTTCTCTTACTTGGTGAGCCCGAGAGTTGGTTAAGGTACATGTTCTTAATCATGTTCCGTGAAAACTGATTAAGCATGATCACAACATCTTTCACTCCAGTGATCATCCAACTTGACTACTCATCAGAAAATTTCCCATCACATTCAATGTTAATCCTGTTCCTTCCAGTTCCATGCATTGATTAAAACCAAATGCATAGAGTAATAAATAATTATCATAATGAGTAACCACATAATTATGAAATTAAACTTATAATATATCTAAGTTATGACACCTTACTTAAACTATGAAACCTTTGGTTTATCCTAGGTTATTCATATTCATATTCTATTCAAATACTTCATAATTTTTTATGAAGAGTTTGTGAATTTCTAAATAATATCCCCCGGGAGTGTCAAACTAGGTGTGTAGGAAGGCCCATTGTCATATAACATATTACCCCTAGTTAGGACCAAAACATATTTTTGGATTTGTTACTCATAGTTACACCTATTCTATAGCCAAATACACTTGTATTATCCAGATAGGGATATATTTCTAGGAAACCACTCACTTTATCCTTTACCGAAATTTTAGGACATTTTCTTAAACGTTGATTCTTCCTTATACTTATCCTTAGAGAAATATCTAGACATATAATTATAAATATAACTAGGGATATCACTAAAGTTTTCTCATCCTATTTTCCAAAGGTTAACTAAACCTTATCTCTGATACCAACTATAACAACCTGATCATGACATACATATACACCACATTACATTTTAGGAATACTTAAAACATATAATGAAATGGGTTTCATAAACATGAAATCATATATAAATATGTGGAAAAGTTAGAGGTTTTATAAACATTTCATCAAATCATAACCCATTAAAGTGAGATGATTTTCATAAACATATAAAATATAGAAGATAAACGGGTTTCATAAAGACAATGACATTAAGTATAACCCATTCATTTAAAGGATATGAATGGAACCTTTAGATAATTTCCTATAATGGAATGAGTAACATCAATAGATGTCATCTTATATGTAAATTAATATTGAAATAGCTTTCAAAAAAATCTTGATGAAAATATCATTTCTTATTTGAAAAAGGATTTTTAATGCATAAAACCATTTAAAAATAATTTTCTTATAAAATATCTTGAAAACTTATAAAAAAGATGTGAAATCGTTTTCAATACTTTTTTCCTTGAAACTTATAATATAAGATTTAAAATGTTTAATTTTTTTGTTCAAAAATAATTTGAAAATTTACAAAGAAAACATGAAAATGTTTTGAAAACCATTTCTTTAAAAATACTTAGGAAACTTATAAATAATGCTAGAAAATATTTTGATTTTTTTGTAAAAAATTATAAAATAAGATTTCCAACATTTTGGAAACCATTTTCCTTGAAATGACCTTTTAAAACATTCTTTTAAAAATTAACTTTAAAAATGAAAATGAATCTTCAAAGGATTGATGGTGGATAAATTTGTACATGTCGTATAAGTTAAAAAGAACACTCCTTTTGCATGGTAAAGGTTAGAAAATACCTCGTTTGGAAAGTGAAAAGAATATTCCTTTAAAAAAATGGTAAAAGACAAAAATGGTAAAAATTTGTATTAAAATTTTAATGATAATGATAAAATATTCTCAGAAACCCTTTTTTGAAAACCTCGTTTTGAAGGAACATATATTTTCTACCAAAGAGAGGGTAAATTTGGGCTTTCTTAAAAACTCTTTCTTAACTATATTATATACCAAATAGTGGAAGAAATGGTACTGATATATGAATAAATCATTAATAACTATAGGATAATAAAATTCATTAATTTTCTTGAGATATGGGTCATAATATTTTATCAAAGTAATCATAAACATAAAAAATTTAAAAAACCAATGAGATTATTTCAATAAACTCTTATAACTTAGCAACATGGGATCATACTCTCCATGTAAGAAAATGATATTACTTGAAACATTAAATATCATTAAAAGAAGTAAATTAATTATATAACATGTAATATTTATGTACATACACCTCGAAATATAATTTAGGTTCATAACAAAATAAGAGTTTAAAGAAGGAAAATTGAGACAAAATTATTTCACCGATTTGGTATCTTTTGAAACTTAATCCCCATGAAAGAAATAACATAAAATAGATATTTTAATACCCATAAATTTTATTATAATATACATATAATACAATCATAGGATGTACATACACCACACAATAGGAAAGAGTGGCGAACATAGCATGTATCTCACGGAAATAAAAAAGTGAGGTGAAATCTCCTTACCTTGAGTCTTGACTCTCATTATACTCATTCAAACCACCATTATTATAAATGTAAATTTATTATAAATATTTTCTAGAAACATATTATTCTATATAATACTATATATTTATTTATTACGACCTTATATTACCCACTTGTTAACCATCCTATGTTATGGTTTCACTTTGGATAACATTTTATTTGTTCTTCACATGTGTCTTAATTTGTTATATCGTTGTAAAACATGATATATAATTCATTTATATCTAGTATATTTTTATTATAATAATCCATATAATATATAAGTATCAAACATAATACACCATTAATGGAGACGTTAAGTTTAACGTACGCATGAATGCTATTTACATTTAATTGTCGTGTTGAAAGAAAAAATGTAAAAGATGTATATATGTATTTATAAGTATATATATAATTATTAAATTAGATTTATTATATCATATATATCATATATATTTATTATATCCTTCCATAATACATTCCATGTTGTGTATGAACTAATCACATCGCTTTTATTGGGCGGTAGTCCACACTTCCTCAAACAAAATTATCATATTAACACAAAATGGTTAGTATAAATATGTGTGTTATAAAATAATTACATAAGATTAAAGTTTTAATAAATATTATATATAACATATATAAATATAGTTTCCATCATAATAACCACCATGATAAGCATTAAATGAAAATCGAATATTCATCATTTAGCGAGGTGGTCATGGTAGTCCGCCTACACGTAAACAGTATGTTCGTTACCCATTAGATGGATGTGTGCGTAACTGTAGGTATAACTCTTAACATAAAAACATAAAAGTATATTTTTTATACCGGTTCTGTTATATTATCTTGTAATAATAATATTTTATTTTGCAGGGAAAGAAAATAAAATAAAGGAGTTTGAGGGTGGTTGTTACCTCTTGATCGGGTAACTCCTTTTGGTTTGAGATAAAAGTATTACTTAGATTACTTTATGTACAAGGTTAGGCTTAAAGGAATAAGTGAGGAATTTTTTGAAGTAAATTGGGATGATTTTTGTCTATTTTAAGGGTCTTGAGAGGTTTGAGGAAGTGGAAGTGAAGGGGGCCTTTTATAATGGAGGAGTGGAATCTCTTGTAATATTTTAAAAGAAAGGAACCCCACCAATTTTTTTGTTGAGAGTGGTTCAATATTTCTTAAAAGTAGATAAAATGGAGTGTAGTATCTAAATATTTCCATAAAACGGTCTTAGTATAAGTTTATATGTCGTTTTGGGACAAAATTTTATGGTTTAGTCCCTTATTGTGCTTAATTTAACCTTAATCGTTGTAATTAATTTTTAATTACTTCACTAATATTTTTTTTAGAAACAAAGATGAACAAATTAGACATTAAAAATTATTATTATTACAAATATGGAATAAAATTTTCCAAATTACAATCACATAAGTGGTAGAAATTGATTTAAAATTAATCTCATAGTTGGGTTGATGATTTGGATTTTTAAAGTAAAAAAGATTAAAAAAATGTTTTTATAAACAATTTCAATGTGAAATTAGTTCCAATTACCTAAATTGGATAAATTGGTAAAAAAATTAATTTAATTAATCTTTTAAACCAAATTAAAATATAATATAACATAATAAATAAATTAGATAAAAATGTAGTTTGAGTTAAATCTAGTATTTTAACAATTATTCGAAAAAATAAAATCTTACAGAAAAATATAAAACATTTATCCTAAACTAATTTAAATGGTTATATTAAAAATATTAATTTTATCTTAACATATTAAATCTATAAAAGTTCCAAAATTTTAATTTAAAATAGGTTTTCCATTAAAAGATGGTAAAAACACCTTTATAAAAATATAGGTTTTTAAGAATAAAATTGTGTTTGTTCTTATCTTATACCTATCAAATCTATTGTATGAATATAAAAAATATTTTATTAAGTATATGGTATATATATTACCTTAATTTCACTCAATAATTGTAATTAATTTAATTTATTAGAATAAAATAGTTTCTTGATAATACAAATAGTTCTGTATAAAAATATTCCCTTTATATTTAATTGGTTCATTGTAACTAATGAATTCATTTTTTTATTTGTTTAAACCATAGGTTTTAATAAATTAGTTACTAATTTTCATAAATCATAACTTAATGTCTTGGTTAAGTCTTAATATAATATTTTAATAATATTTTTTTTTCGGTAAACCTTATCCATGCGTGTTACATAAGCCATTGAGGAAAGTCATTATTGTATGTTATGAAAACTATCCTTGGTGTTATGTGTAGAGAAAGATAAAATTTATGTTTCATTTAAGAAAAAAATAGTTCTTTAAAATAAAATAAACTATTTCTAGTGTTTCGTGAAATGAAAAATATCAAAAAGATTAAATTAATTCGGAAAAAAATAATTCACAAAATCTTGGGGTGTTACAGAGACAGAGTGATATGTAACCTCATGCACACCTCCTCGTATGAAAGAGGTTTCTGAAAAGAATAAAGGGGTAGAGTATGTCAATGGGGATACTATACTCCATGTATCATATCATAATATCTATAATAATAACATATAAAATAATAAAACATTAGAGTAATCATGCAAAACTAAATAAATGGAATATAAGTCCTATAGAAAAAAACCCCAATATAGAAAACCTATCTAGAGTAATAAAATAAGACAATAAAACAAAATAACTCTAGGGTCTACTGGATTTTGTCCCAATCCAGTACTATCTCCATCCTCCTCTTCTTATCAATAAACCTTAGAGACATTTCCCTTCACTGGATCCCTCATGAAATCTATATGCACATCAAAATTCCAGAGTAGGGTTTGATTACAAGACTCAATAAGACATCACCAATGTTTCCTAAAACTAATGTGTTCAGTTATAATAAGTGCATTCTATAATAATGATATGTTCTTAATAGGAATAAACATACAATCCAAAACTGAGCAGTCATGCACTAACCAAGCTGCCACGAACCCCTGACTGTACCTGCTTCATCTTTATACCAGAAGATATTGGAATAAGTTGGTAGTAACCAAACCACACCTTGTACGATATCCTTATGTTGTTGTGTGAACATGTAACCTAACATCATATATCCATCAAGAGGATCATGCCACTCGATATCCACTAGTTGAGAATATATAGTACTGACATCAAAAATCTACCTCGTAGTGCGTGACACATGGAAAATCACAGTTACCTCAAGTGAATCCTCAACACAACACTATAAAAACCTTATACCTCCACCCTATTATCAAGTATCTCATCATCATAGTTGAAAATCAGGACACTCCCCCTCTAAGGGATAAATATTCCACTATCATCCACCTGTCTCAAGTGACACTCACAACCACCAAGGTATGGTAACACACATATGGGGCGAGCACACAAGAATACATACAATATCATCATGATTATATAGCAGCACACACAAAATTATGTGATGAAATAAAACATGAAAATAATCTAAACTAATATCACTCATGGAATCAAAATAGTTAAAAGGGTATCATGGGATATACATACACCCACATGTTGTAACGTCCCCCGATCTAGCACTCTCTTATGTGTCCAATCTAGGTTGGTTACTAGACCTAAACCATGTCTCCCCATATTCTAGAGGCTATTAACTAGTATTAGGGGTTTAAGGAGAATAGTGGAGAGACAATATCCCTGGTATAGATTTATAATAACAATGGAGTAAATATCAATGTAACAAAAATAGTGGAAATGGTACAACAACAGTATATAAATAAAATAAAGAAGGCAACTGTCCAATCCAAAAATATGGAAAATAATGTAATGATAGGATGGAATGTATCTTAATTTTAAGTTGAAAGTAATAAATATGAATAAAAAACCTAAGGAAGACACTAAATACCCTGGTACTGATCCTCACATCGGTCCCATCTCCAAGATCCAACCCACCCAGTAAGTAACAATCTACAACAAGGTCTTTTTCCCTTGTCCAAACCCACATCCATGAAATCTACTCGAGTACCCAACAATGGCCCGAATAGGGTGTGAATAAAACTCATTAGTTCAATTACATCATGTCTAAAAATACTTTTATAATAGTAATTTCATGCAAAAAATCAATAAATAGTAGTACTAATTATTCAATTAATAAAACACATGAAATAAACTTTCCAAACCTAAAGTTATAGGTTGGAACTTAGGACCAACCAAACCTTCTTTAGCTTAATGTCAGATGTCTCTATCACATGAATGATCCACCTACATCAGTAAAAATTACCTATACTATATCTCAACACAAAAAAATGTGATCCATGCGAATTCCCATTCTAGATTCGCTTACATCATCCCAAGGTTCAATACCATCACAAGGATAAAGTAACATTCTCATACTGAACTCAGTGTGAATTATCATGTTAGATGCACTTATGTATTCCCATGTGCACATCATAAGGGTGAAATATCAGCTCAAGAAGCGGGTTATACTGTTACAAGATAAACCACTAGTACCACATCTCATAAGACGGTGGCCCAAACCCTCAGGCATCCTATCAGTAAACATATATACAAGAAAACAATGTATACCTTTCATCACCATTTATATCACATTCCTTATTAGTTAATTTATCTCATTCTACAAACCAGTAATATATTCTCAATTATTATATTCTCCTATGACAAGATAAATCAGTATAATATAACCATTATAAGTTTACCTTTATCTTAATTCATTTCCCAAGATGTAACATACCAAAATCTCAATTCACATTGTTAAGACAAAACAAGATTTTCATAAATTACATTTCATTATAACATAAAGTGAAGGATCACCGTGCAGGTGGCCACAATCCTAGTATCATCACTAATGGACTCAGTGGGTTTCAATGGGAGATCTAAGTACTTAATTTTTATCAAACATAGATTTAATAAATTATTTGGGTCATACGCATGACATGCCAACACGATCCTAATTATTTTGCATACCTAGAAATTTGGAAATAGTGCATAGGGTAATGTTCTAGACCACCCTCCTTAATTCCGAAATCAAAAAAAAAAGAATCCCAAGGGAATTCTAATGAAGAACTAATGAGAATATGATCATAAGGAAAATCTATATCATGCAAGCATCAAGATCAAAATCCTAATTCAATTACTAAAAGGAGATCACACCACTATAATGAAGGACAATATAAGGAAGAAAAAAACCAAAGTGAATGAACTTACTAGGGATCAATTGCTAGACCGAGATGTCTGACAGGGAAGGAATAACACAAAATCATCTAGAGTATATATAGGGTTCAAGATAAGAGGGTTCCTACTGAATGAAATGTATTTTAGGCATCACCATACAAAAACATTCTTCACCCTAAGGAATTCACGAAGTGAATCTTTTTTCATGATGTTAATGTATTTCATGAAATATATTATTAAAAATATGTCATCTCAGGTTAAAATAACCTCAATTGACCTTTTCATGATGTGGACCAATTCTATGGTGTGTAAATGTTTCACGCTCTGAACCAGTTCATGACATATTCCTGGAAACATGTCCACATCGTGTAACCCATTTCTGACATGAAATTGTCCAGCAGACAGATCATATCCAAGATTCTAAAAATATTGAACCACCTCTGAAGCTTTCCAAACCCATAGAGAACTCTCATAAACCTATGAAATATTTATACTCAAAATCCATTAATTAAAAATAACATACATCTCTGAACTTTAGGTAAATTTCCTTGGAAAAATCTCTCCAACCCTAAGAAAAGGTTTGGCCACCATGGTTTTAAAAGAAGAGGAACTCAAATAAAATTGGATTAACCAAAAAATCAAAGTGGTAAATACATGGAAAAAATTAGAGATCTTACAACCTCAACCCCATATAATAGTTCATCCCTAAGATTCTCCAAGAATTACTATGGGGTATCAATGAACAAGTATGGACACTATGCATGTATATCAATTTCCCTCCCCCATTTATCCTCTTAAACATGGTCATGCTTCCATTACACTCATACCATATATATAGTATTTCCTCATAGATACTTCTTACTATGGTCCAAAATTTGTAATTATATTCCCCTCAAAGGAATCATCTACACCAATCTCGACATCATTAACATCTACCACATGAGAATGGTCGGGATGATATCTTTAATGCTGCGATACATGAAACATGTCATTCATGACACTATAAAACTATGTAAGGGCTAATCATTATGCCACTATATTATTCCTCCCCACTATCTCAAATGGCCCGACAAACAATGGAACCAACTTTCCCTGTTTCCTAATATGGAATTTCCCCAACCTAGGTGACACCTAATGGAAAACATGATGACACACCTCAAACTCTAGAGTTAGTATCTAATTTTTAGCGTAATATTTATTCTTACTATGTGTGGTCACCCACCATTTCCTAATCATTTGAACCTGCTCAGACGTATTCTGCATAATAATAGGAACAATGAGCACTAAATCACTTGCCTCCAACTAACAAAAAGGTGAAAAACAAAACCTACCATAAAAATCATTGAAAGATTCCATATGGATTGATGCATTGATTATATTATTATATGAAAACTCTATGAGTGCCATATTTTTCTCCCAAGAACCATTGTAATCCAGCACACTGTCTTATAACATATCCTCTAAAAATCTAATCAATCATTCATATTAGTAATCATTCTATGGATGATAGGTTTTAATTAGAAGAACCCATGATACTAGAGACTTTTGAATAACCTACAAAAAACAAGACATGAAATGATGATCATTATCAGACATGATAATCCTCAAAACATTTTGTAGTCGAACTATCTCCCACACTTAAAGACTACCCAGTTCATCAATAGTAAATGTATCCCTACTAAGAAAAAAGTGGGATACCTTATTTAATAAATCTATGATAACTCTACTTCCTCATTCTTGCATGGTGACCTAGTAACCTTATTATAAAGTCTATAGTTACATCATACCTCTTCCATTCTAGAATGGGCAGAGGCTGTAACAACCCAGTTGGCCTCTAATGGTCAATTTTCACCTGATGAAAAGTGAAACATATCGCAATTAAGTTCTCCATATAATTTTTTATTACATGAAACTAGTGCTATCTATAAAGATTACAATACATATTTCTCTGCCCTGAGTGTACCTCCCATCTATAAGAATGAAACTCTCTCATCAACTCCTTGTGAAAGCCCATAGGAACTCATACTCATCCATAGAGAAGAAAATAATTGACACTACCAAGAGACCATTATGATGGTGGATCCCCAAAATATAAGTTATTCAACATAGATAATTCCTCCATATTAGATAAATCCTCATTATTGATCTGTTCTAAAATAATGGGTATATTAGATTTCAAAGTCAGAGTTACTCATCCCTGGGACTTTTGAACATCTAGATACATGTTTGTAAAGAGTTTAATCATCCAATACTCATCATAAGAATCACATACTTCTTTTATCTACATATTCTAGCTTAATGAATCAATAACAATGTTTCCCTTTCATGGTGTATAATCCATAATGAAGTTCAAAGATATCAGATACTCGACCCTCCTCATTTTCCGAAGGATGAGGTCTAGCTAAGAAAATGTATATAAGGATCTTTTAGTTTGTATACACCACAAACATCCCACCCAAAAATAGTGTATTTAAAATATTAGAGAATGTACACCAATATTTAACTCTAGATCATGAGTTGGATAAATCCTCCCATGTGGTCTCAGCTGTCTAGATCTATAAGCAACCACCCGATCCTCCTACATTAGAACTACTTAGAGACCCACTCTAAATGCATCACAGTACATGGTATATGAATTTCATAGTACTGGTAAGTTTTGGATCAGTGTTGAGGTCATACTTCTCTTTAACTCCTAAAAAACTCTCTTTAAATCCTCTGACCAAACACACTTCACTCCATTCTTGGTCATCCCAGACATCAATTCTACCAAATGAGAGAATTTATAGATGAAACACAGAGAATTCCCTATTATACTGAGAAAATTCTAAATCTAGAAGGCATTCTTGGGTCAATCTTAAGATACTACAACTTCAACCTTCTCTATTTCCACTAACACACCGGCCTCTGAGATGAAATGACCCAAGAAGAGCACTTTATCAATCAAAACACTATATTTGGTTAGATTTTTGTAAAGCTAATTCTCTCTCAATGTACTCAAGATGATGTTAAGATGTTGTTCATTATTTTCTGTTGACTGGGAGTACATTAATAAATCATATAATAAATCCATAACAAATTGAACCAAAAAAGTTTGAAATATCTAATTCATAAATTCCATGAATACCACTAGTGTGTTCGTCATATTGAATAACATCACCATGGACAAATGTAATTTTTACCATCTTCTACAAGAATTATGAGGTATGTGTTATGGTATCAACCTCAAATAATGGTATCTTAATCTCAATTAAATCTTAGAAAATATTTGGGAACCTCTCAGTTGATCAAAAATATTTCTGATGTGTGGAAGGGGATACTGTTCTTGACCACCATCTGGTTCAATCTCTGATAGTCCACACACAAGTGAAAAGTCACATAAGCCTTCTTGGAAAAATCATGAGAAACCCCCAAGGTGTTGCACTAGACCATATGAATCCCTTTAAATCTAAATCTCCTAACTGAACTTTCAATTCCTTAATCTTTAATGGTGCCATCCTATAAGGTGGAATAGAAACTGGTTCTACTCCTGATGCCAGCATGATCATGAACATGATCTCTCGCTCATGTGGTAAGCCATAGAACTATTTAGGAAAATCATCCTAAAAATGGTCTACTAATGGAGTGAATGTATCCAGATGCATTCCACCATTATCTAGAGCATGAACTACTATATGATCCATGATATAATCCAATCTACACTAAATTTTTCCTACATGACCGTCTTGAAGATCCCACTCACCCTAGTTAAAATAGTTTCCTTCTTATGGAGATAGAAAGGTAACTCTCCTATAGTAACAATCGATATGATCTTGGTGTATAACTAACCAATATATACCAAGAATTAAATTAAAATATATCATTTTAAGCACAAAAATTTCCCAAAGGAAATGAAAACCACCAATTTCTAGAGAACATGCCTTGTAATTCATGATATTATAAAACCACACTCCCAATGGGGTAACAATTATCAGGACACCATCCAAGATTTCCAAAAACAAGGCCAAATAGTTAAAAATAAATAAATAAATAAAATTGATTCTCCTATATAAAAAACACGGGAAAGGGTAGATGATATAAGAATTGTAACTCAGATGATAGAAGGTCCTACATATAAACTAGTAAGAGTATTCTACATAGCATGCATCTAACATTCCCCTCTACCCCAGGCTCTAGTATAACTCCCTTTCACTACTCCCTCTATGTGGTCCCTCTTCTCCTTCACTAGAGTACCATGTAATCTACCTTAGAATAAATGTCTACTGGAACTCCAACTACCAATCCATTGAGAGGTAGCTAAGTATTTTCTAGACTCAAGTGCCTAGCCCGATCCCCTACAATTACTCTACTATTGCAAACTCCTATAGAACCTTTGAATATGAACCATATTATCATAATAAAAACAATCCAAAGTGGGGTAAAGACACTGATGGAACTTGTGGATGCTCTTACCACACTGAATGCACTTCAACAGGCCATGATTCTAAGATGACTATCCACTCCAATGACTATTATTCTCATTACTTTCATAGTGGTAACTATAAAAACAACACTTCTTACTACAAGAATAAGGGATCCTAGATCACCCTACAGAAACTATCTAGACACTAATTGGGCCTATATTAGATTCACATCTATGAACATATCTAGATTCATCACATCCTCAAAGGTTATTAGAAAAAATATTTTCACCTACAACTGTATCTCATAGCGAAGCCCATCCTAAAAACATCTCACCCTAGCTACCCCATCGGCTGCTAAGGATGGAGAAAAATAATGAAGGCTATTGAAATGTCTAGAATATTCTATCATTGGAAATATCTCCCATGTTAGGTGCATGAACTCACGATCCTTACCATTTGTCAATATCTCTTAGTAAAAGTGTTTTATGAACTTCACCTCAAAGTCCTTCTAGGTTATCTACTTTGATTGGAAATATTTCTCTATAATGTCCCACCACTGCTTTGAAGGTAAAAAAATCAAGTATACAATAGGATTAACCCTCCTTTAAGTGGGTGTCTCAAGGTTATTAAAGATCATATGTAATAAATCGATCCATAACTTGATTGTCCAGGGACCTACCTCCCCAGTGAATGTAGGAAGATTTTGTAGCTAAAACTCTTTCATCATCTCAGTCATTGAGGATACGGTGAGAACAGTCTCCCTATCCATGGATCGCATAACCCTTAGGAAATTTTCATGAAGCTAAACATCCATACAGTTCTTAGGATCCATAGGAATCTCTGATTTATCTGTGTTAGGAGTGTGTTAGTTTCCTCTATCCAGATTCTCAATTCAAAGATAATGAGGAGACATTTTCTCTAAAAGATAAACAGACTCCTTATAACCCTATATAAACATCAAGGTATAACTCAAAAGTTGAGAAAAAATATATAAAAATTGATATAAGGATCCCTTATACTTATATTATCAAGTGAATTTTCATAACACATTATTCCTTTGAAATATTACTTTTTTTATTAGATATAACCAAAATATCATTTCATAGTTCATATAAGAAAAATACATCACATGAAATAAATATATCCCTATCATGAACATTTCATGTCACTGTATATATATCCATACATTCATACTATGATGCAGGTGTACTCATATCATGCCATTCTAGGCCATGGGTTTAAATCTCGAGAAAAAATAACATCACACAACATGTGACTCACCCAAGTTGAAATAGTATCAACCGTAACAAGTGAACAACATGAATAAAATCCCATACCTGGGCACTTAGATTTTTCCCCATACAAGGGTTAGCTACTCCCATGAAAAAACTCATTTCCATATACCGATATATTCCTATTATCTTTTATAACTTTCCCAAATAGTACAAAAATATAAAATAAAACCTTCTCTGATACCAATTTGTTACATTCCTTGATCCTGAACTCTCCCATGTGGCCAAATGGTGTTGGTTATTGGACCTCAATCATGTCTCCCTATATTATAGAGGCTACTGACTAGTAGTGTAGGTGTAAAGAACTTAGTGGAGAGACTATAACCCATGGTATAGAGTTGAAATAATAGCGGAATAAATATCAGATTAATAGAAATAGCAGAAATAGTACAATAATAGAAGATAAAGAAAATAGTGAAGGAGACTATCTAATCCAACAATATAGAAAATACTGTAATGATAGGATGAAATGTATCTCAATTTGAATTTGAAAGTAATACAAATGAATGAAAAAAACAACCAAAGGAAGACATCAAAGAACCCAATGTCGATCCCCACATTGGTCCCATCACCAAACTCCAACCCATCCAATTAGAAAAAATAAACAACAATGTATTTTGACCTTATCCAAACCTGAATCTATGAAATCTACTTGGGTACCCAATGATGGCCTGGATAGGGTGTGAGTAACACTCAATAGGTCAACACTGCCATGTCTAAAAAAACCAGCCTGAAAGTAAGTGGATGTAATAAAGTAATAAATAGTAGTATTAATTAATCAATTAATACAATACATAAAATAAAATCGCATGCCCTCGAGTTCTAGGTTGACACTCAAAGTCAACCTAACCTGGTTCAGCACCATACCGAATGTCTCTGTCACATGGCTGATCCTCCTACATTAGGATGGATTTCTTGTACCATGTCTCAAGAAGTACAATTGGGTTCCATGTAAATTACCATACTTGAGTCACTTATGTCATCCCAGGAGGAATACCATGACAAGGGGAAAGTAACCATATCATATTATACTCCATGTGAATTCCCATGTTGGAATCACTTACATCTTCCCATGTACATGTCACAAGGGGTGAATCTCAACTCAAGTGGTGGGATCTATTATGCCAGGATGAACCATTAGTGTCATGTCTCACAAGACAGTTTTTTAAGCCCTAAAGAATCCTATTAGTCAACATATATACAATAAAACCATGTATACCTTTCATTTCCATTCATATCACATGCTTAGTTGGTAAATTTATCTCATTCTATTAACCAAGAATATATTCTCAATTGGTAGATTCTTCTGTGACAGTAAAAATTACCTTAATCTTACAATGAAATGTTTTCATTTATCTTAAATAATTTTCCAAGCCACAAAATTCAATAATATAAATTCAAATTATTAATGAAAATTCCAAATTTTATAAATTACGATTCATTTTAACTTCAAGGGAAGGATCACCGCATTGGTGGCCTCAAGACCGGTCTCAATGCCAATGGACCTGGTAGGTTCCAATGGGATTTATAAGAACTTAATTTTTATTAAACATAGATTAAATAAATTATTTGGGTCACATGCATGGTATTTCAATACAATTGAATTATTTCACATATATAGAAAATTGAATAGAATCTTTAGGGTAAATTTCTAGACCACCCACCTTAATTTGGTGATAAAAGAAACACTCCCATGGGAATTATAATGAATAAATAAGGCGAAGGGGTTCATAATGAAAACCTATATCACATAAGCATCAAGATCAAAATCCTGTTTCAATGACTAAAAAGATATCACACCACTCTAAAAAAGGATAGCATCTGGAAGAAGAAAATCAAAGCGAAGGAACTCACTAAGGAACAAACACTAGTTTGAGACATAAACAAGGGTAGTAATCACCCAATAATCACATGGAGTATCCCTAGGGTTTGATAGAAGAGTCTTACCAATGAATGAATGGTTTTTTAGGATTCATCATACAAAAACCCGCTACACCCAAGGAATTCAGTACATGAATCCTCGATTCATAATGTGAATTTATCGTGTGGTGTATACCCTAAAAAAGACATCACCTCTGGTTAAAATAACCATGATTGACCTTTTCATGACATGAATCAGTTTCATGGTGTGTAAACGTTTCAATATTTGAACCATTTCACAACATCTTCCTGATAACATGTTCACGTCATGTAACCCATTCACGATGTGAAAGTTTCTAGCAGATATATCACAACCCAGATTCTGCATAAAATACCCGAACCACCTATAAAGATTTCCAACATCGCTGAGAACACTCATAGTCCTTTGAAACATTTATACCAAGATCCCTTATTTCAAAAAAAAACGTATATCTCCAAACATAAGGTCATTTCCTTAGACAAGAGCTCTATATCCCCAAGAAAAGGTTCAACCACCAAAGTTTTAAAAGAAAAGGAACCCAACTAAAAGTATATTATGCAAAAACTCAAAGAGGGTTGTTCCTAGAAAAATATTGAATCTTAAACATGCGATCATAATCAAGAATGATCATAAAAAAGCTAAAAAATATAATAATTATGGAAATAAGTGTAAACACGAGCCGAAGAAGGTAAAGAACTTCCTACCTTATGCGCAATGATGTTCCAATGAAAAGGGTCACTAACTGAGTCCAATTGCACTTTTAAATCCTATTATCATTCTCATTTCAAAATGATTTAGAATTACCATCAAATTTTATATTTTAAATGTGAATAAATAATTAAATTAAATCTAAATAAATTACCTCACTATCTTCAAAAAAATTGGGATTTAGTTTCTTCCCATCAATACAAACCCAATAGCACTGACAATGCATAAATATGATCAATATATGTGAAGATATCGAGGAAAGAAGTTTGGATTAATAATAATAAAATAAAATAAATAATTGAGATATGGAGAATTAGAGAGTGGGGAATAGAGATGTGATGGAGGGAGAGTGGCATGAGATACCCTATGCACTGCACACTCCCTCCCCCCCTTTATATTTTTTCTCTCATTTATTTAATATTATTTTATACCATTATTAAATTTAATATTTTTCCTCTCTCCTACTTAATTCCATGTTCCACACCCCCATAACCATGTATACATTTTTAACCTATTATAAAACACATTAAATCATTCCTTAAAGGTATTTTAAAAGTCATCCATATATATATATATATATATATATATATGTGCATTATATACACACACACACACACACCTGCATATATATATATATATATCCCAAATATATATATATATCCCATATATACACATTATATATATATATATCCCATATATACACATTATATATATATATATGTATATGTATATGTATACACCCACACATATTTATATATACATATATATTTAACCCATATATATATATATATATTTAATTTTGTTACACACAAAAATTACTTTTTCAATATAATAATAATAACAACAACAAAAATTTATTATTAAATCCCATGTGACATTTCCACCATAAAATTAAAAATATACATTAAATTCTAAAAAAATTAATAAAATAATTAATAATTGCACACACTAGAATTTATTTAGCATAATAATAATATCACTATTATTATTATTGTTAACTACCTAACAAATATTCAAATAAAAAAATTATCAATTCAGAAAAATTAAAATAATTTGATAAATTTATTTGCAGTCATATATTATATTTTTTTAAAAATTTCTTAAATAAAAAAAGAGTATAAAATTACTCTTAGGTGAAATTTAAATAAACACCTAATGCACGCAATGGTTATGTCAGGCCTAGGGTAAAACCCACATTTTATATTTAATGGAAATCTCATATTTCCCATCCGAGACATTGTTCGGTAGATATTCCATTATTTTATAAAACATGTATGTGCGTGATATAATATATTTTATATTTTTATTATATCAACATTGAGTCTCTACGAGCCTCATAATCCCATGCTAACTCAGCACCTAGCTTCGAAAATATTCCATAGAATATTCCCAAGTGTTAAACAGTAAAAAAATCATTACATTAACAAATATTTTAACATTACTTAAATTCATAAAAAACAAAAGTATTGAAAAAATAAATTATCACATAAAATATATTTAATTTATTAATAAAAGAGAGTTCATGGATCAATTAAAATTGATAATATTACATTTCTCCCCCCTAATGATTTCTCTTCCCCAAGAAGTATCCCAAGCGGTCTTGTTTGAACAACTCAGGCCCTTGAGCTCAAACACCAGACTCCTACTCCCATATCAACGAGGTGGAATCTCTCAAACAAGGATAATATTAGGAATATAAATAGACCTTATCTAGTCTATGGGGTCACCCAAGGTTATCCTATGAGTCTACCACCGACCCAAGTTATACCCCTCCTAGCATTAACCCCAGTCTCCATCACTGCAAGTTAGTCACAATCATCATATATATACTAACACAACAACATGCTCAACTCAACTAATTAGTTCCGGCAAGGACATATCATAATAGAATGAAAACACAGATATATCATAACCATAAATAAACTATCCAGAAAAAATAGCATGGATCAAGACATTTAATTGAAGAACTACAATGCATCACAATAACATGTATACATATATGGAATGTGAACCTACGTGCCTAGTCATGGTGCATGAATGCACCCAAAATCTCATAAATCGCATATCAAAAACACGTGAATCACCCAAGGTGTGTTTAGTCTGTAATAAAAACTTAACAAAATATTCCCACTCATGGTTACTCATAGGTCCACTATACAGTGATGGCTAGACATTATCATTGTTCTCTTACCCAAGTCCCAACCGTCATATCTCTTATCTACCCTATCCCAAATCAAGGAAAATAGAAAAATAAAGTTAATGAATTTTGATGCTCTAATACCATTTTGTAACATCCCAACCCAAACCATCAGATTTGATTCGGAGTGCTATGTAACCTCATGTGCACCTCTCAATACATAAGATGTTACCAACTAGAAGTGGGGGTTTGAGTCTACCAATGGGAAGACATTACCCTCTATATAATGTCATAGGATCAATAATAACAATAAAGAGAATAATAAAACATCAAAATAATCATTCTAAATGAAGAAAATGGATAAAATTTATATAGGACAACAACCTCTAATGTGGAAATCCTATACAAAATAATAAAATCATATAACAAATCAAAATAACTATGGGGTCTTCCAGAGTCGATCTTGGTCCACTGCTAGTTGTATCCTCCTTTTCTAAGACTCCCACCATAGTTCCCTTTTCCTTCATCATATCATTTATGAAATCTACAAGAACATCGAAATGTATGAGTAGGGTGTGAGTAAAAGACTCAGTAGGACCCCAATAATGCATTCTCAACCTAATGTACTCAACTATAACAAGTGCATACCATAATAATGATAAGTTCATAACAAGCATAAAGATACAATCCAAAACTGAGCATTCAGTCACTAATTTAGATTACATGAACCCCCAATCGTACCTACTTCGGCTCCATGCCAATATAATAGAATAAGTTGGTAGTAACCAAACCATCCATTTTAAGGTATCCGTACAGTATCGTGTGAACATAAAACCCAACATTATTTATCCATCAAGAGGACCATGTCATCTGGTGTTCTCTAGTCAATAATATCTACTACTGACATCGACAGGATACCTTATAGTGTGTGGAACTTGAAAACTAAAGGCTACATCAATTGAATCCTCAACACGATACCGTGTATACCTCATACCTCCACTATGTTCTCAGGTCCCTCATTTTCATAGTTGTAAATCAATTCAATCACCTTCTAAGGGATAAATATTTAATGACGGTCCACTTGTATCATGTATCACTTACAACCACCAAGGCATGGTAACACACATACAGGGTGAGCTCAGAAGTTGGCAGTGTATATCATTATGATTATCACACAAAACATTATGTGATCATGAAAAAACATGGAAATAATATACTCTAATATAACTCATGAGATAAAAATATCTCAATGGGTCTCATAGGATACACACAAACACCCCCACATGTGATCACAATCAATTCCAACAAATAAAATCATCATGGAAACAAGTGTAAATGAGAACCTAAGAAGGTAAGGAACTACCTACCTTATATGCGACGTTATTCCGACAACAAGGGTTGCTAATTGAGTTCAATTGCACCACAAAATCCTAGTATAATTCCTATTTTAACATAATTTAAAATTATCATCATCTTCTATATTTTAAATGTGAAAAATTGTTTAAATTAAATGTAAATAAATTACCTCGTTGTGTTTAAAAATAAAATTAGGATTTAGTTTCTACCAATTGATATGAATCCAAAAACACTGAGGACGTTTCAATTTGATTAGTATTGGAGAAGATATCAGAGAGATAATTTTGGAATAATTATAATAAAATAAAATAAATAATATATAGTTATAGATACAGAGAGATTAAGTTAGATTTTAGGGAGGAAGGCGGCATGAGATGCCACCTCGGAGATATGGAAGTGAGATTCTGATGATTGAGCTCATTGGAATGAGTTATTTGAAAAAGACCACTAAAGATACTTCTCAGAGATGAGAAGTCATTAGAGGGGGAGAATTATGACATTTTAAATTTTAACTAATCATTGAATGCTCTTTTATTAACAAATTACAAGTATTTTTATGTGAAAAATTAATTTTTCAATACTTGTTCTTATTATGGATTTACAGAAGATTAAAATCCCTATTAAATTATTGACTCTATTTTTTTGTGTAACACTTTGTAATATTCTATGGAATATTTTTAGATTCAGGCACTGATTCAACATGGGATTCCGAGGGTCGAAGTGCCTTTGTGTTTATATAATAAAAATATTAAATATATTATGTCACATGTGCACAATTTTTCTGAAATAATGGAATATAAATCAAATAGTGACTTGGATGGGAAATCTAAAACCACCATTAAATCCAAAATGTAGGTTTTACCCTAGGCATTAAATAAGGTTACATAGCACTTTGGCTCGGACCCAGTAGTGCAGGTCGGGTTGTTACAAAACCATATATAATTCCTTGGGTAAAACCTATGTTTTATATTTAATGGTGGCCTCAAATTTTCCATCCAAGAAATTATTCAGTATATATTACATTATTTTATAAAAATCACATTCATGTGATATAATATATTTAATATTTTTATTTTATCAACATCGTGGCTCTACAATCCTCAGAATCCCATGCATAATCAACACCTAACTCTGAAAATATTCCATAGAATATTACAAAGTATTACATGGGAAAAAAGGGTTGTTACATTAATAGGTCTTTTAACCTCAAGTAAATTCATAATAAACACAAGCATTGAAAATTTAATATTTCACATAAAAATACTAGTAATTTATTAATAGAAATGGGTTCAAGGATTGGTTAAAATTGATAATGTTACAATTTTTCCCTCTAATGACTTCACATCCTTGAGAAGTGTCTCTATCAATCATTTTTGAATAACTCAGACCACAAAGAAAAAATATTAGACTACCAGTCCCACATCTCTGAGGTGGAATCTCCCAAACAAGGATAATATTGGGAATATAAATAACCATATGTGATCATTCTTTAAAGGCAATTTAAAATTCATCTATATATGTATATATATTTATATTTATATGTATTATATATATACACATAGCCACATATATATACATACACCCGTATGTGTGTATATATATAACTCATATATATTCACATTATATATATATACATCCACAAATATTTATATATACATATATATATTTAACCCGCATATATATATATTTGTTTTATCACACATGCACATTATTTTTTTTAATTAATAATAATAAGAACAAAAATTATTATTAAATCTTAGAAAACATTTCCACTATAAAATTAAAAATATACATTAATTCCAACAATATTATTTAAATAATAAATAATCACATGCAATAGAATTTATTTAGAATAAGTAATAATATTACTATTATTACCTGACATTACAATAAATATTCACACATGGTGAAACATCTCTCATCAATTAAGAAAATTCAAAATTATTTAATTACACAGGAAAATTTACATTTATTTTTCTGAAAGAAATAATAATTTAATAATTATTATTATTTTTTACTTCCCAAAAAATATAAAAATACCGAACAATTTTATCAGTTTCAAAAAATCAAAATATCTTGAAAATTTATTTTCAGCCATATATTCTATTTTTTTAATAAATTTCTTGAATTGAAAAGGAGTATAAAATTACTCATACATGTGATTTAACCAATCACCCCACGCACATAGTGGTTATGTCATGCCAAGGGTAAAACCTGAGTTTCATATTTAATACTAGTCTCATATTTCATATTTAAGACATTGTTTAGTAGATATTCAATTATTTTAGAAATATTGTGCACACATGATATAATATATTTAATATTTTTATTATATCAACACTGAGGCTCTACAAGCCTCGAAATCCCACACTAACTTAGCTTCGAACTCCAAAAATATTACATATAATATCCCAAAGTTTTATATGGTAAAAATAGATTCATTACATTAAAAGGGATTTTAACCTTACATAAAGTCATAATAAATACGTGTACTGAAAAAAAAATTCACGTAAAAATACTTTTAATTTATTAATAGAAGATGGTTCAAGGATCAATTAAAATTTAGAATGTTACAAAATGTAACTATTTACATTTTTCTTTATGATCACATATCCTAAACTCTTTAGTATATTAAGTGAATAATAACTTTAAACTTAACTTATATAGTCCTTTAGAAAATAATGATATCCACTTACGGTAATTAAATGAAACTCTTTAATTTTTTATTTATGGTCACATATCCTAAAATATTTAGGATATTAAGTGAAGAATAACTTTATTCATATACTTTTATAATCCTTTATTTGTTAACTTTGAACTTCTCTAAGTCCAAACATACTCCCTCAAGCTGATTAGACACAATTCTTTTCATAATATCTTGCTAAGACACACAAAATACATTGTGTTAAGGAAATAACACTAATTTCCTTTTAGTATGAATATTTAAAAAATAAAATATTATTTTCATATCACATATGAAATTCTATGTGTTTATAGAATTTTCTTTTGAAAATATGACTTTATTAAATATACCACTAGTGGGTGGTGGAAACACATTCCATTATATTTTAAAAATCATATAGATAAAAATTTTGTCCTGGATAAAGTAGTTTTATCCTTATAGTATTCTAAAGTATATTATATAATCTATTGAATAATAAACAATGTGTATAAAATTAATCATCTGATTTTTTTATAATAACTCTTTTTAATGAAAAATTTCTCTTATAAAATAAGATATATTAGATAAAGATGTACATCCTTAAATTAGATCCATATAATCTTGATACATTATTTTACATTCAAATATTTGATATAAAAACCATTTAATACATCAATTAAATACAAACTATAGGCTTTATAAATCATTCCTTTTATTTTGGACTCCTGTATATTCACAACACTTGTGAATTATACATCATATACTCTTTAAAACGGAATAATTGATTTCTATAACATCAATATCTGACATGGAAATTCAATGGAGTTTATAAAATACTTTTAGGTATTATGGATAATCCCATTATTTTGAATTATTAATCCTCCTTTATAAAAATAGTAGGTTATAATGAGCTTATTAGGATACTTGAAGAAATATTATGGGACCTTTGCAACTAAATTTTTTTCTCTCAGTTTTAAATTTTACTCCATTTTATTGAATATACAATGCCACAACATAGCCATGAAATATCCATTTCAACTACACTCAAAACATAACCTAGACATAATTTTCCTAGTTTATCTATTATAAACACTTTGAGAACAACTTGGAAAACATATGCCTATTTATTCTCAACACTTTTAGAAATCTGGTAAACTTTTCTTGAACTCATTAACATTGTCAAAAAAATTACATTGATGAAAAATGAATGAATTATTTATCTAGAATAAGAACTAATGAAATAATTAGTATCTTAATATCATAAACATACTTAATCTTATTAACTATCATTAAAAACCTCAATAAAGTATATAAATTAAGACTAAAATTACATTTTTCAACTTTTATCTATTGCCTTTAAAACTCTAAGTGAATAAATTTATGCGTCCAGAAGAATATAGAGTGAACCATTGAATAACTTAAACTATTGGTTTATTTAAGAAGGTGTTTATCTAACACATATAATTTTCCATACTTAATAACTTTTCAGAACTTTTCTTAAGTCATCAGTCTTATAAGTTACTTACATTAATATTCTCTTTCTAAAGGATTAATCATTAGGATCAATAATGATGATGTTATTATCTATAAAAGAATATTTTATTAGATGAGTATCATGTTTTATAAACTATTTAATAAGTTATTTCACTTAATGGTATCCCACTAAAATAAAAAATGGTTTTAAATTTATCATACTAGTTTGTGGGAAAAGATCCATATTTTACTAAGCAATGGGTTATCTTTGGAATTCCTCTCACCATTTAGTTATTTAGGTAAGGAATAATCCCAATCATATATATTATATACAAATCTTGTATGGTTGATAAGAAAATTTTTTTTTCAATCCATCATATAGATAAAATCAACACCATTCTCATGGAATCATTCCTAAGGGTTTCCCAGCTAAGTGTTACCTAAATAAAATACCTAACCTAACATAAGACAATACTGGAGCACCCTGCTTGGGAAGAACATCCCCAAGGTAATCCAATGTCACCTATTTTTTTCCTTGTATAAGATAATCGAGGGGCACCCTGATTTGGAAAAATCTACCAAGTCTGATGATCAATGTCTTGACAGGTGATGCTTTGGAAGGAATATAACATTTATTATTTAAAGGGAATTTAATCTCACTATCTTATATCATGTTATTCCCTTTATGAATGTTTTTTTCTAATAATTTTTTTTATAATACCTATTCCAAACAAAACATTAATGTGTTCACACAACATTAATGTAAAATTAATTACCCCTCAAGTATAATCCCCACCCTACAAAGGATAACCCACACCATAGATGGTCAGTTTACATTTTTTCAGTAACTTGAAGGCTTAAATTTCTTACCTGAAGGCCCATGGTAATATGTCCAATTAAAATTTGTTTTAGTTTCATGAAGGATATTTTTTTTATTATCTAAAGACCCAAAATATCTATACAAAAGTCCCATGGTAAATCAGACCCTAAAGGTCCCTGGATCGGTCATGAAGCCCTCACTTGTTACATCCCACACTACTTTGACCAACATAAAACTTTTTCTTCATTTTGGTGCCCCACCACACGATGTTGAGGATTTGTCTGATTACATTTTCAATTATCATAATTCCTACTTTGACAGAAATACCCACCACCCACCAAGAATACAATGACCTTATGCTACATCGATAACTCAACGTATCTTACCTCATCCACCAACTGAATTAGTTTTCAATCAGTCATCATTATCCCTATGCCTCACCTATTTCTTGATGATCATCACCTACCAACCACCTTATTATTCAATGAGGCATCCAAAATTTTACAATAACCCATGTTATGTCTATCCAACAATTAAAAAAAGACCCTCGACTGACAAGACACATATAGAGTTTCCACCCCCATGACTTCCCTACATCAACGCATTAATTTCCATGCCACCAATTCACTCGATAGATTTCTTCTTGATTAAATAAAAAAATAGTTACAGCACAAAAAAATCTCCCAAATGAGTTCCATGAGATGTTTCCAAGAAGTTTCATGAATATCAAGGCTCATTTCCCCCATGCCCATCCTAGAAGTAACATATGTATCAATGCAAACCAATCAAAAAAAATTGATCTTGTTGTGAAAACTTCCTTCAAGTCAAGACGCCTTCATGGAAATAGCCCATAGAAGTCACAACAGCCTAAGAAAACCATACCCACATATGAAATCTAGATATATGTAAGAATGATATTTGTTCATAGACCCTACCAGATGTGGTTCCATGAAGTAGTATCACTCATCTGTGGACTTCTCCACATATAAAAAATTTATAACTATGAATAAAGTAGTGAATAACCTTTAAATAAATGAACAATTCAAATATTTAAACATTAGATAACCATTTATGAACAATTCGTAAATAAAATCTAATTATAAACCCTTACATAAATTAGCTAACATTGTGGACATTCCATAATTTTGAATATAAACTCTTTTATACTCAATCAAATATGAAATCTTTAAAATTATTTGTTATATTTATTTTTTCTCCATAAATAGATGGTATTATTATGAATTAAAAACAATTATAAAATCTAATATTATGGAAAAAAAATTACATAATTAAAATATCATATATTTAAATATTATTTAAACAAATATTAAATAATTCATCAAAAACATCTTTTAAGTGGTTTAAATAATTCATCAAAACAAGTCCGCTTTTAATTTGAATAATTTAAAATTATTTATTTATTAATAATTCATAATTTTAAATTTAAACTTATTTATATTTTGGTTTTATTTTATAATTTATAGCCCTTTATAAATTGTCTATCTTGATTTCTAAATAAACATTTTTATTTTTTAATCATAAGTAATTATATATAATTTGATAAAATTTATCTTAAATATAAACCTTTAACATTTTTAATATTTTATTAATAAATGATTCGAATATATATAATTAATTATAAAAAATTTATTATTAGTTAATTTATAAATTATTTATAAATTAAAATATTCCCAAAATAGATTTTATTATGATATATAAATATTCTACAAACCATATAGATTTTAAAGAGATATTCTTAATATTAAATCATTAATATTAATGAAATATTTATAATTATTGTTTCTAAAAATATATTATCAATTAAGGAGAAAAATTTTATCGTTAATTTCTAACAAAAATTTTATCAATTTTATAAATATTCCAAAATATCTTTTTCAAATATTTATAAATAATTTATAAATAATCTAATTCAAATTATTATTAAAAAATAAAAAACATTTTTTTATGGTTTTCACTTTATTAATATGAAATGCTTTGTTTCTCATAGTTTATTTATTTCAAGCAAGATACTACAAATCTAAATTCATGGAACTAGATCTGATACCATTTCTAGGTTTTTTTAATATCTAATAACACTAATTAGAGCAAGAATAAGCAATAAAAACCTAATACTAGGATCTCTATACAAGAATAAGTGAAATTATACAAAAATAGAAGTGAAGAAACTACTATAAAACCATGTGTGCCTTACACCATAGATGCCTCTACTACACCTTGATATTTGGATGATTGTGTTGATATAGATCATAAAGTGGAATCCAAAAGATGTCCCACCTCTAGATATATCCACAAGATAAATTAAATCACACATATCTACATGTGAGACTCCCCGTTATCCACTATGTGGTAGAATCTCATGGTATAAAGGAGGTAGGATAAAGAGAGAATTAGATATTAGGGATCATCGATTAGATAGAAATAACTCTCCCATAACCTTTCCCTTATATAAGGTTTATAACTTTGAAAATTACATTAAATGCAACATCAAATTTATAGAATATTCTTTTCATGTTTATTCTTGGAATTAATGACTGGAGTTAGTTGAAATTGAATGAGAATTAATAGAGAGAATTTATTTCCCATCCTTGTAAATGGGATTAAAAACCCATATTCTTTATTCTTTCAAGAGTGGGAGAAATATAATAAATTTAGTGGTGAGGTGGATCAAAGAGAACAAATATATTAATAATAATAGGATTATGGATGAGAAGTAGTTGGAGTTCAATAGAGGATTGAAGGATTGTCATGAAATCAAGGTAGGTGACTCTAATATTCCACTTCTCTAAAAATCCTTCTGAAATTACTATGATTATGATTTTTTAGGTAATTATATAAATCATAATAATTTAATATAATGATGAAATTATTAAATTATAATTATAAATAATTTATGAACATTAAATTCAAAGAATTTTATCTTTATTGAATAATTGAAATGTGACTGGTGTAGATTTGGTGGATTATTATAGATGTTTAAATCATATAAATAAATATTAAAACAAGGGAGAAATATAATTCTATAAAAATGGAATATTTAAGTATAAATATGGAAGTAGATTTATAGTGGGAAATTAAAATTTAGGGATTTTAATATATAAATGATGAAAGAAATATTCTATGATAATTTTTAAGATGAATTATAGTAGTAGTAGCGTATTTTTTATTCAAAAAGGAAAGGACAAGGAAAGGAAACATCCCCTCAGGGGGGTCAGAAATGGTAGAGCCCAGGAGCATCCCCCAGCACTATAGATGCACATTTCGGAGGAAGGGAAAGAAGGGAATCGTAAATGATAAGAGGCTCATCCTGCCTACCCAAGCGAGCAAGGGAGTCCGCTGCAAAGTTCGTATCCCTCCAACTGTGGTTGATAAGCTTCCATTGAGAAGTTCTAATATTGCATCTCATGATGAGGTAAGTGAGCTCCCAAAGAACCCCATGGGTCCCTTTCAAGATCTTCGCAAGGAGTTCCAATTCTGTCTCAATCTCTGACGATATCAACTTACCTCGTCTACACACCATCAGACCTGAAGCAAGTGTGTGAACCTCCGCACTCAGAGATTTTCCCATGCCATAATAAGCACTAAAGGCAATGCCAACCGAGCCTGAAGAATCGCGCAACACTCCTCCCCCCCTCATAATGCCCCCCATGCAGGATCCATCAATGTTGAGCTTGAAACCCATAACCGGTGGGCACCATTTAACCCACTGACCAGTCCCCTTTCTTGAAATACAGGGGTAGTTGATCAGATTACTAATCTTTGTTGACGTCAATCCTCCTTTGATCTGAGAAGCAAGCTCGAAAATGTGAGCTTTGAGACTAGCATGGAGGAACAACAATGATCGATTGTCTCCCATTTGAACCTGATTGTGGGCCTCCCAAATCACCCAACAAACAGCCACAATAATGATCATTCTAACCATCCGCTCCTGGCCAGAAGACCCCAAGACAGAAAACTAGTTCTCTACGTATTCCTGTAAAGAATACTCTCTGTCATTTCTGCATGGATTATGCGTGAACAGGGATGGGTAGATGGTGGTGTTGGAGCTAAAATCTTATGAGAACCCCTGAATTATCTATTTTGCACGAATAAAGGTGTGAATTTATATTGGTTTGAAGGATGGACTAACCTGAACAAAAAAGGAAAATTGATATATGTTGGTTATATGATTTGGTTGGGGTGATAGTGTATGTCTAGGATATGAGTAATCTTAGTAATGTTGTTTTTTTGGACTCATTGGGATTTAAATTGCGGTATACCTAGGTGGGAGTATGTATTTCAATGTGGTGTGATCATAATCCCTAAGAAATTTGTTTGTGTATTGGCCTAGGTGGGAGAATAAATGGATAGTATAAGTCTAAATATATTAAGCAATAGTTGAAAGTGATGTGGGAGATTTGGCTAGTTCCATATCTTTATAAACAAATAAATTTGAATTTTGGTAGTTTGTGAAATTTTATAAAATTTATGAGAAAAAAAAGTAAAATTGTTATTTTGAGATTCACATAGTATAATTTTAAACGCACCATTGGATTCAGGATGTGATGATTACCCTTGGGTGGTGTTTTTGGTAAATTTTTTTGGTTATTGGATTTACTTGTAATTGTTTGGTATTGTTGTAATATTATTATTATTAATTTATTTAATTAGTTTAATTTAAATAAATATTTTTTATTAAATAAATAATATGGAATTGAGATATTTTGGAGGTGGTGATATCGATATATTAGTGAATAATATGGATTTAGATATTTTTCTATGGCTGACATGAAAATTTAGAGATATAAAGAGGTGAATTAAATTGTATATTTGAATGGAAATTAATTTGAGTATTAATGAGTGTTTTTGCATGGAATAATAGAGGGATTTAGAGGAAATGAATCTTAGAAATTCATTTGTCTCCATCAAATACATTTTTCTATATATTCACTTTTTTAAATAATTTCTTGGTGAGAAAGGTGTGTGGTGGAGAATTAGAAATTGATGAATAAGAAAAATATTATTGATGAATCGTAAATGGTGATCATTGAAGGATCTAATGATAACATTCATCATGGAATTGAGGTAGGTGACTTGATAATCTCATTTGTTAATTTATCAATGTGAATATATTTTTTGGTTTCATTCATGTGTATAAAAACAATTTTTTGGTTCGTTAACATAGTCAAACGGGAGGATAAATTCCAAAAGGCTAATTTCTAAAACTATGATAGTGACTGAAGAAGAATCAGATATGATGTTTGGATGTTTACATGTTATTCGAACTGGAAGGTGCAGCTAAGAGGTGCAATTAGTGGTTACAAGTTGACTTAGTTTGGAGGAAGAAGTTTGTTATGTATAAAGGGATTAGCATATAAGTACCTTCACAAATGTTTTAGATGTTGGCATTTTGCACCGGTTAGAGGAGTTGAGGTAATGGATTTCCTAGACTGAATGGAAATAAGACCATAGAAATCAACCTATATTGGCCTCTCCCTATAAATATCGGATGTTGAAGACTACTGGAAACAACAATAGAAGGATCTAGGGAATAACAGAAGTGGGTTGGGACCATGTTAAATAATGGTATTTCATTAGTTTCTTTGGTTAAATCATCAAAATTTTGTGAATTCAACCCCATTAGATTTTAGGAGAGGATCTTTTCACATATAATTTATAATTTATTCATTTTTATAACAATTACATTAGTTTGAAAATCTTTCATCATTATTGAATTAGTTAACAACTATTTTCATACCGTGATTTAAATGAAGGATCTATGGGTAGAATCCCGTAAGCAGTGTCTACATGCACTCCACAAACCTTTAAACATCATCATAGAATATCTAGGTGCTAACAAAGATGATTATAACACATTTAATTATTCATCAATTATTGTAAAAATAATTACTTCTATACTAGAAGTATTTCTTCTAGTTCTCTATGGTCTTAAGAGCGAGGAGAATGATCATCGCACTCTATTCTTGATAACGTTCTTGAGAATGTTCTCTATGATCTTCCAAAGAATTATCTAGAGAGATATGTTTTGAAAAAAATTGTTAACCCTAGAAATTATAGAATCAAATTTATATAATTAGGTTAAATAACTATTTATTTCACAAATACAATTAAATAATTTATTAATTCCTAGTAAATCCCAAGTCAAATAATAACAAAATTAATATTATTATTATTACTTCCTTGATGTGTTTTAAACTCATGGATTATTTAATTCCCATTTCATGAATAAATAATTATTTATTTATTTAAATAATATTAAATAATATATTACTTTGTTCAAACCCCTAACTCAGCTTGTCAATCCTCGTTGTTATTTATCAAACTGTGAATAATAATAATTTATTTAAATAAATATATCTCACTGTATTATTTATTTAATAAATAAATAAATATGACATTCAATAAATTATCAAATAAATATTTATTTAATATTCAACTCAGATATATATTATATCAAAAAAAATGTGACTCAATATTTATAATCTACATATCCTGAATAATTATTATTCATTTGAACATGAGAATAATATTTATTTTAATGTTAAAGTAAAATAGAATTTAACTAAGGTACTTGATACACTTATTGTGTTACCCTATTAGCCTATTTCTTAGTGGTATTAGGATAACTAGACTAAATTAAAAGATCTATATTTAATATCACATCAAGGAAAATATGCATAAAGGTATTAATTTTGCAATGAAAAAAAACCTCTGAAAAATACTCACCGTGTAATATAATCCCTTTTTATCGATATCTTTTTAAGAATGTTACATTACATGTGTCATCTAACTAAAGGATTGGTATATATTTCTTTGAATTTTCTGAAATGAAGTCATCAATAAAACTCCATGTCTATGGAATTAATCAAATAACTCCACTATATTCAAAGTTCCAGAGATATCTACTTCTATAAATGGAAGGTACAAATCCTTTCTTGACTTATTCATTAATGTCATATCACTTGTGATGCACCCAATGTATTTTACAACTCCACTAGAATATGTTGTTTTGGTTTTCATCAATATATCTAAGTATGTGACTCATGATATTATTTAATAACAATCCTAAGTCTAAGGACCAATACACACATCAATAGAGAGGAATATCCAACAACACATAAAAAATGTGAAATTCCCATGGGCTAGTATATTTTGATAACCTCCTCTCTTAGAGATTTATAAGTTTGAAATTCATTAGAATAATTCCAAATATCTTTTGATACCACTACACCAAATAGCCTACATCTTTTATTCCCCTTCAGATAAATTTCATCTAACCACGAAACATATATTTTAAGAATATTTTCATAACACTTTAGGGTTCTTCTATGACCTTTTCATGTGATAAATATTAAAAGGCCATTATCACATTAATGTTACATATAATAATACTCATCATATTATAAGAAATTTATTAATATTCAATTCATTTAATATACAGGTAATTTAAAGTACAAAGTAGTTAGTTCTAGGGAACCAACTCCAAAAAAATCCCACTTTCACTAGAGCCAACTACTTACAACTTTAATTCTAATATCCCACACATGATATTCATTATTATGATAAGATATGACTTTAGTAAATTTTTATACTAAATTATCCTCTATATAGACTCTTCTTATTATAATATCACCTCTTTTAGAAAAATTTCTCAAGAAATGATACTTCCCCAATAAAATTTTTGTTCATTGATGTGACCTTAGCTCCTTTGAAAGAGCCACCACTATATTATTATCATGATATTATGTGACAGGGTTTTACTTCCAGAAAATTCATTAATATTAAATATGAAGTAACATATCAAATCCACTTCTTTATCTATATAATAAGTCATAATATACCCGAATTCTTCATCACAATTGGTAACCAGTGTCTAGTTTGAGTTCTTCCAACTCACAGCTCCTTTATTAAGATTGAAAACATTTCCTATATATGATTTCATATCATTATTATTATTATTTTGAATATATAGTATTTATATCCCCTAAAAAATAGTTCCTCATCTCCTCCATAGACTAGGAACACATCCTTAGCATTTATCATATACTTTATGATACTCTTCACAATACTCCAATGTTTCTCTCCTAGGTATACTTGATATCTCCCTTCCTTGATCAAGGAATATGAAACATCAATCCTAGTAAATAACATGTAATACAAGATAGAACTTAATATAAAATAATATGGGATTCTACTCATCCTATCCCTCCTATTTTGTTTGGTGAAACATTTTAATAGAAAGTTAAATACCGTGTGACACTAGAAAAAATACCATCTTACACTATTCCATAATGAATCTCTTTAGTAACTGGTCAAGGTATGTGCCCTGACATATTCTAAGTGACTCCTATATAAATCATGAATGATATTTATCCCTAAAATATAGGATTCTTCACCAAATTCTTTCATAGATAAACACTTGTTCATCCATCTCATAATAGACTGTAAGACTGGAATCTAATTTCTAATTACTAATATTTTATAGACTTATACTACTAAGAAAGAGACTATACTCACACTAATGTTTTTACAGACACAAGGATCTCTTTTTTCTTTATGAAACTAAATACCCTTATGGATTCATTAAATAAAATGTTTCATGATCTTGATGATTTCTTCAACCCATAAATGGGTTCATACAACTTACATTCCTTTTTGATATCCATAAGAGTTACAAAACCTTATGGTTGGGCCATATAGACTTCTTCCATAATTCCCCCCTTAAGGATATTTTTACATCCATTTTCCAAATCTCATAATCATGGTAAGCTTCTATTACAAGAAAAATTATGATGGAATTCATCATGGAAACTGGTGAAAAGGTTTCTTCATAGTCCATGCCTTAACATTGCTTAAACCCTTTAGAAACCAGTAATTATTTATAGGTACTTAATTTACCTTCCATGTACCATTTCTTCTTGAATACCCATTTTATTCAATATTAATTACATCTACTTTAGGATCTAGCAGAACCCATACTTAGTTCCGGTATATGGTATTCGTATTAGAATTCATCGTTTCTCACTAACTTATGAGCCACTTATTACTTCTTTGTAGGATATAAGTTCACCATTATCAACTAATAACAAGTCATCGTCCCTATTTACCAGAAAAAATGCATCTATTTGGTTCTCTTACCACTCTGGTGCTCCTATATAGTACTTGTGTTCCTAGAATAAGCTCTTCCTTATGGCCTTTTGGAATATTTTCCTATGCCAACCCTTGTGTATCTTGATCATCAACTTCATAAAATTTAATATTTCTCCTAAAATAACTTTTAAATATGTACCCCATCTCATTAAATATGAACTATCATGCAACTATTACCTTTATGAATAAGAGTTTATATAGATAATATTGTAGGACCTCGGAACACCTTGAGAGGGGAGAGGTGCATTAGGGTGTCAAATTTTTCTTATAAAGTGAAAACTTTTATTCCCATGTTGGTATGAACTTGTTAAACCTATCTGATATAATTATGATGTAATTAAACATTCACATGTATAGATATAATGCAATATATTTACTTAGTTCACCACTAAGTTCTAGTATAAGGATTATACACAAATAGTGTGTCAGTCATACTAAAAATCCATTAATCTTCACAAGCTATAGAATATCGAAGTTCATACACAATCACTATGAGCTAGGAACATTCCCTTTACAGGATATTAGGGATAACACACTTCCTCCTTTGTAACACTTCCATAAAATACCCCTAGCTCACTACTTTGGGTGAAGTCTTACTTACTTTAACGAATTGAAGGTTGCTTAAGTACATTGAAATTTAATTCTTTATCCCAGATTAACATGAGAATATTCTTGCACCATAGTCATAAGTTGATGTACATGAAATCAATAATCAAAAAACCAAATAAAAAAAACATCTAGTTACACAACTCAAGAATCTGTGCACAACCCCTGTACTTGCATGCAAATTTTTCTTTTATCACACAAGATAATGTTTTCACAACTCTTATCTTTCACACAACCTGGCCATGAATTTTACATGGATTTGATAGAAATAAAAAACAATCTATGCATAAGTTTTACAATGTGTAACTCTTCTTCACGCAACTCTTTCACATGTAAGAGGCCCCAAATATTCATTGGAAAAGGTTACTTCAATTGAATGGGTGGTTGCCTATTTATTAACACATAGAACCTATGAAAAAGTTCCTCGCATTCCTTCCCCCATACACACAACTCTTGATTTGACTTTGTATTCGGTGTGTAAAATTCTTGCATGCATTCCATAGAGCTCATCTTTCTTATGTTGCACAAACTCGTCTTTTGTGCAATTTCATCTTTTACATGTAGGTCATGCCTTTGTTGTATTTTGATGTGTTGGTCCTAAAACATCACTTACGTGAAATTTTTCTATTCACCTTTATCCTTGTCCATAATTTTTTTTCCTAAAACAAAATTCTTTATCCTCCCAATTTTGGATAAAAAAATATGACAAACACTGGGAAAAAACACCACCATAACAATAAAGATATATTAATCCTAATAACACTTGTTTTTCAAACTCCTTAATCAACCCAGTGTGGATTGACATGAAACTCAAAGTAGATTTCCATTTCTAGTTATTGACTATAATAGTACTTAGTTCCAATAAATATCCTCTTATTTCCTTAGGAAATCCTATAAATATACACTTCATGCTTCAAGGTGCTAGTTTTTTTCCAGAAATAGCCTCAAAAATTCTTCTCAACCCCCTACATGAGAGTGTGAGAAAACAAGTTGCATTCAACTTTATAACTCAAATAGAATCTATTATTCTACTTTAGTTGGATCATTGTTTTGTGTGTATTCAACATTATATAATCCATATCCCAAAAATTATAATGAAAGTTATGTATGAATCTTCACCAATATCACCATATCTAATAAGATGTGGTTCCTATTTTCACCTACACAATTACACAATGGAATATAAAGAGGATAAAGTTGAGATAGAATCCCAAACCCCCATAGATAATTGATGAACTCCTGGTCAATATATTCTCCAACTAGATTCAAATAATTTTTTTTCTAATATTCTCACAAAGATGATTCTATACTTCATTCTTGAAATCCTAAAATTTATCAAAGGATTCGAGATTATACCTAAATAAGTTTATATATCAACATCTACTGAGGTCATCAGTAATAAAGTAAGGTTATATACCTCTACATTAAACTGGAGAAGGTACACAAACATCTATATGAACCAACTCATGAAGTTATGTGTCCCTTTCATATGAAAACTCATATATTTAATAAATTTTATTTCATGATTTATTACATAAGAACGCACTTATTAAAACCTAGAAGACTGTGAAGCCTAGTGTCTTAGGTAAATTAGGTACATAGAACATCAAATTGATACATGGATACAACAACATGATTGAACACTTACTTAGTATGATCTAAAATTACATTACTCTTAAAACTTCATAGGATAACCTGGGGATATACATAATAAATGGGTGATATATACAACCCAGTAAGGAAATAAAAAAATAACAACATAATGAAAGTATTACATGTTAGTCAATAGGAATTTCAATGAGACATAAAATAGGTGTGAATCATAATCTTTAATAATGATGCATGATGAAACATGATAGCATAAAGGAAACAAGGGAATTTGTAAAAAAACATTAAACATGTCATAATAAACATAGGTAAATTATATCCACCAATACATCATAACATAGTGGAAAAAGTCCCATAATGGATTAAATTTACTTCCTAATCCCATACATGACATATCATGAGAATAAAAACATACCCAATGCATTGTTAGTCTATATAATTCTAGGTGAACCCTTATCTTTCATATCATGTACATGTGTGAGAAATAATAATGATTAATTTTTTATTAAATCTCCCACTATTATATAAAATCCCAAATCCCTCACTATAGAACTCATAATGTCTAGTTTCTTTAACATATTGATAAAATAGATCAATATTACCCTTTGCATAACCCCAATAAGTGTTGGTCAAACTAATTTATAGTAGTTGGGTAGGAATGTCTTTTTGAATTGTGGGCTTGAAGATCATTGATCCATTTAGTGGATTCCCCATTTTAGAAATCTTGACTTTGATTTCCTTAACCCTTGCCTCTAAATTACACTAACTATAGAAAGGGATACTCCTCTCGATGTAAAATGGTTAAGTCAACCCAAAACCTTCATAAGAACTCCCCTTATAAAAGTAAGTATCCCAAAAAGGGTTGGTCAAACACTTAGTTTTATTGGTTTCATTCCTAATCATGAAATGGAAGGCCAAAACTAGCTTAATATTTATTTGAGGGATTTTAATTTATTATGAAAAAATTTATCTTTTTTTATCCTTTACATAAATTGTTAATATTAACTATATTTTACTTAATTAATTAACCATGATGGATAACCCATTTAAAAATAATCCATTTATTTAAATTTAATCTTTTCACATTAATTTATTTATTTATGTGATCGTGATCTTGCATCCATAAATTAAATAATGTGTATACATAAATAAATAAATGAACTGATCATGGGCTTATCTAACGATTAGTTTATTAAGGGTACAAAAAATAAACCTATGAAATAGGGAAATAACTCATTTTTTCAGTCTTGAAATGAGTTTTAGCATTCCTCTTGTCCACCTGTGTATCACCTGGGTTGAAATCATTATGGTTCTATCTTGACCTGCCTCCACACACATTGGGATAATCCATTAATTACATGTATTTATAACTCATGCATAGGTAAAGGGAATCATAGGATTGGTTTTGATTAATTAGATAAATAACCTTGGAAAAATAGTTCCTATATAATAATGGAGGGAGGGATAAATCACAGAACATTAAGTTTAATTTAATAAAAATTAACTGCAAAGCCATGCAATAAATAAAATTAAATAATGACAACACATATATAGGTCTTGGTCAAGATTTTGATTAGTCATAAACATGAAATGATCACACATTTAAAATAATTATCAAGAATTAATTTCAAATCACTCTTTAATAAGATAAAATGTAAATGAATTAATCTAATTAATTATCTTATTAATCAATTCATTTCTTTTATCTTATTTCATTCAATCATCCAAAAAATTTAATATCCTATTATTTTAAATAAAATAAATTATTTTATTTTATTTAAAAATCAAAAAAAAATCATACAAAATTTTTTACTTGGAAGCAACCTAGTGATTTCTTGTACAAAATAATCATTATGGTTTAATTGTGAATAATGAACTCATACGACATATTATGTACATGGTAATTATGATAATTCTAGTGTGTAATTTCAACTTAATGACCCATAGAACACATAAAAATTATGTATCCTATATAATTTAATATGTTTATTCTTTAATATAAAACAACAATACATGATTTATAGTCTTAAATATTAAGAAAATTTAGTTAAAAACATAATATATTATAAAACCTAATGACCAAAACTTAATAACCCATAGAACTCATGTCAATGAGTTTTAAGGAGTAATTAATTAATTTTAGTATTTCTATGTAAATAGGTAAATTACAGGACATGTACAAGACAGCTACAGAGTGTGTACTTATCTACACGGAATATCTGCAGTACACTCCTAGTGACTCAACATGTATTAATCATGAATATTTATGAATTACATGGAATGTATAAAGGATATAATGTGTATACTTCTAGTTACATAGTTTACCAATATATAAATTCTGTGTATTATATACACATAGTGAATTAATTACATGATGTGGTTTGACCCCATGTTTCCAGCCAGAAAACATGTGGACTAAATAGCATGTAGTCAAACTGCACATCTTGTTGTTTTACAAAGTCATGATCCACCCTGGATGATCTACACATAGTGTATGTATTACACATGTTGTGAACTTATTACATGATGACCTGAAATCCTCATAGTTGTCCTTGTGTAATTAATAATTATACACATTTTATAACAAAGGAGTACATTAAATGTAGTCTTATGTTGTCTATACATGATCCTTAGAACTTCCATGTGGGATCATCATATATATAATTTGTTAATAATTAACCAATCTTGGTAATATATATGAGAAATGAAGAAGATGAAGAATATATTTTAATGATAGATCAAGAAATAATTAAAACATGAAATGATTATTAACTTTTAAATGTGAAACAATCAACAATAAAATAAATAATTAAAATTTTGAATGTGACCACTCTGATACCACTTATAGGATCTGGGAACAACAGAAGAAAATTTGGTGGGTGTCAAATTAAAATTTCTTTTAATTTAGAGTTCCCCAAAACCCCAATAGAGGATCTTTAAAATTAAATTTATAATTGATTAATTTAGATATGAAGAAATTATTACATCTTTATATGATCCTTTCTTTAATTATGATGTTGATATTTTAAAACCTTATTCGTATTACCTTTGATGCGCTTGGAGGGTCCAAGTGTAGAATACTTCTAGTAGTGATCCACATGTACTCTTATGATCTTCAAACAACACCAATTGATTTTTGGATGCTATGATAGTGAATAAATCATCTTATGTTATTAATCTTGGTCACTCATTTTACTTTGGTATCGAAGATGTTCTTCTCGTTCTTAAGAGGAATATAGGAAGAAAATTTAAGAGATAGAAGTTTGTTTTTCATAATGACTCTCAATTCTAAATTTTCAATTAACTCTACACAATAGACATAACCATATCATTATAGATTTAAGGTTTATGTTAAAATTTTATTTAATTGTGTATCAGACCTTAAATAATATATTAATATTTAACAAAACCCTTTCCATTTAATAATAATAATAATAATAATTTTTGGCATGTGATAACTTGCACAATGATAAATTTATTTTTAGCAGTTGAAAAATTCATATTTATAAATAGATCCAATTATGGTACATTCATCATTCTTATCATTTATTGAATACCCAAATAAATATTTTATTAAATATTTTATTCATCAATAAATAAAATAGATATCTTATTTATAATATAGTGAATAAATATTTATAAAATATTCATGTAATAAAATAAATAGATTATTTATTACCTTGTGAATATTAGAGATCAATAAAATATGGATATAATTATTCTTAATTCTTTAGAAAAATATTTATTCCAGTAATTAAATTCAAATATAATTTAATCAAGATAAAAAACACAGAGTGTGTGACCCTCTAGGATTCTTTCTCGGTGGAATAAGGATGGTTTACCTAAAGTCTAAGATTTCTATCTATAAACGGGTCAAGGTACCCAAGAAAAATAACATAATGTCTCAACATTGAGAAATATATACAAACACTTAGTGTGTAATATAATCCCTTTATCTCAATATCTCATCAAGCAGGTTGTAGATCTGTGTCATCAACCTGTGTGCTCGATGCGTCATTTTTTTAATATCTAAAATAAATACATTGTTAATTTAAAGTGAATATTATATTCCAATAAAAGGTCCAATATAAAGTATTATATAAATATTTAAGGTACAAATCCTTCCTTAACTTATCCATTAATAACATTTCATTCTTGATGCACTCAACATACCTTACTTCCCACCAATATATAATGTGATGGTTTTGGTCAGTGATTCTAAGTGAATTATTTATGATAGGTATCAATGATGATATTAAATTATAAATACCATTACACACACTTGTATATAGAAATATCTGATGACACAAAACCATTCAAAATTACAAATAACGGTTTTATTATCATTATCTCCCATCTTGGAGATTACCAATTGTGAACTTCATGAGAAGAAGCATCATCTGCTTATGAGTACTGACACATGATAGTCTAAATAATATTTGTATTATCATAGTATTTTATCCAACCATATAACTATATTTATGAATACCATCATAGAAATTTAAGGTTCTCATCATAGTGGGGAACTCCTATAACCTTATCAATTCGAAAGATACCTAGGGACATTATTATATTAAATTCATGAATATTTATGAACAATATGTAATAAGATGTTTTAATATTCAATTAATCGAATATAAATGTAATAAAAATAAAATTGGTTGGTCCTAGGAAACTAAATCCAACACATATACCTTGATTATGTTATTATACCCACATTTTTATCTAATAATCACTTGTGGTATTAGATTTTTATCTCTTAAGCTCACCCTTACCGAGTGTTTATGCTCACCCATGTTATGATTTAATTCCCCTGGTTATGAAGAAAAGAATTGTGTATGATGTGTCTATATGGGTATTATGAGTGGAAAATTTTGTGGCAGATGTTGAAGACTTATTATAAAATAAGTAATCCTTGGTTTCATGGAAAAAATGTCCATTTAATTGAAAGATGTGATTTTTCTTAGTTAAAGATTTTTCATAATTCTATAAAACTCTAAACCTAAAATATATTAGTTAAGTAAGTGACTCAATAGTTTTATTAATATTTTATTTATGAATGATTAGATAGGTCACTTAATTTTATATCAAATCCAATGTTTATAGAATATTCTTTTAGCACCAGATCTTGGAGTTTAGGCCTAGGGTGTCGCATTACCTGTAGGCCTATTAATAAAGCATGTTCACTTGAGACTAATCATAAGTCCTATTTATATTTAAATTTAGTGATTTTAAGTTAATAATTTATTCTATTAATAATATTGGATGTTATTTTTCTCTTGTTAATGTTTTTGATCCTTCGTGATCCTTACTGAGATGATTTTTTATTGAGGCTAATAAATCTTTCAAGTGTGGAGGAATTTGATACTGATAAATCATGCCTATGTTTTCAGTGTAGTCCTTAGTGGTTTTGTGCTTAATACAACCTAATGTGGTGAAATTATGAGGAATTGTTGAAGGTTTGAGGGTATGAATTTTTTTTGACCTTTTGAAGAGTTTAAAAAATAAACACTCTGTGCTATGACATACATGTTCATGGAGTGACTGGGGTGAATATATAATTACATTAGAGGAACCTTGGAATCATAATCATGAAATGTAGATTTTTTTAATGAATGAGATTCAAGTGGAGGAAACTAATTTGAAGTTGATATTAACTCACCACATGAAACATGGTTCATGGAATGGCCTCATAACGTGGAAATTTGACAATTCCTGTGAAATTCTTATTCTGCATTGAGGATCCTATAAGATTTTTTGAGGATGTTCTTAAGATATAATCTCACTATGATGAATGTAATTGCATAAATACTCATGAAGAAGACTAATGTTTAATATAATTATTTCACCACCAAGATATTAGACTCTGTTGTGAAGATGAAGCAGGTGATTTTGTAAGATGTTTCCATGTCAAGGTGTAGGATTTCACCCTACAAAGGATGTTTGTAAGGTTCTTTGAAGAAGATCATAAAATATCATCATGTAGTGATTCAAGAAACCACACCATTACTTTATAATTGATAGATTTTTACTAGGAATTTTTAAATAGGGTTCCAAGGATGATTTCTGAGTTTGTAATATATTTTTGGCTAACCATGTGCATGTGTGTGATGTTTTACTTAATTGGTGAAAAAAATCAACATCATTCCATGATGTAATGAGTCTCACTATGACTGGAGTTCATAAAGAACACCCAAAAAGATATTCAATATTTTTTTTTATGGTCAATAGTGATCATGTCACGTGATGGGGAATCCAAATGATATAATAGATCCTATAAGAGTTATGAACGTGACTAATTTCTTCTACATTGTGACAGGTCTGGCTAAAGATTGAAGGGAAAAAATACAAGCCTATAACGCCCCAAGATTTTAGTAATATTTTTATTTAAATAAATACTATGTTGAATAGTTTATATCACATAAAAACTAAACTAAAATGTATGGTGTTATATATTTTAATATAAACATTAATAAAACTTCATAATAAAATGTGTAGTATCATTATGAAAATTATAAGATACTATAACCTCATGTAAATAAAAATATGGTTAAATGATTTAGTTTAATTCTTTACATGTTACTGTTATTTTATTAAATAATAATTTTATTTGTTATAATACCAATTAATTGAATAAATTTAATGGTTAGAATATAAATAATTAAATTCAATTTAATGTGATTAAAATAATTTAGTGTTAAAACCCCCATTTTTCATAAAATTGTATTATTATATATATTATGTATTTTAATTTTTATAAATTAAACTAAAAACTATAAGGGATTATTATAATAAAATATTTAAATATAAAAAAAATATTAACACTCATTTAAATGGAAATTTATATGAAATAATATTAAGAAACATATATTTTTTAAAGATTATTTTTCTATAAAAATAATTTTTTTCTATATAAAAGATATTTTGATTAAAAAGTTAAATATATCATATTTATAAAATTATTTCTATAAAATGGATTTTATTTTTGGAATCATAATAATGAATTTGGGTAAGTAGCTCAATTTCATTTTTACTCATAAAACTGAGTTATCAAGCTAAAATTAATCACTACGGTAAAGGTAAAACAAGGTAAAAGGGGTTAAAACTAAATAATAAAAACAAAAAATATAAAAAAACATATATAAATGGTTGGATGAGGGATTTATTGACCATATGTAATATATTACTCTATACTTATCAATTTTTGATCTAATTTTCTTGAATAATTAATCACTTTTTATATTAAGAAATTAATATTTACAAAAATTCCACATGTCTCATATATAAAAGGACCCCTTCACCACCCTAATTATCCTCACACCGAAACATTATTGGATCAAAAAATATCTTAAAAAGTATCTATAACCCTATTTATCATTCCCTATATGTTTTAGTATCACCAAAAGACCAATCTAAGAAGGCTCAAGGAGTTATGTAAATAAGGATATCAAAGGAAGAGGTAATTGCTTTAACCGTGTTCTTTAAAGTTTTCTTTCTTCCTCCAACACCTCCAAATTTATTGCACCCATGCTGATATAATGACATAATTATCATTAGTATAATATAATTTTGTTATGTTTATGGAATAAACATTACTTACCTATCTCCCATCTATAATAAAATGAAAGAGTTTCCTATGTCATATGCGGTTCACCACCTCCATAAATGATGTATTTCATTTTTAATCACCATATTACATTAATGGTTTTAAAAATGCATAAAATGAATAAAAATCTTATTTCTTTCATGTTTAATATTATTTAAATATAAATTAAGCGTTATATCAATAATATTAATAATAAATGGTCATTATAAATTTTACAGCCTAAAATTAGTATACTGAGACACTTTCCTTAATTTGAATTTATTTTTGATAACCTATTAAAATATAAAACTTTTTTCCTATTATAATGAAAAATAAAATATATATCTATAATTATAGAGATTATGAAACTATTTTATAACTCCTTTAATCTATTCAACATACCGAAACAGTTTTAAAGAAATTGACCGAATAACCCCAAGTGGTCAATAAGTGAAAAAACTATAAAATAAACGAATAAAATATGATAATAAATTGAACTAAAAAATAAATATACCCAAAAAATTCCTAATAAATTATTTAATAAACCTAAATTGGTTATTTAGGATGTTATATACATGCAACAACCGAGTCCGGACTTGAGGTAAGGGGTTTCATAACATAATTCCATTTCATTAAGTTATAATGTTTCCTATTGAACACCATTATTCTAAATTGGGTAAATTATATCCCAATATTGTATTATGTTTTATTTAATATTTATTTATATGTAATTAAATTTATTTCACATAAAATCCTTTTTAAATGTTTCTTACTTCATAAATTATGATGATCGTAAGGTTTTTTATTCTAAAACTCCATTCTTTTCAAGTATTATTATTCAATTTCCTGTATTTTCCAACATGTATCAAATAAAAGATATTTAAAAGAATACCTAAATATATAAAATTTATTTTTGATGAATTTATATTCTATTTCCATCCCTTATGGATTTATCATTCACACACCATGTTGTTTGTAAATGTCCCTTTCCCACACTTTTTCATTCTTAGTGTTATGCTCTCTATCGCTCTCTATCTACCTCACTTAATCTTTAAATATTACAAATATGATACTATTATTCAAAATGTTACTTTATTGGGACATTAATAGTAAAAAAAATTAATTTTTTTTCCATTCTCAATTTTTTTTCAAAAGTGGCTCATTTCTCTATTTGTTTAAAAACATCAATAAAAATTATGAAAAATGATTCTCAAGATTACACTTATATTTTATCCTATATTATTATCAATATTCCTTTTAAAATAAATTAATTATATTAATTTTTTAAAATAATAATAAATATTTATTAAAATATAATTTTCTTACATTTATGTCCTTACTTAAAAGATATGTCTTCCTTTTATTTCAATATTTTGAAATAAATAATCAATTTTTTATTAAAACATATTCAATTTTATTTCTTCCTCTAAATTATTTTCATATATTAAAATAATCTTTCATATTCCACTATTTCTAATGATGTATTTATTTTAATTTTATCTTTCACATAAATTAATACCATGTCAAGTAATCCTTTGATTCATTATCTATATTATTACATATGGGTGGTGTGGTAAAAATGAAATATATATAAGATAAATTCTATATCACTACATTTTTTTATTATTCATCTACTATGTATAAACATAACCTTTATTATAATTACATTCCCTTTTCGAAACCTTGTATTTTATCTTTTTGAGTTAAGTCTGTCAAACTTGATATCCATACATCGATTGATTGGGAAAATTATTTAATAAATCATATAACATTTATCTATAATATGTAAATAACATATACATAATTATCTTAATTAAAGGTTATTTACCTACATATTTACTTAATTTCATTATAGACCCATTTAATTTAATTAGTTTATCATGTTATGGTCATTAATGGATATTTTTTTTCATTATGTAGCACACATATGAATGTTCATATTATGATTCGATTAATGGGATAAAAATTATACAACCATCTAATTCATTGGGTGACATTTTCATTTCATGCAATATCATGTATGGTGTAGAGGTATTCATCCTAGAACACTATGTATTATTGTCTTTATAATTGATCCTTAACTTATGTTATGATGTCATTTTTTATGTAGTCTTCACATTCTTATGATGCCATGATCCTATTATATCTACTAATTTATAAAAAAGTGTCTTATATTATGATTCATGACTTATGATCTATGTTTTATCATGAATTATTTACTTACAATATATTTTTACACCTTGATTATGTTCTCATACCCAGATGTTAATCTTATTTTCACTTATGATATTCAATTTTTATCACTTATTTCTACCCTTACTAAGTATTCTAGCTAATCCTTATTATGTTTTTCCTTTCCCAAGGTTATGGAGAAGATAAATATATATGATATGTCTATGTGGGTATTATGTGTGGAAAGTTTTGTGGGATATGTTTAATACTTATGGTAGAATAAGTAATCCTTGGTGTTTAGTGTAAAAAATGCTCATTTAATGAGAAATATATTGGTTTTGTTAGTTAAAGGTTTTTATATAGTTATCTAAAAATCTAAACATAAATGTTTTTGGGAATGTAAGTGAGTCAATATTTTTTATTGATATTAAAACAATTTATGGTTAAGTTTGGGTGTCTCTTTTGGTAACAAATCTAGTTTGTAAAGAGTATTTTTTACAACCAAATCTGGGAGTGTGTGTTTGGGTCATCTCAGTTTGTATCAGATAGGGGTATTGATGAATTTATAAGTGAGGTTGTTATCGATTGAGGATAATTTAAGAGTTTTGGGTACCATCATGAGTTAATATGTTTAAGTTTGATCATAAGTTTAATGGAATATAAATTCTTTTATGGTCTTATGATATTGGATATTAAGGTGATGGATGATTTTTTGGGAGATGCTTATTGGGTTTTAGAAAGATTACTTGATCAAGGTATATGAAACCCTTAGGGTTGGTTGGTAATTTTATGACATTTAAATTCATGTTATTTTGGAAACATATTAATATAATTTTGGGAGTATATATGATTAAGATATATATTGATTTTTTTGTGATTAAATCTATTTGGGGATAAATATTAAGTTGAATTGAAAGAGAGTAGGTTTAAATGAATTTTGGGTTTGGAATATAGTAATAAGTATCTTGAAAAAAAATGTTAAATTATTATTGAGAATTGTACTAGATTGAATTATTGGAATCCCTATGGATAATATGAAATGTATAAAAACATCTTAAAATTTTGATAAGGTATTAAGTGTTTGGTTTATTATAAATTAAATCCCTGTAAAGATATAAACAAGTACATACAGGAACTATCTCAAATAATCTTATGGATAATAACCTTGAAAATTTTGGGTTGATTATTAACTTGAACATCACTTGGTGCACAACAATTGGGCATGTCACGAACCAACCTGGATTTCCCAAATAATTAAAACATGATCCTATCCTGACATGGCCCGAAGGGTATTTTTGATCCCCAGAGGCTGGTGAAAAGTACTTGGGAATTAAGAACTACATTTATGAATTATTATTCCATAAAATAACATATACCTAGATGATAAATATATAGAAAATATCATTATTCTAAACTCGATAATAGAAGAAAATATATAATAATAAGGAAAAATAGAATCCAAGATCTATAAAATAACTAGAATACAAAAATACCCATCTCTTTGTGATATATAGTCACCACCAGATACCCACACCCTGTAAACTAGAAAACCCACTGCCACACTATAGTTCCTTTCCTTTACCTACATTAGATATAAAAGGACCTATATACACCTAAAGGTGTATACGGGGTGGAAGAGAAGAAATCCCAGTTGGATCCCACCAAATATATCATAAGTAATCTTTAAAATATAACAAAATTTTTCTCATGAAAATAAAGATATGGAATGATATATAATTTTACATGGTTCAATATAAAACTTAGAAAATCACCCCTTTTCATAGTTTGTAAAACATACCAATAACCTAGTTTCCAAATCATTTCCCTAAATAATCCAAACACACATTTCAATTATAATAGAAGGTAAAACATCCCCTTAGTTTAACATAAAATTTAGGTTAGTGAGGACCCTCATGCAATCTTATGAGATTAGTAGGCCCCTCCTCCTCTAGTATTCCCCAGGTTGGCGACTAGGGTCCTCTTCTTGGGTTGGTGACTATGCCCCTCAATAGGGAAATCCACCTTTATAAGGTCCTTCTCCTCGGTAAAACTCCTTCACAGAATGAACACCAGGTTCATGACATGAATTCTATGTCTGGTTAATTTATAGAATGACCACTACCATTAATGTTGTGAATGGCCTTATGTTTCAACATTTCAGTATCTTGTCCATGTAGAATATCTTAAAAACTCATCCAAGAACCCAAAACACTAATTGGGATTCATAGCACATCCAAAAAAATCTTCTCGAGATGTTTCAACCTTCAGATTCATAATCTAAATCATAGTTAATGAAACAACCCTTTCTTAAAGGAAAAACTAAAAATTTCATCTAAATTTCAGAACGAGTAACAACACAAGTAATTATATAAATCCTATTCATATAGATGACAGAACTAACCTACCATGATTATTAAACTGCCACTAGTTCACCATTCTCCATCCTTGAATGTAGAAAATTTTTCAACTATGCTACTTTATACACTAAGGTGCACTATTTATCAAATGTTGAGATGCTCGTTCACCACTAATTCAAACACTAATATGGAATTCATCACAAACATATCCATTGGTAAACTGATGTTCCAATAACTACTAAATCTTAAAGATAATGGTTCTCCTCATGACAAGGATCCACTCACCATGGATGATTTTTAACCATGGTACTCCCCACCATAGGAGTTACCAAATGAAAATGAACTTATCATGATACAACAACACTCATGAAGTGGTTTCCACCCAATAATATCCAATTCCATATAGAAACATTGATAAAAAAAACTTTACCATATTACCACTCCCAGAAATGATGGGTCACACCCACCGACACATCGCCAACTTCCTGATCATGATGTCTTAATTCCTAAAGTCATCATGAGACCGCCCAAACTCCAACACCAAAGCTATAACACAAATATAAATGTAATTATACTATAAAAACAACACCCAAAATAACTACCCATTATGCTCTCACCCCATTAACATGCAAGCCACTTATCTAAATCACTTTTAAATCACTCAAACTCCACCCTGATCATAATGCCAATATCCAAAATCCACCAAACACCACATCTGAATTTATCATCTAGTGTATCCTAATGAACTAGATACATCTAAATCCACCCATGAACCAATATTATGATTCCACCTAGACCATACAATAATTTGACTCACCACATTCATGACCCTTCCAATATGATAGATGTTCACCTATGACTAATAAGATGTTCATTACCCAAGTGTATCCCCATCATCGCTCCACCAAACCAAAACACCCAATCTCCATGGCCTACACTCCATACACTATTGAATTCAATGCCTAAACATAGTAATACAACTCATAACCAAGAACCAACATATGAAATCAATCACCATATGTTCTCAACTCTCCTAAGATGACATCCTTAACATCCTTTGAAATTAATCGGAGAAGAGGGTCACACCCTCTAACAACCATTGATGTGATCTCCTCCATATAGATTCCATTACACCACTCCTTGAGCATCATCCCCAAGGATTCCAAAAAAAATTCTCCCAAAAACCTCATTTTGAGAACTAATTCTGATTGACCATAACACAAAACCCTAATGCATCCATGAAAATAATTGATCCTTTTCCCACCCATAGTTGTTCATTGATTCACATCCCAACAGGCACCACTCATGTCTAGTATGCACCTTCCCTCATATAATAAGAATTTACCTAAAAATACTTACCAACTATACTCTCATATTCCTAAGGTATTGTGAACCTCAAAAGAACCTTCCCATAGGCTCTTACCTATGATCCTCCTTGATCTCACATGAACCCAATGGGGGAATGCACCTACACTACCCAATCACATAACTAGACTCACACACCCATGAATCACATACCATAAAAATTAATCTCATACACCTAACCTGCTAAACATTCCCAACATGAATTACAATGACACCCAACTACCCAAGTAATTTCACTCGTGCCAAGGATAAATTCATGATCACCCACCACACAGGTATCATTCCCAAAACTACTAGTATATACGCATGATCCCATTTCGCCACCCCAAGTGCATCTATAACCAATAGGGATAAGCATCCTAATGATCCTTCCCTCTAACCTAGACTTGATACCAAAATCACCCAAGTTTATTTTCACCACATGAACCCAAGGAATTTCACATGCCTTTCCTCAACCCTCTTAGGGTTCTCACACAACCACCTAGTCTGATTAATTAAATTCCCACCTAGAAGCTACATGGGAGAAATCCATATGGGTTGTTGTTGAAACTTTAATTAACCAATCCAATATACTCAAGGAATCCTATTCCCATCCTAAAATCACTTATTAGGTATATTATTCCTTCATCGAGTTATCAATCAAGTATCAAATGGATGCACCAACCCACTAAGGATCACTATACATCCCATGCATAATGGATTGTATAGACGTCATTAGAAAATGCTTGTTTTGGGACCCACATGACCTGACGTCAATGAAGATACCATAGTTTATCTAATTATAATGTTAAAAAATTATATGGGAAAATTACAAACAAGTTTTTGTTGAAACATTAAAAGCATAACCTCCTATCATCAAAAAAATAAAATAAAAAACATGAATGTCATGTGAATCTAATATTCAAAACATGATGCATGTACACGGTCCACTTTCCAATGATACAAGAGAAAAAACCAAAAAATAAAATCTCTGAAAAACACATCACATTGAATAAACATCTCAACCATAATAACACAAACTAAGAGAAACAATATCATACCCCTAGTAACCAAGACTTTTTCCAAAAATGTGTTCTTAAAACACCAGTATGAGGTCCATCATAAGGTTAAATGAAATCCTAGTTCACTTATCTACCGTCACCCCAAATAGTATGATCAAAAAGTTATTTTTTTCTATGATGTCATCTACAAAAAAAAAATACATGCTCTAATACCACTTTGTGACACCCACGACAGTGGCTACTCGACATTTCCATGACCTCGGGTTCTATGTAACCTCAAATGTTTCTCCTATTGTGATAAAGGTTGTAAAATAGTATCAAGGTTATAATGTTTGATTCATAGGAGACAATACTATCATATAAAACTAATAAATAGTGTAAAAATAAATATAAAATAACCATTACAATAATTAGAGTATGCACAAATCAATAAACATAATGCTATAAAAATGTACTATTTGGAAGCATATAGTTTTATGTATCAACTGGTATCCCACTAGAAATACCTCATAAATAAATAAAAACATAAAATAAAATTAAAATAGATATACACTACCATTATTGAGCCTCATCCCAATCCCTGCCTCCAATAACCATTGAGCTACCCCAGATTGATCCACCTCACTCCAATACTCAACCTAAAATTTGATATAAGGTCTGCAAAAGAACCGAGGTACCTGTGTAGGGTGTGATAAATATATATTAGTAGGATATCAGTAATATAATATAATATATTCCATAATATATGTATATTAATGAGGAAAAATAAATAAAAATGTTATGCAAGTTCCTTGGATGTCGTGTGTTAACCAGGATACCATGACTCCATGTACGTTAGGTCACTATGTACTAAACAGAACACCATGAAACTTAATAATACCTCCTTTGGATCCATGTTATAATACCATTATCACCTCTCCTTATGAAACCATAGAACTTATAACCATATCCCATCTCGTACTAGAAGAATCAGGGAAAGTTTTCATCCAAGACATCGACCTTATACATGAAGGAACAGGGTGTGGTCCTATATCTAAATTCTGATTCATTGACTCACTACTCAGGTTAGGGTCTATCATACATGTCTTAAATATCATCATAACTCAGCCTTATCACTAAATTTGGTCCAACATCATGGTCTAATCCCGATCAAGGTAAGGTATACTTCCATGACCCAAGCCTACTCAAGGTAAGGTCATATTCATGAATACAAAGACTTTATCTCACCCATGGTAGTATAGCCAACACCATCCCACTCACGGTGGGGCCAGAACTCAGTATTCTTATCCACCAACTAGTTCATTCACCAATAATAATAACACACATAAAACAGTAAGTGTATAACACATCCCATCACACAACTTCATAGCTTGACACCCGGACACTAGACACTTGGACCTAACCCATCACCTCAAAACACATCATAATTCATCCAACCTCACATAATAATATTTTATAAACCATAAAAATTGCATAGATCATCTTAGAGGACCTATTAACATCTTAATATTTCCTATCATGTAATATAATTGGGTCTTCTAATCCCATCTTGGTCTCTTCTCATTGATACCATCTCACTACCAATCTTGTATGGGTATTCTCACAGCTCATAGAATATTTTCTCTACCTAGGTCTCAAGGTTGGTCTAAAAATCATCACTCATAGTATCATTACCCAGGGACAAACCCAATATAACATGATCTAACCCCTTAGAAAACTCATGACAAGACACTCAGACAACCCAAAACCCACCGTCAAGAGGGTACTTCTAACAAGGCGTGAGATTTACACCCATATCATCATTCCCACTAAGTCTAAACCTCTAATGTATTTATAATTATCCATAGAAAATTAATATAGTGTACATGTGAATAATATCACACCCTAATACCCACACATAGACTCATGTAAACTCAACTAACACCTCTTCCCCTTGGTGACATAGCCTTTGGGTGATCCCAATTACTAAAAATGATAAAGAGAACTTTTCCTATGCATAGGAGGACCAAAATCAACATATCTCATATAACCAAGAACACTTGGTCCTTATACCCTGTTGATTACCATGAAATATACTTGTAGTCAGACAATCATTGATAAATAGGTATATGATCATATATTAAAGGTGTTACCTATATCTGTCAAGGTGTTACCGCCTAATCCAAGTTTTAAATCACCTTAGTCAACACCCTCCATGCTTCATCCAAGATCCTAACACCACCTGAGAACTTATCTCACACCATAAAACATAAATAATTAGTTATAAAAAATTATAATTAAATATTTAAATTAAACCAAAGAGAAAATATTGCTGGAAGACTCACTAAGATTTGATATATCATTGGAGCCTCCACTAACCACACATGAATGATCCATAAAATACATCCAATGCTATCACTAGTGAATTACCTATCATATGAAACTTGGTCAGTCACCAATTTCATCCAATTTAATGAAAAAATTAAATAAATTAGGGCAACAATTTATCATGACTGAAACGATGAAAGACGGTGTGTGATTATCCTCTTGGGACCTCCTATTGAAAATATGAGAAAAATACTCCTAAAATAGATATGATTTCATCATGATACAGTAATATTATAACCAAAACCCTCACATAGAAATAACCATAATTAGTGGCAGTCAATGGGAAGGAAAGAAATAGGGAGAAACACAAGAATACACTGTGAAAAACTGTCGAATCACACTAATAACACCCCCAACATGGGGGATCGATGTAGAATAGGGGAGAGGGAGAACCAAACAAAATATACATCTCCCAAAACCCCCCAAACCCTAAATATATATATATATATATATATATATATATATATTTCCCTGACCCAAAAAATATAAAACTACCCCTTCTAAAAATAACCACCCATGCATCATTCACTATATTAACATGAGGTTCATGGAATAAAGCCTTTTTGACTGACACATTCATGGAGTGAACCCCTAGTTCACAGAGTGAATAGATCAAGGAAGAGGGATCCTCCCTCATTCAATCCCATTCATGGCTTGAACTATAGTTCATGGAATGAATGGATCTAAATAAGGGTCCCTCTCATGGTGTGAGGACCCCCTTTATTGAAAAAACCACCTATATAAGGTTACTCTCCTTATCTAACCACTTTGATGGTGTGAACCCCTTATTCGTAGTGTGAATCCCATGTGAGGGTCACTCACAACATGTTTATTAGACTTTATGACATGAATAGCCTATTACAATGACATTTTAGTAGCCCAACTACCCAACCCTTCTCCAAAACTCACATAACCACCTAAACCACCAATCGGACTTCGTTCCATATCCAACATCATTTTCCTAGGATTTTCTAAATTTCATATTATAGATCTGAATCTCAAGTAATTAAATGACCTCTACTTCATTGTAAAACTTAAAATTCCCTATGAATTTTAAAACCCATAATTATGTAGGTCAATATAGTGCTCTCTATATAGGGTGATCAAGAAGAATACACCATTTGGATTAAAACTCATTCGTAATTAAAGGGTCTTCTTGGATAGGTTATAGGTTTAGAAGATTCTTTTAAAAATTATCAATGATATCAAGGCTAGAATGAATTCTCATTGAATAAAATGGTACATGAAAACCTTCTTATTTAATGACCAATTTACACAATTTTAGAGATCCCCTATATTATGTATTGTTTATAACCTTTTGTTATTGAGGTATTATAACTCATCAAACTGAATTTGTAGATTTTTATTATCAAACATTTGGTTACATATATTATTCTAAAGTATGTAAAATTTAACCTTAAAGGTAAATACATATTCGGTTTCATACACTGAAGAATATAGAGTCTCCTAGATAGGAGTGTGAGTAATGGTTGATAATCACAAAAATCATTGAAGAAATTATTAGGATAAATATTTTTATTATATTCAACCATCTTCTATAGGATATCTTATAGGGATTTTTTGAATTCCTTTCCTTATCCATTAGTATCGATGTGATAGAGGGAAAAATTGTTAGACTATATCTTATAGTTGAGTATAAATTTTTCAACTCATACACATATAAATTTATGCAATTATCAATGATGATAGTGTGTATAACTCCAAATATATTGAGAGTGTTGGAATTTATGATTGTAATTATTGATTTTGTGTTAAATTATTTAAAGGGTATGAATTCAACCCATTTGATAATAATTTGGTGACTATAACACCCATGATATCATTTTCAAGTATGAAATTTATTATTTAATATGTTTGATATTTATTTCTCCATTATTATATTCTTTTTGGGTGTTTTATAATTATGAGACGAAACATATTCCCCTTAAAATTTAGCATTCTATGGATAATGAGTTCTACTCCATGGAGAGATTCTTTTGGTGTTAAAACACCTATTTTGAGGATAGACAAGTTGGGTTGTGATCTATGTCTACAATTTGGGTTTTTTGAGGGACAGGGTGGTCCAGGGAGGTTGGATGGAGCCTCTCTGTGAAACTAAAGAATGATCAATACCATTTTAAATCCCCTTTCAGGTATGGTAAGATAAAACACACTATGGACAATGGAACTACATTATGGTGACTATTTGGAATATACCATGATGTATTGAGACCAAAATATCATATTCTATATCATAGTCTTGTTGTGGTTACCATTTTCGTGAGACCATAGTGATTTTTATTCCCTAGACCTTGTCATAGTGTGATGAGGGATTCCCTACCTAAAATGGAGATGGAGAGTGTTGTTGTGTGTCTTATGTTAAATTTTGGCATGGTCCATGATGGAGGGATGTCATGTCATTGTTAATTAGGCCACGTTGTGGTGTGACCCTACCTGGTTTCGTTAAAAAATGTGAAAACACCATTGCCCCTATTATTTAAAGACAATAAATCCTAATTTTATACCCATTATCCAACCCTACAGGGATATCACATGATGAAATTCCCCTATTATTTCCTTTTACATGATTTTTAGTGGATTTTATTTAAGTTTATTCAAGGAATCACCTGGTCGGTGTTCCCTCCCTACAACATTAACAATTATCTCCTACTATTTTTAGTTTTCTTCTTACCATATATAAATGATGTCCTAGGTTTTATATTATCTGATTTTAATGAAAGGGATTTTAATTTTTAGGGTGCGTGGAGTGTTCCTTGGTCCCTTATTTATTTATATATAAGGTTTTCATATCATCTACACTTTATTAAGGTAGGTGTTCCCATGCCTTTCATTTTATTGGAATACCATGTGATGCTTGAGGTTTTGAAAAACTAATTCCATCAAATTTATCTTGTTTTTTACACTACAAGATGATTGTGTAAATTTTATGAACTTGATGAAATATTTGAAAATTTTATTTTCATAAACTCATATTACTATGGGTTTTAAAATAAAAATTATGTATGTTGTGTGTTTGATAATATGTAAAAAGTGTTTTCTCAAGGGATTTGGGTATTAAAATGATGTTTTGGGTTTTCAAATATTATCATATGAATTTATTTATAAGTTTGAGAAATTTTTTGGTTGGAGTTTCATTATTTAAGGGTATTTTATGAATTAACTTTATAAATTCATATGTAATCTATAATTTATTTATATTAATGATTTTCAATATGTTTTTCTATGATATATTACTTTTGTGTTTGTTATGAAAAGGTTATTTCAAACTAAATATTAGATTCTCATGATTAAAAATGAGTTTGAAAATAAATTAGGATTTCAAAAAGAATTTTTGAAAGAGATTTCATGTGATATTTATAAATTTTAGTTCAAATGCCCATTAATACATTGAAAAAATGATTTATGAGTAGCATTGACTTGGAAATTTTTTATAGGGATTTTTTGGAAGGTTATTACTAGTTTTAAAACTCAAGTCCTATATGGCACCAGGCACTAATGGTTTTACTTGAAATGATATACACCCTCATTGAAATACATATATGATCATAGTATATATGAGATTGAGGATTTATGTGACTATGATATTATTGTGTTCAATAAAGAAGTTATTTTATTTTTTGGGTGTATGAAGATGGGATGAAGAGATGTGAATGATTTGTTATTAATATGTGATTGATTTGTGATAGATGTTTCTCCACATCTTGATGATATCTTTCGGTAGATTCTAGGCATCTAAGTGGGATATTAAGAGACAGTTTCTATACTAGTTATTTTTACACACTGGCTAATGTCTCTAGTTGTATACTATGCCCTGGATATAAGGAGTGACACCAGTGAGGCTATTTTAGAGCAATTTGGGAGGTTATTGAATAATAAATTCATTAATAGGTGGATAAATGGGTACACTAAAGTACATCTAGGATCATATCATTGGATTATTATGAATTTTACATGATTATATATACATTAATGATCCTTTTTTATAACATGTTAGTTTTAGTTATATTTTAATTTCATTATTATTTCTCTATCATGTGATGCCATACTAGTTTACTTTTATTTCATGATTCTGTTTTTTTACATTCTATATATTATTGTTACAGTTTATTTATTTAGTTGATGATGCTTTTGGTTATGTTCAAGTTATTTATTATGTAGTGTTAAAAGAAGATTAAAATGGGTATTTAAAAAGTCATATCTTAAAATGGATTATTTAAATAAAATTTTAAATATTTATTGTAACACCCGAGACTTTTTTGTTATATAAATCATCAAAGGAATCTTTTTCTACACACAACACTTGCTTGGATTTCTTTACACGAAATCACGACCTTCCTCGATAGCTTGCGTCGTACGCAATACCGAGTTTCACTAAACAATGATATGCTAATAAAATATTATTAAAACTAGCCGTTATGAATATTAATAACCACTTTTTGAAATTTTATAAATTTTATTTTTCAAAATGTACTTCATTTTTGGATTCGTAATATCGAAATTATCCTAGGGTGAAATTTTGGTATTTTTCTGAAAACTTTCAATTTTTGATGAATAGTGAAACCACTAAGTGGTAGTTAAAAAAACTGAATTTTTCATAAAACATAATTTTACTTCTTCTGTGAGTGGAATTTAAAAAATCCGAGAGACACGGTTGAGATCATTAAGTAACATGTGGTTCAATGAGATGAAAATAATTTTTGGTGAATAGTAATTTTTTACTTTTATTTACCACGGTTAAAAGTAAATAAGGTAATTAAGGGTAAAAATGATAATATTATTTCCCTAACACATGCCCTAATTCTATTGGATAAGTGTAATTCGACCAAAAACAAACTTATAAATAAAATATGACCATTTAGGCCCACTTGGATTAGATTAGGACATTTATTATTAATTTATTTAAAGAAGGGTTAAAATAGTTAAAATCAAAGTTTAATAAGTAAATAATTTTTAATATAAGGTTATATATAAGATAAATTAGACTATAAATATTAATTAGAAATCTAAAAAGATTTCCTACATAATGGTATTTTATTTGTAATTTTTAGACATTAAATAATTTAATTTATTTATGACACAAAGATGATGCAGTAATTATCTTATTAATGAAATATTGACATAATTGATGTTATAAATACCCAAATAAATGTAATTTGAGACTTTTTATGAATTCCAATAATTTTATAGGTTACTATGACATGTTATTATTGATTTAATTAACTTTTTTAGAACTAATCATTCTGTTATGATTTTCACAAAAATCAATTACTAAATAGTGTCAAAATTGACATAAAATAGTTTTTAAAACAAATATTATATTATTAATTGTTATTTTATTCCTAAAAATCTAATCTTCAGAAAAATGACTTAAATAAGGTTATATATATTAATAATAAACAACTTGGGGTTCTTTTGGCTTGTTATAGTGAGTTTATTAACCTTATAGTATAAGAACACAAGAAGACACAATAAAAGTAAAATTATTTAACTTAATGATAAATCTAAATGATAAGGTTATAATAGGAACTTAAACTTGTCTAAATTATATTGGATTAGATGATTTCGACCCATCCCCACCTTATCTTTTAAATAAATAAATTTTGAGCTATTTAAAACCAAATTTGGCTTTATAATAAAATAATATTTTTTGTTATTCCAAAGGTGCCCCTCTCCTCCCTTATAAAAGGGCACCTACTCCATCTCTTCCTTACACCACTCTAAGCCTTCAAGATCGGCCAACCCTGCCACTTTCTCCTATCCACTTCCCTAGAGACATCCTAGATGTCCTGGTCTTCTTCAAAGACCAATTTTAGTGCCCTAAAAGGAGGTCTCAAAGAAGTACTTCAAAGAAGAGGTAATGTCTGTTACCAATTCTTTCATATTTATTTCTTCTTCCACTTATTATTCTTTAGTTTTTTAATTATGAAGTAATAACATCAGTATCACTCATATACTGATATTTTATTATAAGTATGAAACAACCCTATTTCACCATCTATCCATCCTACAGAAAATGAAATCATCGCGCGTGCGTACGTACGGAATATCGTCTCCACGCCATGGTGCAATCTGCTTTCCACCACCACCTTACTTGGATGGGTATAATGGTGTAAATAATGACTATATATGATTATAGTAAAGTTATATTGATTCTGAAATAGTATAAATACACTCCAATACAATTCCATGATCATGGGAACGATATCATCGCTCGTGCGTACGTACGGAATACTGTCTCCACGATGTGATGCGACTCATTCTACATGATCTTCATTGCATAATGATTATATAAATGAATTTAATGAATGAATATGATATATATTACACTAATAACATTCTGGAAATGAGGTATCTATAATCTAAAGAGAAGAATAAGAATTTATTCGACAAAACACGCATAAGAACAAAAAGTAATAAACACCCAAATAACAAGTTGTAATGAAATATTACTAATAAGAAGCTAAGAATATGACCTTATATGATATAATAACAATAATTATGATTCTTGAGTAAGTCAATAACATTATTTATATCATTATAAAGGAGGTTCGGACACTTACGAGGCAAATCGGACCTAAGGTAAGGGAAATATCACAATCTCATTTTTATCCGAGATTGTTTATACTTTGGAATTTACTGGGGTGTATTTTATCATCCACATCCATGTTTCCTCAATATGTAATATTATTTCCATCCACCTACAATTGTTTAAATCCAATTTTACCCTTCGGTGAGTTTTTAGTAAAGGATATGAAAGGAATCTTTTGTCATTTTTCGTACGAGGTACTTTTTGACTTTTCCGACAAAAGTACGAAGAATGTTTTTTTTAACTTATATGGCATGAATGGATTTTTAAAAAATTATTTTCAAGAAGCTTCCTTTACAAGTTTTCAAGATTATTTTTAATCAACTTCTTTTAGTTTATAATTGTACGATATGTTTTTGAAGCAGAAAGGATATTTTCCTCAAGAATGGAGTTCAAGTGTTTTATCAAAATTATTTTCCATCTAAGATAATAAAGGGTTATGTTTTTATCCCAATTATTAAATTTATTTGATTATGTTGTGATGGAATTATATTTTTATGAATTACTTTATCTTATATGAATTGTTTTATGATGTCACGATGTTTAAGATTCCCATTTTTATTACATGGGTTATGCTATGATGTATGGTTTTCTGATTTTGTGGCACACATAAGAATGGTATCATTATGGGATGGGTGGGACCTATATCTACCTACAATGCATTGGGTAAATATTTTATATCTCATGAGATAGACATGGCTGGAATGGTATGTTAAACCAGTTCAGTGAAATAAGACTGATACGAGGAGTGAACTCGGTTCAGAATTGGACTTTTTCCACTAACATAGTCTTGGCAATGAGTCTTGAATAACAAGAAATGATTCTCAATGATTATGTGTGTATGCCACAAAGTTTCATGTTTTAAGTTATGATTATTGGGATTACATTTCACTACTATAATTTATCCCATGTTATGAAATTGTGATCTCTTTTGTAGGTTAAGATTTCCAAAAGTTATGTGCTTATGTATATGATGTGATTGATATTTCTTTTGTTTACTCTTACTGAGCATTTGAGCTCACCCTTTTGTATGTTTTATTTCCCCAGGTCAGGAAGAATGTTATTAAGTAGAATATTCCAAAAAGGGACTCTAGATATGATGAAATAAATGGGAGGCAAAGTAGATGATTTATGAACCAGTTGTTTATGATTTCCAGTTTCTAAAGACACTATACCTATACGGTCCTTTCATGGTTTTTTTATATGTTGTAATAAGTGTGATTCAATTTTGAAGTAATAATAATGTATGTAAAGTATGGGTCGTTATAGTTGGTATCAGAGGAAAGGTATAGTAAACCTTTGGAAACTAGGATGTGAAAGCCTTAGTAAGAACCCTAAGGATAAGTCTAAGCATAGAACACAATCTTAGTGTTTTAGAAATGACCATGAATAACCTAGGATAAGACCTTAAGTGTGAAATTTTATTATTGATTATGTGGTTTTCCTATTATAATTAGTGTTGGTCACACTATTCTTCTTGGTTTTAGTCAATGACTGGAACCCGAAGGAACCGTGTTAATGCGGAATGCGACGGGAAATGTAATGATTGTCCCCCGGAGCAAGCAAACGTTATGGGAGCCGGAATGAAAAATCTTATAGCCATGATCACACAACTTTCTCAAGCTATGAATCATGCAGGACTTTCAAACGAGCAAAGGAAGGAGCAACATTCTGTTGAATCCTTCATGAGGCAGCGTCCACCTTCTTTCAGCAGGTCTACTGATCCATTAGTTTCTGAAAAATGGATTAGTACTACTAAAAATATATTTTCAGTTCTTCAATGTTCTGAACATGATAAAGTCATCCTAGCAGTGTATCGTTTGGAATGATATGCTGATCAATGGTGGAATCTTATTAAGAATACGAGGCAAAGGGATGAAATTGAGTCCATGGAATGGGACGAGTTCAAGAACGTATTTTTCAATAAGTACTTCCCTCGTATTCTCCAAACAAATATGGAGAAAGAGTTTCTTGAACTGAAGAAAAAGGATGATGAATTTGTTGGTACTCATGAAGCAAATTTTACAAGACTTTCAAGGTACGCTTCTGGTATTATTATCCAACCTGAGAGTAAGATTGATTGATTCTTTAGTGGCTTAAAACCAAGTCTTTGAAGGGTGTTAGCAATAAGGGACTTCAATAGCTACGAGGAAATCGTTCGATGTGATCTCAAAGTCAAGATGGATATTGGAGTAACCCATCAGTCATATGGGTTTGATAATAAGAGGAAAATGGAATTCAATGGAAAATCTAAAGAACACACTGAAAAGAAGATGAGTTTTCTCTTATGCTCAAAGTGTGGAAAAAAACATGGAGGGAGTTGTCTTAAAGAGACAAGTAAATGTTTAAAATGTGGAAAGGAAGGTCATAGGGCATTTGAATGCCACAATGATGGTAAGAAGATGTCTAATGATGAAAAAAAAGGAAGGGATACACAGAATGAACCTACTAAACTTCAATGTTTCACGTTCAAGGAGATGGGTAATTATGCCAATCAATGCCCAAGTCCAAGGGTTGATGATGATGGTCGACGTCAACAAACTCTTAAGGCTAAAGACAAAGGAAAGTCACATGCAATTTCTATCAGCGATGTGGAGTACGATAACGATGTGGTGAAAGGTACACTTACCATCCACTCTAAAGTAGCAAATGTTTTATTTGATTATGGATCCACCCACTCCTTTATTTCTGAAGAATTTTCTAAGGATATCACCGTATTACCTCAACAGTTAGATGTTGAGTTAGCTATGACAACCCCTAATGGCACAACAGTCGCATCAAAAGTTTATAATTCTTCTCAGATTGAAATTTGTGGGAAGTGCTTCCTGCAAATCTTGTGATCCTTCCTATAGTGGAATTTGATGTGATTCTTGGCATGGATTGGCTTTCTCTACATGGAGCTCATATCAATTTCCAAAGAAGGGAAGTCACATTTCATATTCCAGATCAATCTATGATCGTCTATCGATGCAAGGATGAACATAACCTTCCAGTGGAAATTTCTTCCATTTTATGGGTATTGATTCCACTAAATGGAGGTTATTTATCTCAAATGGTTGGTGAGAAACTCACGATTAAGAATATGCCCATTGTACGGGAGTTTGATGATGTCTTTCTGGAGGAATTACCAGGTCTTCCACCGAATCGTGAAGTTGAGTTTCCAATAGAACTCGTACCAGATGCTTTTCATATTTCAAAGACACCTTATAGAATGGCCCCAATTGAGTTACAGGAATTGAAGAAGAAACTCCAAGAGAATCTTGATAAGGGGTTCATACACGCTAGTGCGTCACCTTGGGGAGAACATGTTCTATTTGTTAAGAATAAAGATGGATCAATGAGACTATGCATTGATTATCGAGAACTTAACAAGATCACTATCAAGAAAAAATATCCTCTCCCGCGCATTGATGACCTATTTGACCAACTACGCGGAGCTCAATACTTTTTCAATATTGATCTTCGTTCAGGGTATCATCAATTAAGGGTCAAAAAGGAGGATATACCAAAGATGGCTTTCCGTACAAGGTATGGACACTATGAATTTATAGTGATGCCATTTGGTCTTACTAATGCCCCTGCTATCTTCATGGATCTAATGAATAGAGTCTTTAGAAACTATCTTGATCAATTTGTGGTAGTCTTTATAGACGATATTCTTGTCTATTCAAAGAGAAAGGAAGAACATGAAGATCACTTGAGAATTATATTGAAGACCCTGAGAAAGGAGAAGCTTTATGCCAAATTTACCAAGTGTAAATTTTGTCTTCAAAAAGTTTCATTTTTGGGTCACATAATTTCAGAAGAGGGGATATATGTGGATCCAGCAAAAACAGAGGTTATCGAAAGATGGTCGAGACCAATAATAGTAACTGAGATCCGAAGTTTTCTTGGTTTGGATGGATATTATCGACGTTTTGTGAAAGATTTTTCACGATTATCTAATCCACTCACCAAGTTGACTCGGAAAGGAGTTAAGTTTGTTTGGATGGAGGAATGTGAAGAGAATTTCAAGGAGTTGAAAAGAAGGTTATCCAGTGCACCTGTGCTCACACTGCCTTGTAGTGGAGAAAGGTTTGTGATCTACAGTGATGCATCCAAGAAGGGTTTGGGGTGTGTTCTTATGCAAAATGATATGGTGATAGCTTATGCCTCACGACAGTTGAAAATACATGAGAAAAATTACCCAACTCATGATTTGGAGTTAGCTGCGGTAATCTTTGCATTAAAGATTTGGAGGCATTACCTTTATGGTGGGAGGTGTGATATTTATACTGATCATAAAAGTTTAATGTATATTTTCACACAAAAGGATCTGAATATGCTCCAAAGAAGATGTTTGGAGCTGATTAAGGATTACGAATACTCAATTCATTACCACCCTGGGAAAGCAAACAAGGTGGCAGATGCATTAAGTCGACAAGACCATGCTAGTTTATCCATGATGAGGATCACAAAAGATCCAATATTATGGATTTACAAAGGATGGATCTTGGAATTATAATGAAAGGGGAAAAATAGTATCTTTCTCAAATGAATGTTCAACCATCTATACATGTGAAGATTAAAGAGGCACAGAAAGAAGATGTTGAGTTACAAAAGAAGGTGAGAAATGTTCATGAATTCAACCTTGATTGTGATGGGATAATAAAGTTCAGTAATCGGGTTTGTGTTCCTCCCATCCCTGAATTAAAGAAGGAGCTGCTAGATGAGGCTCATAGTTCTTCATTCTCTATTCATCCTGGAAGCACGAAGATTTATAGGGACCTGAAAGAGTATTTCTGGTGGGACGGCATGAAAAGAGTTGTTGCTGAATATGTCTCTCGATGCTTGGTTTGTCAACAAGTTAAAGCTGAGAGACAGAAGTATAAGGGGATGTTACAACCATTACCCATACCCGAATGGAAATGGGAAAACATCACTATGGACTTTGTCACAAGACTTCCTAAAACGTCCAAAGGCAATAATGTTATCTGGGTCATAGTGGATCGTCTTACAAAGTTTGCACACTTCATTGCTATTAGAGAGGATTTCTCTCTGGATCAGCTTTCCAGGGATATATGTAAAGGAAGTGGTAAGATTGCATGGAGTACCACTTTATATTATATCTGATAGGGATTCGAGGTTTACTTCAAAGTTCTGGTGAAGTCTTCAGCATACTCTGGATACAGAGTTAAGTTTTAGCACTACTTATCATCCTCAGACAGAAGGTCAGTCTGAGAGAACAATTCAAACTCTAGAAGATATGTTGAGATCTTGCTCTATGGATTTCAAAGGTGGATGAGATCAACACCTACCTTTGGTGGAATTTTCTTATAATAATAGCTTTCACTCTAGTATTCAGATGTCCCCTTATGAAGATCTCTATGGAATGAAATGCAGGACTCCAACTTGCTGGGATGAAGTTGGGGAAAGAAATCTATTAGGACCTGATCTCGTTGATGAAATGGCAGAAAAGGTTAGATCTATTCAACAACACATAAGAGCAGCTCAGAGTCGACAGAAAATTTATGCCGACAATCGAAGAAAACACCTAGAGTTTGAAGTAGGTGATAAAGTGTTCTTACGAATATCTCCCTGGAAGAGGGTCATGAGATTTGGAAAGAAGGGGAAGTTGAGCCCTAGAAATATCAGTCCTTTTGAAATACTGGATCGTTTTGGGAAGGTAGCTTACCTATTGGCTCTTCCACCGAATCTCTCTCAAGTTCACGATGTGTTCCATGTATCTCTCCTGAGAAAGTACATACCTGATCCTTCACATGTACTCAGCTCAGAAGTTGTACCGCTGGAGCAGGATCTTTCTTATAAAGAACAGCCGATAGAGATTCTGGATCATAGAGAAAAAGTCTTACGAAACAAGACCACTCAATTGGTGAAAGTTTTATGGAGAACCACCAATTAGAAGAAGCTACATGGGAGCTTGAGGATATGATGAGGGAGAGGTATCCTCATCTGTTTGTTACAAAGTGACGAATTTCGAGGGAGAAATTCATTTTAAGGGGGGTAGAATGTAACACCCGAGACTTTTATGTTATATAAATCATCAAAGGAATCTTTTTCTACACACAACACTTTCTTGGCTTTCTTTACACGAAATCGCGACCTTCCTTGATAGCTTGTATCGTATGCAATACCGAGTTTCACTAAACAATGATATGCTAATAAAATATTATTAAAACTAGCCGTTATGAATAGTAATAACCACTTTTTCAAATTTTATAAATTTTATTTTTCAAAATGGACTTCATTTTTGGATTCAGAATATCGAAATTATCCTAGGGTGAAATTTTGATATTTTTCTGAAAACTTTCAATTTTTGATGAATAGTGAAACCACTAAGTGGTAGTTAAAAAAACTGAATTTTTCATAAAACTTAATTTTACCGCTTCTGTGAGTGGAATTTCAAAAATCCTAGAGACATGGTTGATGTCAGTAAGTAAAATGTGGTTCAATGAGATGAAAATAATTTTTGGTGAATAGTAACTTTTTACTTTTATTTACCACGGTTAAAAGTAAATAGGGTAATTAAGGGTAAAAATGATATTATTATTACCCTAAAACATGTCCTAATTCTATTGGATAAGTTTAATTAGACCAAAAACAAACTTAGGAATAAAATATGACCATTTAGGCCCACTTGGATTAGATTAGTACATTTATTATTAATTTATTTAAAGAAGGGTTAAAATAGTTAAAATCAAAGTTTAATAAGTAAATAATTTTTAATATAAGGTTATATATAAGATAAATTCTACTATAAATATTAATTAGAAATCTAAAATGATTTACTACATAATGGTATTTTATTTGTAATTTTTAGACATTAAATAATTTAATTTATTTATGACACAAAGATGATGCAGTAATTATCATATTAATGAAATATTGACATAATTGATGTTATAAATACCCAAATAAATGTAATTTGAGACTTTTTATGAATTCCACTAATTTTATAGGTTAATATGAAATGTTATTATTTATTTAATTAACTTTTTTCGAACTAATCATTCTTTTATGAGTTTCACAAAAATCAATTACTAAATAGTGTCAAAATTGACATAAAATAGTTTTTAAAAAAAATATTATATTATTAATTGTTATTTTATTTCTAAAAATCTAAGGTTCATCCAAATGACTTAGATAAGGTTATATATATATTAATAATAAACAACTTGGGGTTCGTTTGGCTTGTTATAGTAAGTTTATTAACCTTATAGTATAAGAACACAAGAAGACACGGTAAAAGTAAAATTATTTAACTTAATGATAAATCTAAATGATAAGGTTATAATAGGAACCTAAACTTTTCTAAATTATATTTGATGAGAGGATTTCGACCCATCCCCACCTTATCTTTGAAATAAATCAATTTGGAGCTATTTAAAACCGAATTTGGCTTTATAATAAAATAATATTTTTTGTTATTCCAAAGGTGCCCCTCTCCTCCCTTATAAAAGGGCACCTCCTCCCTCTCTTCCTCACACCACTTTGAGCCTTAAATCTCGGCCAACCCCTGCCACTTTCTCCTCTCCACTTCCCTAGAGACATCCTAGAGGTCCTGGTATTCTTCAAAGACCAATTTTAGTACCCTAAAAGGAGGTCTCAAAGAAGCACTTCAAAGAAGAGGTAATGTTTGTTACCGATTCTTTCATCTTTATTTCTTCTTCCACTTCTTCTTCTTCAGTTGTTTAATTATGAAGTAATAACATCAGTATCACTCATATACTGATATGTTATTATAAGTATGAAACAACCCTATTTAACCATCTATCCATCCTATGGAAAATGAAATCACCACGCGTGCGTACGTACGGAATACCGTCTCCACGCCGTGGTGTAATCTACTTTCCACCACCACCTTACTTGGATGTGTATAATGGTGTAAATAATGACTATATATGATTATTGTAAAGTGATATTGATTCTGAAATAATATACATACACTCCAATACAATTCCATGATCATGGGAATGACATCATCACTCATGCGTACGTACGGAATACCGTCTCCACGATGTGATGCGACTCGTTCTACATGATCTTCATTTCATAATGATTATATAAATGAATTGAATGAATGAATATTATATATATTACACTAATAACATTCTGGAAATGAGGTATCTATAACCTAAAGAGAATAATAAGAATTTATTCGACAAAACACGCATAAGAACAAAAAGTAATAAACACCCGAATAACAAGTTGTAATGAAATATTACTAATAAGAAGCTAAGAATATGACCATATATGATATCATAACAACAATTATGATTCTGGAATAAGTCAATAACATTATTTAAATCATTATACAGGAGGTTCGGACACTTACGAGCCAAATCGGACCTAAGGTAAGGGAAATATCACAATCTCATTTTTATCTGAGATTGTTTATACTTTGGAATTTACTAGGGTGTATTTTATCACCCAAATCCATGTTTCCTCAATATGTAATATTATGTCCATCCACCTACAATTGTTTAAATCCAATTTTACCCTTCGGTGAGTTTTTATTAAAGGATATGAAAAGAATCTTTTGTCATTTTTCGTACGAGGTACTTTTTGACTTTTCCGACAAAAGTACGAAGAATGTTTTTTTAACTTATACGACATGAATGTATTTTTAAAACATTATTTCCAAGAATATTAATTTACAAGTTTTCAAGTTTATTTTTAATCAACTTCTTTTAGTTTATAATTGTACGACATGTTTTTGAAGCAGAAAGTATATTTTCCTCAAGAATGGAGTTCAAGTGTTTTATCAAAATTATTTTCCATCTAAGATAATAAAGGGTTCTATTTTTATCCCTATTATTACATTGATTTAGTTATGTTGTGATGGAATTATATTTTTATGAATTCCTTTATCTTATATGAATTGTTTTATGATGTCACGATGTTTAAGATTCCCATTTTTATTACATGGGTTATGCTATGATGTATGGTTTTCTGATTTTGTGGCACACATAAGAATGGTATCATTATGAGATGGGTGGGACCTATATCTCCCTCCAATGAATTGGTTAAAGATTTTATATCTCATGAGATAGACATGGCTGGAATGGCAGGTTAAACTAGTTCAGTGAAACAGGACTGAAACGAGGAGTGAACTCGGTTCAGAAGTGGACTTTGTCCACTAAGATAGTCTTGGCAATGAGTCTTGACTAACAAGAAATGATTCTAAATTATTATGTGTGTATTCCACAAAGTTTCATGTTTTATGTTTTGATTATTGAGATTACATTTTACTACTATGATTTATCCCATGTTATGAAATTATGATCTCTTTTGCAGGTTATGATTTCTAAAAGTTGTGTGCTTATGTATATGATGTGATTGATATTTATTTTTTTTACTCTTACTGAGAATTTGAGCTCACCTTTTTGTATGTTTTATTTCCCCAGGTCAGGAAGAAGGTTATTAAGTAGAATATGCCAAAAAGGGACTCTAGATGTGATGAAATAAATGGGAGGCAAAGTAGATACTTTATGAACCAGTTGTTTATGCTTTCCAGTTTCTAAAGACACTATACCTATACGGTCCTTTCATGGTTTTGTTATATGTTGTAATAATTGTGCTTCAATTTTGAAGTAATAACAATGTGTGTAAATTATGGGTCGTTATATTTATTTAATTTGTTTTGGGTGTTTTGGAAAGGGATTTGATAAATCCTAAGTGTTTTCTTTTTCTCAAATGATAAAAAACTATAGTTTATAACACTGTATTTTAATCTATATTTTATTATTTTTTTGCTAAAATAAATTTATTAACTCTTTGGTGGTATCCTACTGGTATATTTATACTCAAACCCTACTGAATACACTTGGTGAATATAGACCATGTGGTTTTTATAGGTTCTGGTTCATAGGAAATTTCCCCTTGTTGACTTTTGATAGAGTCATATTTTCCATATATTATTTATATAAAACACAATGTTTTTACAATCAAATTGATTATTATTGGTTCTATTTTTTTTATTTATGATAGGATTCCATAATTATTCAGAAGTTAAGAAAAAAAAATGAATATAGTGAGCCACACAGCGCAACATGACACTAGATTTTTAAGGAAAAAAGATGATGATTTGATTATGTATATAATGGGCCATGATTAAGGGATAAGTGAAGGACCAATTTTGAAACTTGAAAATGAATAACTAATCTGATTTGAAGTGAAATTGGATGGAAATAAACTTTTCACATCATGTAAAACATTCATGACATGTAATATGATGAATTACACAATGAGAAAACAAGCCATGAAAAGGTCAGTCCCGCACATTACACAACGTGAATCCTCTATTCATGATGTGTAATATTTAGGAAATTAGGGGTCTGGTCCTACACATTACATGTTTTTAATAGCATTTATATGATGTGAAACCCTTGTATGGGACAAAATATGAGTATATCCAGTGAAATTAATGGCGGATAACTTTTCATCACCCATTGAATAGTCAGGAATAATTTTAACAATTTATGATGACATTATGATGTAAAAAGGATGATATAGAGGCATATAAATAGAGTCACAAGGGGGGTAGAAGGAGGATCAATCAGTGAGGGGATCTCTAGATGATATCCTCCTATAGATTTATTTACCTACTTTTCTTTTGATTTGTTTTCTTCATTTTGAGATGTTTCCCCTCTCTCGAACCAACTCAACTTCCCCATACATGGAGGGGTAGTTTTTATGAGTGATAAATAAAGGGAAAGTATTTACCAATTGTTATCTTTGAGTTCCTATATTAAATGTAATAAAACCTTTTCTATTTCTTTTTTAAACTAGTTTTAATTATTAATTATGTTCTTAATTCCAAATGCATATACTCTAGGGTTAGATTATTTTTTTTCAATTTCCTTGGTTGATGATTCATATCTCCCTCCACCCAATTATTATCTATTTTCTATATACCATATTAGGTTTGGGTTTTCAGTGTACAAAGATCGCTAGCATGTGTGAGGAATTGTGACAGGGATTATTGTTAATTATTGAATAAGAATTCCTATTTGGGAATTTCCTTGATTTATCAAAAGGACCTATTACAATTCCACACACACAAGAAGGAGGGTATACTTATTGAGACGTGATTAGTATTTCCCTTAACATCACTATTTTACCATGGGAGAGAGATAAATCAATAGAGGAATTGCTCTATTACTATCCAATAAAAGTAGAATTAATAAAAATTTAAAACAATGATAGCATAGAACAAGGTTTAACCAAACTCACTATGATCACCATATTTCTCAATTATTTTTGAATTGATAAAATTAAACCATTTTCTAATTTTAATTTCACAACCCAAAATTTATATCATATTTTCCTAAATTCAACTAAAAGTGAAAAATTCATTTTTTGTGCATTTCTCTTTAGGAGACTACCTAGGCTAGCTATTATACTATACTAGGTAATAAAAAAATTTCCATGCCAAATGATAGGATTCCATCAACATATTTTCTCAGGTCACTTGTGTAGTGGTCATGATGTTGTGGTCCAAGGGCGACCATCAGCCATATGGAGATCAAGTTTAGTATTTTGGGTTTTAGTTTCTTTATTTATACCATGGTTGTATCAACTATCTTGTCATTTATTTTTATATAGTATCTCAATCATTTTTGTATATTTTTTTATGTGGTAGATGTTTATTTTTTGGGTTATAAATAATTTTTTTATATTCTTATTTTGAAAATACTAATTGGTTACGCATGGGAGTTCAATGTGTAGACATTTCATCCCATTATTCCGGTGGAATTTTTCTATATGTTTAATATATTTAATTGGAAAATCATTCCCATTAGGTATGTTTTGATTCCCTATAAATAGTTTTTGGTATGTGGGGATCAAGAATTACCTTTGGGCCTCCCCACTAGATATCTTAGGTTCTTAGTTAAGGGGAGACCTAGGTTGGTTCATGGAAAAATTGTATCAAAGTACCCTGCTTTATTTGCAAAGTAATGGTAGATTGGAGATAGGGATGTTGAAACTCAATAGGTGGGTGTGAGGAGATCCTAGATAGATTTTCCTCAATATAATCCTTGAGTTACCAAGGGATTTTTAGTTTTAGGTTGAGAATTTTAATCTTTTCTTATTTATTTATAATTTATTTTTATCTATATTGATGGTATTTTGAATTTTATTGAATATTATATGTGTTATTTATGGATTTATTATGTTTTGGGGTGAACATGGGAGAATAACTAAGAGAACATTTTGAAATAACACAGGATTTCAGACCATGAGGAGCTCATGTACATGGTTGTATATAACTTTTAGAGGTAGTTGTGTGACTGACTCATTGTTCATCAAACCTTACAGTCAATTCATGCGTGGTAACTAAACTCCTTTGAATTTTTGGTTGAGCCTTATCCTCTTTTGGATTGTTTTTGGTTATGAGTGCAGACTATTTGGGGTGGATAAAAAGAATTTTTCAGGGCGTTTTGGGATTATTGGTTTTATTTAAATGATATTTTGGGACAAAAATCAGTTTTAAATGTAAGAGTGAAGTATTAGAATTTATAAAATTATTTCAAAATTAATGTGGTGCTTAAAATCATAGGAATGTTTTCTATCAGAAACTTACAGAATTTAGAATGAATTTAAAGTATAGTTTTAAGGTTTCATAGTTTAAATGTATAATTTTGAAATAGTTTGAAAGGTAACTTTAAAAAAAATTAGTGTCATGATCTTTCTATGTAGTGGTTGTGATTCACTTTCTTGAGTTATTATTTTGGAACATGGCCTATTTTTAGTTGGGGTGACTTGATTTTTGGATGTTATTGATTCAGTCTTGTGTTTTATTTGTTATTTATAATATGCCTCCAAAAATGATATTTATGGATCATAATAATTATATAATGTGGAGTGTTCCCTAGATTGATATCTCTTAGAGTTTAAGTGTAACTCTTCTAGTTATCAACTCTTCCAAGACTCATGATAGTGTGTATATTGATATTTTTCTTAGTATATACCAATTTTTCATGGTGATCATGGTATTCAAGAGCTTATTGAGTGAATAAGGTAGATTAAGGATATCTTTAAATCTATAGAGACTCTGAGAACCTTGAGAAATATAATAATCATGGATTTTCTTGAGGTACTAAGTCTATAATAGTGAAATATCTTCATTTCATCCTAGTTACATGATGGTATGGTTTGGGAATTATTTAAGGCTACTTTCATTTAGTATAATTTTCCTGAGGAGGTGAAGGTAGATAATGTTATATAACTTATGAATCAATAACAATGTAAACAAATAGTGATGCACTACATTGAACATTTTATCGAGAAATTCACTTTTTCACATGATATAGTGTCTGAAAATTCATTTAAAGATCATATTTTTCTAATGTTATTTTGTTTATACCTTAGTACCAAAGTAATTTCATCTAGAGTGACCATATTTGAGTATTTTTTGAATGAGTCCTTGGCAATGGAATTATTTTCTAGAGGGAGAACTGTGAGATGTGGAATCCTTATTTCCTTTAGTACTGATTAAAGTTACCTATCTTGTGAGAAACATAAAATAAAGGAACCTTATCATTGTAATCAATTTGAGTTAAGATATTCTTTATATTTTTTGGTCGCTCCTCCAAAAAATAAGTGACACATTGTATATTTTCAATGTATTCCATTCAAGAATCCCAATTCATCGTGTTAAAAGGTTCCAAATACATGTCACTATTATGGGTGATTAGAAAATCTTTAGAAAATCTATAAATTGAAGTACCATAAGGGGGATAAGTCTCTTATATATTATTGAATTTTACATTAGTCTGGAAAATATTTTTGAGATACTCTCTTTTTTACTTAATTCATATTCCTCTATTTTTTTAATCATTTATCTATAACTTTTTATTTTGAGACACTTGAGATCTTGTGACCTTCTGGAGAATGAGAAGTTTGTTTTAAGTAAATAAGTATTTTTTTTGTTTTTTAGTTACTGTATTTTGACCATAATTTTTGTGGGAATATGTTATATAGTGTAGTGATTTCCTTAGAATATCCTTGTTTTATTGATCCACCATATTAGAGGTTCCCTTGTATAGTGGGGATAACAACCTTGGGTCTCACCATGCTAGTCCTTTATTTGGAACTATTAAGTATTGATTTTATATTTAGAGATATATCTTGATATATTGGTTTTATTTGGTTCTAGTTTGGTATGGAGATTGTATCTTAGGTAATTCCACATTTCTAGTTTGAATTTTCCTTATCACGTCTCCTTTATAATTTTGATCAATTTATAAGGGAATAAAATGTTATGTTGGGGAGAATTGTAACACCCATTATATCATTTTTAGGTATGAAATTTATGTCATAGCTTATTCTCTTAGGAGGTTTTAATGATCACAAATACACAATTTTGTTTCTAGCATTTTTATTTCATGAATTTCAACATCTTTATTTTATAAATTTTCCAAAGAAGTTTCTATACTAAATGAAGGGATCAAAAGGGATGTTAAAGACCTTCATGAAGTCTTCCACATGTAGGTTTTAGTGGCTACTTAGTGGACCACACTGGATGGCTGGTGTGACCTAGATTGAACACCAATTCTATTTAGGTGACATCGGCTAGCTAGTAGGTCAAACCAACCAGCCGCTAGGATCTAGAAAGAACTATAGTTTTTTCTAGGTTCCATCAGCTATCTAGTGACACCCAATAGCTATCTAGTGACATCTAGACATACACAAAACCTAGTAATTTTCATAAGTCCCTGCATGCCTTATTTTAACTCATAATGGCTCTCTATGTCCTTTAGAGGCACTAGAATGACCCTAGATCCATTGGAGGATATAAATACACCTACAAGGGTCCCTATATAGTACTGGTTACCGTGAATATCATTTTAAAGATCCCTTGTTTAATTTTCATTCTCATTATCTTACTATCTTACAATTGTCTCATATCATCACACTTTTTATTATTCTGTGTTCTTATTGGAGGATTGTGTGTTGGAATCAAAGGGTTTTTATAAAAAAATATCTTATTTTTCTTTTTCTTGGGTGATCACTACCATTGAGTTTGATGTGGGTTGTTTCTTACTACCTTAAAATTAAGGGTATTTGGGTTTATATCCATAGCTAGTAAAAGTTTAGTTGTGTAATCAAGTTTCATTCTAAAACAACTAAAAAGAAAGTATCTTACTTCTACCAAAATACTCTTAAAACTAAGGGTTTAAACCTAAACCTATAAAGTATCTTGATATGAGGAGACATTTGGATCCCTTTGTGGGTTATTTTTTAACTAATTTATTAAAATATTATTCCTTGTGTTTTAATTTTATATTCTTGTTGTGCTTGAATCTCTAAATTTTAGTTTATAGCTTTAATTGATTTAATTTAATCAAATTTAGTTTTAATATCTAAAAAGTTTAAAAATGAAATTCACCCCCTTCCATCTTTACTAAGAATAAAAATTGGTATTATATTAAACCTTGATTTCACAACCTTAACTAATTTCTTGGTATGACCACTTGAAGATGGATTCTTTCTCAAACATCCAAAGTGATCAAAAAAGGATACTCAATGGGTATACCTCTATACTTTTATAGATCATACTATAGTTATTTGAAAACTACAATGTCTACATTTTTTAAAAGTATTAGTTATCTTTTTTGGAAGATAGTCATGCATGGTTAAAATTTTTCTAATGATTCAAAGGGAAAAATCGACCCCTGACGATATATAATCTTTTGAGATTGATGGAAAACCCATGAATTATCTACATTGTGATTTATATAGGAATAATTTTAATACAGTTTACATGTATAAAAATGGTAATGAAATTTGGAAATTTCTAGAAGTTACATATTAGGGACACATTTAACAAAAATACCCCATTCCAAAAAAAATAAGAAGAAGGAAAACCATAAGTGTTTAAAAATGTTAACATAGAGGTTAAGTGATGATACCCTCTCTTTAACCTCCTCAATTTATAGAAGCCCCAAATGTCTCAACACCCATGGTGAGGTAAATAATGAGGTAAATTCCCCCACTTTATCTTGTTTTTATAATTATTCTTGTTCTCCCCTAAATTTAAATTATAACGATATTAGATATTCTAGATATTAATCACAAAAAGGTTTTTTGAACTTATGGTAAGATTTAAGGGAAGAAACAATTGTCTTGATTTTGAAAATATCAAATTATCGCAGAAAATGAAAAACTAACAGAGAAAAACAAAATTCTAAGCATTTTCTTTCAAAGAATGTTAAAAAACAAGAAATAAGATTTGATGTGTTATTAAAGGAAAATGAATACTTAAAAAATGAAGAAAATAAAATTAAAAAAAAGTGTTTGTAAAAAGAACCAACCTAATGTTGAAAAACTGGAAAATATTATCAAATATCTTAAGGAATATCGTTCCAAGTTCACCTAAGTTTAGAATAATTAAAATTTAATTTTATGTTCCCAAAAGTATGGGAAATTTACTTACAGGCTTGGTTTATATAATTAAGAAATATTCTCAAGGAATATCAAAAGAACTAATTTTGTAAGAGGTATATCCCAGTTTAATTTTTTTTAATTATTCTAGAAAGATCAGGAACATTATTTATGAATGATATTGAAAAAATTCCTAATATGGTGGCCCAAATATTTTCACCTATATTCAAATATTTTGTCAATAAGAAAATTTTGTTTCTAAATTATTTATTAGATAAAATTTTGGGGTCCATATTTAGGGAAAATCGATATCTTAGTTATTTTCTTATGAACTACATTGTATATAGATGGTGGGTGCTCAAGACACTTATACAATAACATTTCAAATGTATTTAATTATTAAAATTTTGTTTAAATTAAATTGTTACCAATTTTTTAAATATTTTTAATTTCAAACTATTCAAACCCCATATGTAAATACATTTTAATATTATTAAAGGGGATTAAGGTATGAAAATCTTGTGAAATTTACTTTTGAATTTAATAAGCATGTTTTTTATTAATTCTTTTATTTTACAATTACTATTTCAATTCCAAATTGATCTTAAATTAAATTATACTTTCACTATTTTAGTATTCCTTATAATTTGAGTATTGTAAATATTTTCAAAATATAATTTTAAATATCATTGTGAAATATTGAAATTTACTTGGATATTCGCTTGAGTTTTAAATTTATTCTTTAAATTGAGTCTTAAATAGAATATTTTTATGTTTTGAAAATATTTACAAATTTAAACTTTTATAATAATTATGAAAATAATATCAAAAAATAAATTAATGTTTTACACTTTAACTTATATTTAATCTAAATCATTTATGATTTTATGATTATTAATTAAATTAATATTTGAATATATAATTATTGGAATTTATTAATCTTTTAAACATCTTTTAGACACCATTTTGATTTAAAAATAAAAACTATTACTATTTTAAAATTAAAATTAATGTTTTTACATCCTAGGAACTAACTAGCTAGCCTATAGTGATTTTCATAACCATGTTTCTATTTTTTATCCATCGGCCAGCCAGTATAGCTCACTGTATAGTTGGTAGGCTTATTTCCTAGTCGTCTTGGCCTCTCACAATGGGAAGGGTTTTCTTATGTTTTTCACCTATATATCCTCCCCTCACTCTCTTCTCTATACATCAATATTTATATAAAATGGGAAATAAATTTTCAAATGCATTATATGAGAATCAAGGTTTTCCACACAAAATTATATTTTCAATTGTTCTCATTTAAGGGTTGTTTTTTTAATTTTTTTACGTTATTCACTTGTTGTAATTATTTAATTTTTTTTATTAATTTTCTATTGAAATTAATTTAATTTTTTAAAAATATTAACACCTTCAAATTCAATCTTATATTTCACATTGAAATCTTAAATCCAATCTAATATATTATTTATTTTTTTAAAATTTTCTTAAATATCTTATTTTGAAAAAATGTTTGTTATCACTTATTCAAGCATTTTAATATATAAAGCCACTTTTTTAGAAAAGGTAATTTGGATATGTATGCCTCTTATGTTTTTTAAATTATCAATTGTTCATCTTATCTTTTTATGAGTTTTATTTTTAATCTAATAGTTACAAAATCAAAATAATGTAACGAAATGAATCATTTTCCTCTCTAATGGTTAACTTTAACTTATTATTTAAATTACTCTTATACTAAAATTGTTAAATAAAATTTCAATGATTCAATTCATTTCACTATAATAATTTGATAAATTCATCTTGAAAACATTTTTATAATCTATTTTAATTTAATTTAAATGTATTAATCTTTTTTAAACTATATTTCTTATAATATTTAATTTTTGATATTGAAAATAATTGTTTCATGGATCCATGTATTTATAATTCCCTATTTTATGAGAAAACCCCCCTTTTTTTCTTAATTCCAAAATTATTAATAAGAAATGTACTTTTTGATCAATCTCTTGAAGTCATTAAACTATCTTAAATTTATCCTTTGAGTTATATTTATTTATTAATTTATTAATATATTTACTTAATCAATTTTAAATATTTAATTCAATGTTTTATTTGTTCAAACCTTATACAAATCCTCTTTAAATTCAAAGATATATCTTTAAAAAATTATGATTTTAAATTTTTATTGTTTTTTTGGAAAAATTGAAATTTTTAAGGGGTTTCCACTCTGAAAATTTCTCCCATTGATCTTAATTAAATTATATTCTTTGTTTTAAATCCTAAACTTTTTTAATTTATCTTTCAATAATTGATCAATTTATTTTATTTAAATATTCAGATCATTGATTTATTTATATATTTTTATATCTTTAATTTATTTACTTATTTATTATTAATCTCTTAGGTGAGTTTTAATTGTTTAATATTTTATTCATTTAACTCTTTATTTACATGGCATGTGCCTCCTCAATACATTTAAAATATACATCAATTGAGTGGTGTGGGGTAACCTTTTTGAATATGGAATTTCCTTAAAGAGAAAATTATAATTTTTGAATGAAATTTGTAATTATAAAATCCATTTTATACTCTAGTAGATTTCAAAATTTAATTTTAAATCACATGGGTATATATTTTTTGGTTTTTAAATTTTTTTTTGAAAGTCAGAATCTTTTTAGAATTTGAAATTTGATTTTAAAATATTCTATTGTGGTAATATTGGATTCATTTATTTAAAATAATTTTGTTTCATTTCAACTTAATTCGATATAGTTTATGGACTCTTATAGTTTTAATTCTCTAATTGAGGGGGGATCCAAATTTCTTTTTAATCGATTCCTATAAAGACACTCCTTTTAAGCATGTTAAGATTTTGAAGTCTTCATTTTCTTAAACATTCTCAAGTGTTTATTTTCTCTCAAATTTTAAGGAAGGTTTTTTTTAAGTTTTAACATATTAAATGTGTATATTTTTATTTTTATAAATAATTTTTGGAAATTTAAAAGTTTTCAAGAACTTCAATTTTTTCAGATTTGAGCTCTCTTAATGGAACATTATTGGTTATGAAAATTTTCATTTCCATTTTGTATCTCTTATGAGTAGACCACATATTATTATAAATATATTAAAATTATTTATCTAAATAATGTTTATGAGATTTATCATAATTAAAATGGGGTATAAGGTGATGAAATTAAAGGGTAATATAATTTTGAAATCAAAGAAACTTTTTTTATGGGGACCAAGGTAATAGTTTCAAAGGTATATTGAATTGTTTAAATTATTTTTAAAATTGAATGATTTTGAAATTGAATTATTTTTAAATTATTAAAGGTTTGTGATTTTGAATTTTTTATAATCACAAATGGGTAGATGTTTTAAAATTGAAATAATTTTTAAAATAAAATTTTGAAAGTAATTCCTAAATTTATTTTTGAAGTATTGAAAATTATTGGTTCAATTTAATTATGAATTGTTGAAATTTACTTGGGCTAAAATAATGATAATTTCATCATACCTATCATTATATTGATTAATTATTTAATTTATTGTGATCATAAAAATTGTTTGAATTTTTTACCTCGCTCTCTTAGGTGTTTTTAATGATCATAAATACCAAATTGTGTTCCTAACATTTTCATTTCATAAATTTCATCATATATATTTTAGGAATTTTTTAGGAAGTTTTTAGAAAAAATTAAGGGATAAAAAAGTCTTTATAGGACCTTAATAATGTCCTCCAGCTATTGGTTCTAGATTCTACTCGATGAAAAACACTGGATGGCCAGTAGCACCGAAAAAACTCAAAAACTAGTCATTTTTTAGGGTCTTGCATACCTTAATAAGAATCCTAATATCTCTCTATGACCGTTATAAGATCTATAAAGTTCCAAAATCCATTAGATATAATAAATATAACCCTAAGGGTACTTGGATGGTATCAATTACCTTGAAGATAAATTTAGAGATATTATTTCATTTTTATTCTCATTCTCTGACTCTCTTATAATTATCTTGCATCCTCTATATCTTTCTTGTTATAAATTATTATTGGAGGATTATCAGTCATAATGAAAGGGGTTTCATAATAAAACCACTTATTTTTATTTTTTAATTGGTTCTAAATACCATTCAGTGTAAGGGGATAGGTTCTACCTACCTTAAAAGCAAAGGGATTTTGGTTTCTAGCCACGACCACTAAAAGGACAGACCTCTAATTGGGTTTCTTTCTATAACTACTAAAAGGATAGGATCTTAATTATTATAATGGGTTTCTTGGATTCCACTAAATACAAGGTTTTAAACAAATACCTCTCAAGGATCTTAAGGGTATGAGACATAGGGATCTCTTTGTGAACTATTATCAAACTCCTTTATTAAACTCTTTTGAATTATCTTTTAATTTTGTATTATCACTAAACTTAACTCTCTTAATTTTAGTTTATAGATTTAATTATTTTAATTTCATAAAATTTCGTTTTAATCTCTAAAGATTTATAATATTCAATTCACCCCCAATTTCCATATTTAATTGAGGAAAAAATTTATTGTTTAATGTTTTTTATATTTATTTCTCCATAATTCTATTCTTTTTGTGTGTTTTGGGGTGTTCTATGGTTATTGGATAAAAAATAAGAACCTTTAAAGTCACCAAGTTGTTTACAAGGGAATTCCACTATACAAAGGGATTCTCTTAGGATTAAAACACCAATTTTGAGAAGATCTATTCCATGGTGAGAGTAATTTCCATACTTTGGGACTTTTGTTGGTCATGGTGTTTTAGGGATGTTAGATAGATCCTATATATGAAATAGAGTAAGGATTTACACATATTTTAATCCCTATAGATGACTAGGAAGAGAGACCACATTTTGGATAGTGGTGCCAAGATTTGGTGGTAGTATATCAGATATTGAGATGGATAGAAACCAAAATAGTATCCACCACACTATGGTTAAGTTATATTGACATTTTTTATAGGACCATGGGGAGTCTCATTTTATAGAGCTTTTCATGGGGTGATGAGGTATTCTCTGCTGAAAATAGAAAAGGTTTAACATTACACGGTTTAAACTTGGGTCATATTTTGATTAGGGCTACGATAGATGGATTATAAATGATGGTGAGGGAGGCTACACCATGTTGATACCCTAACTAGTTTCTTAAAATATGTGAAAATACCTCATTTCCAAAGCTTTTTAAATCCTCTTAAACCTCATTTTCTCCCCATTCTCAACCCCTATAGGGATATCACTTGATAAAAATTCCCCCTTTTACATTATTTCTAGTGATTTTCTTTAAGTATATTCAAGTAATCACCTGATAAGTGGGCCCCCAATTCTTTCTTATACATAGCCTTGGTTTCTTCTTGGTTTTATTCCTCCCCAATGGAAATGGTGGTTGAGGTTTTGTCTTAGAAAATTTTGATGAAATGGGATTTAATGTTTAGGTTGTGTGGAGTGTTCCTTAGGATATTATTTATCCATATACAAGGGTTTAATATCATTCACATTTGATTGAGCTAAGCTTTTCTGTGCATTTTCGTTTCTTGGCATACCATGTGATGGTTGTAGTTTTGAAATTTCATTTACAAGAAATTTATCTTACTTAGAACCCTATAAAATGATTGTGGAAGTTTTATGATCTTAACAAAAGATTTGAAAATGGTATTTTTAAATACTCATATAAATATGTTCTTTAAAATATAAATTGTCTACGCAATGTGTTTGATAGTAAGTCAAAAGTGTTTTCTCAATGGATATATATCTTAAAATGATTATTGGGATTTTAAAATGTTTTCATGTGAATTAATTTATGATTTTGAGATATTTTTTAGTTATATCTTAATTATTTAATTTTTTTTGAGGAATTTACTTGATAAATTCAAATAAAAATAATAATTGGACTATATTTGTGATTTTCCATATGTTTTCCCATGATATTTTACTTGTGTGTTTACTATAAAAAGGATATTTCAAAATAAATATTGGATTCTCATGATTCCAAAGAAGTTTTAAAATGATTTTTAGTTTACAAAAATTATTTTTCAAAAGACATTTTATGTGATATTTCTGAATTATAGTTTAAATGCCCATTTGGTACCTCGAAAAATGGATTTATGAGTATTATTGACTTTGAAATGGTTTTCAACGAATTTTTTTGAAATGTTATTACTATTTTTAAAACTCAAGGCCTAGTTGTCACCTTTAAATAATAGTTTTACATGAAATGAGATACATTCTCTTTAAAAGACCTATAAGATCAAAATATTTGTGAGATTGAGGATATATGTGATTATGATATTGTTATGTCTAATAAATAGGGTCTTTACATGGGTGGGTGTATGGAGGTGGGTTGAGGAGACGTGATTTATATCATATTGATATATTATTGATGTTTCCCCACCTATCTTCATTATATGTATGGGTATCCTAGGAATATAAGATAATAAGATATGGTTTCTATACTAGTTTTTTATTCATTCCCTAGTATCCCCTGGATGTATGATTTGCCTTGAAAATGGGAAGTTCCACTGGGGAAAATAGGTTAGAGAAATATGGGAGGTTATTTTCTTGGAACATTATTGATAATCCAACATATGGTTCTAACTAAGTAATTCTAGGATTGCCTCACTAGAATATTAGGAATTTCACTTAATTACATATAATTTACCGATTCATGTTTACTACAATTTAGTTTCAGTTATGTATTATGTTCATTATTATTTTTCTATCATGTGATGTTCTAATTGTATACTTATATTTTATTATTTTGATGTTTACATTCTATATCATATTATTCCCATTTATTTATTTATTTGAGGTTTCTTTTGGTTAATATTGAGTTCTTTCTTGTGAAGTTTTAAAAGTAGATTAAAAGGGGGTTTTAAAAAGTCATGATAGAAAAAGTATTGTTAAAAGAAAATTTTAAATATTTCTTTATAGTTTTTTTCTTTTTTTAGAAATATATTTAATAAATATTAAGTGTTTTCCCTCAAATGATAAAAATCCTATTTTCTAACACTATATTTCAAACTAGATTTTATGGATTGTTTTGCTAAAGGAAATTCATATACTCTTTAAGGGTATCTTTTTGAACTATTTATGCTCACACCCTAATTATACAACTTGATTTATAATATGAGTGAATTTTTTAGGTTATTATTCTTGGAAAATTTCACCTTATGGGATTCTTTTTTGTGGTTTCTCATGGAACGGGTGTGATGTTGGGATTGGATGGTGACCTTGGGTCACGTGGAGATCATATTTTTTAGAGGTTTTATTTTTTTATTCATACCATGGGTGTATCATCCATTGTATCCTTTATTGTTATTTTGGATCTCATTTAATTATGTATATTTTTTGTGATATTGATGATTATTTTTGGGTTATGAATTATATAGTTTCATTCTAATTTGGAAATTTCTTATTGGTTATTTATTGGAGTCCAATGTATGGGCATTCCATACCAAAATTGTAGTGTAATTATGATATGTTTTTAAAATTATTTATTATGTGAAATCATTACCATTATGCATGTTTTGATGCCTTAGAACTAGTTTCCAACCCATGGGGATTGGGGATTCCCATTGGGCCTTACCATAAGCCAACTCAGGTGATCGGTTGAGGGATGACCTAAGTGGGTTTGTGATAGTGGGATAAACATAAACTATTATACAATCTCTAGAGGGTAAATACCCATGACATAGATTCCCTACATAAAAAGGTTCAGGAGTATTTGTTGGCATAAAAAAATCAGTGGTTGATTATTTATGTTGGTATGAATTCTAAATGTGTGGAACATCATTAGAAAATTCACATAATATTGAATCATGGAGGAGAATAGTAACAAATTATTTTAATTTTTTGAGATATATCAGTCCCTTTCTGTACCAACATGGACTTTTTTATCACTTTAGGAATTCTCCCTAATTTTATGCATCTGAGAATAATTACATCAAATCTTCATATATAAATTATTTTTTTTAGAATTTTTACCATAAAAAAGGGTTAAATTTTTCTCTCCTATGGATTTTACTATTTAAAACTAGATCATAATATAATATCCCATTCAAAAGGTAGTCAATAATTAGGGTTGTATATCAGATTATTTCAATGACCTTGGATAGAGAATATTTCATTTTTAGTGATGAAGTGCTAATTTTATCCACCTTCTATAAAACCTTTATATCAAAAGGGGTAATCACTCTCTAATAAAAAAAATTTATGAGCATATTATATTGATCTAGTTCAGTAAGATATGGGGATAAATTGGTTAAATTGTCTACTTAAACATTAAGTAACCATTAAATATAAGATACATTTCACTCAATATAGAATCGATTAGAACAAAGGTTTTTCTTTGTTAGAAATGTAGTCTAGTTTGTGTTTTATATAAATACACACTAGGTTGATCATGTAATTTTAGGTAAAGTGATTGAATAGTACAATATGACTTCAGTATTAAAGTTGGAATCATTTTCCAGTGTTTTCCAAATTTGTGGGCTCAAAATCCAGAGGAACATGCTAGCATCGCAAAGGGTAGTTTTATAGAATCAACTTTTCATAAATATTGTAAAGGCATGGGTTTTTTAAAGACTAGGTTTTGAAAAGGTAAGTTTTTCGAGTTCATGATGGGTTGAAAGTGTTCTCCGTGACTACGATAAGTGGAGAATCATGAATGCGTGATGCGGTGATGGTAATCTCCGTAACTATGAAAAATATCTCTATAGATTCACAAATAGAGGAGCAACGCGAAGATGTTTTTTAAGGATCACAAAAAATGTGTTAGAGGCATGGGATCTTAACAAAGGTATGAGCCTATATATATGAGGCTACCCCCCAATTCATTTGATATGAAAATAATCCAAGAAAAATATGAAACCAATCTAATTTTGAGAAGGTAGGGAGCTCCACAATTTTAATTTTCTACGCGAGCTTGAGCATCATGAAAAAGACTAGTTTTGTCTTGACTGATTCCAATGCTTTTGAGTAATGGGTTATTTTTTATGATGGGGAATTCTAAAATGTCTTAGTGAGATTTGAAATGGTAGTTTGTTCCATGAAGGTAGTTTTCTTCGTGAAGGAGTGAGCTTTATGAAGGAGTTTGGTGAAAGGCAGTTTTGAACATTAGTTGTTTAGTTAACAGTGATTTTAAAGTGAATCAACTTAGAACTATGGTGAAATAATATTCTTGTTATAGTCAAGAAAATAGGCTTAAATGTTAATCCACTGAAGTGACCTTCAAGTTGATAAACTAAGTAGGGATTCTCCCAAAGCAATGAGTTAGGGGGAGTCAACAGAAGTGTTTTACGGGACGCAGTGTGTTGTACCTAAAATATTATAAAATAAGTTTTCCTAGAAGAGATAGACTATGTATAAAAATATTTATTCCAAAAATAATAAAGATTAGTGTATTTAGGTATGACTAACATACTATCGGCGTATGCTCCTTGGACTAGCCCTTAGTGATGAACCAAGTAAAATTGGCATGTTTTATCTATGTATGTGAATGTTTAAATTACCGCGCATTACCATTAGAGAGGTTTAATAAGTTCCTAAAAATGTGGTAACAATATCAACAACTTTTAAATAACAAATTTGACACCTTGATTCACCCATCCCCTCTCAGAGTGTTCTGGTGTCCTTCATAATCATGCCAGTAATTCTAAAGTATGTTCAAGAAAATGCGTTGACTATTCTTTCTTGATGATATAGCCTTATTTAATTTTCTTAATCACCAACTATAAATTGACCTTCATATATAACTAGGAAAATGGGATTTCAAGGGATAATTCAAAACCCATGATAATGATTTGATATTTGACCCCATTATTGTTGTAAACCGATGCTAATAGGGGAAAATTGAGAATATAGAAGAAATGAAGATGAATCTGAGGGTATCTCAGTTAAGTTTAGAGTTTTCCATTATACCTTTTAGTTAGGTTTTAGGGTCCATTTAAGTATATTTACAACAAATATGGTATCATATTAATAGAGAATATTTCTCCATCTAGAAATTATCTATTAAGGGAAGGTTCATCAGATATTCGATAAGCTACTTAGAAATATTTTATTTCCCACCCCTTAATAAATTACCAAGGAATATGTCAGATATTAAATTGTTTCAGCATCACTAACCATCTTTGTAGTCATATGATTTACAAGGGATAATTTAGTATAAATTTATATGGGTCAATGTAGGTTTTTTTATCAAAAAAAATTATGGGAATTTATGATGGACTTAGTCCATCACAAATGTCTTTTTTATTATAAAAGTTAATTTGTGATATAAATCCATCAACAATAACCCATTACTAAAAAATTTGTTTTAATTGGTATTATTTCTTATGTATCATCTCTAATTGGTTATGTGGTATATGTTTTATGATAGAAATGAAAATTCAATGAAAATATTACTATAACAGAATTTATTTACATCATAAATAGTTTCAAATTTAAGTAATAGAAATGGAAATTCATCCTCTATCATAAAAAATTTCTATACCTTTTTTTGATAAAATAATCCATTTTAAATAATTATAAAAAATTAAAGAAATTAAAATCTAAATAAACAGCACTAAAAAATTAAAAAAATTAAAAAAAATTAAAATACATAACAAATTTATTAATAATATAACAATAATAAAGTCACTATTGGGGAGTGGGATTAGCTATAGGAGTACCATCATGTGGATTTAAATATATAACTAAGTTTTGTGTGGTTCACTACATATACTCTAGTATCTTCTCATGAAATATTTTTTATTTATGATTCTCTTTATAATATCAAGTCAATATCTACATAGTCTCATCCTAAGCTCTCAACTTCTTCTCATACTCCATATAAACAAAGAATGATGCTCTCACATAATTTTTCTTTAAGTTAGATTATGACATCATTAAAGTACCATAATAACTGGCCAATTTTGATTATGAACCAATACTAATCACCTCACCATTCTTGATACCACTCATAGTTATAACACCATGTAACTTAATCAAACCATAATTATATGATTTATAAAAAGGGTATCACTTTTTACTCTTCCAGAATATTTTAGTTATATATTTTTAGAGAATTAGGAAATACATTACATAATAAAGTGTACATTTTCCACATAGTGCACATTTTTTCTAAAAATACAGGTTCTTACATTTACACTCGTGTTTCATTCATGAAACTTTTTCTTCATTAAAAACATGATACCATTGAACTTGATATAATTATTACACATATTTAGGAACAATGAAAAAAATTAAAACATGGGATGAATAAAACAAATCTTGGTAAGGAACATAAAAAAATAAACTAGTTAGTTCATTTGAAAATCATGAAAATCTATAAGAGGGTTTTCATTTTTTATAATAAACTTTAAACTTAAATAATAATTTACCTACCCATGAAATAAAATTACTTGAAAAAATTATTCATAAAACATCTTATAAGAAATCATAAATTTAAAATCATAATCATGAGGGTTTCTTAAAAAATAAGGAAACCTTTCCTTATAAAATAAAACATTATACTAAAAAGCTCATAAACTTCCTTAAAATCATAAGTTCATTTTCTGACCTTATGAAATAAAAATATTTCCATAAACCCCCATTTTCATGAATATAATAACATGTAGGTACCTTTTGAAATAATATTTACATAACTCTTACAATCACATATACAAATGTAATAACCAACATGGTTAATTCCAATATTTCTCCTCAAAAGAACATATCATTATCCAATGCATTAGAGAGCTATATCGAGCTCACACATCATCATGAATAATGTACAAGAACCATACCTTGTATGAACCGCATAAAATAATTTATTTATATATTGACACTCATAATAAATGGTAGTTTATCCCATAAGTAAAATAAGTTTCATTTATCTTAGAAAAATAAAAAAGAAATACATTTTTATTTCGAAAACATATTAAAATTAAAAATTCAAAGAAAAATAAGAAAAGGAAATCCTTTGAAAAAAAATATAAACTTATAGATTAATATTTATAATTAATAATTACTATTATGGTGGTAAAATGTAGTCATATGGTAAGTTGAAAAAATATATTCTTTTTTCACGATAGTAAAGAAAGTCAAAAAAATGTTTGGAAAACATGGAAAGGTTCCTTTTTAAAAAATTATAAATAATTTTTTAAATTAATTTAAAATAAAATTTAAAAATACTTTAAGTACAAATAAAAACTTCTTGAAAAATTTTAAATAACTTGGATATGGAAGAGAAATATTTTTTAAGGAAAAAATTTAAAATAAGGTTTTAAAGAAAAATTCTTTCCTTAAATTATATATAGCTTAATACATTATTTAAATCTTGAATAATAGAATTTTATTGATTATTTAATTTCTTAAGAACCTATTCCACGTTCACACCATTATAATTATTCCTTTTATTTAATTTATTACCATGTTTTATTTAGTTAATAAATAAGTTAAGTTCATGTCGGGTGTTTTGAAGTCATTCAATATTTAATTTTAAAAAAAACCTTTATAGGATAATCCTGGTAAAAGGGTCATGGTTTTGGAATGTTATTCATGTAAAAAATATTATAATTATAAATTAAATACACTTTTAATACCAAACATGTAGTCGGTCATGAAAAATTAAATACATCGTATCATTGAGGCAGGAGAACACACATACACATGAGCGACATTTTCATTTTTCAAAGAGATGTAATGGAAATAAAATATATATAATATTACCTTTATAGAATCATATTTATGTTATATATGTCATATTAATTGATTAATTCCATCATTTTGACCATCCATATGAGGATATAATGGAAAAAAATCACATCACTTCGTAGAGGTAGTAGTCCACATGTATGTAAGAGAAATGTTATCATTTTCCAAAAAATGGAGGGGTAAGAATATAGATAACATATTATCTTTATAGAATCATAATAATTTCATAAATATCATATATATTTGTTAAATCTATCATAATAACAATACATGTGAGGCGGTGATGAAAAATGAAACATGTCGCTTTGTGGAGGTAGTCCACATGTACGCATAAGAGATGCTTTTAGTTCCCATAGGATGGAAAATGAGATGAAAAGGGTTATAAAATAAAAACAATAACATTTTATTATATTATAGATAGTGATGTTATTATACCATCATAGTTATAATAGGTTTGAAGGAGGTAGAAGAAGAAATAAACATGAAAGAACTCAAGTGTTATACCTATTCTTTGGAAGACCTCTTTGGATTACACATTAAGCCTTCTAGGTTGATATTTAGAGAGAAATAAACTTGTAGGACATGGGGAGGAGATTTATAAATCTATTTTTTTGGGATTTTTTGAGATAGAGTGCTCAAATTTTGTGAGTAAGTGAGGAGATAAGGTTCCCTTTTATAAGTGAGGGGAGTGGAACTCTTGTAATTATTCTTAACTTTTAAATATGATAAATGAATTACTCATGGTTTAGTGGAAATCAAAAAATAAAATTTATAATATAAGGTTATAAGGTTTGAAAGAATATTATCCAATAATATTTAAGATGATATTTTGTAACCATATCACAAATTTTTAACCCTAATTGACCATTTTTACCCTTTATCATGTTGATACAAAATAATCATGGTTACTATTTATTATAACCAAAAATTAAATTGGCCTAATTATAAAATATGAACCACATGATTCTTAATATGAAATATTTTTTTCATGATTTAATCTATATAAGTTGTAGAAAATAATTTTAATATAAAAATAAAAAATGCAATGAAAAATAATTTTTTTGGGGAATTTTTTTTAAGCCTACAAATGAATTTATACAGAATTCAATCAAGTATAATGATGATTACTATGAAATTAATTGAATTATTTTAAGTTAAAGGGGACTAATTTAACTTTAAAATCAACCCAAAATAGAATGGGACTTTTTATATACTTGAAACAAATAGTTCTTTTTATAAAAATTGACATTTTTACTATTAACTAAAAAATCAGTCTTTTCATAAAAATACCAAAAAATCACCCTATAATAAATTAAATATGATGAATCCAAAAATGAGGTAACTTTTTATCCAATTAAAATCTTTAAATTTATAAATTTATTCTTTAAATAAAAACATGTAATGAGTGTAAAAATATTTTTGTTAATAAATAATAACAATTTCTTTTTTCGATTGAAAATTTTATTAAAATTACTACAGTGAATATTTCTCAATAAAATTCAATCGCATTTATTAAAAAAATGTGATATTTTATTATTAATAATATTACCTGTATTTTCACATCAATCACTCATAGCTAGGTATCCTTATCAAATCATGACTCGCATACGCCCTTCATCTTGGCTTGAATCTCCCATATATGATAAGTCTGTACCTCATACATCTCCTAAAAATATGTAATTATAAATTAAAAGGATAAAAAATTAAATTATAATAATTTTAAAAAATAAAAAAAGAAGTAATCAGCATTATTTATCTCTACCTATCATCTGTAATCAACCTAGTAGTATAATCAGTGTGCATCCTATTGTACACATCAAAATTTGTAACAATAAGATAAATAAAATACTACATAAATTTAATAGATACATATAGTGTTAAAATTATATAAAAATTAATAATCAATTTTTCTTTCTATCTCCTGATGTTGTAGACTGAAATAACAACTCTCATCTTTGTGTGTGGCACTCTACCTCCCTCGATAGTATTAACTAAATGATGGTATCCCCATAAATATATCACATATAAAATAGGTGAAAAATTCATCCCAAACTTGAGATAAAATATATTTAAGTCAATTATACATTTAAGGGTTATCAAATATAGTCACAAATTCTCTCTCCATGGCTCTCTTTTGAAGGTTTTATAAAAAGTGACAAAAACACTCATGTGTGAAATCCTCTCAAGCCTCCCAGATGCAGGGTGTCATGATATCATAAATAGGAGGATACAAACTCTATAAATATTTAACAAAAAATTATGTTAGGAATTAAATAAATTTAAATAAATTATATTTTTTATTTATGTACTATCTAATTCTTGAATAGCTGATGATGCAAATCAGTGAGAACTTAATCCTAGGACACTCAAGGAGAATAAAAATAATTACCAATAATGGAACATGCCAAAAAATTCCTAGATTTAAAAAAATATTAAAATAAAAACAATTTTTCATAAAATTAATAAATGAAATAAAATAATGAAAATTAAATAAAATATATATTTTAAAATTATTCCGCAAATGAGGATCATATTTAAGAGATAGAATCCTATAAGAACCCAACCTTTTCTATATAAGTATCGATCTTGTTCTCAGGTATTATTTTTCCTTTTTTTGAGTATATTTGGATTGGGTTTTATCTTGTGTGTGTTTGGGTGAAAATTGAATGTTTTTTAGGGAAATGGGGCAGTGCATGGTTGGCGTAAGATTTTCTCAAACTATGCACCCAACCCAGAAAACCGTGCAACCTTGAGATAGTGGGGTTTTCATGGTCAGAGCATGGTTTTATAAACAATGTTCCCTATTAGTAGAAACTATGTGACACCCCTAGGTGAGGAGCATGGTTAGGGTGCACAGTTGGGAGAAACAGTGCGCCCTATATAAGAAACTGTGCATGCCTAATTTTAATACTTGAAAAATTAGTTTTATAATTCTGATCTAATCAGTATTAATCCCAAATAACTCATACTTGAACCTAAACTCATACCTATGAATTTTAGATGCTCCCATATGGATTCCAATCCCTCCCGACCATCATTCTTCATGATTCAAATGCCATATTATCATATCTTCACCTCTTTGGGTATGTATTTTCTTCCCATTTAGATCTCTCTATCTCTCTCTCCCACTACTCTTCCTGGATAAAAGAGGGATATTTATCCATTTTTGGTTCTAAATATAGATCTTGTTTTGTTAGATCTTGATTTGTTTGATATTGGATCTAAGATCCGAATCTAGATCTTATTCTTCATCGCATTCTTGATTAATCTGCTTCAAAATGGGGATTTTTGTTGGGTGGTCTCTTATCGATGAATTGAGTTAGGTGGTATGTTATTCAAATCCCAAAGTATTGATTTAAAATACATGTATTTAATTGTAAAATTTCTATAGTATGTTTATCAATTGAATTTATTTAATTGAATTTATTAATTAAAGTATTCTAAAATTGGATTAATTAATTTTTGAATTAATTAATGAGATGTTCAGATTGTAAAATCTATTTAATTAATTAATTATTGAATTAATTAATGAGATGTTGATATTGTGAAAATTATTGGAATAATTAATCTCTGAATTAATTATGGATATAGGGACTATGAATTGTATTAATTAATTATTTAATTAAGCAATGAGAATTGTTGTTATTATTAAATTTATTGAATTGAATTAATTAATTGTTGAATTAATTAATGGATGTTTTGATTGTGAAATGTATTAAGATGTTTAATTATTTTTAACCTTGATTGATGTGATATATGTGATATATGTGTGTCATACATGATCTCATGCTTCCAAATCCCATAGTAATAAATTGATTGATATTTGTGTGTGAGACAAGGTTTGCTGCTTCCAAATCCCATAGTGATAAATTGTTTGATATTCATGTCTGGGACATGGTCTTCTAATTCCAAACCTCATAGTGATAATTTTTTGATAAATGAGTGTGGGACATGGACTACTACTTCAAAATCCTATGGGGTCCTAGACACGGTAAACTAGACCCAAACTGTTGGAATTGGACTATGGTTCCAATTAGACGTATTATGAATTGAAAGGAAATGGCTAATGAAATAACTTGTGTTATAATGAATTCTGAATTATATGTGTAACATTTTTAAAACTCTATCATGGGCCGAAGTAGGTATTGATTGGATCGGGCATCCTCTAGAACCCAGAAGTTATATGGTTATATAAAGAGTAATTTAATAAATGTAAACTATTTACTTTAGTGCGTGTATTTTATTCTTTATATAAATTAATACACAGTTATTGAATAGATAATATTTTAGAAATTGTTGGCAGTTTTCTACTGGGTTGTAATCACACCCAAGTCGAGTTTCTTGATCGGTACACAAATAGATTTAATGGTTGCAGGACAGGATAAGGGAAAGAGCCATATGTTAGATGGTTGAGTCATGATGGACCATGAAAGATGGAACCATACATGGTTCGAGACCCACTTAAGAGTTATTAGTGTTGTTATTTTTTTGGTTTTTTCATATTGAAACTTGACACATACTGGTATGACATATCTACTGTTCAGTTTTGGATATTGTAGTTTTTTTTAGTCATCATGTGATACTGGTTTGGTTTTATTATTGGTCATATCATTTGGATATTATTATTTATTTGTTCTATTGTGTTACTTTTATAAGGAGAGTATAGTATCCCCATGATGAATATTAGGCCCTCACTACTAGTCGGAATCCTCTGGTGTATGGGGAGGCACACTTGAGGTCACATAGAAAACTAGCTCAGGGAACCAGTGTGTGGCACCTGGGTCGGGATGTTACAAAGTGGCATCAGAGTATATTTTCTTTTCTTTTATTTTGTCTTAATATTTGGGAAAATGTATATAGGATAATAGGATGATTAAATATTTGGTTAAGAGCTCATTCATGGGAGTAGTTAAACCATGTACGGTGGTGAAATCCAAGTACCCGAGGTTGGATTGTTGTTATTGACGTGTGTTGTTACAGTTGATGTTATTTCACCTCGAGTGATTTACATGTTGGGTGATGTGATTATTGTTTTTGAGTTCTATTTTGACATTTTACTCATGACCTGGAATAGAATGAGGGTTGAGTATGCATGCATCATTCTAGGAACTTGGTATTATTTTGTGGCATGCATCATTTTAGGAATTCATGGGAAAACAGGTTTTGGGAAGTTGATAAAAAACTAAAATGTTTTCCATGCTTGTGTAATTTAAATGGGAAAATGTTCCAAATGAGAAATTAAAATTTAAAAATGTCATATAGTATGATTAAATGAGTGTTTAATGTGAATCTTGAATAATGATATTCAGTTTACCCTTTTTTAACCATGACCTATACATAGGATGGTTAAGGGTAGTGATAGTGCCTCAGTTTTGACCATGTGGTGAGGTTTGTGGAAAAGAATTATTGTGGATTATTGTGATTTTCATCATACGTAAATGAGTTAATTTTTTGATATTTTTCCTAAGATGTGTGTTTTTAATTACAGAGATATGCCTTTTTGATAATGATTGTTGAGAGGATGAAAGGAGCACATGGATAGAGATGCTCCTCTAGCAGTGGAACCTAATGCATCGATAGTGTTGGGTGAGGAAGTTGGAGAGAAGTTCTGAGATAACTTTTCTTGATTATTCATGGAAAGATACCCAGTGTAGGTTTTAAAAATCATGTCTAGTATGACGAGGTAGTTCCAGTTGCAGCACCCTCTGAAAGTCCCCAAAGAGGGTCAATATGAGGTAGTTGAGTTCTAGATTAAGTATATCCAGACAATACTTGACCACTTGAAGACTCTGGGTGGGAAGAGAGTCAAATTAGATGCATACATGTTATGTGGTCAAGAGAAGTGATGGTGGTACATCCATACTTGGGATGAATGTTTAGAAAATGTGGAGTGGAAGGAATTTCAATAGAAGTTATTAGAGCACTTTTATCCGAAGATACTTAGGCAGGAGAAAGAAGTTGAGTTCATAATATTACATCAGAGAAGTATTTCTATGATGGACTATGCTAGATGCTTTAATTATTTGTAGTTATTTTATCCATTTTTTATAAGGGATGAGGCTACTTTAGTAAAATGGTTTTAGGATGGGATTAAATGTGAAATTAAGTCCCAGGTGAATATCTTTAGGATGAATAAGTTTTCAAAAGTGGTGAATCAAGCTCTCATATCCAAAGAAAACCTGAAGGAGGTTTCTAGTGGAGGATGTGTGGTTTCTTCTACATGTTCAGGAGGTATGACTTACAATAGTAGGGATCATCGCTATTAGAATGTTTTCCAGGGTGAAAGCAAGAAGAGTAACCAGGGGGAAGGGTTAGTTACACAGGACCTTGCTCACGTGATTTTTCATCAGTGTGGTAGGTCAAGAAACTTTTTTAGTTAGATCCCCTAACTACTAGTAGAGTGATAAGGCTGAAGCATGATGGTATATCTATAGAGGTTCTATAGGAACATGTGACAGATGGGTAGATATGGATCAAATCGATAGAGACAGGTTGTAGGAAGGATATATTCTTATCAATTTAGTAGTTAGGGTTCCACTAGCCATGTTGGTAGAGGCAGTGGATTTGGATATTCTAGAAAAGAGTGCCCATATCATCAGAGTGGTGAATCTTAGCGGAGTTGGAGTGAATCTCATAGAATAGGGATAGGACAGTTGCATGTCATTCAGCCTATAATGGTGGATAGCAAGGTTGGACCATCATCAATAGGAGGTACTATTCTTATATATTTTATTCTTTTTAGTGACTTATCTAATATTTTTTCCTCTCATTCTGTTATTTATGTATAACTTTTGAATGGTTTGATCCTGGAGGTGGAGTTCATGAGTGGGGTGTTAATGATATATACATTGTTGGGAGTACAGTCGATAGACATCTATTTGCGGAGGGGGTGTTTTCTTGAGATTTGGGAGTATCATTTTTTATCTTTATATTCTTTAAATTTTAGGAATTTACCTAATTATGTGTATGGATTTTTTTAGTATCATACCAGTCCCACATTGATTTTTACTGTAGCAGGGTGATTTTTACATCTCTTGAGGGTGACAATTATATTCACCATGGAAAATGAGATATCCAGGTGGGTCGTGCGAGGCCAGTTCATCAACAACTAGGAGAGATCACTGCCAAAAATTCTAGTCTGCTTCTAGATGAAGGAGGCGTAAAGCAGGATATCTTTCCACCCATGGTGGACAGGTTCCAACACATATTTTCTAAGGACATCTTAAGGATTCCACCTGATAGAGATGTGGAATTTGCCATTAAGCTCATGCCTAGGGATGAGTCAGTTTCTATTCCACCATAAAAAATTACACCAATAGAGCTTTAAAAACATAAGACTCAATTGGAAGAGTTTATGGATAAGAGGTTTATCTATCCGAGTACTCCACCTTGGTTTTATCTAGTTGTGTTTATAAAGAAGGATGACATGACTCTATGCTTATGTGTTGATTAAGGTAAGTTGAACTAGATGAGTTTGAAGATCCAATATATTATTCCATGTATTTATGATCTCTTTGAACATTTTAAGGTATCTTGTATCTTCTCAATGATTGAATTGATATTAGGGTATCATCAATTGAGATTTCAACCTTCTGATATACTGAGGAATGATTTCAGAAGAATGTACGAACATTATCAGTTCATCGTGATGTCATTTGGGTTGACGAATTCATCAGTTGTGTTTATGATCTTAATGAACAAAAGATTACACCCATACCTAGATCATTTTGTGGTAGTTTTTGTGGATAAGATATTGGTGTACTCCAAGACTCATGATGATCATGCCCAACATCTTGACATTGTCCTGAGTATACTGAGAGAGAATTGACTATACACCAAGATATCTAAGTTTCATGTTTATATTGATCAAGTACACTTCTTTGGCCACATCATCTCAAAGTAATGTGTGTCAGTGAACCCAAACAAGGTTCAGAAAGTTGTTTCTTGGGGCCATCCCAAGATTTTTTTCAATATCCATAGTTTTTTGGGGTTAACAGGTTATTATCGTAGATTTATCCATGACTTTTACCATTTTTCAGAACCTCATTATGGATTTACCAGTAAGGGAATAATGTTTGATTGGTATCGATCATGTGAGAGTGCTTTCCAAGATCTGAATAAGTGCTTGACATTGACACCAATATTGATCCTACCTGAGACAGGTGAAGAGTATATGGTGTTTTGTGTTGATTTTGGGATCATACATGAAGTAGATTCAAGGAGATTGAGTTATGGAATATGGGTCTCATCATTTGAGACCACGTGAATATAACTACCCTATGAATGACCTCAAGTAACATACAGTGGTTTATTCTTTGAAGTGTTAGTGGAATTATCTGTTGGGAGAGAAGTTTACTATGTATACTGATCACAAGAGATTAAAGTATATCCTTTCATAGTGATATTTGAATCTCTTGTAGCGGATATGGGTTGAGTATATAAAGTATTTATAATTTTATGTAAAGTATAATCCCATAAAGGTAAATATTGTTTTTGATGTGTTAGGTAGAAGAAATCAGACTCATGTAGTACAAGACTCTAGTGCTTATTGAGAGATAATGGATTTACTAACTGAGGTGCATGTTGTGGCTCAGGAGGGTCAGGAGAAGATAGCTCTTGTATCAGTTTTAGTAGATTATACACTTTTGAGATGGATCAGGGACATGTATTATGAGGATTAGGAATATTTATCCTTGTGGTAAATCCATGATGGTGGGGGTTCACCTTCATATTGGATCATATATGAAGATGATATCATCTATTTTATGAAGCAGGTTGTTGTTCCTATGAGTTTTTGAGAGGATATGATGTGTGAATTTCATGCATCAAAGTGGGAAGTGTATTCGGCTGTAAAAAAATTTACCATGACCTATGATGATATTTTGGGTGGCTAGGAATGAAAATGGAGATAGCGGGGTTCATGACACGATGCTACACCTGTCAACATGTGAAGGTTGAGTATCAATGACCTGGTAGTTTACTATAGCTGTTTCCAACTCCAGGATGTAAGTGGAGAGGTTACCATGGATTTTTTAGTGGTTCTACTGAGTATTCCTCATAAGAATGATGTTATTTGGGTGATTGTGGACCTTTTGAGAAAGGTAGTGCATTTCTTACCTATATAGGATACCTTCTCAGTGGATCAGTTGGGAGACTAGTATGTTTGAGAGAAAGTCCATCTGTACTGGGTGCTATGGAATATTGTTTCAGACCATAAGTCACATTATAATTCATGCTTTTAGTAGGAATTGTAGAAGGTACTTGGTATGTAGATTTTACTGAGTGAAACATTCCACCCATAGAAATATGGGTAGTTAGAGCATACTATATAGGTGCTAAATTATATGCTTTGGGTGTTTTTCCTAGACTTTGGTGAGTCTTAGAATAATTTCCTAGCATTGGTGGAGTTATACTATAACAACAGTTATTAGGGAACTATTTAGATGGAACCATATGAGGGACTTTATGGTAGGCCATGCAGATCACCTCTATGCTAGATTGTGGCAGGTGAGTCGAAGATATTGGGACCAACTCTCATGAAGGAGACATCGGAACAGGTTCAACTGATTTAGAAACATATGAATATGGGTTAGAGTAGAAAGAAGTAATATGTTGATAGACATCGATGACCCCTAGAGTTTGTAGTGGTTGGTTTTGTATTCCTTAATTTTTCACCTAGATTGGTTCACCATAGGATACAGAGAGATGGAAAACTGGTGCCCAGTTTTGTTGGACCATTTGAGGTTGTGGAGAGAATTGGGATGGTGACATACCAATTGGATCTTACAAAAAAGTACAGTGCTATGTATTATTTTTTCATGTGTTCTAACTTCAGTAGTATCACGTTAATCCTTCTCATGTGATCGATGTGGATGATGTTGAGCTTGAGATAGATGTGCCCTTTGTGGAGCATCTGATATGTGTGTTGGATCACAGTGATAAAGTGTTATGGGGAAAGAATATGTCGATAGTTCGTGTATTGTAGAAATATGGGAATGTTCAAGAGGAAACTTGGGAGAGAGAAGAAGATATGTGGGCTCAGTGACCTGATCATTTTGACTCAGAATATTAGAGATTCATAGGAGTATAGATCGAGTATTAGCTACTATAAAGTGGGGATATTGTAAGAACTTGAAATTTTTTAGAGATTTATGGAGCATGTATTTAGGTATTATTTGTCCATGTGTTGAGCATAATTTATTTGGTTTTATCTTGGGTGTGTTTGGGTGAAAATTATAAATTTTTTTAGGGAAATGGGGTAGTGCACATTTGGCACAAAGTTTTCCCAAATAGTGCACCTAGCCCAGCAAACCATGAACTCTTGAGATAGTGGGGTTTTCACGGTTGGCACACGATTTGATAAATTGTGCACCCTATTTGGAGAAACCACGTGACACCCCTAGGTGAGGAACATGTTTGGGGAACACATTTATGAGAAACCATGCACTCTGTATAGGAAACCGTGCAGGTAGAAATTTAATCCCCTAAAAATAGTTTTAAAATCTCAAGCTCCCCAGTATTAATCCTTAATCTCTCATACTCAAATGTAAACTCAACCCTATAAATTTCAGTGGTTCCCAAATGGATTCTAAGCTCTCTCGAGATCCATTCTTTTTGATTCAATGGATGGATTTTCATATCTTCTCCTCACTGTGTATGTATTTTCTTCCTATTTAGATCTCTCTCTCTCTCTCTCTTATTCCTAGATAAAAGAGGTATGTTTATCCATTTTTGGTTATAGATCTAGATCTAGGTTTATTAGATCTTGATTTTTTATCTTGGATCTAGGATTCAGATCTAGATCTCAATCTTCATCACACTCTTGATTGATCTGCTTCAAATTGGGTATTTTAATTGGGTGATCGCTCATCAATGAATTGAGGTTGGTGTTCTATTATTAAAATCCCAAAGTCTTAATTTCAATTATGTGTATGTAATTTTGGAATTGCAATAGTATGTTTAGAAATTGAATTTCTTTAATTTAATTAATTAATTTAGTGAATTAATTAAATAAATAAATATCAAATTAGATTAATTAATTATTTAATTAATTAATGAGATTTTAGATTGTGAAATATATTTGATTAATTAATTATTGAATTAATTAATGGGATTTTGAGATTGTGAAATTTATTAGAATAATTAATTGTTGAATTAATTATGGGGATAGGGATTGTGAATTGGATTAATTAATTATTGAATTAATTAAGGAAATTATTATGATTATTAAATTGATTTAATTGGATTGATTAATTGTTGAATTAATTAATGGATTTTTTGATTGTAAAATGTGATAAGATGGTTAATGTTGGTTAACCTGATTGATGTGATATATGTATGATCATGATAAATGTTTGTAGGACATGGTTTGCTGCTTCCAAATCCCATAGTGATAAATTGATTGATATTCCTATGTGGGACATGATCATATGCTTCCAAATCCCATAGTGTTAAATTGTTTGATATTCATGTGTGGTACATGGTCTAATTCTTCCAAATCCCATAGTGATAAATTTTTTAATAGATGAGTGTGGTACATGGATTGGTACTTTAAAATCCCACAATGTCCTAGGAATGAAGACCTAGACCAAAAATGTTGGCATTGGACTATGGTTCCAATTGGTTATATTACGAATTGAAATGAAGTGGATAATGAAATATCATATGTTATAATGAATTGTGAATTGGATATGTGACATGGATTAGACTCTGAAATTGGCCAAAGCATGTATTGATTGGTTTGGGTGTACTCAGGAACCATGGGGTTATGTGGTTAAATAAAGAGTAATTTAATAAATGTAAATTTTTTACTTTAGTGTTTGTATTTTGTTCTTTATACAATTAAATACACTATTATTGACTAGATATTGTTTTATATTACATTGGTGGTGACCTATTGAATTTTACTCATACCCTACTTGGGAAGCCTGATTGGTAATAGAATATATTTCATGGTTGCAGGACAAGATAAGGGAAAGAGCCATATATTAAATGGATGAGTCGGGATAGAGCGTGGATGAGGGAACCAAATGTGGCTCAAGACCCACTTTGGATTTTTCAGTGTCGTTATTTATTTTGGTTTTTTCATATTGAAACTTGAAATATATTTTCATGACATATCTATTGTTTAGTTTTGGATATTTTAGTTCCCATTTTAGTCATCATGTGATATCGGTTTGGTTTGATTATTAGTTATTTAACTTCACTATAATTATTTATTTACAATGTTGTGCTACATTGATAAGGAGGGTATAGTATCCCCATGATCGTTATTATACCCTAGATACTAGTTGGAAGCCTTTGGCATATAGGGAGGAACGATTTTGGTCACATAAAAAATTGGCTCGGGGCACTAGTGTGTGGTACCCAGGTCGGGATTTTACAAAGGCACTAAAAAATAGGGTCTAAAATCATTAATCTAGTAAGGCCTTAGACCCTCTCAATCAAAGGTGCAGTGTCCACATCCCCACTACATGCCTAAAATGATGGAATGAGAGACTTATCACCCATAAAATCATCCTTAGTCAAGTAATAGATCATTTCATCATACTTCTCTCGAGACATATGAAACTTATAAATAATATTAAATGTAATTAAAATTAATATAGAAGTAAAATATTTAAAACTAATAAAAATTTATTTAAAACAACTAATATATACTCATATTGATTGTAAGTAGAATGTACCACCTCATTATTCATATTTATCACCATATACATTACTATTATCATCTTTATATTCTTCCTTGGAAACATTAATTTCCATAAGTTCTTTAATTTCATCATCTCTAATTATTTCAAATTCATTGATAACTATACCATCCAAATTTTAAACACCATCATCCCTTAATTAAAAATTCTCATAATAGATATCTTTATCTCTTTGAATAAGATATGTGTTCAGTGATATCTCTTAAAAAATTCAATATTTTGAAACTTGATGAAAATATTTTTATTTTCAATCAACTAATTCTCATGAGATTTAATTTTTTATTTTACCCCCAATAGATTAAATCTATTTTTATAAGCATAATAATGTGTATTATAAATTTTATATGCTTGTTTTTATAAGATAGATGGTTCATTTTATATAAGATAAATTTTATACTTATTGTCAATGACTCCATGGAAAATATAAACACACAACCCTTGATCAGTCACAAACCAATGACATTTAAACACGATTACATAATATTTACCCAGATAAGATAACTCATTTTTTTATCAAGAGTTCCATAAAAGTCGGTTTCACTTTCTCTATGATGGGTTATTTTAAAAAAAATTCCATTATTCATTAGTTTTTTTAACTCACCATATATTCATGTATGAAATAAAAATACATTAATCACATAAACATTATAAGATTTTACCAAATTGGATGGTGGTGTACTCGGTGCAAATAATTAACTGTTAATTATATATCCATGATTTAGAACCTAAAATATTATAAATTTTATATTATTATACTTAATATTATATTGATTTCATATGAATGGTTATAATGAAATTTCATTTACCAATCATTCTAACTTGAACAGAAAAAATAAATTTATGGTGTTCTTTAAAAGAAAATAGGCTTTTTGTGAAATATTTTTTTGATATGATCATCATATAAGCTATAAAAAATAATAAAGAAATTATTTTTTGAAGAAATTAAAGTAAAAATAATAAATATTATCATTTACTATAAAAATCATGAAACTTCTTCACAATTGAGTAGAATGTATATATGAGCTATGTGTTATTCATCATTTGAAAGTTATCGTTCATGTTCACCACCCAAACCAAGACCGGGATGATTAAATACTGATAATCGATTATATGTTTCTTTATAAACATTTCACTCATTGTGACTCATTTGATTATGTTTTAAAGGATATTTAGATTAAAAATAATAAGAGGTAAATTTTAAAATTTCTTCATGTAAGTATTCTTCCACAGTTGGCCCTTCAACTGATGCATTATTACGTACCTATTTCTTCAATTTCTGTATACATCACTCAAATGGGTAATTTCTTCAGAACTGTACTGGACCAACACATTTTACTTCATAATAAAAAAATGTTATATTGAATCAAATCAAGTTTTAGAAATATTTTTAATAATTTATATAAATATATAAAATTTTCATATTACAATATACTAAATGTATCATTGTCTGATGTTTTTGTATAAATTTATCAAAACAATATATATGATATTTTGGTCAATACATCCCAAATTTATTAATTAAACAACCCTATAATATAAATACGATGTATTATTTCCATTATGACATGGAAATAATGACTTTTTATCCAAGTAATATGACCATTTCTGACACAATGAGATAAATTAGAATAATAGTCATTTGATAACCTCAAATATTTAATCCATTGATAAAATAATAAATGAAATTATTTATAAAATACATAAGCTACTTTTAGCTTCATTAAATTCTATGATATTTCATTTTCAAATAATCACGTTCAAGTTACCTGAAATGTTCTGCAAGATCTAACTATGATTTTATAATATCTTTAGTATTTCCTAGTGTGACAAATATAGTATATAATATGTTATCATAATCATTCTTATCAATATTCATTACAACTAGAATATGATGAACCATTAAATTAAATGAATATTTTCTGTCCTAGTTTTTTTGAATTATAGAATTGTGATCTTTCTTAAACCCACCAATTTTTTATTGGTTTATAGTTCATATGAATGTAATAATAAGTAATGTAGAGATGATGGTTTTTACTAGAATACCTAAGGGAACTGATGGAGTTCTATCAATTTCAATTTTTCCTTTTAAAAATTATTCTTATACCTTTGGAAAGGACAGTCGATAGGAGGAAATATTCAATCATAGTAAAAAAAGGTCTTCTTCCATTGATGGGAATAAATTTTGTACTGCTACCCATACAGTATGAACGGATTTAAGACCATGTGTACTCCACCTAGCTAACATAAATAATTTTGTAAACTCACTAATTATCCAACATAATGCTACTCTAAATGAAAAAGTATATTGCATAGATATATTATATATAGCTATACAGTCACTCCATAATAAATTTAACTCATCTATAAATGGTTTTAAATAAACATAGATATTATTGTTTGTATGTCCTAGAATTAATAATTCCAAATAGATATATGATTCATTCATCAACACCCAAGGAGTTAATTTTTTATGGAGTTATGAAAATATACAACAATAATATTGATTGTGGTAAGGAGTAAAATGAGAAAACTCATCTATAGAAAGACCAAACCATACATTATGAAGTTTCGAGTAAAATGATGGATGAAAATGGTCAAAGTGTTTCCATTAATCACCATTACAAGGATGATTTAAGATTCTATGCATTTCATGATTGAAGTTATGATAAGACATAGAAACATAGAACGAAATATAAGTGTAATTGTAAAATATATCAATTGTTTTATAAGAGAAAGTCCAAATTTTCCATGATGAATTTATTTGTACCTCTATTATCCACATGTTGGAAAATTAACTAATGAATCACAATCACCATAATATAAGATGAAATCATTCAAACATGCATAAATCTTATAATAACTAAAGCCCAGATTATGAACCAACTTTTTACTTTTATAGATATTTATTGGTAGAATATTTCCCTCAAGAAACAAATATTTAACCAAAAAAATATTTGATTGAAACATCTATTAGACATTCCAAAATCTAATTTAATAACGATGAATTTTTTCATAGATACTAATTTTCTTATCATGCATCCAGGATATAAGGCCTCTTTAAAATATTTTGATAATTTATAAAATTGATATGATTTAAATTTAGAATTTAAATTATTATTATAAATTTTTGTTTATGAATAAAATGATCCAACAACCTCATGTACTAATTTTTTAAATTATGATGGATCAAGAACCTAAAAAATTTAAATTTTACTTTAAATTTCATTAACCATGTTAATATTAAAAAAACATAATCTTCTTGAAAACCAAAACTTAATAGATGAAATCCAATAATATCAAAAGTTTCAAATCTCCTCAGATCAAATTTCTTATATGGATACATAATTATTCCTTCTGAAATAGATTCTATATTTGATAATTAAAATACAATAAATTTTTCAACCCCCTCAGTAAAGATATGACTTATACTAGAGACATATGAATTTTTTTATGATTTATTCGATCATAGTCTCATAATAAAAACTAAAATCTATTTTATTGGTCTAGAATTTTCTAAAAAAAATAAATATAATTAGTTTATAATGAAATATTATTACTAAAAAAATTTAAATAAATTTTTAATTTAAAATAATTATATTTTTTGACTAAATGAATAATCAAAAAATTAAACATTTTACCAATTTATGAAAAAATTGTTATTATTATAATTATAGTTAATTAATTTTTAATATTCATATTTATTATTTTATGATAATTTTTTTATTGTATAGAAACACTCTAAATTAATGTTTAAATTATTTTATATTTTATTATATAGTCTCTGATCATTTATCAAAATAATAATATTTTTATTAATTAACTAATTTTTTATTTTTTATTTTTTATTTATTATAGATTTCAATCTTTTTAACATATTTTATTAATTTTTATTAATTTTATAATATTTTTTTATTAACATATATAAATTAGTTTCAAATTTATTTTAATAATTTCTACTATAATATTTTATTACTTATTTTACGTAACTAATTTTTATTAATCTGGAATAATAATATTTTTAAATAAATGATGAATCTAAAAAAATTAAATATTCCACAAATTTCACAAATATCATTATTTTTATAACCAAATTATTTTTTAATAATTTCTTATAATTTTTATTTCTAATAAGTTGTTAAAAAATTATTTATTAATTTTTATAATTATACTTAATTAGTTTTACATTTCATATTTATTGTTTTATAAAAAAATTATTATGTAAACAATTTATAAATTATTTCATATGTTATTATAAAGTTAATTGTACTATGTTATTATTTTCACTAAATGAATAATTAAAAAAATTATCAAATTACTAATTTATAAAAATATAATATTTTTAATAATTAAGTAATTTTTATTAATTTATTATAAATTTATTTTTTAATATAAGTTCTTTAAATATATTTTTTTAATTTTATAGTAATTTTAAAATATATATATATATATATATATATTTCAAAATTATTTTACTAATTTTTAATATCATATTTTATTAAATTTTTCACTTGACAAATTTTTATCAATTTATTTTATTTTTTTATTTTTTTTAATTTAATACCTTTTATTAATTTCGTCAAATTTAGAAACAAAAATATTTTTTATTTTGTATTCTATTATTAAAATTTTCATGATTTTTTATTATTTTTTTAAAATTAAACTATTTTTTATTAATTTAGTATAATATTAATATTTATTATGTATTAAAAATAATTTAAAATTTTTTACTACTTATATTTTCTTAATTTTACTAATTTCTTTTTATTTTTCATTTAAAACAAACTAAGAAAGTAAATAAACAGAAAAAGAATAAATGTATAAAAACCCAATAACTTAAATTATCAAAAGTAATCTAACAAATAAAAAACTAAACAGATTGCCTAATAATAAATCTAATAAAAACTAATGACAAATAATTTTTTAAAATAAAATTTTAGAAAAATAATTCTTAATTTAGAAAACAATAGTTGAATTTGGATCCTAAATGCTAGATCTTGGTTATAAGATGATTTTTGAGAGTAAGTGAGAGAACATGATAGAAATTGTGAATCAATATCGCTGGGTGTGGGGGTATTTATAATTAACTTTTTTATGTTGGAAATTCGATATAGATGGATTTCAATCAATGATTGTTCGATATAAAATGTGAATTTATTGGTAGTATTATTTTTGGTGAACATTTATAACAAAATTCATTTTTTATAGTTATTTGTAATTAATAGTTTATTTATCGTAGATAGTAGCCATCATTTTTAACTTATCGTAATTTTTTCAAAAATTAATTTCACAAGATAAAGTTCTTCGAAAATAATCAACCACTATTTTTTAAAAAATATATACAATAAATAATTACATCAAGACCTCAAATCCATTGTAATTATAAACCTATAATGATGAAACCATTCAATTTCATCACAAATAAGTACATTGTTCCATCACATGCATAAGAACACCAAAACTATTTGTGATGAATTTGAATTTCCTTATAATAAATCATTTTTATTACTATTATTTGCAATGAATATTTTTCACTGAAATAAACTGTCACCAAATGTATCTTTTATGATGGACATATTTTCTGTCACAATTATCCCATCATAAAAAAACTCTTCCTATTGTGGTTGGACTTCATGATGTTGTAATTAGTGAATAGGCTTCTCAACCAAAAAGACTAAGGTAAGGTAGTTTTTTTTTCAATTGAGATATATCTAGATTTGGCCTCTAAAATTATATATAAGTGGTAGTAGAAGTTATTTTAATTCCATTCATCATTCTTCTAGGAGAAAATATCACTGAGACATCATTACATGGATTCCACATAGAAGATAATTATTTTTCCCTCTATGGGCGGAATAAAAATTGAAAGGTGGATAATGTATTATTTAATACTATCCAAAAAATTGATATTCCCCATCCTAGATGTAATTTTCAGCCTTCATCGTCAATTTAGTAACAATTTTACATTAACCTGTGAGTTCAATAATGAATCACCTTAAGTAATCAATGCGCCCGTGAAATCCTCTTAACTCCTAGAGATTCTTGGTAAGGGGATTTACATGATTGTTTTGGTTTTCCAAAGTTGACTTCAATACCTATGTATTGAAACTATAAATTCAAGTGTTGTCCTTGAGGTGACCTTGAATTCAAATTTCATATGGTTTATCCGTAGCTTTTTTTAACATAACATAGAAATACTTCCTTGAGTTTAGTGAAGTCATTGAAATTTTGTAAATATTTGACTACCAAATCTTCTACATAATACTTCATAGTTTTTCCTAGTTGAACTTGAAGATAAGGTTCATTGACCATTGTTATGTTGTGTTTATGATCTCAAACCAGAAATAAATTACCCTATAATAATACATTCCCTAGGGTTCTATGAATTTCATCACTTTTTTGTCTTTAGGGTCCATCCATATTTGATTTCATCCTAAGTTTTCATCCATGAAAGAGAGCTCTTGATAACCCACGGTTTCATTGCTAAACAATTTAGGGCCCTAAAATTTGATATATACTCTGATTTGTACATTATTCTTCTTGATTGAGATAATAATTGTTAACAACTTTGGGTTTGGAAGTTCCCTGATGGAGTTAAACATAATCAATGTATCCATCGTGGCTTCAACCATATTATGCATATAAAATTTTCCACCTCACATAGGCCAATTGGTCAATCATGGTATTTACAAACAAGCAACTAAAAGGATACACCCAATTCATGATAAATATAAAGAAATTAATTATTTTAAAAAATTGTAAAAAAAATATTATTTTTACAACTAAATTAAGTTTTACAAATTTATTATAATTTTTGTAACTAATAATTTATTATAAATTTTATTACATATTAATTTTTATAATTAAAGTTAATTAGTTTTTTTTGTTTCATATTTATTATTTAAGAAATCATTTTATAGAAACTATATAAATTAATTTTTAAAATATTTTATATTTTATTATATTTTTAATTTTAAATATGTACCATATAATTTTTTCAAAGACATTTTGATGTTATAGTGGCAGTTCTGTTCATACTAATTAATGGTTATTACATTACACATCTTGTCACACCTCGACCGCAGATACCCTTATCTTACTCTTTTCTTGGTCTCGGTCTGAATTTTTAACATTTATTTATGTTGAAGGGTTTCGTGCCAGTGCGCGGTCATCGCATCGTTAGCGGTGACCGTGCGGTTGGCCCGGGTGACTACGTGTTCGCCCGATGTTTAAATTTGAGAATTTTATGTTGTCATTTTATTATTTTTTATTATTTCATCATTATTATTATAAAGTTTATTTATTATTATTATTATAAAGTTTTATTAATATTATTATTATAAAATTTTATTATTATGAAGATTAGATTTTATTCTTTTATTTAGTCTTCTATTATTATTATTATGGTTATTATTACAATTATTATAAGGTTATTACAATTATTATTATTATTATTATTATTATTATTATTGATTATGTATATATATATATATAGTATTTTGTTTAACCCCCCTAACCCTAACCCCTACTCCCGCAGCCGCCATCCCCTCTCCCTCACCTCACACACACCCTCTCCGGCGTTCCGCCCCGCTTCACCCGCGAACCCCCCCCCCCTGCTTCCCGTCCTGCGCACCTCCCGGCTCACCCCGCTCTGGCGCGCTCCGCCCTGCTCCTCCGCCTTGCGCCGACCCCGCGCCCAGCCACTCCTCCCCGGCTTCCCCTTGCGCAGCCATCTCCGCCGCTTCCCGTTCCGCGCCGCCTCGGCTGCCCGCGACCCCCTGCTCGTTCGACCTTCCCGCCGGCGCCCTGCACCCAGCCGCCGTCTCGGCTTCCTCTCCTCCTCGCCCCGCCGCACCCTGCCCTCCCTCCTTCAGCCCGCGCCCGACCGCCGCCCCGACTCCCTGTCGTCGTCCCAGCGACCCGACCCCCTGCTCGCCGTCGCCGGCCCGCACCGGCCCCGTTCCGGCTTCCCCGCGCAAAACCCCTCCCCCCCGTTGTAAGTTTGTTTGTTTGTTTTTATTTATTTTTATTTTTATTATTATTATGTTATTATTATTATTATACTATTATTATTAGTGTTATTATTATGTTAATATTATCATTAATATTACTATATCAATATTAAAATCATTATTATGTTATTATTATTAATACTATATTATTATTATTATGATTATTATTAGCATATTATTAATATTATTTTATTATGTCATTATTATAATTAATGTTATCTTATTATAAATATTATTTTAATTATTATTATATTATTATTGTTACTAATGTTATTATAATTATTATCATATTAATATTATTATTATTATTATTATTATTATCATTATTGTTATAATTATTATTATTATTTAGTTATCATATTATTATTATTATTATTATTATTATTATTGTATTATATTAATATTGTTATTACTATTATATTATTATTGTGCTAAATTATTATTGTTATTTATTTATTCTCTTGGTTATTTTTGTATGTGTTATTTATCTATATATATTTGTTTAATTGCTTATTTGTTTATTAATTAATTGATTAATTAATTTATACTTTTATTTAATTATTTATTTTTCCTTCGTGGCATCTTGGTGTTTATATTTAATTTATATCAATCCTTTTTCTGTCGCGGGTTGAGTGACGTGCGCTTTTTCCACTGTTCAGCGTACGCGGTTTGTCCGCGAAGGATTGTCCTACTTTCCGTTGGGGTTCCGTCGCGTCCGCTCCATGTTTGAGGTAGGCGAATCCATGGTTTTCCTTTCCAATGCATTTCCTTTGATGCTTGATTTTTTTTAAATAAATTTTATTCCATGATTCGCGTGTTTATGATAGCTATGCGTAACTTATTTTGGTGTTTTAGAATTGATAGTTTTTGTTCGAAACTATGTTTTGAAGCAATTATATTTTATGCCTATGTAGTTGTACACTAGATGTTGTTTTGCACATTTTATTGTTTATATAGTGACCTGCAGTAGTGTTTTCGTGCTGAAAGATTTGATTAAAAATAAACTTTAGGATGCTCCTCTGTTTATGCACCTGTTTATGCTTTGCCAGCTTGGTTGGAACTAAATGCCTATATTTTCTAATGTGATCATTGGTTGTTTTAAGTGGTGTTCTTTTTGTAAAAATCACTCTTGGATCTTATTATCCTGTGCTGGTTGGTTTTATGAAATTTAGTATCAATTGGAAGTGTTGTCGTGCCCCTTTGCAGGTTTGACGCACCATTGGATGTTGACACATCCATGGGTGCACCAGGTGCACACATGGATGTGCCCTCAAATGAAGATGGTGTTTGAAATTGTTACCATTTATGTCCATTTATTTTTATTTTCTCGAGATCTTGACTTTTCTATATGGTTCTTTATTACAAAATGTTTTCGCCTCTTTTTGAGACACATCGAACTTGTTTTAAATGAAATATACGAAGATATGCCCGTTTGGCCCTTTACTTAATACAAAAACAGTGTTTTGAGTTATTTAAAATGATACTGTGAAATATTCGTGTAAAGCTGTTTGTTTTTGAAAAACCAAGTGCTCGCTTGACAAATCCAGGTATTTTATAAAGTTGTTTTGATAATCAAATGACGTGAAGGCCCGGTTGGCACTTTATTGAATGTGAAGTGATTATACATATAGATATATACATATACGTACTTGTGAGAGCATCTCTACAGGGGGACTTCCCTTCAAGGTTTGTCGTGTAGCGATGTCCGTGTAAGGGGTTGGCAAGTGCGGTGAGATGAGTCACGCGTACGTGGGCCTCCCACTTACACAGTGTTACAACAACCACCATGGGTTCCTGGGCGTCTTGTAGATTATCGAGTGACAGTTGCTTTCTAACCCTGATTAGACGGGTTGGTACCCCCTGGAGTTGTAGACAGGCCAGGAGGGATGTGCCACTGGTTGGCTATTAGGGCGGCCAGTTGGTTATTGACTATGGAGTACCACGCCGGCAGGTAGTCTGAACCCGAGTACGTCCAGGGGTTTTCTAGGGATGTTTAGGATCACCCATGGTTACTTGTTCACCTTGATTGTTTACTTTCAGTTATTCTTTACAGCTTATAGTGTTACTTGTGTCCTTTTGCACTACTATCATCTTGCATTACTTGGTTACTTTCTGTTTCACTGGTTTGCTTTCAGCCTGTACTGTTTACCTGTTCCTTTTTAGCACAGTCGTAGTATCATCTGTATTTGGTGTTGTTTATAAAAACATGAAATGGTTTTGAAAGTGATTTATAGTGTGCGTTGGGTTTCCAAATGGGTAAAACATGTTGTTTATTTTTAAATGTGAAAAATCTATTTTATAATTGTATTTTTCAAACCTGTGTCAACGGATTGCTTGGGAAAGGAAACTTTTGGATTCAGTGGTTTACTTTGGCTTACCTACTGGGCATTTTTAATGCTCACGCCTATATTATCATTTCAGTTGCAGGTCTTCTCTTGCTCAGGTCTTCTGTTTGAGTCGCTCAGTGTTGGAGCAAGGTTGCTCTCTAGTTGGGTGGTGACTTGAGAGGTCACATGGAGGTATGTCGTGGTGTAGGTTTGTTTATGTCTTTAGTGTCTGTTTGTTTGTTTAGTTTATATTCGTTCTTTTGATCCTGTTTTTAGTTTGGGCTAAAATCGTTCCCAACGATTGAAATTTTAATGCCCGGCACTCGTTGTCATCCCGGGGGGATCGGGAACGCCCCTCGGGACTTGCCGTGGACCGGCTCGGGTGACCGGTTCAGGGTCGACCCGGGCTGGTTCGTGACAAAATGGTATCAGAGGTGGTTCTTGTTATTTGGGTTGTCCGGTAGAAGGAGATTAGGACTGTCGGAACTCGAGGGGTAGGTACGGGAAGAGCGTCGCGAACTCTTGCTCGCACTGATATTCGAGTTACCAGGGGTAGTTCGGGAATTGTGTCCTTGTCTTTTCTGGTTTATCTTGGATTGAGAGATGACAATGGAGGCAAGCCGACGTTACGTCGTGATTTCACATGGAGTAGTGACCCATGTGGAGTCTGAGTACACGGTTTGAATTCCTCCTAGTGGTCGATGCTGACTCGAGACATAGCTCACTACCATGTCGCCAGGTTGAGCGTGACTACTAGTCCCTCACTTCAGTGGTTGATGCAAATTTGGTTGCTGCTTTCGTTTTGGTTTGTGTGAGTGCGTGATTGGAAATGAAAAAAAGTTTTTGAAAGATTGGACTGGTTTTTTTTAAAAGACTTTGAATGTATGAAATGGGTTTTGAAACTGAAATCTCTTGATTCGGAAATCTGTTGTTTTCTTGGAATTGGTTATGAATTATTTGGGTTGAAACCTCAGTTCCTCTTTATGAACGTCTGCACATGTGTGAGAATGCATGGAAAGTGTGTGTTGATGCACATATGAATGGAATGTGGATAAAGACATGTGCAACGGGTCATGGGAGTACCTGGGTGTGTATTTGAAATTTAACGCTTGACTTTGTTTTCTAAATTGGTTTTAAAGGGGAAACAGTTTTGGAAAGTTTTGGTTTGAAAGTGGATTGGTTTTTGGAAAGTGATCTTGAGAAAGGGTGGTTTTGAAATCAAAAATGAAAAGGGAATTTTAAAGAGGAGATTTTTTTTTGGGTTGTGTTCGTATTTGTTTGGTCTTTGTGCTGACTGTTTTTGATGAAGTGCTTTTATTGAAGTTGCTTCGGTTTGATGTTGGTTTTGGCTTTGTGTTTTATATATCTCTCAGGAAATGCCGCCCAGAAAGGTCTCTAAGGATTCGGGTATGTCATGCCCATTTTTTAGTCCTCCTCAGACTCTGCCTATTCTCCTTGGTGATCAAGGTCCGTTAGAGGCAGTGGAATGGCTCGAGGAAGTGGAGCGTGCCTTTAGAATGTTGGGAACTCCCGATAATGTTAAGGTTCGTGCAATTATGAAGTTGTTCGAGGGTCCAGCTCTGGACCAGTGGAAGGTGGTTGCCCCACCATCGACGCAAGTTAAAATGACGTGGGATGTCTTTAGAATTGTTTTCACCCAATGGTTTGTACCTGTGGAAGTGAAGCTGGAGAAAAAGAGAGAGCTTGTGCATATTCAACAAGGTCAACGGACGGTGAAGGCATATGTTGACCATTTCAAGGAACTGCTTTCCTTTTCTTCGGAGGTATCATCACATGAGCTCATGAAGACCTCTCTTTTCACTGGGGGTCTTCGTCCAGAGATCAAGGAGCGAGTCCTCCCTTCTAAAGACCTTTGTTTCGAGAAGCTGGTGGAGGAAGCTTTCTTGGCTGAGTTAGTTTCTGGTGTGCGGGTGGTTAATACTTCAGCGTCCCCTGTTGTTGTTCGTAAGATTTCCCCCTCTGGTGAGAAAAAGGCGCCAGAGATACCTGTTCCTAATGAGTTATCCCCTTTGGTCCCAGCTTCCAGTTCATCAGATCGTTCGATGGTATGCTTTCAGTGTGGTCGTTTCGGGCATTTAAAGTCGTCTTGTCGCAACCCTCCGAAGACGTGTCATCGCTGTGGTTGTCTGGGTCATCTGGAGAAGTTTTGCAAGAAGCGTCGCTTGAAGAGGAAGCTGTGATGGGAGAATGTCAGTACCTGACTGTGAGGCAGAAGATGCTTCAGCCATCAGAGCCCCAGCCACAAGTCTCGGGGTGAAGCTCGCGCACAGTCAGGAGTCCCCAGGGGTGTGAAGCCTTGGTCCAGGTTTTGTGTTCCATGTTAACAGTGGAACAATCAAGATCTTTTAGTACTTGTTTTTCTACTGTTAAGTTTTGACGTTGTTGTATGTTCATTATTTTACCATGGGGTTATCATGGACTTGTTCTATTACAATCCAAGTAGTCTGGATTATGTGGATGTGTTGTTTCTAAATCGTGTGTCCTTCTTAAAAGTGTGTTTGACTCTCGTGTGGGTTGACCTCGTTTTAGTTATGTTGTCGATGTGGATATGCTTTGTGGACTTCGGTGGATCATGTCTCCAATTTGATGTTAGTCAAATGTTTTCTATGGGTTTTCCCTGGTGTTGAAGTTGTTGACTCTAGTCGAGGGTTCAAGGTTTCGACGAAGGTGTTGTTTTTCACTCGTGCTATGAGAGTTGGTTTAAACCGGTTGGGAGTTCCCGCATCGACCCCCCCTTTTTCTAGGGTTGTCTATTTAGATGGTCAACTTTTCTGCACTAGTTAAGTTCTTGTGGTGGGGAGAACCCCTTCGTGTTCTCCCCTCAATCTCGGACCCCAGTTTTCTCTTGAATCGGTCAGGTGTGACCTGTGCAGAGTAAGGTCATCCCCGAGATTCTCAGTTCTCTCTGGTTCCTTTAGTTCCGTTGGGGCATGGACTTAAATCTTGACCGACTTTTGGCCTGGTGACTTTCTGGGGGCAGAAAGTGTCTGTGGTGGGGAGAATTGTCACACCCCGACCGCAGATACCCTTATCTTACTCTTTTCTTGGTCTCGGTCTGAATTTTTAACGTTTATTTATGTTGAAGGGTTTCGCGCCAGTGCGCGGTCATCGCATCGTTAGCGGTGACCGTGCGGTTGGCCCGGGTGACTACGTGTTCACCCGATGTTTAAATTTGAGAATTTTATGTTGTCATTTTATTATTTTTTATTATTTCATCATTATTATTATAAAGTTTATTTATTATTATTATTATAAAGTTTTATTAATATTATTATTATAAAATTTTATTATTATGAAGATTAGATTTTATTCTTTTATTTAGTCTTCTATTATTATTATTATGGTTATTATTACAATTATTATAAGGTTATTACAATTATTATTATTATTATTATTATTATTATTATTGATTATGTATATATATATATATAGTATTTTGTTTAACCCCCCTAACCCTAACCCCTACTCCCGCAGCCACCATCCCCTCTCTCTCACCTCACACACACCCTCTCCGGCATTCCGCCCCGCTTCACCCGAGAACCCCCCCCCCCCCCTGCTTCCCGTCCTGCGCACCTCCCAGCTCACCCCGCTCCGGCGCGCTCCGCCCTGCTCCTCCGCCTTGCGCCGACCCCGCACCCAGCCACTCCTCCCCGGCTTCCCCTTGCGCAGCCATCTTCGCCGCTTCCCGTTCCGCGCCGCCTCGGCTGCCCGCGACCCCCTGCTCGTTCGACCTTCCCGCCGGCGCCCTGCACCCAGTCGTCGTCTCGGCTTCCTCTCCGCCTCGCCCCGCCGCGCCCTGCCCTCCCTCCTTCAGCCCGCGCCCGACCACCGCCCCGACTCCCTGTCGTCGTCCCAGCGACCCGACCCCCTGCTCGTCGTCGCCGGCCCGCACCGGCCCCGTTCCGGCTTCCCCGCGCAAAACCCCTCCCCCCCCGTTGTAAGTTTGTTTGTTTGTTTTTATTTATTTTTATTTTTATTATTATTATGTTATTATTATTATTATACTATTATTATTAGTGTTATTATTATGTTAATATTATCATTAATATTACTATATCAATATTAAAATCATTATTATGTTATTATTATTAATACTATATTATTATTATTATGATTATTATTAGCATATTATTAATATTATTTTATTATGTCATTATTATAATTAATGTTATCTTATTATAAATATTATTATAATTATTATTATATTATTATTGTTACTAATGTTATTATAATTATTATCATATTAATATTAATATTATTATTATTATTATTATCATTATTGTTATAATTATTATTATTATTTAGTTATCATATTATTATTATTATTATTATTGTATTATATTAATATTGTTATTACTATTATATTATTATTGTGCTAAATTATTATTGTTATTTATTTATTCTCTTGGTTATTTTTGTATGTGTTATTTATCTATATATATTTGTTTAATTGCTTATTTGTTTATTAATTAATTGATTAATTAATTTATCCTTTTATTTAATTATTTATTTTTCCTTCGTGGCATCTTGGTGTTAATATTTAATTTATATCAATCCTTTTTCTGTCGCGGGTTGAGTGACGTGCACTTTTTCCACTGTTCAGCGTACGCAGTTTGTCCGCGAAGGATTGTCCTACTTTCCGTTGGGGTTCCGTCGCGTCCGCTCCATGTTTGAGGTAGGCGAATCCATGGTTTTCCTTTCCAATGCATTTCCTTTGATGCTTGATTTTTTTTAAATAAATTTTATTCCATGATTCGCGTGTTTATGATAGCTATGCGTAACTTATTTTGGTGTTTTAGAATTGATAGTTTTTGTTCGAAACTATGTTTTGAAGCAATTATATTTTATGCCTATGTAGTTGTACACTAGATGTTGTTTTGCACATTTTATTGTTTATATAGTGACCTGCAATAGTGTTTTCGTGCTGAAATATTTGATTAAAAATAAACTTTAGGATGCTCCTCTGTTTATGCACCTGTTTATGCTTTGCCAGCTTGGTTGGAACTAAATGCCTATATTTTCTAATGTGATCATTGGTTGTTTTAAGTGGTGTTCTTTTTGTAAAAATCACTCTTGGATCTTATTATCCTGTGCTGGTTGGTTTTATGAAATTTAGTATCAATTGGAAGTGTTGTCGTGCCCCTTTGCAGGTTTGACGCACCATTGGATGTTGACACATCCATGGGTGCACCAGGTGCACACATGGATGTGCCCTCAAATGAAGATGGTGTTTGAAATTGTTACCATTTATGTCCATTTATTTTTATTTTCTCGAGATCTTGACTTTTCTAAATGGTTCTTGGTTACAAAATGTTTTCGCCTCTTTTTGAGACACATCGAACTTGTTTTAAAAGAAATATACGAAGATATGCCCGTTTGGCCCTTTACTTAATACAAAAACAGTGTTTTGAGTTATTTAAAATGATACTGTGAAATATTCGTGTAAAGCTGTTTGTTTTTGAAAAACCAAGTGCTCGCTTGACAACTCCAGGTATTTTATAAAGTTGTTTTGATAATCAAATGACGTGAAGGCCCGGTTGGCACTTTATTGAATGTGAAGTGATTATACATATAGATATATACATATACGTACTTGTGAGAGCATCTCTACAGGGGGACTTCCCTTCGAGGGTTGTCGTGTAGCGATGTCCGTGTAAGGGGTTGGCAAGTGCGGTGAGATGAGTCACGCGTGCGTGGGCCTCCCACTTACACAGTGTTACAACAACCACCATGGGTTCCTGGGCGTCTTGTAGATTATCGAGTGACGGTTGCTTGCTAACCCTGATTAGACGGGTTGGTACCCCCTAGAGTTGTAGACAGGCCAGGAGGGATGTGCCACTGGTTGGCTATTAGGGCGGCCAGTTGGTTATTGACTATGGAGTACCACGCCAGCAGGTAGTCTGAACCCGAGTACGCCCAGGGGTTTTCTAGGGATGTTTAGGATCACCCATGGTTACTTGTTCACCTTGATTGTTTACTTTCAGTTATTCTTTACAGCTTATAGTGTTACTTGTGTCCTTTTGCACTACTATCATCTTGCATTACTTGGTTACTTTCTGTTTCACTGGTTTGCTTTCAGCCTGTACTGTTTACCTGTTCCTTTTTAGCACAGTCGTAGTATCATCTGTATTTGGTGTTGTTTATAAAAACATGAAATGGTTTTGAAAGTGATTTATAGTGTGCGTTGGGTTTCCAAATGGGGAAAACATGTTGTTTATTTTTAAATGTGAAAAATCTATTTTATAATTGTATTTTTCAAACCTGTGTCAACGGATTGCTTGGGAAAGGAAACTTTTGGATTCAGTGGTTTACTTTGGCTTACCTGCTGGGCATTTTTAATGCTCACACCTATATTATCATTTCAGTTGCAGGTCTTCCCTTGCTCAGGTCTTCTGTTTGAGTCGCTCAGTGTTGGAGCGAGGTTGCTCTCTAGTTGGGTGGTGACCTGAGAGGTCACATGGAGGTATGTCGTGGTGTAGGTTTGTTTATGTCTTTAGTGTCTGTTTGTTTGTTTAGTTTATATTCGTTCTTTTGATCATGTTTTTAGTTTGGGCTAAAATCGTTCCCAACGATTGAAATTTTAATGCCCGGCACTCGTTGCCATCCCGGGGGGATCGGGAACGCCCCTCGGGACTTGCCATGGACCGGCTCGGGTGACCGGTTCAGGGTCGACCCGGGCTGGTTCGTGACACATCTGAAGATCTCTACGCAGTAAAGACTTATCTATGCACTTATGTTTATATTTCTTATATTGTATTATTTAATTTTTATGTCGGTGTAAGATCTTTACACCTCTTGCTTTCACAATATACTCTTTTTCTTGTATTAATAAATTAGACCATGAGTTGGTCTGCTAACTCCTACTTCAATATGTTTCTAATTAATATTAACATATTAATTTTTATTAATTATATTTTTTAGTAATACTAATTTATTTTTATTTTTCTATTAAAATAAACTAATTATATAAATAAACAAAAAATAAATAAATTAAAAACCCCCTATTAAATTATGTGACAAAAATAATTTGATTGAATAAAAATAATTAAGAAAATTATTTAATAATAAAACAAATAAAAATAAATAAATAAAAACTTTTTAAAATAAAATTCTTGAAAAAAAATATTATTTAAAAAGAATAACTTAATTTGGATATCAAATGCTAGATATGGATCATAAGATGGTTTTTTTAGAGAAAGGGAGATAATTTAGGAGAAATTATGAGTCAAGGGGGATGGGTGCGAGGGTATTTATAGTAAACATTTATTGTGATGGGAATTTGTGATGGATGGAATTCCATCACTAGTAGTCCAACATTATTTGTGATTTTATTTGTAAGATTTTTTTATAGACATTTACTATGAAATTAATTATTTTTTATTGGTATTTGTGATGAATAAAATATTTTTCGCAAATAGTAGATATTATTTTTTAAAAAAATTATTTATGGTGGACATAGTTTATAGTAAGTAATCAACCATGATTTAAAAAATGAAATAATTAATTGTGGTGGATCATTAAATCTATCATTATTATTGACCTATATCAATGAAACTATTCAATTCTATTACAAATAAGTCTGGTGTGTCATCGCATGTACAAGTGTGCCAAAGCTATTTGTGATGGATTTAAATTTTTTTTATAATAAATAATTATTATTATTGTTATTAGAAACATATATTTTGTTGTTTCAATAATCTATTTCCAAGGGTATCTTTTATGATAGACATATCATCTATCACAATTATCCCATCACAAAAATATATCCATCTGTGGTTGGACTTCATGATGTTAAAATTATTAAAAATGATCCTAAACCTCAATTATTAAGTCAAGGTAGTTCTTTTTAGTGGGGATATATATAGTATCAGCCTCCAAAATTTCATGGTTTGGTTAATATGGGTTATTATTCATTCCTTTTTCATTCTATTGGGATTAAATATGACCAAGATATTATTATATGGATGTCATATAGAAGATAATGGATTTTCTTTTATGAGTGTCCTCAAAACATAAAGGTGCAAGAGGTATTATTTGATTCTATCAAAATAACTTTGACATTATCCATCCAATATGTAATTTTCACCCTTAATTATCTATTTAGTGAAAATTTGACATCAACCAATGAAGTTAATAATTAATCATCAGATGTAAGAAACACACCCTTAAAATCCTTTAAATTTAGAAGATTTTGTGGTAGAGGAATTTACAGGATTGTTTTGGTTTTTTTAGGGTTGACTTCAATACCACAGTATTTAACTATAAATATAAATAATAAACTTAAGATGACCTCAAATGAACATTTTAAATGGTTTATCCTCAGGTTATAGTTTCATGACTTAGAAACACTTCTAAAAATTTAGGCCATTGATTTTTACATCAATTTTATAAATTATTCATCCATTCTCCCATTTTCTTCACCATTTTAATCAATTTTTCCCTATTTCTGTCACTTATCCACTACTTTAGGACTTATATCTCATTCAATAGATCATTAAAAATAATTCACCGATAATATATTAAATTTTCTATTAAAAAACTCATAAGGACTTTTTAAATCAATTAGTAATGAATATATTATATATAATCACAAGCTAAACACCACAAGAATCCATGATGTAATCTATCTAAAACGTTTTGCACAATTCACACAATATTTGGACTCCTAAAAACTCCAAGAACCCATGGAATCAAGAATCCGGTTAATTATAAGCAAGATAGAAAATATTAGAGCCACATATTAATTAGACCATGTCTCCATCACCCAAAAATATAGTTAAAATAAATAATTTATTGAGATTAAATGAATTTGAAATATTGTAGACTTGATCTCAAACAAAGGATAAATCACTCCAAGAAGATTAAAGAAGGGGATAAATTATGGGATTTAACCTCTATAAAAAATCATCTAAATGACCCCTAAAAAAATAAATCATGAGTTAAAGAACAAATCATGTGAGTATAAAAATATATATATTCCCCCACTAAAAAATAGGCATATAGAACAATAGGTTTTTGACCAAACCTCTCCAACAAGTCGTTGGTTCACCGAACACCCAGTATCGAACCACCAGCCACTTGGTGGTCACTCTGAGGTACTTTCACCTCTTACATATTCACTGGGTACCTAGTACCCTACATAAATGTTTTGGGCATAGTGGAAGTACCTATTAAGACTTTGGAAAACTTGACTCATATCAAATTCAATTGATAATTTCTACTATACATGACTATGAATGCTATAAATAATTAAATTTTCTAAATAATATTGGAAAAAAACATCAGAACCAAGATAAAATATTTTTCAAGTTTTATTTATAATTAATTTAATAGAAAAAAATACCTTGGTCTTGAGTTCTTTCTTCGATATATGTATTGATCATCTAAATGTATTTTGATTTAACTATCGTTTTTTCATTAAGGAACCAAAGAATAACCCCTCTATCATTGATCTATGTGTGATCCTTTTGATCTCATAATGTCACTGATGGTACTCGGGGTGCTAACTCAGTGGTACCGATCATATTATGGTGCTCTCTTGATCACTACCTTGACTTTTATGCTTATAAGGATCATTTCTTGATATCTATATCTTGATATAAATAAAAAGGGATGGGAGATTATCTTGAGATGTAAAGAAAACCCTAAAGAATTTCTTCATTGAGAGAGAATTCTCTAGTGAGGAGAATATTGTGCATAATGACCAACCATTCAAAATTATCATAAATAGGTATATATAGAGATAAGTCTAGGGTTTGATATTAATTAATAGTATAAATTCCCTTAATAATATGTTAAACCTACAATATACCCCATTCCATGTAAATAATATTATTTATTTATTTTTTTCATGGATTTCGCTAACCCGTGAAATGATAAATATCATTTTATGGTCTTTTTAATAAATAGTTAGAATTATAAAAAATCTTGTCTACTCATCCTATTAGATATTTATTGGATTATCTTATAATTATTCAAATAAATATTATTTATTTAATAAGTAAATAAGTATTCTAATGACAGTATTGAGAATAAATATTTATCAAATATTAGTTAAATTAAATAATTATTAAATAATTATTTATTACCTTACTAATAACAATACATAAATAAATATTATTATCTGTGTAATTAAATAATTTCCTTGAGAATTAATATTTATTTAATATTTATGATTAATCAAAAAATAATAAACAAATATTAATTCATGGTTTAAAGAATAATATTTATTCCAACTATTCAATATAAATAATATTTTACTGAAAACAATAGAGACACTTTGTGTGTGGCCTTCTAGGCCACTTCTTTAGTGGAATTAAGCAAGATTGCTTAAATTCCAAGATTACTATCTTGAAATGGGTCATGATTCCAATAGAGGAAGAAGATATAGCACAATAACAACAACCACATATGAATGCCGGCTATTTAATATAATTCACTTGTGATGATATGTCGTCATGCATGTTGCACACCAATGTTATCAACCTATATACTTGATATATCTTTATTTTATTATCTAAAATGAACCTATCAATAAATCATGGCCATGGAATTTATTTTTATGGTTTCATTCAAACCAAATAGTTGAGATATCATCTCCAAAAAAATTTGAAGGTAAAAATCCTTCATTAGATTATTTATTAATAAATATTATTTGTGATACACCCAATATACCCAACTTCATTGTGATTATATGTTGTCTCAGTTTACAACAATACATATAATAATGTGACAAGTAATATATATTAATAATAATAAATTCTAAGATTCATTATACACACTTTTTGATAGAAATTTCCAATGACATGAAAAACATGTGGAATTTATATTGGTGGATTTTTTCTCATAATCTCTTAACATGGGTATTGCCAAGTGTGAACTTCATGAGATGAATTATAATCCTCCTATGAGTAATAGAACTTAAAAATCAACATACCATGTCTCCCTTCAAATAATTTTATTTGATCACATAAAATTATTTAATAATATCTTCATAGAACTACAAGGTTTTCATCATAGTAGGGATAAACTATGACCTTTTTCAGTGTGACAGCTATTATAAGACATTATCACATTAATGTTACACAGAATAACAATAAATATGTGATAAGTTATTTATTAATATTCAAATCCATGTATATACATAAAATATGAAGTATAAAGTTGTTTGTTCTAGGGAACCAACTCTAATAGACCCCCACTTGCACTAGAACTAACTTCTAGAAACTTTTTGATCCATTAGTTCTCACAAGTTATACAAGACTCTTATGGGTATAGTTATAGTTATCAAGCCTACTATGTCATTTTTCTGGATAGTGTTGCATTTTCTATATGACTTTATGGATAATCTATTTACTATTACTTCACATTATTGATAATATCCCATAAGTAGTGATATCATCGAGTATCCACCTCTTATTACCTTATGAGAAACCTAACATGTTGATTATGTCCTGAGTCAAAGATTATCATAATAATGATAAAACTCTAACTTCTAGTATAACCCAAAATAGTAACATTACATTACTAAACTACTTCTTAAGATGCATCAGAAGTTACAATGTACTCAGATATTGTAGATATAACAACCATTGGTTGTAATAAGTTTTCCTTTCATAATACTTTACCCTTACTATGATACTAGATCAAATTAAATGAAATGAAAACTAGTGTTATATTTCCTTGATCACTAGTATTCCCACATATCTAAACACCAAGAACTCATCTTTCTATACTTTATAAATTACATTAAGATAGTTCTAACTATAATATGGTTCATAAATGTTGTATTTGTTTTATATTCAACTATTATACATCATGCATAAATAATATAAAATTTCAACACATATCATAGAATATGAGATAAATTCATAGCACCTGATCTTGTGAAATTATTTTATCTAAATAATATTTTCCTATGCTCATGAATGTTCTATTGGAAAGATTATATGGAACCAATAATTCATTATTTAATTATTCCAACTATTATTTTTTAATAATTTTTCAATATATGTACTATGACTAGATTTAGAAAACCCATGGAACTATTTTATAGATCTTGTTCCCTAGAACATGGTTGCTACTTTAGGTCATTCTTAGAGAAATTGATTGCTTAGTATTAAAAAACTATTAAGACATAACATTTGTTATCTTTATGTTATCAAAATATCTATCTTGAAAACTAAAACACTCCAACTAACCTATTAGAGACACATGACACTCATTCATTTAAAAATGAATATTTTATGATCATTATAAAATATTTATCCATAAATGGATTTATGTAATATTCATATATTATTAGCATTTATTGAATTCATTTTACCTTTCTAGTTATTTCATATAGATATATACCATAGGTTCTCTTTTTTGTCACATAATATAGTCAACTTATGTATGGTTTCCTCTAAGGTAGGTGTCCTTGACAGTCAATATTCCAATATAATGACCATGGAAAATGCTTTGAAAAGTATAATTCAAATTATTTTTTCATGATGATTGATGTATTGGTTTTTTCATAGACTAAACCATTCAATAATTAAATATACTCTCTTGGTACCAGCTTGTACCAACCATGATTAATTTCTAATGATTACTCACCAGTGGAATCAAGTCCTAGAAACATCCAGAATATGAAAATATGAATTTTGGTACAAGTAATATATTATTGAATTCATACATTTTTATAAATATTATCATGTTTCCATTTAATTATTATTTATAGGAATCATTATTCTGAAATAATAATATATGTATCACCCACCTTGGTGAATATAAACCACCTCTTGGGTTATGAATTACTACAAAATATGTCTCTAGAACTACTCCTCCCATTAAGCTTAGTGAAGTCCATCATTCCTATGTGAACTCATGTGCATCAAAATCCTTAACCCATGGAATTTAAGTATTCTTTGATTATCATTAAAGATATGGATTTTCCTTATAGAAACATAGTGAGCCTTGACTAGATGTTAATATCCTTAGTGTCTATAAGATTTTTAATTAAGATTCCTTAACTTTTTGACGTTCGTTTGTAGCTAAAAAACATATTTTAACAAAAACAAATCAACAAAAATGTGAGGATTTGAGATAATATATTCTTATTATATCATAATTTATATGATATCTATTATTCAATATAGTGGGCATATGGATCTCTATTGTAAAAATATTTGAAAACATGTCTTAGAAGAAATTATGGAAGAAATATAATATATATAAGACTCATAATTGATATTAATTTTATTAACATCACTATATTGATGTATATAAGGGAATGTGTGTTTGGGAATACCTTTAATCCATACGTGTGTGATCAATGATTAATTAGACAAGATGTTTTCTAATAATATTTCTTAGAAGGTCCTCTATCGTTACCATGTGAAATCATTTACTTATCTGAGAATTTCTAAAATTTATTAAAGGAATCACATGAAGTATATGATTTTACCATTATCTTTATAATAGTTCATTTAGTATTGATAAACTAACTCTATAAACATTTTGGTATACCTTTATTTCTAAAGGTTTCTTTTTCTAAAACATGATATGTAGTTTGTTATTATATCTAGTATCTTAGCTCAATAGAGACTAAAAAACTTTTTATAGGTATAAAAAATTCAAATACTATTAGTTTTTCTTGACAAATAATTATCTTTCTTCTATCAAGTAATTAATAATTATATATATTCATCATTTATTTCTGGTTGAATATTTATGATCTAGGAATTACTAAACTACTAGTCTAGTATGGAATACCAAAACAAAATATATTTAAAATGTGAAATAATTTCTCATTATGTATTAAATAGGCACTGAGAAAAATATTTTGGTAACACTCAATACAAAATAATAGTTTAACTTGAATTATTCCACCATGAAATCTAGATGTTGTGTGTTTCTCTTGACTGATCTAAGAATTTCCCTTATTCAGTTCCTTTAATAATGCACCTTGATTCTTGTAATATTTCTATACTTATTTCATATATTTTTAATATATGTGTGTGTGTGTGTGTGAAAACATATACTTAATAATTATACCAAAAAATTACATTAAATGATGAATATATTTTAAGTAAATTCTTCTAATTGCTTCTTCTTCAATTCATCATGATTATTCTTCCATTGACCTTTCTTTCCCTATGAGAACCAAATAGTACTATGAAGACATGTTTTACTCTTAAATGGACATGGGATTTTTGACATTTTCCTTTAGTTAATAAGGGTGAGGAAACATGTTCTATCAAAACCTCATCTATCCGATGAAGTAGATTCAAAATATTCCTGATAAATTTATCCATATTGTTAATATGATCTTGTATAAAAATGGATAACCTTGGTAGTGATGATGATAATATGAGATTAATGTAAAATTTATTATCCAAATGGAAGCCTAATTTTACTAACATATCAATATACTCTAGCATTTTTAAGACGTGAAAAATATCTTGTTGTCTTTCTTCAAGTTTACTCTAATGAAGTGCAGTGAAAACCTCATTTATCTAATGTATATCCTTTTATATTTTTATACCAAGTAGATGATATAGAATGGTGTATGAATTCATGTACTTATATTACATTATCAAGTCTCTAGACATAAGTGATAGTATAATGAAATAAACAAAAGAAGAATCCTCCATGAATCTCATATAGACATCCTTATCACCATCACACACTTACTAAGGTAGAAGATTGACAGTAAGGATTTCAAAAAATAGTACATACTATATAATAGTACATAATTGTAAAAAATTATACCACTATAGAAAATTTATGTCTATAAGGACATGACCTGAGTTTAAGGAATGGTCCTAGTGTTTTAAGTGGTCACACTTTCCATTTTTCTATAATAACTAAAACAGATATAATATTACTTTATTTTATTACCAAAACAAGTGAGTTGAAATTATTTAATTATTTTATTAATTCTCCCACTATTTTATTAAGTCTCAAGGGACCTCACTATTTTACTTGGAATATCCCATCACATGGACATTCTATTTTAAAGGATCTATATTTCTCTCCTTATGATCCACACTATGTCCATGAAACCATTAGAAGGTGTTAGGTGGGTGGAATTTCTAAATTATAACTTGTGTTTCCAAGATCAATTGAGTGGAATCCCCAAACTAGAAATATTGACTTTTATTTCCTCAAATCATACCTCTAAATTTGTATTTAATAGACTATGATCGTTAAATTAAATGGAAGTTCATTTAATATGACCCATAATCTTAGTTAAAACTCCCTGATAAATGAAGGTTCCCTCGACTATAGACTAAACTAACACTTAAATGGTGAATTTTCTTAATTCATATAATGGAAGGACTAATTGTAACAGCCCGAGATTTTATGAAAAGTATTCTTTTTAATTTTATTAATGTCTTGTGTTGTATGTTACACCAAAAGTAGCTTGCACAACACACATCCTTGACTTGCCTTGCATTACACGCAATCGCAACCTTCCTCGATAGCGTGTGTAGTACGCAATACCGAGTTTCATTAAACAACGATATGCTATTAAAATATTATTATAACTAGCCGTTATAAATAGTAATAACCACCTTTTAAAATTTTAGAAATTTTATCTCTCAAAACGGACTTCATTTTTGGATTCGGAGTATCGAATTTAGCCTAAGGTGAAATTTTGGTACTTTTCGGATAACTTTCATATTCTGATGAATAGTGAAAATTACTAAATTATAATTAAAAACAACTTTTTTAATCAAAATAATTAATAGTGATAAATTATTAATTTGAGTTGTTTTAAAGTATATTTAGAATATATTTTTACAATTTAATACAATGTTGGTCATTGGATGTAATTTCACATTTAAACCAGACATAAACAAGTGTCAATCTTTTGATAGATATTGTTTCTTAAAAACACACTATTTGTTTTAACAGCGGGATTTAATTATAAAATTAATTAATGCAAATTCTATGTTATGAATTTGGTAAAATAGACTTCATTTTTGAATTCGGAATATGAAATATAGCTTAGGATGAAATTTTGGCATTGTTCTGAAAAACATCAATTTTTGATGAATAGTGAAACTACTAAGCGGTAGTTAAAAAACTGAATTTTTCATAAAACTTAATTTTACCGCTTCTGTGAATGGAATTTCAAAAATCCGAGAGACACGGTTGATTTCAGTAAGTAAAATATGGTTCAATGAGATGAAAATAATTTTTGGTGAATAGTAACTTTTTACTCTTATTTACCACAGTTAAAAGTAAATAGGGTAATTAAGGGTAACAATGATATTAATATTACCCTAACACATGTCCTACTCCTATTGTACAAGTGTATCTCGACCAAAAACAACCTTAAGTGTAAAATATTATCATTTAGGCCCACTTGGATTAGATTAGGACATTTATTATTATTTAATTCAAAGAAGAGTTAAAAGAGTTAAAATCAAAGTTTAGTTACTAAACCATTTTTAATATAGGGTTATACATAAGATAAATTAGATTTTAAATATTCATTAGAAAGATAAAAATATTTCCTACATAATGGTATTTTATTTGTAATTTTTAGACATCAAATAAGTTAATTTATTTATGACACAAAGATGATGCAGTAATTATCTTATTAATGAAATATTGACATAATTGATATTATAAATACCAAAATAAATGTAATTTAAGACTTTTTATGAATTAAAATAATTTTCTAGGTTACTATGATATATTAGTGTTGATTTAATCAACTTTTTTCTAACATATAAATCTGTTATGACTTTCACAAAAATCATATATCAAATAGTGTCAAAATTGACACAAAATAGTTTTTAAATCAAATATTATATTATTAATTGTTATTGTATTCCTAAAAATCTAATGTTCGGCCAAATGACTTAGATAAGGATATATATATTAATAATAAACAATTTGGGGTTCGTTTGGTATGTTATAGTAAGTGTATTAACCATATAGTGTAAGAAAACAAAAAGACACGGTAAAAGTTAAATTATTTAACTTAAAGTTAAATCTAATTGATAAGGTTAAAATAATAACCTAAACTTGTCTAAATCCTATTGGTTGATAGGATTTAGACCCATACCCACTTTAGCTTCGAAATAAGAACCTTTGGAACCATTATAAACCGATTTTGACTTTAATATAAAATAATATTTTGAGATATTCCTAAGGTGCCCCTCTCCTCCCTTACAAAAGGGAACCTCCTCCCTCTCTTCCTCACACAACTTTGAGCCTTCAAGCTCGGCCAACACCTGCCAAAATCCCTTCTCCACTTCCCTAGTATCATCCTAGAGGTCCTGGTCTTCTTCAAAGACCATCCTTAGTTCTTTAAGTGGAGGCTAAGAAAAGGCGCGTCAAAAAGAGGTAATATCCATTACCGATCTTTTTCAATTTCTTTCTTCTTCAACTTCTTCTTCTTTAGTTGTTTAATGATAAAGTAATAACATCAGTATTTCTTATATACTGATATGTTATTATAAATATGAAAAAACTCTAATTAACCTTCTATCCATCCTACGGAAAAAGGAAATCACCGCGCGTGCGTACGTACGGAATACCGTCTCCACGCCGTGGTGTAATCTATTTTCCGCCACCACCTTAATTGGATGGGTATAAAGGTGTAATGAGTAACTATATATGATTATTATAAATTGATATTGATACTGAAATAGTATGCATACACTTCAACACAATTCCACGACCATGGGAACGATATCATCGCTCGTGCGTACGTACGGACTACCGTCTCCACGACGCGATGAGATTCATTATCAATGATTAACCATTCATGAATGATTATAAAGTATATATAATAAGTACTAATGAAATATATGACCTAATAATGATACTGGAATTATTTATATTTATATGTATGTCATCTACTTAATTCCATTCAATTCAATAAGGAAACGAAAACAGCGTTCATGCATACGTACGAACTACTGTCTCCATGAACGGTGTATTTCTTTCCATTTACTGATTTATTATATATGTATATTCTGAATATATATATATAAATCATGTTTTATATTCTTGAATTAAGTAATCATGATCTAAGTAATCATATGAATAATTACAAGTTAAAAACACGAACGACAAATGAGACGATTTTACCCAAAACGCTACTTTAACATGAATTTACAAAAGAACGGGTAATATAAAGTCATAAGTGGACCATATATGATATAATAACAATGAATATGATTCTGTAATAAGTCAATAACATGATTTAAATCATTATACAGGAGGTTTGGACACTTACAAAGAAAGTCGGACCTAAGGTAAGGGAAATATCACAATCTCATTTTTATCCGAGATTGTTTATACTTTGAAATTTACTGGGGTGTATTTTATCATCCACATCCATGTTTCCTCAATATGTAATGTTATTTCCATCCACCTAAAATTTTTTAAATCCAATTTTACCCTTCGGTGAGTTTTTATTAAAGGATATGTAAGGAATCTTTTGTCGTTTTTCATACGAGGTACTTTTTGACTTTTCCGACAAAAGTACGAAGAATGTTTTTTTTAACTTATACGGCAAGAATGGATTTTTAAAACATTATTTCCAAGAATCTTCCTTTATAAGTTTTCAAGTTTATTTTTAATCAACTTCTTTTAATTTATAATTGTATGAAATGTTAAGAAAAGAAAAGTGTTTTTGAAGTAGAAAGGATATTTTTTTCAAGAATGGAGTTCAAATGTTTTATCAAAATTATTTTCCATCTAAGATAATATAGGGTTCTGTTTTTATCCCTATTATTACATTTATTTGATTATGTTTTGAGGGAATTATTTTTATGAAGTCATTTACCTTATATGATTTGTTTTATGATGTCATGATGTGTCAAGAATCCCATTTTTGTTACATGTGTTATGCGATGATGTATGATTTATGATTATGTGGCACACATAAGAAAGAATTCATTATAAGATGGGTGGGACCTATATCTCCCTCCAATGCATTGGGTAAATATTTCATATCTCATGAGATAGACATGGCTGGAATGGTAGGTTATACTGGTTCAGTGAAACAGGACTGAAACGAGGGTGACTCGATTCAGAAAGGGACTTTGTTCACTAAGATAGTCTTGGCAATGAGTCATGACTAACAAGAAACGATTCTCTATGATTATGTGTGTATGCCACAAAGTTTCATGTTTTAAGTTATGCTTATTGGGATTTCATTTCACTACTATGATTTATCCCATGATATGAGATTATGCTCTCTTTTACAGGTTAAGATTTCCAAAAGTTATGTTCTTATGAATATGATGTGATTGATTTTTTCTTTTGCTTACCCTTACTGAGCATTTGAGCTCACCCTTTTATGTTTTCTTTTCCCCAGGATATAAAGAAAGGTTTTAGGAAAAAAAAAAGGGAAGATCTTTATGGGAGATATTGAAGATATTTCGCCACGATTAGAAGATTACGTTCCGAGTTTCCAAAGACACTAAACTATTATGATCCTTGTGTGTGTGTGTTTTTGTTATGAACTAAGTATTCTGAAAAAGTAATGTAATGTCCATGTAAGTCAAGCTTCGGGTCTCTACACTAATTACTTAATATTAATTTGAGGTATTTTTTTATTATGTGTAAACTTTATTATTTTATCCATAAACAAGTCTTGCTAATATTAAGTGGATTTTACATAAGTGATTAACTATGTGTTGATAAAATATTTATGCATAATACTTTTATTTTAATTCTATCAATGCATGTTAACTAATTTATTTATGTGATCATAATCTATAATCCATAAAATAAATCATTCATCAAATAGTAAATAAAATAAATAAAACATGGAATTATTATGAGCTTTAACTACGAGTTTGTTTATTGAGAAAAAAAAATAAACAAACCATTGTCCCTAGAAAAAATTAAACTTCTTGAGCTGGTTTAGGATTAATTTGTAGCATTACACCTCATACCTATGTATCTCCTAGGTTTTTTTTCACCTAATCTTCATCTTGAACCACTTACATGCACTTAGGACCTCCATCCTTACATTATATTTACTTTACACACAAGTGAAGGGAACCAGAGGGGGGTTATATAAAAGAAAAAATGGGCATGTAGGCCCATACATAATAAGGAGAGATGGATTACTTGTAAGAAATCATTTTAATTTAATAATAATCATTGAAAAAAACCAACGTAATAATTTAATTAAAAGAAACTACGAGCATGTGCATGTCAGTCTAGGCTCATAATCATCCACTTTTACAATGAATAAAAAATTAAAATAACAAGATAGTATTCATTTTTATTCATTATTTCTATTAAGAAAAATGCATGAAAATTAATCTGATTAATTATTTAATTAATAAATTATTTCAATTTATCTTAATATACATCCAATATATCCCAGAGATTGTCATCCGCTATGATTTTAAATTAAATAATTTTATTTATAATTTCATAAAATAAGTACAAAAATTGGAATAACCATGAAAAATACCTATCTAAACTATGTTTCATGGTTCTTATTATATATTGTGCACTTATTAAACACTCGACTTTCAGTTATAGTAAGATTTTCTTTTTAAAGAAACAATAGCACAATATAAATAGTTTTATTCAAGAATGTGATTTAAAAAATTCTCAAATTTTATAAATTAATTTTTCTTAAATTAATTTTATTTTTAAAATAATCATGAAAATTTTACTTTGGGTGAAATTTTTGGAGTTTTTTAGAATTATTTATTTACCAATAAATAGTGAAAAATACTAATTTTTCAAATACTATCATTTTTTTCATTAAATAAATTAATTTAAAGTACCAATATATTTTGTATTTGGTATTAAAGTAACATATGATTCATTTTATTTATAATAATATTATTTTGATCAATAATTTTTATAATTTTGATATAATTTAAATTTTATGCTTAAAAACGCATTTTTTTAAAAACTATTTTTCGTTGTGTTTTACAAATTTATAATAAATTTAATTTTTATCACTTCTAGAAAATTAATCTTGGTTATAATATTTATCATCATGGGATCTAAATTTTTTAAATAGTTTCATTTTATTTTTAACCATTACGAATAGTAGTCGTGGTAAAATTTATCACCTCAGTAAAGGGTAAATCGGGTACTTAAGGAAACAATAATGTGACAAGGTATTAAAAATCATCCCAATGCTTGGATTAATTTAATTGGATGATTATATTTCATACATAATCATAAAAAAATCTAAAATGTGACCTTTTGGTTCTATTTGGAAATGATTTTTTAAGTGAAAGATAAATATGAAAATGTCTATTTTATTCTTTTAATATCTATAATAATTTGTGACGAGAATAAAAACAAATTATGTTCAATGTTAGGTGTTTATATAAAATATGAATTATTATTTATCATGTTAATTTATTTTTAATTTTTATTAATTGAATAATTATCTTAAATGCTTATGACCTAGCAGTAGAAAAATAAAGTAAATGATTTTAAAAAATCTAAAATTAATTTTTTTGAGTGATTTATAGTGTTAAAAGAATTTTATAGATTTATATAAAATATTAGGGATGTTTTAATGTTTTATATTCAAATTATTTTTTTGTCACATTATTATCAAAGTCAAATTAAATGAATAGTTTCAAAAATGACATTAAAGGTATTTTATAATAAGTAATATTTTATTAAATAATTTAAAATTAATAAAAAAAAATATATATGGGAAAATTAATTGGTTACAGTTTAAAACATCAAAATTGGTCCATCTATGGTCCTTTTTTTCTTTTATGGTAACATTATTAACCCTTAATGTGTATAAAATTTTAATATTGTGGTAATTGTCAAAAGGGTTAATGGGGGTTAAAACTAAAAGATAAGGGTTTAAAAATAACCGAAACTTGACCAAATTTTATTCTATTAGAGAATTTAAAATAATCCTCATCTTATCTTCTAATTATATCAATTTTTATCTATTTATAGATAAAAAATATTTTATATTAATTTAATACTTTAAGAAATTCCAATAATTCCTCTCCCCGCAATTATAAAAGGACACCATTAACTCTTTTCATTACACCACTTTAATCAACCTAGATCAACCAAATACTACATAATTACATTATAGAATCCATATACAATTAATACAATAATTAGATCTTCCAAAATACCAACCTTTGGTCTCTTAAAAGGATATCTAAAGGAAGTTTACTGAAGAAGAGGTAATAATATTTACCAACTCTTTCAACTTTATTTCATCTTCTGCATCCTATTAATTTGTTGTAACCATCATAAATATAATAAATTAAATATCATAAATATATTTAGATATTATTATTATTATTATAAAACCATTTTCCATATCTTTTCAATCTCAAAATAATAACTCCAATATCACTAGTGTGTACATATGAATTATCATCTCCACGTAGCGGTGTAATTAATTTTTCATCACCACTTTACATGGAATGTTATAAATATGAAAATAATGAACACTACTATAAACTATATATAATATAACAGTTTTATACTGACGGTTTTTTAAAACTGTGGGTATAAACCATTTTTCTGAACCAATACCCCTGATTTTCACTACTGCAAACGGAGGATATACCAATGTCAGTTTTCCAATGGTTTTCATAAACTATTGGAATAGGGGTGTAGAGAGGCTTTTACCCAATGGTTTTATCAAACCATTGGGATATATGAGTTTTTAGATGACTTTACCCAATAGTTTGATAAAACTGTTGGGATATGTCAATGTTAGGAAGCCCTTCCCAACATTTTTTCTAAACCATTGGTAAAGCTTACCTTTCCCAACGGTTTTTTAAAACCGTTGGAAAATTTTTCCCCTAAATTACCAGTGAACCTGATCTCCCATCCACATGATTGAAGTTCTAATTCTGAGACCTAATAGCTCTCTCACTCGGAAAATCATTCCACCAAATCCATCTTCAATCACAAAGTTGTTTTGTTCTACACTTCAAATTTTTAAGTAGTACCTTATGTTTAATGTTTTGCATCTATTTTTTTCTATTTTGATTTGGCTTAAACCCAAAGTTCGTGTAGTATGCTATACCCAACAATTTCAATTTGATTTGTTTTCTGTTTTTGTTTTTCTATCATGTGTGAATCAATTTATTTGAAGTGAGGGGGTGCAGGTGGTGTGAGGTGTAGTGGGTGGGGGTGCAATGGGTGGGGGGAGGGGGTGTGCTGGTGGGGGTGTTTAGGTGGGGGGTGAAATGAGTGAAGGGGGATGTACAAGTGGGGGTGTATAGTGGGTGGGAGTATGTTGGGGGTGATGTGGGGGGTTGTACAGGTGGGGTGGGGGTGGGTTGTGCAGGTTGGGGTGGGGGGATGGGGGGTTGTTCAAGTGGGGGGTGCAGGTAGGGGGGTTCTATTCAAGTGGGTATGGGAGGGGACTGTGCAGGTTGGGGGGTGGGTTGGGCAGGTGGGAGTCTGTTGGGGGTGAGGTAGGGGGTGGGGTGTACAGGTGGCGGTGGGGGGAGGGGTTGTGCGGGTGGGGGTAGGGGAGGGGGGTTTTGCAAGTAGGGGTGTAAGTGGGGGTGGCTATGCAAGTGGGTGGGGGAGGGGAGTGTGGAGGTTGGGGGTGGGCTGGGAAGGTGGGAGTATGTTGGGGGTGCGGTGGGGGTGTATAGGTGGGGTGGGGGTGGGGGGAAGGGAGTTGTGCAGGTGGGGGGGTTGTGCAGGTGGGGGGGTTGTGCAGTGGGTGGATGGGAGGGGGGTTGTGTCGATGGGGGTGGGGGAGGGGGCTGTGAAAGTGGGGGGTGTAGGTGGGGGGGTTGTGCAGTCGGTGGATGGGAGGGGGGTTTTGTATGGGGAGTCTGTTGGGGGTGAGATGGGGAGGGGGTTGTACAAGGTGGGAAGTCATCACTTCCATAGTTCACCAATAAGCACTGGGAAGTCATCACTTCTAGAGATTTGGATAGGTTTGAGGCCTCTTTGGTTTTCGTTCTTCTCTAGTAATATTGATGAGTAAGGCATCACATGATCTAAAAGTGACATCAACTATATAAGAAGAATTCCTTCTCCCACAACACATTTTTCTAGAAATAATATATCCTTGGAAGGTTGTGGGAGCCTTTTAGAATCCAATACCCCAACATTTTCCCAATAATAAACTTGATACCATCATGTTATCAAGTCAGTAATCCTACCAAATTGGATTTTCACTAAAAAAATACTATTCTAATCCTTAACACCCATCATTTGTTTTTCATAACATGAAAGACAACCCAATTAATTCTCATAGCTCTCAGTCACACCCCCATGGACAGCCCGCCCATCCCCCATGGACACCCCCTACCCCCTGGATATCCTTTACACCCTCGTGGACAGCCCGCCCACCCCCTAGACACCTTGTACCCCCTGGACATCCAGCCACCCTCGTGGATAGCCCGCCCACCCCTTGGACACCCCTAACCCCCTGAACATCCCCCAACCCTATGGACAGCCCACCCACCCCCCTGGACACTCCCCCCCACCCCCCGGACACCCCCACCCCCCTGGACACCTCATACCCTCTGGACACCCCCCCCCCCACCCACCCACCCCCATGGACAGCCCACCCACCCCCTGGACAGCCCCTCCACCCTCATGGACACCCCCCCCCCTGAACACCCCATACCCCCTTGGATAGCCCCGCCACCCCCATGGACAACCCACCCCCGATTACACATAAACAAATAACTCTGCATTTCCCTTGATTTCCAGAAGCCCCCGTGCAGGTGAACTCTAACCCTAGGTCTTCCATCTGATCGACTTCAACTCCCCCATCCGGGTTAGACTCCTTCAACCTCTTCCCAAATACAGACATAGAAGCCCTCATTGAGGTAATTGACATGGTTGGTGTGTGGTCTACCAAACTATGTGACCTAACATAGTGAGTTGAGGTATCTTATCTGTTTCTAGTGTTGTTCATCCCAACTATGAGCTAGTTATAATAATATTCTTCTATTCTCAACCTTTCTCCATTTATTTCACTATCTAGAAATATCATGTCATTATTCCCTATTTCTAGGGATTTTGGAAAATTTTATGATTCACACTATTTGATCTTGAATCAATGACTAATACTTGATTGGTATATGTTTGTGAGTATATTGAAGATGGATTATAAACTATCCCTTAAAAGTATCACTGTGTTGTGCTCTTTATGATGTGTAGTATCATTGACATACTTTATTATTAATCTCAAATTTAAAAATAAATATTTTTGTCTATAATTTATCAAATTAAACCTCTTTACGATCCATGAACAACCCATTAGTGTAGAATCCTAAACTTTATCCACCCATGGGGTGATCTTAACATGGGGAACTAATTGGGTAATGAAACATATGACCATAGGGGTTCCAAGAATGAGTTATTGAACATGAGTGAATGATTTGGGATTCCTATAACACATAATGGGACCTAAGGCATGTTCCTCTTATACGAGACCTATTGAAAGTGAATATAAATAAATTTTAATTTAATTTTTGAGTACTTGTTCTTTGATTAATGATTTGGAATTCCTGGAAGAAACCAACCAAGGATTCATGTTAAAAACATAGATTTTAATTCCATTTAAAAACCCCCTTGGATTCATGATGATTTGGATTAGAATACCTTGGGGAAATCTACATTGGATTCATAGTGATTATGATTTAGGAATCCTTGGGGAAGTCCCCCTTGGATTCTAAACTAGAGTCATTTCTCTTTACATAGGATGGGAACTCTTTACTCCCTATAAATCCATCTAAATTCAATCAATTTTTTAGTTCTACAGTCCAAATCTATAAGGCTTAACTTAGTTTTAATGTTTTTCATCTATTATTATTTGTTTCTTTTTTGATTTGACCTAAACCATGTGGTGAATTTTATGGTATGACATACCCAATAAGTGTAGTTTGATTTGTTTTCTTTTTTTTACAATTCATGTGTCATGATTATATGAATCAACTTTATTTTAAGTCTTCATAGCCAATCCTTTTATGTATTTAGTGAATCATATCGACTAATGGAGGTGCTAGTGAGATGTATCCCCACTAAAAGATGGTAAATGATTTATTTAGTCATATTTTATCGAGGTGGGTAATGGATATAAGGATGATCCATGTTAAGGGATTCGGGACGGTTATGGTAGTGGGGTAGGTGGTTTTCCTTTTTTTTAGTGGGGTGATATGGTACTTTCTGTGGACTTTAGTTTGGGTGTTATTAAATGTACTAACTTTTCATAATATTTCCATTTTTAGCATTAATTACTTATTTAAAAAACTATCTTTACACATTTTGCATCTTTCATGAAAATCCTTCACTTTGTAATTTCTTGAACAATGTTTTATCAGGTATATGGTGTCTTCTTGTACGTGATAAATGAAAAAATTACAAAACACATCTCACCTAAAATTTAGGCACACATAACTGAATTATTATATCTTTACATTGTTTTAATAGTTCACTACATCAAATAGAAACTCCTTCTTTTATAGTTTACTTAAATATATTTTCGATTAAACTACAATTTTATTGAATTTATTATGATGAAATGACTTATAATAATTCTTTTTACAAAATGGATAGAATTTGGATGTATGAAACTGATCAGTTCTCAAGAGATTTTCAAAATAATTTAGAGATATTTTTAGATTTTTCATTTCACAATGCTTCAGATAGTGGTCACATACACTGCCCATGTTCTAATTGTGTTGGTAGACCTCGGTTTATCCATGAAGAAGTCATCTACCATATAACCAAATATGGTTTTCAAGCAAACTACTATGTGTGGTATCACAATGGGGAGAAAATGAAATCTAAAATTGATGATGATCGAAATTAAAGGACTGGACTAGAAAATTTGTAAGATGACCAGTTTTAGTTTATTCGTCATCATGAAAAAGAAAGGATTTCTACTCAAGAAGACTTTGATATGAGGACAGATGATGCATATAATGAAAATGATGATATTTTCAGGGTGAAAAAATTGAATGATGTTTCCATGACTCCAGTATATCGACAGTTCAATAAAATAAAAAATCTGGAATTTTTAATCCGATTGTTTCATGGGAAAATTATGTATGGGATTTCTAATACAGAAATCGATTACATTCTTACCTTTTTGAAGGATTTACTACTAGATGATGCAGATATTCCCTCAAACCACTATATTTCATGGAAGTTAGTTTAGGAACTTGGATTTTCAAGAAAAAAAATTCATGCTTGCCCGAAAGATTGCAGTTTATTCTGGGAGGAAACCGCTGAATGAAATAATTTTATAAAATTTGGCACATCCTGCTGGAAGTAAATATCTGATGGAACACCATCTCGCATGCCACAGAAAGTAATGTAGAACTTTCCATTGATCCCAAGACTCCAAAATCTTTTTATCTCTGATGAAATATCAATAAAAATGTGATGGCATGATACTAAGAGAAATAAGACTAATGATGAGTTGGTTCACCCTGCAGATGGATTTTCATGGAAGAGATTTGATGCTCGATATCCTGATTTTGTAGCTGACGTGCATAATGTGAGGTTGGGTCTTTCATGTGACGGTTTTAGTCCGTTTTTACAGATTCTTACTTCACAAAGCACATGTCCAATTTTTATACAGATTTATAATCTTCCCCCATGGTTGTGTATGAAAAAACCTTTCACTTTCATGAGTATACTCATATATGGCCCTTCTAATCCTAGAATTGATATTGACATATACATGCAACATTTAATAAAAGAGTTGAAACTTATTTGGGATGTGGGTGTGTGCACATACGATGCATATTTGAAAGACATATTTCATATGTGTGTTGCGCTTATGTGGAAGATCAATGATTTTCCAGCTAATGAAATGGTGTTTGGACGGAGCACTAAGGGAAAACCATCATGTCCTATTTGAATGAAAAATACACGATCCAGAAGACTGAAACATCGTTGTAGTTTTAGTTTTATGGGAAATAAATTATTCTTTCCAGTGGACTATCCATATATAAATAATCACTGAAGATTTGATAATACCATAGATACTGATGATCCACCTTAGCGTATGTCTGGAATTTATGTTCTTAATGAATTGAAAGATTTCATTTTTTCATTCGGGAAGGGTAAAATGAAATCTGAAAAGAGAAAGAATGTTTCCACTGAAACCTTTTACAATTTTAGGAAGAGGAGTATCTTTTTTTATTTTCCTTATTGGTCAACCAATTTGTTACATCATTGCTTAGACGTAATGCACATTGAAAATAATATATGTGAAATGTTTCTTTCAATACTTCAAAATGTTAATGGAAATACAAAAGATTATTTACGGTCTCGGCATGACTTGGTGGATTGGGGAATCAGACCAGAATTGCATCCTGTGTGTATTAGTGAAAATAAATGGAAAGTTCCATGTGTTTCTTATGTGATGACACCTACAAGAAAAAAAACAATTTTTGGAAGTATTAGAGACTATTAGAGTTCTTGATGGCTATTCAAGCAACATATCTAAATAGGTCAACAGAAGAGAGTTGAAGCTAAAATCTTTGAAGATTCATGATTATCACATTCTTCTGCATGAGTTGATTCCAATAGCAATCTGTCATCTTTTGTCCAATAATGTAAGGGTGACTGTTATTCGGTTGTGCCATCTGTTTACTGTTTTTCGGTTGTGCCATCTGTTTATAGATCTTTGTGGTAAGAAGTTGTCCAAGTATTTCTTGCAAAAAATGTTTATAGATGCCCCGTTAATTTTGTGTGAGTTGGAGAAAATATTTCATCCATCATTTTTCACATGCATGTTGCATCTGACTGTCCATATTCCCACTGAAATACTTCTCGGAGGACCTGTTTCTTTTTTTTATGTATCCAACTGAAATAAATATGTACACATTAAAGTCTTATGTCCGAAACATGAATCATCCCGAAGGTTCTATCATGAACAGTTACTTGGCTCAAGAATGTATGGTTTTCTGCTCAATGTATTTGTCTGATCTTACTACCAAAATGAACAGACCAATGAGAAATGAAGAAGAAAGGTATGAGAAAACTGAACCTAGTTTTCCATCACTTCCTCAAACAGGAGTAATTCTTGGATCATATACATTGAAGACATTAAGCCTTAAAGAGCGGTAGATGGCACATCGCACATTTTTGTTCAAATGTGATTTGTTTGATGACTACATTAGGTAACTAAATTGAATATGTGTATCTTACATATATATCTGTTAAAATATTCATATTTTTTATCTATAGGGAACATAAAATAATGATAAATAGAAATCATCATTCTTTATCTTTGAGAAAGAGGGAGACTTTACATAGAAAAGAGTTTTCTTCTTGGTTAAAATTGAAGGTAAAAATATTACTGTTTAAAATAATTAAATAAATATTTAATTAAGTTTAATATTCATTTATATTTCAGGTATTGAGTTTTCCTGCTAACTCTGTCTCTAAGGAAATAAGAGTTTTGGCTTTTGGTCTTAATACCATGGTTTGTGACTGTAAATCAATTGTTATCAATGCGTACAAATTTATTGTCACTAAAAAATAAAAGAACATGAGAATAGAACATGATGGTGTTATGGTTACTACCACAACATATTGTTATGCTAGTGCATCAGATAGTAGGCTGCCATTTCAAAATTTGGGTTATTATGGAGTCATTTAAAAATAATAAAATTGTATTATTACTCTCATGGACGAGTCACGATGATGAAATGCCATTGGTTTGATTTTATGATGAGACAGGTCACATTTATTGATGATTGTGGATTTTGAGTAATTAATATGACTCGCACTCTTACTACCGAAAAACCATATGTTTTGGCATCAATGTCTAAACATGTTTTTTTTGTCAAAGACCAACTTCAACTTGAATTTGGTGTCATAGTTGAAGTAATTCCAGACAAATTTTTGATGATGGTGATAATGGAATTGACACCATCCCTACTGCCATTGGAACCAATCCATTTATTTCTTTTGATGACTCCAATAGATCAATTGTCAGAGTTCATTGTTGTCATGAACCATCCCAGGTACCCTGGTAACCCGACAACCGAGCCGGCCCTAACATAGCCCGAAGGGCGTTCCCAATCCCCATGGTTCAATGACTAGCACCTGGCATCAAACAACATGCAAGTGGGAATGATTTTGCCACAAGAATGCGAAAGAAAAATAAACAAGATAGTATGCAAAACAAAAAGGAACTCCAATGGGAGTAATGTACCAGAATAAAAAGAGGCACTAAATCCCAAAGTACTACTACCCAAGTACTGAAAAAGGGAAAATAGCCCCAAGGTCCCTAAGGAAAAAACTCACCAAAACCAAAGATCAACAGCTGGATACGTCTCCAAGAGGTCCCTTCCCTTTACTCTATCCTAGAAGAAGAAAATCTACAATCACCAGATGGCAAAAGTAGGGTGTGATCCAAATCCCAGTAGGATACCACCAAAGATTCTGTAATAGATTCCAAATATAGATTATCCAAAGAAAATCTTCCAATTTTTAAATAAGCAGGTTTGGAAACTCAAAAGCATATTTTTACAAAACATGCTATACATTTTCAAATGATGGAAGAATTTACTTTAAGAAAAGGCTTTACAATGATGGAATATTTCTAAAACAATTTCTTATGCAAAACATTTATATAAAACAGTTTATATAAATTCAATAGGCATGTACAACATTTTAAAAGCTTTGGCATGCATTAATATCTCAAATATAAACAAACAAGCGAGCAACATGGCCATCTGTCAAAAGGTACGATAGTATTAACTAGTTATAGGATTTTTCACTCTCTATGTGAACTCATAAAAATGTGTATACACACGTCCCTATGACACTCGAAAAAGGAGACTTGTCACTAACCCATTGGGGATGTGACCAGCCAAAAGTATGTTTTAGAATGTTGTCGTAGCGTATAGTGTATCTAAATAACTCACTAACTACCTAAGGCTTGCATGCGCTCTTACATTATGGGAGAACTATTTTAAGAATGCTCAAAATACGATCAATACCATTCTTCCATTTCAAAATTTCCAATTTCAATCCATTTAAAACCAAAATAGGTTTTAATCAAAACAATCCCTTTTCACAAGATAAAACCAATGGGTTTCTATCAAATCATTTTAAGCCATTTTCACCAGTTTGAAATCCATTCAAAACCAATTCAATCATTACACAATTTATTCCCACAATTAAATTCAACAATTTAATTGAAATCATTTCCATCAATTCTACAATTTAAATTCAACAATTTAAATCGTCCAATTTCTATAAACACGCCCAATTCAATGGAATTTGGGTTTTCCAAATTTCCATGCCAAAACAATTTCAAATATCTCGATTCACTGGAATCGATTTTTTATCAATTTAATTGAAAGAAAACTTGAGAAATTTAATTTAAATCAACAATTGAAATAAATCAAGAAAATACAATTTTAATCAATTTGGCATGTCGAGACGGAACCACCTACCTTGAAGGTTTTGACCAAAATCACAACGGTCGAGAACGCTCAAGAAAATCGGGTTTCTTATTCAAGAACCCGCCTTAGATCTCTTCTCCTAGAAATATCAAGACCAAAACTCATCATACTTGGTACCACACACTTAGATCTACCCATAACGGACGTATATCTAAGAAACTTATAGAAGAGGAGAAGTATATCTAATTAGATCTAAAAAACCGATCAAGAATGATGAAGAACGATCACATACCTCAAGAATCTGGCTTTGATTCACCAAGAGGAGCCTTTAGATCACCTTTGAAATGATGGAAGAACCTTATCTAAACTTAGGAGAAGACAAATCCCAAGTTAGGACCACTTAGGAGGAAAAGCAAGGCACTTAGAGGCAAAACCGAGTGAGATCCGAAATTTAAGGATCACATTTAAGTGTCTGCACGATTAGTTTGCACGGTTTGACAAATTTTGTGCTAGATGTGTGTTAGCTACTGCCTCGGCCACTCTTCACGCATGGTTTGGCCACACGATTAGACAAACCATGCACTTCCCATGCGGAAGCTACTGTCTTAGGGACCAACTGCACACAGTTTGGATGCACGGTTTAGAAAACCCATGCGCCACCCATGCGGCTTCCCCTTTGCCTAAAAACATCATTTAAAATTCTCCTGACTCTCCCAAGTCACAAATCCAAAATAGAGATACATAGAAACATCAAAAGTACCTGAAAATGTAACGTGATGTTACAACCTCCCCACCATAAGATCTTTTTGTCCCCAAAAAGCCTATGAAGAAACCTCCACGTCAAAAATATGAGGCCACTGCTCTTTCATTAGTGCCTCCCTTTCCCATGTCTCATGAGAATTAGAACTATGCTGCCAAAGTACATGGACCAGAGGTATCATTCTCTCATGAAGTACCTTGGTCTCAGAATCAACAACTATGACTGGTCGTTCAGTAACAGATAAATATAGTTCAATATCAAGATCAATCCAACTCACAACATGAGATGGATCAGAGAGATACTTTCGTAGCTTTGATACATGGAACATGTTATGTATCGATGTCAGTTGTGGTGGTAGATCTAGACGGTAAGAAACTTTCCCTATAATACCAACAACCTCAAATATTCCCAAAAAATGAGGAGCAAGCTTCACTTGCCTCCCAAGCCGTCGATGACCTAATCGGGGTGAAACTTTCAAGAACACCTGGTCACCAACTGAGAACTCTAAAGGTTTACAATGACGATCAGCATAAGACTTGTACCGACTCTGTGATGTCAACATTCTCTGAGGAATCAACTGGATCTTAGCTGTCGTCTCTTGGACCAAACTCGGTCCTACCAAAGAGTTTTCACCAATATCTGACCAACATAAAATAGATTTACATGGATGGCCATACAAAGCCTCAAAAGGATCCATTTTGATCACAGACTGATAACTCTTGTTATATGAAAACTCAACTAGCCCTAGATGATCATCCCAAGACCCACCAAAGTCAAGAACACATGCATGGAGCATATCCTCAAGGATCTGAATAGCTCTCTCTGTCTGGCCATCTGATTGTGGATGGTAGGTCGTGCTCAAACGGACATGAGATCCTAGTGCCTCCTAAAGGCCTCTCCAAAAGAGAGAAGTAAACCGAGGATCCCTATCAGAAACTATAGCAGACGGAACTTCGTGCAAATGAACAACTTCTTTCACATAAATATTGCCCAAATCCTCAACTTTGGTTGTATCTTGAATAGGTATAAAGTGAGCCAACTTGGTCAGCCTGTCGATCACAACCCATATCGAGTTATTCTTCATTTGGGTTTGAGGTAACCCAACCACAAAGTCCATAGAGATTTCATCCCACTTCTATGTAGGGACTGGAAGTGGTTGAAGAAAACCCGAAGGTTTCTGGTGCTCGACTTTCACCTGCTGGCATGTATAGCAACGAGATACAAACTCAGCAATGTCTTGTCTCATTACTGGCCACCAGAACTGTTGCCGCATGTTATATAACATCTTCGTGGTTCCTGGGTGTACATCCCACTGAGAGTTATGGCAACCCCCCATCACATCCTTCCTTGCGTCTAACGGCACAACATAACGGTTTTGATAGCATAGAACACCCTCATTGGAGAACGACCACTGGGTGTCAAACTCCCCACCATAAAGAGAGTCCCTAATGCTATGGAATTCATCATCTAGTTGTTATTCCTGAATAATTAACTTGAGGAGAGAATAAGTCAACTGAACACTGGCTAAAGAAACTTCATTCCCCTTCCACTGAACTCCAATATGAAACTGAGAAAAAAGAGCCATCAAACTTCACTCTTCTGAAGATTCTTTCACAGCCTGTGATGGAAGTTTCCTATTTAACGCATCTGCAACTACATTCCCTTTCCCTGGGGTATAGGCAATGTCAAAGTCAAAAGATTGAAGGTACTCCACCCAACGCCTTTAGTGGAGATTCAAATCTTTTTGAGAGAATATATAACGCAAGATCTTTTGGTTTGAATACACAGAAAACCTTTCTCCATAAAGGTAATGCCTCCAACACTTAAGTGAGTGCATTACAGCTATAAGTTCAAGTTCATGGGTAGGATAGTTCTTCTCATGAGGCTTAAGCTGACGATATCCATAGGCAACAACATGATCACCTTGCATAAGGACGCATCCCAAACCTGAACCCGATGCATCACAGAAGACCACGTAACCTATCCCAGCCTCAGGAAGATTTAACATTGGTGCAGTAGTCAAAAGATGCTTTAGCTCAACAAAATAACTCTAAAATTTATCATTCTAGGAAAATTTCACTCCCTTTCAAGTTAGAGCAATCATTGGAGAAGCTAACTTTGAGAAGTCTTTAACAAACCGGTGATAATATCTTGTTAATCCCAAGAAGCTCCGAATCTTGAAAACATTTTGTGGTTGTTCCCAAGTCATAACAGCCTTTACCTTCTCAGGATCAACTGATATTCCTTATTCTGACACCACATGTCCCAATAATTTCACTTCCCGAATCCAGAAATTTCACTTTGAAAGCTTGGAATAAAGTCAGTGATTCTTTATAAGACTCAGAACTGTTCTTAGATGATGCACATGATCCTCCTCAGACTTGGAGTAGACAAGAATGTCATCCACAAATTCTACCATGAAATTATCTAGATACTCACAAAAAACCTTGTTCATCAAATCCATGAAAACTGCAGGAGAATTTGTTAGGCCGAAGGGCATAACAAGGTACTCATAATGGCCATACCTACTCTGAAAAGTGGTCTTATGAACGTTAGATTCTTTTATCCTCAACTAATGGTAACCCGATCGAAGATCAAATTTTGAAAACCACTTCGCCCCTTTCAATTGATCAAAAAAATCATCAATTCTTGGTAACAGATATTTGTTCTTTATCATAACTCGATTGAGCTTTTGATAATCAACACATAAGTGAAGAGAACCATCAGCATTCTTGGTGAAGAAAACAGGTGCTGCCCAAGGTGACACACTCGGGTGTATAAAACCTTTCTCAAGAAGATCATCTAACTGAGACTTCAGTTCATTTAGTTCAGCTGGATCCATTCGGTAAGAGGGAATAGAAACTAGTTGAGTACCAAGCATTAATTCAATAGAGAAATCAACCTCCCTTACTGGTGGAAAACCAGAGAAGTCAGAAGGAAACACATCGGGAAACTCAGAAACGAATGGAGGAAGATCACCACACATTGAATCTCTCTCTATATCAAAATAAAACACTAATATAACTTTCCCCAACTCTAGATAAGAGGGTATAGCTCTACTTGACCTTAGGTCCCATTCTCCTTGAAAAACAAGAGGCACACCACTGGGTGTAGTAAGGTAGACCTGTCAAAGATAACAATAGATCCAGGATTTATTGTCAATGATCCAATCCATCCCAAAAATGACGTCAAAAGATTTCATGTCAAGAACCAAGAAACTCCAAGCATGATCAACATCTACTAGAGAGAAGACACAAGCAGGACTATGAAAACCCTTCTCTCTCATTGTACCAAGGGGTGTAGTAATATCCATCACACAAGATAAAAGTTCTATAGGTAGATTAAGCAGATTAAAAAGATGGGTTGAAATAAAAGAGTGAGATGCACCATTATCAAAAAGAGATGTAACTAAAGATGAAGCTATAGTAATGGCACCTCTCACAGTTGCAGGACCTGTATCAGCTACCTCTGGTGACTCTTCCACTGCGTGAAGAAGCTTCGTTCCGGATTCCTGTGGCTGGAACCCTTTTGTATGTGAAGAATTTGATTTCCCCACAGTTTTTGGAGGTGTTGATGATCCTGTTCCACTATGTGGAGTAGAGAAGTGATGGCAGAATCTCTGTAAGTTCCCTAAACGTCCGCAGGAGATATAGTTATTGGGTGCCTCAGTGCAAGCCCTCTTAGAATGTCCTGGATTCCCACACCGATAGCAAGTCAAAGAATCCCCCCCTGGTGCTACCGGAGGTCTGGAATGACTCTGCTGTCGAGAACGACCATGAGAAAAGTCACGCTTCTATTTTCCTTTAAAGGAACCCACACTGCCACTCTGAGGGAAAAGAACCTCCTTAAACCCTAACTTTCCTGCCAAGTCCATCTCAACCATCATCACCTTATCCAGCACATCCGCATAAGTGGGTAGCTTCAGTAGGAAAACCTGATAATGGATATCTGATCGAAGTCCCAACTCGAATCATTGAGCCTTCATCCTCTCATTAGATACAATCTCAGGAGAAAACTGTACCATCTCTGAAAAGTGATTTGAGTACTCAGTCACGGTTTTGTTGTCATGATCAAGCTTGAAAAACTCCACAGCCTTGGCCAACACCATTGATTCTAGATAGAACTGGTTAGTGAAAAGAACTCTAAAGTCTTTCCACTCCAAACCCACATGTTTCCCAGTCGTCACCATTGTGTCCCACCATATCCTATTTGGTCCCTCCAATATGAAGGTGGCACATTTCACCTTGATCACCTCAAGTGTCTCCAAGAACCCAAACATACGTTCAATCTTACTCAACCATTCCTCAACATGTTGAGGGTCAGCGTAGCCTTTGAAAACTTGTGGCTTCTGGCGTAGAAAATCTTAAGAATGACTTCGTAAAATATCACTATGAGGATCTATAGGTGGAGCCTGAACAGGAAATAGAGGTGGTGCCTATCCTAGAGCTTGGACAGTGCGAACAATCACCTCAACCAGACTCGGATCCACAATAGGACTCGCTTGCTATGATTTAGCAGTAGCCTCTTTTTGGATCTGATTTCCATGTTTTCTCGGAGGCATGATGCTACATATCTTGAAAAGACATATATTAACACCCAAACCGAGTAACAAGGAAAACTATTATTAAAAGAAGGTATAACAAGATTAGGATTCCACTCTATCCAAATCAAAACAGGGAAAATACAAGAACTAATCCACAAGTCATATTTTCCTAACTAGCCCAGGTGACTTAAGGTTCATTGTGGTGAGAGCTGGCCAGGCACTAAATCATAACTACCTTCTAATTCATGACAAGAATGCTCAAATGCATACTGTCATCAAAGCAAGATGCTTAACCTTCTCTCTGATACCACTTTGTCATGAACCAGCCTGGGTACCCTGGTAACCTGATAACTGAGACAGCCCTGACATAGCCCGAAGGGCGTTCCCGATCCCCACAGGTCAACGACTAGCACATTGTATCACACAACATGCAAGTGGGAACGATTTTTCCACAATAATGCAGAAGCAAAAGAAACAAGACAGTATGAAAAACAAAAAGGAACTCCAATGAGAGTAATGTAACAGAATACAAAGAGGCATTAAAGCCCAAAGTACTAAAACCCAAGTACTGAAAAAGGGAAAATAGCCCCAAGGTCCCTAAGGACACAACTCACCAAAACCAAATATCAACAGCTGGATACGCCTCCAAGAGGTCTCGTACCTTTACTCGATCTTGGAAGAAGAAAATATACAAACATCCGAAGTCAAAAGTTGGGTGTGATCCAAAGCCCAGCAGGATACCACCAAATATTCTGTAACAAATGCCAAATATAGATTATCCAAATAAAATCTTCCAATTTTCAAATACGCAGGTTTGGAAACTCAAAAGCATATTTTTACAAAACATGCTATACATTTTCAAATGATGGAAGAATTTACTTTAAGCAAAGGCTTTACAATGATGGAATATTTCTAAAACAATGGCTTATGAAAAACATTTATATAAAATAGTTTATATAAATTCAGCAGGCATGTACAACAGTTCAAAATCTTTGACATACATTTATATCTCAAATATAACAAACAAGTGAGCAACATGGTCATCTGCCAAAAGTTACAATAGTATTAACCAGTTATAAGATTCCGCAATCTCTATGTGAACTCAGAAAAATGTGTATACACACGTCCCTATGACACTGGCCAAAGGAGACTCATCACCAACCCATCGGGGATGTGACCCGCTGCAAGTATGTTTTAGAACATTGTCGTAGCGTAGAGTGTATCCAAATAACTCACTAACTACCTAAGGCTTGCATGCGCTCTTACATGATGTGCGAACTATTTTAAGAATTCTCAAAATACGATCAATCTCATTATTCCATTTCAAAGTTTCAATTTCATTCCATTTAAAGCCAAAACAAGTTTTAATCAAAACATGCCCTTTTCGCAAGATAAAACCAATGGGTTTCTATCAAATCATTTTAAGCCATTTTCACCAGTTTTAAATCCATTCAAAACAAATTCCATCATTACAAATTTTATTCCCACGATTAAATTCAAAAATTTAATTGAAATCATTTCCATCAAATCTGCAATTTAAATTCAACAATTTAAATTGGCCAATTTCCATAAACACGCCCAATTCAATGGAATTGGGGGTTTTCCAAATTTCAATGCCAAAACCATTTCAAATATCTTGATTCACTGGAATCGATTTTTTATCAATTTAATTGAAAGAAAAATTGAGAAATTGAATTTAAATAAAAAATTGAAATAAATCAAGAAAATACAATGTTAATCAATTTGGAAAGTTGAGACAGAACCACCTACCTCGAAGGTTTTGACCAAAATCACAACGGTCGAGAACGCTCAAGAAAACCGGGTTTCTTCTTCAAGAACCCACCTTAGATCTCTTATACTAGAAAGATAAAGACCAAAACTCATCATACTTGGTACCACACACTTAGATATACCCATAATGGGTGTAGATCTAAGAAAACTAGAGAAGAGGAGAAGTAGATCTAAGTAGATCTAAGAAACCGATCAAGAATGATGAAGAAAGATCACATACCTCAAGAATCCAGCTTCAATTCACCAATAGAAGACTTTGGATCACCTCCGTAACGATGGTAGAACCTTCTCTGACCTTAGGAGAAAACAAATCTCGAGTTAGGGCTGCTTAAGAGGAAAAATGACGCACTTAGAGGAAAAACCGAGTGAGATCCACAATTTAAGGATCTCATTTAAGTGGTCGCACAGTTAGTTCACACGGTTTGACAAACCATGCGCTAGCTGTGTGTTATCTACTGCCTCGGTCACTATTCATGCACGGTTTGGCCGCACGGTTAGACAAATTGTGTGCTGCCTATGTGGAAGCTATTGTCTCATGGACCAACTGCGCACGGTTTGACCGCACGATTTAGACAACCTGTGTGTCGCCCGTGCGACTTCCCCTTTGCCTCAAAACATCATTTAAAATTATCCCGACTCTCCCAAGTCACAACTCCAAAATAGAGATACTTAGAAACATCAAAAGTACCTGAAAACATAATGTGATGTTACAACTATGAACCTGAAGTTGTGGCGGTAAATATATAAAATCATCCATTCATGTTCTCAATTATTTTGGTTTACCTCTAGTTGGGTTGTTAAGGTTGGTTATAATCAAATTGATTTAATATTGATTACAAATATGTTGTATTTGAATTCACCATTATGTGAATTTCTATGTTTATTGGTTGAAATTTTTATTTGTATTGCATTTTCTAATTTGGAATTGAACTGTTTTTATACCTACGAAACCAACATTTCTAACTTGGTGAACATTTCAATGCTTCAACTATGATTTGTATAGAATTTGTATGACTCTAAGACCCCTCTTTAACATTTTACCAGGTAATGAATATGATGGTTTATATTCTTCTTCAAAACATGTATTTAAAACTGCATCATCTACCTGAGCAAAAGATATCAAATTTTTCCTTAATTTTGACAATTGCTTTACCACTTATGAACCTCGTAGAATCAATGATCCATGATTTTAATAGACTGATGACACTTAGTAAATAATCATCACACTAAAAATTAAATTTCTTTATTACATCTTGTAAAATTTATTGACTTCATTATATATTTGTTCAAGATCACATAAAACAATGGTTAGTTAAATTATCCAGGAATCCCCCTATTCCCTATCATTTATTTTTGTTTTTTGGGTTACACATTAGTTATCCTTTTCTATTTACTTCCATATTTGTTTTCAAATGCAGGAAATGAAACCAATTTAATAGAGGCGACGAAAATAGATTATGGACAATAATCATCACATGACTGAGCTAGGCATTCCACCACTAGTGCCTGCAGTGAGTATTTTATTTCATATATATTTATTTAAATAATTATAATGTCATGTGATTAATTTTTTTTAAACATTTTTTTAGGATCCATCTATTAGGCAACAATTATTTGATGAGCAGCCTAGTAGTGGTCCCAGTACTCGAGGCGTTCGTACGAGGGGGATGGTACGGGAGCTAGACGATCTGGTCGGCATACCCGATTAGACCCTTCCCCTCCCACTGAAATACCATCCATCCCACATTCTGATTCCGGTGTGCCTCTAGGGACACATGGGATATTTAGGCCTCCCATGTTTTTACCACCCTTTACATCTAACCCTCCTCACCCATCTATACCATATCCGATGATGATTCCCACTCCCCATCTAGCATTTGGCCAGCCATCCCTATCATATTCTTTTACTTCTGCTTCGTTATCTCTGGGATTTTATATTCCATCTTCTTCGACACCTGCTCCACCAGAGTCTATCCCTGTGGAGCAAACATTGGGACTCACTCCATCTGTACAGGGTGTTCCTTTAGTTTCTGTGGATCCAGTGATGCCCATTGATCAGACTACTGTAGGTATACTTATAAAAACCTAAAAAATTGTTACACCATTATTTATTTTCATTATAACATGTATTGATAAAATATTTGTTTTTCTTTCATAACAGATACATCTACTAATAGGAGGCAGGGACGGGGGCGTACACGCATGCATGCAGTGTGGAACCGCTGCACACATTTGATGGTGGACTATAATAAAGATAGTCAGATGATTGAAAAATCATGGTAGCAATATCAGAGTTTTTTAGCGACGCTTTCCAAATACTTCGACATCATTCTTGTCAGCCTGCTCTCATGGAGAGAGCTACCAAATAAAGTCAAGGATAAAGCATGGGCAGAGATATGGGTAAAAAAATCTATTGTATTTAATTAAATATATTAATTTTTGTAATTATATGAATTAATATTTTGGTGTCAGCTGTGGTTTAATTTCCCCGATGGTGAGGGTTCATGGCCAGCACGTCTAAAGGATTTAGGCGAGCTTTGGAGAGCTTATAAGCATGAGTTGTACATTGGTTGGCATGCTAGAGTTGGCACAGAGTTAGAGGTGATCCATGTCGTGGATGATTGTATTTTATAACAGTACCAATAGATGATTACTCATTGAACAACTAGCCAATTAACTGTATTAGTCAAATTAGAGGTATTTAAATGAAAATTTTCATGTTTTTCATTAATGCTAATTATTGAATTTTATTTAGGATGCATCTAGAAAAAAATAAAAAAACATTGATGCTAAGAAATACTTCCACACATTGGGACGTACTATGATTCCAGATCATGAGAGATAGTAGGTATGATAGTTTATAATCTTTCTTTACGACTTGCACTTTCTATTGCTTCCTCCATAATTTATTTGATTTCTAAAGTTGTTATATAATTTTAGTTATGAAATTACTATTTTTTTGTATACTATTTTTAATTATGGTTTCCTATATTCAATGTCATTTTAGAGTCATAAATTGAATATTGAAGGATGTGTACCATGACAAAAACTGTTTTTCTCGAGTAGAAAGAAGAAAGATGGAAGTGTGGTTAATGAACCGACTCAGCAGTAGATTGTAAGTTTTACTTTGTAGATTTAAAATTTTAATCTATATTTTGTAACTTAATAATCTATTTATATTTGTAACATTATTCTTTAGAGGCTCTTGATGCCCAAGAACCTGAAAATTTTGGGCCAAAAGATCACTTATATCAGGTGTTGGGAGATGATCACCTTGGTAGAGTGCACTGCTGTCCTAGGAAGAGTATAGTTCCGACGAGGTATTGGCCCTCCTCAGGTATGATTTGTAGCACCAATGAGTTGCAGTATGTTAAGTAATAGGCAGAATAGGCTGAAAAAAGGGCCATAGAGATGGCATAACAGTCTTTTAGTGAAAACACTGCATTTATGAAACTGATGGAGGTTTTACGTCTAACACTTCCACCAGAGGCCAACACTGCTTGTGATGAATATATGTCATCGATGCATTCTATATATAGTGTACCAGGTGGAATTTCTAGTGGTGGTAGAGACGATGTAGAGGAGGATACTGAGGTGGAGGAGGAGGAGGGATGATTATGAGGACGAGGGTGAGGGTGAAGATGATGGTGATGAGGGGCAGATTGATCCGTTGCATTTTTGACTAATATTACTGAAATTTGATGTTTATTGATTTGTTGTGTCTGAATATATGTGTGATTAGGTAGGTTATATTATCTTTATTTTTTATCTATAAATAATAAAACTTGACTTGATGATTTGCTGTTAAATACCCCTATTTTAATGAAATTGCAATTTTTTAGTGGAATTTAGAAAATTGGTGGTCTGATTATAAGTTGATATAATGAAATTATTTTTTCAACCTCAAATGAATTTTCTTAGAAAATATTTAAATACCATCCCATGAACCCTGAAAAACCCCCCAAATATCCCCACGGATAGCCCCCCGGACAGCCCCCCGGACAGCCCCCCCACCCTCCTCCCTGGACCCCGGACAGCCCCCTGGACAACCCCCCAGACAGCCTCCCCACCCTGCTTCTTTGACCCCAGAAATCCCCCCAAACAGCCCCCGGACACCCCCCCCCCCCCACCCTTTTCCTTGGACCTCGGACAGCCCCCCAGATAGCCTCCCTGCCCTCCTTCTTGGACCTTGGATAGCCCCCCAGACACCCCCCCCCCCACCCTCCTCCCTCGACCCCGGACAACCCCCCAGACAGTCTCCTCACCCTCCTTCCTAGACCCTTGGCATCCCCCCAGACACCCCCCCCCCCCACCCTCCTCCCTGGACCCCAGACAACCCCCATCCCCCCCCCACCCTCCTCCCTGGACCCCAGACAGCCCCCCAGACAGCCCCAAGATAGCCCCCCACCCTCCTCCCTAGAACTCGAACAGCCCCCCCACCCTCCTCCCTAGACCCCGGATAGCCCCCCAGACAGCCCCCACCGGCTTCCCTGGACCCCGATCAGCCCCCCAAATAGCCCCCCGGACAGCACCTCTACCCTCCTCCCAGGACCCAGGACAGCCCCCCACCCTCCTCCTTGGACCCCGGACAACCCCCCTCATTCCTGGACCCTGGACAGCCCACCCACCCTCCTCCCTGGACCCCGGACAGTCCCCCCCCCCCCACCCTCCTTTCTGGACTCTGGACAGCCCCCCCCCCCCCCCCCACCCTCCTTCCTGGACCCCGGACAGCCCCCCCACCCTCCTCCTTAGTCCCTGAACAGCCCCCCGACCCGACACCCCAACATTTTTCAAGAGTCGATTCGGCATATATAAAACATCACGACAATTCGTGAAAGTCTAAGGACCACCTAGCTTGATTCCGAAGACAATCACACTCTTAATTCGGCGTCTCGGATCCCAATCTAAGATCTCTTCAAGATTCACCCTAAATCCCAACATAAAATAGGGTTTTAGAGCTTCAGAGGAAGATGAGAGAAGATTAAAAACCCTAATCAAAAAGTGGGATCAAAGAGAGGATTAGACTCACTCAGATCTTCAATCCACACTTGACGGCACTCAAAACGCCCAAGGATCGAAGGAGATCCTCCCTTAAGAGCTCTTGGGAGCTTTGGATTGTGTTGGTACTTTAGAAAAAGAATACATGGGTCATTTTTGATGTGTACGAGTCAACTCCACCTAAATCTGAGGCATGGTGTGGTCGGTACCACTCAAAGTGTTACACTTTTATTTGAAATGAACAACATTATAAGTGAAAACAACAATTGGAATACATAAAATAGACCAAACGCATTCGGATTATATTGATACTTTAGGACAACTATCCATGGGTCATATTTGATGTGTACGAGTCAACCCTTCCTTAATCTAGGGCACGGTGTGGCCGGTATCACTTGAATTGTCTTTCTTTTGTTTGAAATAGACAACATTTTAAGTCAAAACAACAACTGGCATACGGAAAACTGACCTAACACATTCATATTGTGTTGAGAATTTAGGAAAATTATCCATGGGTCATTTTCGACGTGTATGAGTCAACCCCGCCTCAATATGAGGCATAGTGTGGCTGGTACCACTCAAAGTGTCTGCCCTTTATTTGAAATGGACAACATTTTAAGTAAAAAACAACAACTAACATATGGGAAACTAACCTAATGCATTCATATTGTGTTTATATTTTAGTAAAATGATCCATAGATCATATTTGACATGTACAAGTCAACCTATCCTTAATTCGAGTCATGGTGTGGTAGGTATCACTCGAAGTGTCTTTCTTTTGTTTAAAATGGACACCCTTTTAAGTAAAAACAACTAGAATATGGAAAACTGACCAAACATATTTGGATTGTGTTAATACCTTATCACAAGGATCCATGGCTCATTTTTTATGTGTATGACTCAACCCTGCCTCAATCTGAGGTACGGTGTGGCTGGTACCACCAAATTGTCTCACTTTTATTTGAAATGGACAACATTTTAAAAGAAAACAAAAAATGGCATACAGAAAACTAACCAACTGCATTTGTATTATGTTGATACATTAGGAAAACTATCCATGGATCATATGTGACGTGTATGAGTCAACACCGCCTCAATCTGAGGCATGGTGTGGCTGGTATCACTCAAAGTGTCTTTCTTTTGTTTGAAATGGACAACATTTTAAGTCAAAACAACAACTGGCATACGGAAAACTAACCTAATGCATTCGTATTGTGTTGATACTTTAGGAAAATGATCCATGGGTAATATTTGATGTGTAAGAGTCAACCCCACCTCAATCTAAGGCACAGTGTGGCCGGTATCACTCAAAGTTTATTTCTTTTGTTTAAAATGGACACACTTTTAAGTAAAAACAACTCGCATACGGAAAACTGACCAAACGTATTCAGATTGTGTTGATACTTTAGTACAAGGATCCATGGTTCATTTTTGACGTGTAAGAGTCAACCCCAACTCAATTTGAGGCACTATGTGGCCGGTACCACTCAAAGTGTCTCACTATTATTTGAAATGGATAACATTTTAAGTGAAAACAATAAATGGCATACATAAAACCAACCAAATGCATTTGTATTCTATTGATACTCTAGTAAAACAATCCATGGGACATATGTTACATTTATGAGTCAACCTTTCCTCAATCTGAGGGTAGTTGTGGCCGGTATCACTCAAAGTGTCTTTCTTTTGTTTGAAATGGACAACATTTTAAGTCAAAAAAACAACTGGCATACGGAAAACCAACCTAACACATTCGGATTGTGTTGATACTTTAGTAAAACGATAAATTGGTCATATGTGACATGTAGGAGTCAACCCCACCTCATTCTGAGGCACGGTGTGTCCGATATCACTCGAAGTTTCTTTATTTTGTTTAAAATGGACACCCTTTTAAGTAAAAACAACAACTGGAATACAGATTACTGACCAAACTTATTCAGATTGTGTTGATACTTTATAAAAATAATCCATGGTTCCTTATTGACATGTAAGAGTCAAAACCACCTTAATATGAGGCATGGTGTGTCTAGTACCACTCAAAGTATCTCACTTTTATTTGAAATGGACAACATTTTAAGTGAAAACAACAACTGGCATACGGAAAAGTAACCAAACACATTAAGATTCGATTTATACTTTAGGAAAATGATACATTGGTCACATGTGATGTGTACGAGTCAACCCCGCCCTAATCTAAGGCATGGTGTGGCTGGTATCACTCAAAGTATCTTTCTTTAGTTTAAAATGGACACCCTTTTAACTAAAAACAATTGGCATACGGAAAACCGACCAAACATATTCGGATTGTGTTGATACTTTATCACAAGGATTCATGGGTTATTTTCGATGTTCATAAGTCAACCACACCTCAATATGAGCCACGGTGTGACCGGTACCACTCAAAGTGTCTCACTTTTATTTGAAATGGATAACATTTTAAGTGAAAACAACAACTGGCATATGAAAAACTGACCAAACGCATTCGGATTCTATTGATACTTTAGGAAAACAATCTATGTGTCATTTTTGACATGTATAAGTCAACCACACATCAATATGAAGCATGGTGTGGCTGGTATCATTCGAAGTGACTTTCTTTTGTTTAAAATGGATACTCTTTTAAGTAAAAGCAACTAGCATATAGAAAACCAACCAAACGTTTTATGATTGTGTTTATACTTTAGAAAAATGATCCATGGGTCATTTGTAACATGTATGATTCAACCCCACCTCAATTCAAGGCACGGTGTGGCCGTTACCACTCAAATTGTCTCACTTTTATTTGAAATGGACAACATTTTAAGTGAAAACAGCAACTGGCATACGGAAAACTGACCAAATGCATTCCGATTGTTTGTATACTTTAGTAAAATGATCCATGGGTAATTTTTGACATGTATGAGTCAACCCTACCTCAATACGAGTCACGGTGTGGCTGGTACCACTCAAAGTGTCTCACCTTTATTTGAAATGGACAACATTTTAAGTAAAAACAACAACTAACATACGAAAAACCAACCTAACACATTTGGATTATGTTGATGCTTTATGAAAACAATCCATGGTTCATATTTGATGTGTATGAGTCAAACCCGCCTCAATATAAGGCACATTGTGGCCGGTATCACTCGAAGTTTCTTTCTTTTGTTTAAAATTGACACCCTTTTAAGTAAAAATAACTGGCATATGGAAAACCATCCAAACATATTTTTATTGTGTTGATACTTTATAAAAAGGATCCATGGTTCATTTTTTATGTGTACGAGTCAACCCCGCCTCAATCTGAGGAATGGTGTGCCTGGTACCACTCAAAATGTCTCACTATTATTTGAAATGGACAACATTTTAAGTGAAAACAACTGGCATACAGAAAACTGACCAAACACATTTTTATTCTGTTGATACTTTAGTAAAATGATCCATGGGTCATATGTGATGTGTATGAGTCATCCCTTCCTCAATTTGAGGCACGGTGTGGCCGGTATCACTAGAAGTGTCTTTCTTTTGTTTGAAATGGACAACATTTTAAGTCAAAACAACAACTAGCATATGAAAAACCAAACCAACGCATTTTTATTTTGTTGATACTTTAGAAAAATGATCCATGGGTCATATGTGACGTGTATGAGTCAACATTGCCTCAATCCGAGACACGGTGTGGCTGGTATCACTCAAAGTGTATTTCTTTTTTTTTAAATGGACACCCTTTTAAGTAAAAACAACAACTGGCATACGGAAAACCGTCCAAACATATTTCGGATTATGTTAATACTTTAGAACAATGATCCATGGTTCATTTTGTACATGTAAGAGTCAACCCTATCTCAATATGAGGCACGGTGTGGCGGGTACCACTCAAAGTGTCTCATTTTTATTTGAAATGGATAACATTTTAAGTGAAAACAACAAGTGGCATACGGAAAACTGACCAAATTCATTAGGATTCTATTGATAATTTAGTAAAATAATCCATGGGTCATATGTGACATGTACAAGTCAACCTCGCCCCAATCCGAGGCACGGTGTGGCCAATATCACTCGTAGTGTCTTTCTTTTGTTTAAAATAGACACCCTTTTAAGTAAAAACAACTAGCATACGGAAAACCGACCAAACTTATTCGGATTGTGTTGATACTTTCGCACAGAGATACATGGGTCATTTTTGATGTGTACGAGTCAACCCTTCCTCAATCTGAGGCATGGTGTGGCTGATAAGACTCAAAGTGTCTCAGTTTTATTTGAAATGGACAACATTTTAAGTGAAAACAACAACTGGAATACAGAAAACTGACCAAATGGGTTTGGATTCTATTAATACTTTAGGAAAATGATCCATGGGTCATTTTTGATGTGTATGAGTCAACCCCGCCTCAATTCAAGGCACGGTGTGGCTGGTATCACTCGAAGTGTCTTTTTTTTGTTTAAAATTGACACTCTTTTAAGTAAAAACAACTAGCATACACAAAACTGACCAAACATATTTGTATTGTGTTGATACTTTAGAACAATGATCCATGGGTCATTTATGATGTGTAAAAGTCAACCTCACCTCAATCCGAGGAACGGTGTGGCTGGTACCACTCAAAGTGTCTCACTTTTATTTGAAATGGACAACATTTTAAGTGAAAAAAACAACCGGCATATAGAAAACCGACCAAACGAATTCAAATTGTCTTGATACTTTAGGAAAATGATCCATGGGTCATATGTGATGTGTACGAGTCAACCCTGCCTCAATCTGAGGCACAGTGTGGCCAGTATCACTTAAAGTGTTAGTCTTTTTTTTAAGATGGACATCATTTTAAGTAAAAACAACTAGCATATGGAAAACTGACCAAACGTATTCGGATTGTGTTGATACTTTAGCACAAGGATCCATGGTCCAGCCTCACACAATCCAATTCTCATGTGACGAACTCCTACCCCTATTCTAAAACACATGAAATTTAATACACCAAGGATAACTACATTCCCTAAGTCACATAATCTCATTGATACACACCCATTATCATCATCACTAAGTTCAAAGACACCCGCCCCAAACCATGGGACATTATATTTTTGTTTGGTTGATGTCATTTATCCATTTCCTTATTTTGGGGTTATTAGCTTCTAATTTCTGAATTCAATCGTGTATGTGTTATACAAAATTTAATTTTGTATGTATTCTTAATTCTATATAACAAATATAATTACGTATTCAGTTTTTTATGTATTGTATTCATAGTTGATAATTAAATTATGTATGTATTCAGTTCAGTATTCAATTATGAATTGAATTCCGTATTACACATGTAATTGTCATCTCAATTCTGAATTAAATTATAAATAAATTATGTATGTTTATAATTACCTTATGAATGATGTATTAATTCTGTATGTGTATAGTTGCAGGGTGCATTATGTGTTAAATCTATATGAATCAATTGTGTATATGTATGTGTTATAGGTGGTTATTGCAGGTAATTGGAGTTAGGAAGTTGGAAATGGAGAAAGTGCATCTTGCATTAGGTTACTACCTAAATTGCACAGAAAACCCTATGCCAATGGTTCTAAACCATTGGCATAGGGCTGTAAATGGGTTTTTACCAATGTTTATAAGATAACCGTTCGTAAAAACACTTTCCCAACAGTTTAAAAAAATTTGGGATATAGTGAAATGTCCAGCCTTTACCAATAGTTTACACAAACCGTTGGTAAAAATCTATACAAAACTATATTTTAACGGTTTGAAACCATTGTAATAGTATGTTTACCAATGGTTTAAAACTATTGGTGAAAATTCATACCAATGGTTTGACATAACCATTGGTATAATGTAGATTTCCTAACATATACCAACGGTTTTCTAAAAACCATTGGCATATGTATTTCCCTAAGTCTTACTTCCTTATGGTTTGGATAACCGTTGGTATATATTATACCAACAGTTATCCAGCCTTTACCAATAGTTTAGACTTGTTGGTAAAGGGTGAATTTCTAGTAGTGTTTTTAAAAATTGTGGGAATAACCCCTTGAGAATCAACCTTCACTTCACCTTCTCCTCCCCCTCCCCCTTTGATGAGCCCTAATCTCCCCTTCACTACCCTCTCCTCCCTACATCCCCTTCGACCTTGACCTTGACATCCTATTCTCTGCCTCTGCCTCTGCCTTGACATCCCAACCTCCACATCCCGACCCCCGCCTCCCTCTCTCCACGTGCGCCTCCCCTTTCCACTAATTGTGTACTTATAAAGATGTGAATGTGGGGTCTCTTGATTCATTCATTTTTTCCCTTAATTTTATTCCCCATGTTCAATATGGTTAGGATTTTATGTCTTAGATATAATTCTTTGATGTAATATTAGAAGATATGGATAGAGTTAAAGCGGTAGCCGAATATGCCTCTTATGCTACCATTGAAAACCTGGTTCCTGGGGGAAGCTTGAGGAATGGATATATGAGTTGAATACCTTAATTTCCAGATCCCTTGCTCAATTTCTACATTATATAACATATTCAGGACCGAGAAAAACTATATCAGCCTAATTCATCATGAATTTATTTGTTTTTGGTTCCACACTTGATTGAGATTGGTTGTCGGGCCTAAATCATGTTCTTGGTAATATTTCTTTTGACCACTTTTTATAATCTCAATGTAGAATGGAGTGAAATTAACATATTTGGATTGGGATTAAAACTTTTTTCCATGTATTATGATTTGAAAAAAAAATATTGTGACCCTTTTAACTTTATTATAAAAAACATTCCAAATTCTGGTATAGAAAATTCAACACTTCAGACATTCTAAGTTGTGTATCAAGAACTATGCTTGATTTATATACTGTTTATGCCATCTATAAAGATAAAATGTCTACCATGTGGAATGTATTCCAGTCTAATCCATTTGAACCTCCCCTTCAAATAGAGAAACATGCAAACAAATACACTAATTTCATTAATAACAAGAACATAGCTATTATTAAGGGTATGTTCTCTCATATTATTGTAATTTACTATTCTTCTGTGATTCTTTGGGTGCTAACTTAATAAAAAAAATCAAGCTCTATACCATTAACTGGAAAATTACCATTCAAGATTTTTATTTCACTTGATGACATGGAATCTAATAGGTAAGAATTAATATATACTGTTTTAGCAGTATTCATCTGCTAGTGAAAATCATACAACTATGTTGTTATTGTGTCTGATTTAATGGAATGATGTTGGATAAAATTAAATGAATTTTAATGTGTAAAATCACTTTTATGAGAACAATTGATTTAATTTTTATTTTTATTTACATCTCAAAAAAATACAAAGATGAATATTTCTTTTCATATGTAGAATTTTTTATTATCATTTAGTAATTATTTTTATGTTTTGATGGTATGTTCACTCATTTTATTTTCATAGGATTTGTTTTGTTTTATCGAATAATGCAGCTGACTACTCTTATAGAAAATTATTTGTATTACTGATCACTTAGGATGAATTCTTTTAAAAAATGAGTGACATTTTAAAAAAAACTATCCTTATATTAATGGAAAAACTAGTTTTATAAATGACTGAAAAAAAACATTTTCATCAACACTTATTCAAAGAAAATTATTATAAGTGATAAATTCTATATCATTTTTCAATAAGTTCCTCCAAAAAAAGTCTTAGAAAAGTAACCCATAAATATTTTTGACTAGATTTATAACTTCATACTAGTAGTGTGCATAGTAATTATAATCATTATTCATATTTATGATTTCTTTGTTATTGTAATTATCGTATTCCAAATTATAATTGAACTGAATATTAATATATAAATATATATATGTAATATTTATCACAAATATCTTTTCATATCCCACCCTTGACTTTAATATGGGGAGGTAGAGGTGTAAATTTTCGGTTCAGATGTCGGGTTGGCCATCCTGTGAATCCATTTAAGATCAACACTAAACTAATCCATTTAATTGAATGAGTCGACCAGATATATCCTTTTTATGGAGGGATCAATTATAATTTGATCCAATAACCTATTTAATCTTAAATATATAACATATAATACATCATGGAGTATCTAACTAGTTAAGATCACAAAAACTCAATGACCTTATCAAACCAGTTAGGCTTTCTTCTGCCATGTCTACTACTATAACACTAGTGACGATGAAACTGACTTCATTACCATCATCAAATTAGGTCTCAAAATAATTGGGTTTTAGGGAGAACGTCTAGTGAGGAGAACTCAGAATCAGACATAGACATGGCTTATATAGACATATCCTTTTTAAGCTTTGGTAGGCCAAGCATAGAGAAAATGTCGCTAGTGATGTATGACTACATTGATTTAGGCATGAACAGTGGAAGGATCTCAAGCTACAGAGATCAAAGTGTGGGGTCCATCTGATTTGGAATGAATGCAATTGAAAAAAACTCTTAGCATGATTTATCTTTTATTTCACCTAATGGTGGAAGAACTTCATGCTCATTTCACAGTTGGGTAAGTAATACAAACATATATTCTCATGTGTGGTGAGAGTTTTCATTTAAAAATTAAGTTGTATTATGTGATATTATAGGGTATTTTGATATTTTCTTTTGATAAATAAAATAATGGTTTCATTTTTATCCTTCTCAAATTTGACTATGTTATAATTATTTCATTATTCTCATTTCCTATTTCCCAGATACTTGCTCATTATCTCAATTTTTATCTACTTTATATCCTTTTCTAGGTAAATGTTTTAAAATAATTGTTTTTCTATATTGACAGCTTACTCCTTATTTCTATTTTAATAAACCCATGTTTGAAGTATTTTTTTTTATTTTGGACGATAATAAATCTTATAATTATCAATGATATTATTTCTGGTGTTTATGTTTCTTCCATTCTTTTCTTTTCTACATGCAATTCGATTGATTATTATTCACTATATATTCATTTCATGTTTGATCATGATTTCTCTTCCAGTGAAATTATTTTTCCTCATAGATTTTCTAATCGTTCTTTCCTACTCATTTGATATGAAGAGTTATTTTTTAAAATTTGAAAATACCTCCACATACACTAAATTGGTACACCTCTATTAAACTCCCTCAAGATGAAGTTTTATATTTTTGGATATTACTTGGAAGGTTTCTATAGATCTACATCAATTCTCCCCTCAATTTGAATAAATTGGTATCAATTTTTCTTCACTTTATATGTATATATTTTTATTTCCATCTCAACATCGCTGGAATTTTTTTCTTACACCGTATTTTCAATTGTATCATTAGTATTCCATGTGTCTTTCATATTTTGTTCTACTAAAAAATGTATGTTTATTATTTAATATATATGCTAACATTTGTTAGTATACAATTATCATGAAGAGTTTTCTTCCTTCAATTGATGTATGTTTATTACTAATAGTTTTTTTATTACTCTTTACAAAAAATGGTTTGTATATGATGATATGTTTGATATATTGTTTATTGATATATATCACTTATAATAATTAGTCAGAAACATTTTAGTATAGATTTTAATTTGATGATCATAAATAGATACAAAAAAATCATCATAATAAATACAGATCAGATGATATATAATATACTAATAGATTATACACTATTGTTTAATACTATATACTATGACAAACTTCCCATTTAATGTCATTTCTACTGTTATACGCTATCATTTTTTGATGTTTGATTATGTTTAAGTCAATATTTTCAATATGATTTATTATAGGTGGGATTTGTTTTATAATCCTCTTAATATTTTTTTTTTTTGAATTTTAGGGACACCATGTTATTGGGTGCTTCTATTTTGTTTCCCAATGATTAAATTCTTGAAGTAGTATTTTCTTTAGTAAGTGTTTTCTTTATTATGGATGTATTTATGTGATATTTTTGGTTTCCTCTTAACTACTCATTTCATTTTAGATCACTAAAATTGAATCCTAACTCATTTTGTGGGTTTTTTTCTTTTGGTTGATTCTTGATGTTTAGGGCTCTTGTGTCCCATTGAGGCCAGTTCTAGCCACCTCTGTCAATGGAAGTGTGTTCCCCAAGGGTTTAAGATATGTTTTGTTCCATTTAATTTTTTAAAATTTAGGGGTTTTGGTGTTTTGAGTTTTCGGCGTTTTTCTAGAGTATATTGGACCCGTTGCGGTGGTTTTGAGTAGTCATTGTCAAAGGTAACTTGCACATGTATGCATAGGTAGGAATATACATATATAAGTTTCCCCATATATATATATATATATATATATATATATATTCACTCATTTCTATATAAATATATATATTGGGGCTAGGTGTGGTTATGTATATATATGAAAAATGCATACATGTGTAAGGTAAATGGGTATATACGAATATTAGAATATATTTAAGGATCCCATTATACATATTTGGCCATGAAAATATATACATATGGGCTAGGTTTACTTATATGTGTGTGTGTGTGTGTTTGTGTGTGTGAAACTATAAATACATGCAAGTGGCAAAGGAATGATTCAAGTTGTCGTTATCATAAGAAAAGCGCCTTGAGTTTGAGGTAGCTTCACTTATGCATTGGATTTTAAATTTAAATAATCATTTATTTATTGTATTTTAGACCATGTTTTTGTACTAAACCATGATATATATTTCTTATAATAATTTTCTTGAATAGACACGAATAAAAGAAAACTAAATGATATAAAATTGCGCTACATTGAATTATACTAAACTGAATGAATTAGGACATCATATTAGTAAGAAAAATATAAAAAAAAATATGAATTGTATTAACCTATATAGAGTCTTAGGTCAATGGGAGAGAGGTTAGGAAAAAAAATCTGTATACACTATTTAATAGATCTAGAATCTTGGAATATAGCAATGTATCTTAACAGAAAAATAAGAGGAAGAATAAGAAAAGAAGGGGAAGTATGAATCCCTACGTGAAGAGGTCCTCTCTTTATGAAGGGCCTGTCGTGACCTCCCAAGGACCGGCACCAGTGATGTCTAGCTGGAAAATTAGAAAATTATTTATATCCCCCCCCCCCTCACATACAACCCTCTCATTTAATACCCCCACAAAATAGCCAGCAACCCAAAACTATCTTTAAGTATAAAAGTATAATGATTCCCTTGCCACTAGAAACTATTACCCAACCAGTACCAATTGCCCCTCTCACTATACAGATAGCCCCAATAACCCCACGTTTCTAAACAAGAGTATAAATAGATAATACTAAATTAGTCTTGAATAAATTAAATTACCCTATACCGAACAGATTAATTAAAACTAACTAGATCTAAAAGAAATCATATCATATTGTACCAAAGTGAATAAATATAATCTAGTTAGACCTCACCTGACCTGCCTCAATTATGATTGCATCCAACATAACTAACCAAGATGAACCACAAGAAACTAAACAAAATAAGATTAAGAAGTGTGAAACCAAAATGAGTTAAACTAAATAAAGTGGAACCATACAAACCCATAATGGATAGAATAAAACCAAATAAAAATAGAATCACACAATATTAAAAAAAACACAAAATAAATGATCCTTACTAGTATAAATGTAAATAAGATCAACCAAAATAGATCTAGAATGATCAAAACCAAGAAAATATAATTCAAATAAAAAAATGGATGAAACTAAATTGCGCCAAGTAAAACTAATATAACTTGATCTAATCTGATATTAAAAATGATGTATAAAATTTGACCAAATATAATGAATTAAAACTAATATGACCACAACTGACTTGAACTAAATTGAACTAAACCAAACTGATATGAACCAAATACAATCAAACTGAATCGATTAGTACCCAAATAAATAAAATTGTCCAAGATAATATTAACAAAAACAAGACAAACTATATCTAACGAAAATTTCCCAAAAAAACTTGTATCGAACAAAACCAACCCAAAATTTCCTAGTTTATGATAATTAAATCCAAACTAAAATGAATGGAAAAATATAAAATGAACCATACATTGAAAATACATAACTAAAACAAAAAATAATTGAAATAAACACAATCAATTGGATTTGGCATGAAATAAATAAAAAAAATGAAGTGTATGAAACTAATGTAATGTGAACTGGGTCAAATAGAAATAACCAGTATCAACCAAATTAAACTATACATAACATGACCAATAAAAATTGATCCTAGATAAATAAAGTAAAAAAATAGATGGAACCACATCCTCTTGAACTAATATAATTTGTTCCTCCTTGAGTTTAGGAACATGTTTTGACCCATGGGGAATTGTGGTTCTTATATTGGGGTAGTAGATTTTATAGTCACAAGAGACAGGTATGCTCTAATTTAGTTTTTATTTTATTTTCTTTATCTCATCGTCTACTTAGGCCTTTTACTGTTTTCTATGGATAGATGGTAGTTATATTCTGTGAAAGAGAAAAAAGGTCACTAGAGGTGGCTACATGGTATTCTTTGTAGGGAAGGGATATCGGGGGAGTACAGGGATTAATTAGTGTGTTTTATTTTTTTCTACCTTTATACTGTATTGTTTTTGTTTATTTTATTGTCCTTTGGTGTGGACATCCAACATACAAATGATTCATGCCAAAATTTTATTTATTTTCTGCTACTATTTTAATTAATTTTTTGTGGTCGAAATCATTTCTGAGTGGTGATTCCTTGGTACCTGGACACTTATGACATCTTGTTGGTGTAGCCCATCCACCTTAGTCCATCCTAGTATTCCTATATTAGATTATATATCTTAACCATGGGAGGGCCTAGGAAACATGGATAATTAAGGAGGGATTAGGAATGTCTAGGAATGAATTGTGAATTCACATGAATAAGGATTGAGGACATTGGAATTTATAATGAGCAGATATGGGAGACTATGTAATATATATTTATTCTGGAAATTCTATGGGTATAAAAAGTGGTGAAATGGAAATGTGTTGGGACTACTAAATGGAAATTCACATTCATAACCAATTTGATAATGTGATGTCACATCATGAGGTACTATACATTTTTGGAGTTGATGATTATACTCCATCCCAATGCAACAATAGAAATACCTTAGTGCCGAAAATACTCTATCATACAGTAGATAGTTTGGTTTGAAATTCCCAATAAAAACTTCATTGACCACCCATAGGTTATATTTAAACTTTATTTCAATTATTTAACTTCAAATCACCATTTATTAGTTCTAAGAACTAACGTGACCATAAATAAACTAGGAATCTCACTCTACTAATATGACCATGAATTAACTAGAAACTCAACCGCTATGATGTGTTGAGTACTAGAATTGATTAGTCATCATATATGTTGGTTTAATAGGAGTGTATTGAGATATCAGTTTCATTTTATGTCGATAATTATTAAACACCTCTATTTGGATCATGCAATTGGACTACCATAACAACTTGATTATTATGAAATAATTATGTGATTTAAGACACCAAATTCTCATTAATATGTGTAGGAGTTCCCTAATGAAATCTTGTTTTATCAATTGACATTTTTGGTTCTTAATTGTATTTTATAGATTTCCTTCAGAGAATAGTAGAAGTTTAACTTTCCATATAAATAAGATGTTTCATATCACTTGTTCATTTAATAACATTATTGATAATGGTGAACTATGGTTGTCTAAATTTGTTAGATTAGTGTATCCCGATCCAGTTTGGATGATGTTTGGGATGAATGCTTGTGTCTTGTATTGCGCACCATACCACAAATTTTGAAGGTCAATCTATGCAGTGAGCTCATTGGGGGTTTTAGGGGGAACGCGCCCCTGGTTCGGGGGTCTGGGGGCCGAAGGCCCCTAGCCAAACTTTCAGTTTACTATAGAAACCTAGTGCGGGTGGCGATGGAGTTGTTTGGGAATGCTCTATGGATAGTTCTAACACTATAATCACATAGTATGAGAATTAATTCAATGATAAATTGAGATAAACATGATAGATATCATAAACCAACAAAACTAGACTTAACTTGAATGAGTTTTGGCTAGAATGTTTTATGCTGATAGGTTGATTAGATTTTTTTTGACCCATGTTTATATGTAAATTAATTCATGTAAAATTTGGTATGTCAAATTTTTCTATTCACTCATGATATCTATCTTTTACTATGGTTTTTATGTGGTTTGTGTTTTTTTATAGGTCAAGGATGGCAGAAAGGCTGTACTTTTTTACAGGTCAAGGATCTATACCCACGGTTCAATAACCATGGGTATATTATGTCTGGTGTGATAATATAAACCCATAGTTTTGTAAACTATGGTTATAGATATATGCCCATGGTTTAAATAAAATTGTGGTTATTATGGAAATCTCCATCACTATACCCATAGTTTCTATAAAATCGTGGTTATATCTCTCTATCGATGCCTCAGTAGCCCATGGTTTATGGAACTGTTGGTATGGCCTATACCCATGATTTTATGGGCTATACCCACGGTTCCAAACCGTGGGTATAGGTGATTTTTCCAGTATTGGAATGTATATATGATATTTATGATATAATAATACTTATTGAATTATAATATCATATCTATCATCTTACCTTCTAATTCTTTGTAAAATGATAACATCGCTCATGCTTACATGTGGACTACCGCCTCCATGAAGCGATGTGATTCGTTTTTCATTTTCACTTTACATGGATAGTAATAAGGTTTGATTTAATGAATATATATGATATAAATGATATAATAATTCTAAAAAGTTAAATTATTATTTACCTTTATTTTGTTCCAACCATCGAAAAGTGAAAACAGGGGTTATGAACACATACGAACTACCATATCCATAAATGATGTAATTAATTTTTCTATCTCTATATTTTATAGATGAATTTAAATATCTATATATTGAATATATTATATATATATCATGATTAAAAATATATATATTATGTTATCATAATCAAAGTTCAAGAACTAAGACTACTGAATCATGACATACATGAAAAACAAAGTAGTTAACACCCAATATAATGATAATAATAAAATATTATCAACAAACAGGTGATAAAATGTTATAAATGGATCATTTATGATATTATATATATGTATATGTATTTGTTTTATAATTATAATAAATCAAAATTTATTATATAATATTTTAAAATAACTTACGTGGCAAGGAGAACTTGAGATATGGGATTTTGTCTCAATTTTCACTTCATTGAGGCATATTTAGTATTATGAACATATTTACTTTAATGTGGTGTATATATTGACCCTTTGAGGTATTTAACATGAATATATATTTACTAATGATGATTAATTATTTAATTCAAGTTACTCTTTCAAGAGTAATGTTTAAAAGGAAATCCAATCCTATTTCTCTTTTGATCGGATATATTTTCATTCATCTCCATATTTATCAAAATTGTTTTAAAAATGTCCTTTTTATATACTCAAATGAATTATTAAGGCTATATTATTTTATATCTTACCTTTTAAAAAGTTTTAATATAATATTTATAATGTTTTCTTAAAATTTAATTTTCATGATTCTACATGAAAATTAAAAAAGGAATGATTTTCTTTTTAACATATACGACGTTAACAGACTCTCCTACTGCCATAAAAATTTTACTCTATTTAGCCTATTATAAAATATTTCAATGGTTTTACATGGAAAAAACATTAATGTAAGATTATTTTAATATTAATTTTATTTTCAAAAATACGTTATTTTACTACAAAACTTTTGTTTCTAATAAATTGATGGTAATCTATCATCACTTGATTATTTTTTTGGTTGTTAACTTTCTCTTGAAACATTATCTTTCTTATGAACATTATGAAATTAAATATATTTTAAATATATATATTATTTGTATCATGGATATGATTATTTCCTAAACTGTATAATATCTATATATATGATTTTTTAATTTGAAAATTATTTGATTGACTAGGGAAATATTGATATCCCATATTCTTTACACAATATGAATATTTATTTATAAGGAATATTGTTATGAATTAAATTAATTATATGAGGAATTTATTAGACATGTAGTTATGGGTGGGTATTATAATTATATATCCCTTTGATGCATTGAGAGGTCTCATGAGACAAATTAGTTGTCCAAATTAAATGGGTTTATGTGTATACCTACCCATTAATTAAATTGTCTTGTTGTATGGTCTTGATGGTAAAGATATCATGATTTTTGTGATCATGAATTACAATTTTAACATTGAGAATTAAATTATTATTATCCATGAGATTACTACATTTATATTATATATGGATGAATTTTGTGCTCAATTTATTGATTAAATGAAATCTTTTTTCAGTTATTTACCTTTCCATGTTGATTATGCCATATTAACTCGTGATAGGTTCTATTATAAATAGATTTATTGAGAATCCAATATCTCACTTTATTTTTTAAATTAACTAGGATTTAAATAAGGATATTATTGTAACACCCCAAGATTTCATAGTACTTTATCTCTTCAAAGTAATTCAATAACTTGTACTACACGCAACACTGAGTTCAAGTGCACCGCGACTTACCATTCAGAAAGCGGTTATAAATAGTATTAACTAAATTTTGAATTTTATATACTCCATATAATTTTATAATCTATATTATATGTTTCTTATACATAATATAAGAACAAATTAATTTTTTCAGATAAAAGAAGTATTTTTCAAAAAAAATGCATTTTTACCGCCTTTTAATGATAAACCCTTTTTAAAACCAATATTTGACACTTTTATTTATTCAATTTAATGAAATTAAATTATTAATTAGAATAGATACATAAAAATTTAGTTTGGATAAATTTTTGTTACTTTTCTGATAACTTTCATATTTTGATGAATAGTGAAAAATACAAAATTTAATTGAAAACAACTTTTTTAATCGAAATAAGTTTTAGTTATAAATTATGAATTTTAATAGTTCTAAAGTATAATTATATTATATTTTTATCATTTAATAAGTTTTATGTCATTCCAAGTAATTTCACATTTAAATTTGACATAAACACATGTCAATCTTTTGATAGTTTTTACTTTTTAAAAACTCACTTTTTGGTTTTGACAACAGGAATTGATTTTAAATTAATTAATGAAATTTCTATGTTTTGAATTTGGTAAAATAGAATTCATTTTTGAATTTATAAAATCAAAATTATCTTATGATTAATTTTTGGTATTTTTCTAAAAACTTTCAATTTTTGATGAATAGTGAAAAATACTGTGTTATTGTTTAAAACCGAATTTTTATTTAAATAATTATTTATTTTATTTAAATTAATTTTATGTAAAAATAGATATCTAATACTTATATATGTTCAATTTAATTCATTGGAGTCATTTTATAATAAAATTAAATGTATAAAATTTCAATGAATTTTTTAACGTCTTTTACCCACCTTTTAGGCACATTTGCAAGTTTTCATAAAACATAATTTTACCACTTTTGTGAATTAAATTTCAAAAATTTGAGATACATGGTTGAAATCAGTACGTAAAATGTGGTTCAATAGGATGAAAATAATTTTTGGTGAATAGTAACTTTTGAATTTTATTTACCACGCTTAAAAGTAAACATGGTAATTAAAGGTAAAAATGATATTATAATTACCCTAACACATGTACTAATTCTATTGGATAAGTTTATTTCGAACAAAACCAACCTTAGGAAAAAAATATGATCAGTTTGGTCCACTTGGATTAGATTAGGACATTTATTATTATTTAATTTAAAGAAGAGTAAAAAGTGTTAAATTCAAAGTTTAATAACTAAACCATTTTTAATATAGGGTTATACATAATATAAATTAGACTATAAATATTCATTATAAATATAAAAATGTTTCCTAAATAATGGTATTTTATTTATAATTTTTAGACATTAAATAATTAAATTTATTTATGAAACAATGATGATGTAGTATTTACCTTATTAATGAAAGATTAAAATAATTGATATTATAAATATCCAAATAAATGTAAATTGAAAATCTTTATGCATTCCACTAATTTTCTAGGTTAATATGACATGTTATAGTTGATTAAATGAATTTTTTTTGAAGTAATCATGTTGTTATGACTTTCACAAAAACAAAATACCAAATAGTGTCAAAATTGACATAAATGAGTTTTTGAAAAACAAATACTATATTATTAAATTATATAATAGTCCTAAAAATATAAGGTTCAAAAAAAGAACTCTTATAATGATATATATGTCATTAATGAACCACTTTGGGTTCTATTGGCATTTTATTGTAATTTTATTAACCATTTAATATAAAAGTACAAGAAGATATTATACAGATTAAACTATTTAACAAAGAGTTAAATCTAGAAGATAAGGTTAAATGGTAACCTAAACTTGTCTAAAACCTATTTGTTGAGAGTATTTAGACCCATAACGACCTAAGTATCTAAATAAATTCATTTGTATCTATTATAAACCGAAAATTATTGTATAATAAAATAATATTTCAAGTTTTTTATAAGGTGCCCCTCACCCCTCTTATAAAATGGAACTTCCCCTTCTCTCAAAATTACACCTCCAAATCCATTTGTATTGGCTAAAACCTACCAAAATCTCCTCCCAAATTCCATCACTTAATCCTAGAGGCCTTACTTTTAGCATAAATCTAACCTAAGGAACCCTTTTGTTCAAATCAAAAAGAATCACCCGAAGAAGAGGAAATAATTTTCTCACCTCTTTCAAAGTTATCTTCTTCTTCAACTTTCTCTTTCTTTTTTATTTCCATACCAAAATAATAAATCCAATACCTTATACATACTGTTATGTTATTATAAATATGGTACAACCATATTCATAATTCTATCCATCCTATTAATGATAATGTCACCATGCGTGTGTGCGTACGGCTTATTGTCTCCACGCCGTAATGTAATTTGTTATTCAACACTATGTTATTTGGATGGATATAATGATGAGTAATATGTATATAAATAATGAAAATAACATGATAATATCTCTATAAAATTAATATACCATCCAATTTCACACGTTTTAATCATTAAGAAAATGATATCGTCGCTCGTGTGTACGTACGACCTACCGTCTCCACGACGCGATGAGATTAATTTCCACATTCACCATTCAATGATGATTATAAAAATATATATTACTAATAAGTATGTAATATATGACATAATAATTCTACTGAATATATGTATGTATGTATGTATGTATTTACATGTATCTTATTCACTTAGTTCTGTTCAATATGATATGAAAACAGAAACAGCGTTTATGCGTACGTATGGCCTACCGTTTACATAAACAGTGTTTTCCATTTCATGTATCTATCTATTATACATATTTATATTCTAAATATATGTGATATATAAATCATTTTTTATATTCTAGATGTATTTAAATCATGATCTAAGTGATACGATCAAGAATAAAAAGTTAAAATGCGTACGATAAAGAAAGCAATTATTACCCAAAATGTTAATTTAACATGGAAATTATTATTAAATGGGTAGTATAAAGTAATAAATGAATCATGTATGATATCATAAATATTAATATGGTTCTGTTATAATTTAATAACATACTATGGTCATCATACCATAGGTTAAACATACCCTCAACCAAAGGAAAGTACAAGGTAAGAGTTAATTCCCCAATCTCATTATTATCTGAGATTGTTTATGTGTAAGTATTTACTGGAAAAAATTTATCATCCATGTCCATGTTTCATAAAATTGTTTTCAAAATGAATATTTTAATGTTTTTTGGAAGGGACTCTTTATCAAGATCATCATTTTAAATATTTTAATATTTTATTTTTCTAAATCTTTTTAATTAATGTCCATGATTTAAAAATGATTTTAAGGATTTATTTATCTGGACTTGATTGTTTTAAAATGTTAATTCCTTTCAAAAGATTGAAAGTGGTATGGGACACTTTGATTCAAAATTTTCTTTTAAATTTATTCCTTTCTAAATTTTTTGACTTTTAAATGATTTCATGAAAAAAAGATATTTCTATAAAGGAGTTTTATTGATTATTTTCAACTATGTCAACATCCTTTATTGGATAATATTATTTATTGTGGTTTATTTATTATAATAAATTATTCCATATTGTATTGAAGGTTTTTTTGATATTTTTTATTGTGGATTTTTTATTTTTATACCATTCATGGTTTATGGTTCAAGTATTAACATTTCATATCCTAGTTTTAATATGAATGTTTATGTTATGTTTCAACATTTTCATATGAGGAATGAAGTGGACTTAGTAAGTATCGGGTGGAGCTTGCTATAGCTCCTTGATTCATCGGTAGGTCTCATGAGAAAAACTAGTGTCTTGGCACAAGGCCTTGACAAAAAATTTATTTGTAGTCTTGGCACGAGGCCTTAACTATGTGGTAATGATGTCTGGCATTGGGAATTCCCTCATTATGAAATTAATTATTACATGTGATTATTAGACTAGTAGAATATCCATGTGCATGTTTATATGGTAATGTTTGATTTATTTTCTCCATATTATGTTCAATTTTATATTTAAAAGACTTGCTTTTATTACACATCTTGCCTTAAAACTTTATAGCTTCCACTAAATTATTTACCCTTACTGAGAATTTGAGCTCACCCCTTTCTTATATTTTATTTTCCTAGGATTCCAATAAGTGTATTATGTTTGATATGTAGGGTTAAGCTAGGGGAATAATGGAATTCTCAACAGATTATTTATATTGTGTTTTATATTTTAATGTGTAATGTAACGTTCATTGATGTAATCTATTTTCTAAGACTACTAAACTGATCGGTCCTTCAAGACTTGATTCCTTGTAATCATTCCAATGTATTAAAATAATGCACTGGCTCCAGGCTTATAGGGTGAGGGCGTTACAGTTGGTATCAAAGGAAGTTTTGTATAAACCTTGGAAACTATAAAAACTCTAATTAGATAACATTAACCTAAGATAGACTTTGAGGATCAGTATATAAGAACTTCCATTAATTTTGGTAATGTGGAGATTTTGTGTATTTTCCAAGAAATACATCCCTATCTGGATACAAGAAGGTAGAGGCAGATCTGGCACAGATGTACCTAGGAGTTAAAACTTCTACAAGGAGTTTCGGGCTTGACTCGGGGTATCCTAATACATGACAACGGGCCTTTCTGCACTCTTGGTTATGACACTCCTGTGGGATATGCTTAGGATAATTCTCATTTTCTTTACAAACCATTATGAAGGATTTAAGATTAAATTATTCCTCAATGAAAACATTTTTATGATTATGGATTATATGCATAAACTATTCAATTTATGTTAGGTATTTTACTATTTTTGAATAATTAATTGTGATTCATAAACTAATATAGTATATGCCATTGTTTAGAAATGGTTCCCAATATAAGGAATGAGAACTCCAGCAATATGCATGATCCAAAGAGTAAGAAGGATCATATCTTTCATGGTATTAAGCAAATATTTATAAGGTAAATAGTTTCTCACGTATTCTCATCATATAAAGAAATGGTATCATGTGTTAATAAGATAAGTAAATAATTATCTGAGTCCTATGGCTTTGAAGGGAAGCAAGAGAAGAAAAGGATGGTACAGAGAAAGTTTGATAAAGGGAAGAGGGGAAAGAAAGATTTTCCCATATGTGATAACTGTAGAAATAATCACCTTGGTAAATTCTTGAAGGGAATGGGAGTTTGTTATAATTTTTCAGAAAAAGGACACTAAGTACATGATTGCAAGGATAATAAAAAGGATTCAAATGTACAATGCTTCATCTACAAGGAGTAGGGACACTACATGAATCAATATCCAAATCATTAGAGTATTCCACAATTGTTGTTATTGGATAATAATCAAGTTATGATACTACCATAGATGAAAAGGAATGACTAATGTTCTTATGTTGTTATTAAAGAATTATTTTATTTGGGTGTTGTATCAATGATGTACTGGTTATATGAATTATGGAAATAAATAAGGATTGTACTATAGTACTATTTCATTGAGGATTTGAGATTATATGGTTCTAAGAAAAGTGACTCAATAGAAAGTTGAACTTTTTGGAAAATATATGGATTAAGGAAAGATAAACCTTAATATGGTTCTGATACTAAGGTAGTGATTTTGGAATAAGATATGATCGATTTGGATAAATTATATTTTATATTCTTGACTACTTTGAAACTAATTAATTATTTGTGTTTTTCCATTATTGTTGGATTTTACAACATTGTTGGATATAAGGAGTATATCCAGTATTCTATGAGGAATAAGAGAGCATGAATGTAATCAATAAGGTTTTATGGTAATTTAGGGTGTTACTGTGTTTTAAAAGAATGCATGATGAAGGTATTTAGATGTTATTACGTGGTAAAAAAGATCTTCATTGTGTTTACCTTCCTTATAAATTTTGTACTGTGAGTTTGGATAGAAGTATTTTGGATAATTCTAAAAGTTGGATTGGATAAATTTTGGAATTGGATACTATTGTTAAGGTTAAATCATTTCTTAAGATTATTTTTGGATTGTTATAAAAAGGACAACCCAGAGGTCGGGTGAAAACTTGTCGTGTCTGGCAAGGCCATGATACTTGAACCCAAAACCAAAGGGTGAAAAGGGTTCATCACCTACCAATGACCTAAGTGATATCCTAGTTTGTATAATGTAGTTTTTTTAAATATTATAACAAATTAATTATAAATTCATTATTTTTGGAACCCTATACGATTAGGATAAATAGAATATTTTTTATTTGTATTATCTTTTGGAGTGAAAGATGAGTTTGTGGTATGAATTAGTTAAAGGATGAAACTCTAATTATCAAGTATATTTTTTTCCTCTTATTATATGAATAAATTAATTCTTAAACTTTAGGTAATGGATCTTAAAACCAAATATGTGTTATCCTAATACCTTTTTTTTGTTGAACCGATGATATTTTAAATCTTTATAGATTGATGGCTTTGAGGCCCTCAATTTTACACTTGTTTGCCATTGATAACCTCAATCACTCCCTATAAATATTTACATTTTTCCTCTAATTATGTGTCTCTAATTTCAACCAATGTTCTCCTAATTGAGTTTATAATTTTTTGGTGACTTTTTTATTTCCCTTTCTCTCTTATTAAGACTAAATTTTATTAACCCAATTTTCGATGTGGGTTTTCCACAAAGGTATTTTTCTATTTTTAACATTTTATTTTCAGAGAACAATTTCAAATTAATAGAACACAATTTATTTAAGGATGATATAATGAAACACCCTAATATTTTATAGTGCGTTTTCTCTTCAAAGTAATTCAATAACTTGAACTACACGCAACACCGAGTTCGAGCGCACCACGACTTATCGTTCAAAAAGCAATTATGAATAGTATTAAATGAATTTTGAATTTTATATACTCCATATAATTTTAGAATATATATTATGTTTTTCTTAGACATAATATAAGAACAAATTCATTTTTTTCAGATAAAAGAAGTATTTTTCAAAAAAATGCAATTTTACTGCCTTTTAATGATGAACTCTTTTTAAAACCAATATTTCACACTTTTATATATTAAATTTAATGAAATAAATTCTTCTTTAGAATAGAGACATGAAAATTTAGTTTGGATAAATTTTTATTACTTTTCTAGATAACTTTCATATTTTGATGAATAGTTAAAAATACTAAATTTTAATTGAAAACAAATTTTTTATTCGAAATAATTTTTAGTGTTAAATTATTCATTTGAATGGTTTTAAAGTATAATTATATTATAGTTTTATCATTTAATACAATTTAGGTCATTATAGGTAATTTCACATTTAAATTTGACATAAACACATGTCAATCTTTTGATAGTTTTTACTTTTTAAAAATCCGCTTTTTGGTTTTGACAACGAGAATTAATTTTAAATTAATTAATGAAACTTATATATTTTAAATTTGGTAAAATAGAATTAATTTTTTAATTTTTAATATCAAAATTATCTTAGTGTGAATTTTTGGTATTTTTCTGAAAACTTTCAGTTTTTGATGAATAGTGAAAAACACTTCGTTGTTATTTAAAATCAACTTTTTATTTAAATAATTATTTATTTTTATTTAAATTAATTTTAAGTAAAAATTGATATATAATACCTATATATGTTCAATTTAATTCATTGGAGTCATTTTATAATAAAATTAGATGTATAAAATTTTATTGAACTTTTTAATGTCTTTTACCCACCTTTAAGGCACATTTTCAAATTTGCATAAAACGTAATTTTACAACTTCTGTGAATTGAATTTAAAAAATATAAGAGAAACGATTGAAATCAGTAAGTAAAATTTGGTTCAATAGGATGAAAATAATTTTTGGTGAATAGTTGCTTTTGAAATTTATTTACCACGCTTAAAAGTAAATAGGGTAAATAAAAGTAAAAATGATATTATAATTACCCTAACACATGTACTAATTCTATTGGATAAGTGTATTTTGACAAAAATAAACCTTAGTAATAAAATATGATCATTTTGGTCTACTTGGATTAGATTAGGACATTTATTATTATTTAATTTAAAGATGAGTTAAAAGTGTTAAATTCAAAGTTTAATAACTAAACCATTTTTAATATAAGGTTATACATAAGATAAATTAGACTATAAATAATCATTATAAATATGAAAATATTTACTACATAATCGTATTTTATTTTTAATTTTGAGAAAAAATAAATAATTAAAATTATTTATGACACAATGATGATGTAGTAATTACCTTATTAATGAAAGATTAAAATAATTGACATTATAAATATCCAAATAAATGTAAATTGAGAATTTTTATGCATTAAACTAATTTTATAGGTTAATATGACATGTTAGGGTTGATTCAACAAATTTTTTTTGAAGTGATCATGTTGTTATGACTTTCACAAAAACAAAATACCAAATAGTGTCAAAATTGACATAAATGAGTTTTAAAAGAAAACTATATTGATAAATTATATAATAGTCCAAAAAATATAAGGTTCGGAAAAATGACTCTTATAATGATATATATGTCATTAATTAACCACTTGGGGTTCTCTTGTCATTTTATAGTATGTTTATTAACCATGTAATATAAAAATACAAGAAGACATTGTAAAAGTTAAACTATTTAACTAAGAGTTAAATCTAAAAGATAAGGTTAAAATGGTACCTTAAACTTGTCTAAAACCTATTGGTTGAAAGTATTTAGACCCATAGCCACCTAAGTCTTGAAATAAATTTATTTTTATCCATTATAAACCGAAAATTATTGTATAATAAAATAATATTTCAAGTTTTTTCTAAGGTGTCACTCACCCCTCTTATAAAAGGGAACTTCCCCTTCTCTCAAAATCACACCTCCAAAGCCATTTTTCTCGGCCAAAACCCACCCAAATATCCTCTAAACATCCCTAAATTCAACTTAAAGTCCTTAAATTGAGCATAAATTCAACCTAAGGAGCCCTTTTTTTCAAATCAAAAGGAAGCACCCGAAGAAGAGGTAATAATTTCATCACCTCTTTCAAAGTTATCTTCTTCTTCCACATTCTCTTTCTTTGTTATTTCCATAAAAAATAATAAATCCAGTAACTTATATATATTTTGATGTTATTATAAATATTTTACAACCATTTTCATTATTCTATCCATCCTATGAATGATAATGTCACCATGTGTGCGTACGTACGGCTTACCGTCTCCATGCCATAGTGTAATTTGTTATTCAACACTATGTTATTTGGATAGATATAATAATGATTAATATGTATATAAATAATGAAAATAACATGATAATGTATCTGTAAAATTAATATACCATCCAATTACACACCTTTTAATCATTAAATAAATGATATCGTCGCTCGTGTGTACGTACGGGTTACCATCTCCACAATGTGATAAGATTCATTTCCACATTCATCATTCAACGATGATTATAAAAATATATATTATTAATAAGTATGTAATATATGACATAATAATTCTACTTAAAATATATATATGTATGTATGTATTTATTTATTTACATATATCTTATTCACTTAGTTTCGTTCAATATGATATGAAAACAGAAACAGCGTTTATGCGTACGTACGGCCTACCGTTTCCATAAACGGTGTTTTCCATTTCATATATCTATATATTATACATATTTATATTATAAATATATATGATATATAAATTATTTTTTATATTATGGATGTATTTAAATCATTATCTAAGTGAAACAATCAAGAATAACAAGTTAAAACACGTACGATAAAGAAAGCCAGTATTACCCGAAATGTTAATTTAACATGGAAATTATTATTAAATGGGTATTATAAAGTCATAAATGAATAATTTATGATATCATAAATATTAATATGGTTATTTGATAATTTAATAACATACTATGGTCATCATACAGGAGGTTAAACGTACCCTCGACCAAAGGAAAGCACAAGGTAAGGGTTAATTCCTCAATCTCATTATTATCTGAGATTGTTTATGTGTAAGTATTTAGTAGGAAATTTTTATCATCCATGTCCACGTTTCATAAAAATGTTTTCAAAATGAATATTTTAATGTTTTTTGTAAGGTAATCTTTATCAAGATCATTATTTTAAATGTTTTAATGATCTATTTTTCTAAATCTTTTTAATTAATGTCCATGTTTTAAAAATGATTTTAAGGATTTATTTATATGGACATGATTGTTTTAAAATGTTAATTCCTTTCAAAAGTTTGAAATTGGTATGGGATAATTTGATTCAAAATTTTCTTTTAAATTTCTTCCTTTTTAAAATTTGTGACTTTTAAATGATTTCATGAAAAAGGGATATTTCTCTCAAAGAGTTTTACTAATCATTTTCAACTATGTAAACATCCTTTACTAGATATTATTCTTGATTGAGGTTGATTTATTATAATAAAATATTACATATTGTATTGAAGTTTTTTTTTATATTTTTTACTGTGGATGTGTTATTTTTATACTATTCATGGTTTATGGTTCAAGTATTAACATTTAGTATCCTTGTTTTAATACGAATGTTTATGTTATGTTTCAACATTTTCATATGAGGAATGCAGTGGACTTAGTAAGTGATAGGTGGAGCCCACTATAGCTCCTCGATGCATCGGTAGGTCTCATGAGACAAACCAAGGTCTTTGCACAAGGCCTTGACAAAAAATTTATTTTTAGTCCTGGAACGAGTCCTTAACTATGTAGTAATGATGCCTGACGTTAGACATTCCCTCATTATGAAATTAATTATTACATGTGATTATTCGACTAAAAGAATATCCATGTTCATGTTTATATGGTAATTTATTATTTATTTTCTCGATATTATGTTAAAGTTTATGTTTAAAAGGATATTGTTTTTATTACGCATCTTTCCTTAAAACTTTATAGCTTCTGCTAAATTATTTACCCTTACTGAGCATCGGAGCTCACCCCTTACTTATGTTTTGTTTTCCCAGGATTCCTAAAAGTGTATTATGTTTGATATACGGGGTTAAGCTAGGTAAAAATGGCATTATCAATGGATTATTTATGTTGTGTTTTATATTTGAATGTGTAATGTAGAGTTCATGTATGTAATCTATTTTCCAAGACTACTAAACTGATCGGTCCTTCAGGACTTGATTCCTAGTAATCATGACAATGTATTAAAATAATGCACCAGATCTGAGCTTTTGGGGTTGAGGCATTACAATTATGAATAATATAAAGGATGCAATAATGTTTCTTAGGTTATTTATTTTATATTTCCAATGTAATTTGGTAATCATGTATATATCTAGTTCTTTAAGACTAATAAATTGATTGATCTTTTATAGTGATATACCTTGTATCATATGCCAATGTAATAAAATAAAAAAAATAGTTTTGGGTTACTAGAATTGGGGTTTTTAAAAGTTGATATCATAGAAAGTTTAGTATAAACCTTGAGGACATGATTTTAAATAAACACATCTAACATTAGAATTATGATAATCCCTTATAGTGTTTATGAAATTTTACCATTATAGGGATTTTATTTTATGAATCAATATTCATGATGATTATTATATAACTTAGTGTGTTCCATTATTTAGTGATTTCACCTAATGTAAGAAAGAGAATCAATACCCATAGGTAATATAGGGATTTTCCTACTGAGAAAACCAAAAAACTGATGTTTTAATTAAGCAGATCATTAACATATTTGGGTAGCTGACTTAGGTTATGAAAAATAACAGTTCTCGAATGGAGCAACCTATTTCTCCACAACATCATTCACCTATGTTGGACCATTTCATCTGATAAAAGCCTCCAAATTTAGAGTAACTACTAATCCATTGTTAATTTAACAATTTATTAAGTCTCTCAAAAATATATTCCTATTTTTGTTATGTAATGAATGTGAAATTTTTATTTTATCAGTATATTTTTTGAGAGATGATATTGATCAATGGTGGTACTTGATCGAGAACACTAAAGAGGATAAATAAATAGATATAATGGAATGAATAACATTTAAAGTTATATTCTTTGATAAATAATTCCCTTAAAAACAATGAGTATAAATGGAGAGGAAGTTCATCACTTTTTATTAGAATAAGGGAGAAAGTGTGGTGGAGTATGAGGCTAACATCACAAGATTATCCATACATTATTTAGACTATATACGTGACCCAAAAATAAAGATTGATTATTTCTTTTATGGTATTAACATAATTATCATAAGTTCACTAGTTTATCAAATGTTTTCATCATATAATGATATAGTATCAAGATTCATTAAGTGTGAGAAATAATTTTCTAGATCCTATGTCATCAAGGGAAATCAGGAGAAAAAGAGATTGACTGAGCACCTAGAAAAGGGTAAAAAATCAAAGAAGAAAGGAATGAGAAAATTCCCATCATGTGAAAATTTTGGAAAGAAACATACAAGAAAATTCCTGAATAGCATGGAAGTTTGTTACAAGTGTAGAAATAATGGTCATCTCACTAGTATAAAAATGTTCTTTAACATCATAATTTTAACATCAGTTCTCCAAGAATGATGTTAAAAGTCACTTTTTGGCATAAGTTTTTCAAATAAATGATGTTAAAAATCAAATCCAAGTTACAGATAATTTCTCAAAATCCAATTTTATAGGTCTTAGAGCTAAAAAGGACTTATGGATCAAATGTTGTGGATGTTGGAAGGTGACCAATATAAGATTTGATTTTTAATGTTAGTTTTTTCATTAACTGAAGTTAAAAGTCAATTTTTGGTATTGGTTTTTCAAATAAAAAATTTTAAAAACAAAATCCAAGTTATATATAATTTCTCAAACTTTGATTTGATAGGCCGTGAATATAAAACAGAATTATGGATAAAAAGTTGTGGATGTCGGAAGTTAAAAGTTATAAGACTTGATTTTTAACGTTGGTATTTTTTTAGTAACTAATGTTAAAAGTCACTATTTGGAGTCAGTTTTTAAAATAAATAATGTCAAAAATAAAATCCATGTTGTATATAATTTCTCAAGATTCTATTTTACTAGTCGTGGAGCTAAAATGGACTTGCGGATCAAAAGTTATAGACATAAAAATTTGAACATTATAAGACTTTATTTTCAACGTCGGTTTTTTTCAGTAACCGATGTAAAATAACTTTTTAGAAAAAAACATTTCAAATAACTGATGTTAAAAATAAAATCCAAGTTTTATATAATTTCTCAATCATCGATTTGACAGGTATTGGAGATAAAAGTGACTTACGGATCAAAAATTATGGGCGTCGAAAGTTGAACATTATTAGACATAACTTTTAACGTCGGTTTTTTCAGTAACCGGCATTAAAAGTCACATTTTGGTATCGGTTTTTCAAATAACCGAATTTTTGGCACCGTTTTTTCAATAAATGGTGTTAGAACCTAGATATTAGAATAATTTTAACATTTTTTATATATTTACCCGATGTTAAAAGTAAATTTCAAATACGCGGGTTCGGTATTTCAATTTTTTCACAACGCGTGTTTCTATTTTAAAAATCCAACCTAAATTTTAATGCACCGCCACCATAAATATTTTCATTTAAAATATATACATCCTCATTCTCTTTTTTAAAAAAAATTTGACATCTTTAATACAATCAAAATTTCAAAAAAAATCAATTGATGATTTGTACATGGTATGTATTCTCATTAGTTAATTTCATTATTATTATTTTTCTTATCGCTAAAAATCTTGACAATTTTTATTAATGATGAAGAATTATTTTGATTGACATAAAAAGATAATACATCCACATGAGATTCATCGGCTGAGGTGTAAAATTCTTTATCGGTCATTGTTTTCATTCCAATGTGAGTTCTTCCTTAAAAAGAAGTGAAATAACAACAAACAACTTATTGATTCAAAGGAAAATAATAAAATAATTAAAATTAGGTTGAATCTTTAAGTTTATTCTTTTTTGTGGTCATTTGGTGAATGATTTTTGTTTCTTTTTTGTCATGTTTTCATTGAAGTGAGTTGTAGCTATTGAAACTTAGAGGTATAACTTATGAGGACTATAAATTTTGATCCATAAGCCCATTTTATATCCATGACTAGTCAAATCAAATCCTAAGAAACCAAATATATTCCAATATTAGTATTTTTTATTTTTTATTATTGATTTTTTCCAAACCAATGTGGAAAATATTTTTTTTGAAAATGTACTTCCCAGGTCAGTTTTTATCAAAACCCGACGTTAAAAACCATGTAGAATCAGAATTTAGACATTGGTTTTCTAAAAATACAATTTTGAAATGTCGATATTTTACTTTTTAATGTCGGTTTATAAAAACTGATGTTGAAGACTGACATATCCAAACATTCAGTGTTGGTTTTTATAAAAACTAATGCTGAAGACCGACGTAGACTAACTTTCAATATCGATTTATATAAAAACTGACACTGAAGACCCCCGGGGGACAAGATTTGATGTTTTTTTGTAAAAAAAACCTAAAAACTGCCTATAACCAAAATTTTAATTAATTTTTATACTTAGGTTTATAAAAACTAATGTTGAAACTTCAATTTTTAACATCGCCTTTATAGATTCTAGTTAAAAACTGACATTAAAATGTAAAAAACCAACAAGGAAAAAAAATTCCACTAGTGTCTGGATAATGAAAATGATGGGAATAAATAAATAAATTTTTTAGTGCTTCAACTATAGATAAATGGGGAATTATTCACACCAATGTCCCAAGTTTCAAGGGAACTTATCACAGAAGTTGTTGAGGGGAGAATTCCAAGATTATGTTATCACTACAGCTGAGGTTAAAGTTCCTAAAGATGTGGTGGAAGGTGATTTAATCATAGTCACAAATTTAAATAATGCTTTATTTGATTCTGGATCTTCACAATCTTTTATATATTCCATGTTTTCCAAGAAAATTATATATTTCCCTATCACCTTAAGAAGGGAGTTGTCAGTAAAAACTTCTAACAGAAATCTCACCACAACAAGGTTGTGTCAATCAGTTCCCATTATAACACATAGACATGCCCTATTTGTATACTTGATTATTATACTGATGGTTAATTTTGATATAATTCTTTCTATGGATTTTCTTTTAAAATATAATATAAAAAATATTTCTAAGAGAAGGAAATCATGATTTCTGATGAGGATGTTGAATTCTTTCTCTTTAGAGGGGAGACTTCATCATCTGGGTTATATCTATATCCACCAATGGTGGCTCTTATAAATTATATTCTTCGGGGAAAAATATTCAATACAATCAATATATGAAAAAATTAATGTTCAAATTGAGGATGTTCCTATTATACCAGAATACATTGATGTATATCTTGAGTAATTACTTGGACATCCATTATAATGTAAAGTTTATTTCTTCATTTATTTCATCTCCGATGTGATACCTATATTAAATACTTCCTATAGAATGTCCAATGTGTAATTAGTGGAGTTAAATAAAAAATAACATGAGTTGTGTGATAATGGATTTATACACCCTAGTGTTTCACCTATGGGAAACCCTATTATTTTTGTTAAAAAGAAAGATGGGTCTATGATGTTGCAGATTTATTATATTTAAATCAATGCTATTACTATAAATAAAAATTATACACTTCCTCACATTGATGACTTGTTTGATCAACTTCATGGATCTAAATACTTTTCAAAGATTAACCATCATTATGGGTATCATTAATTGGGATTAAAGAGGGAAGACATTCCAAAAAATAATTTCATATGAGGTATGGACATTATGAGTTTACAGTAATTCTATTTGGATTTACTAATGCACCCTATATTTTCATAGTTTTAATTAATAGAGTATTAAAGTAATATATTGATAATTTTTATGGTATTTATTGATGATATCTGGTGTACTCTAAAATCTATGGGGATTATGAGAATCAATTTTGGATTATTATTGAGACTCTTAGGGAAAGAGAGTTATATAGAAAATTTATAAGTGTAAATTCTGGATTTATAATTTTTTTCCTTGGACATATTTTCTATAAGGATAGAATCTCAGTTGATCCTATAATGGAAAACGTAGTCAAATAATGACCTAAACCAATGAACATAACTGAGGTGTGTGAATTTATTGTATTGGTAGGTTACTATATATGATTTGTTCAAAAACATTTCCAATATTCTAACCCATTAAACAATCTTATATGTTAATGGTTTTAGTTCTTATGGACAAAGGAATGTAAATAAGGATTTAAAGAATTGAAGAGGATATTGGTGAATGCTTTTATTTTGACTCTACCATCAGGAAATGAATGGTTTTTGATATATAGTGATACATTAAATAAGTAACTTGGTTGTGTCCTTATGAATTATAATAAAGTTATTTCATGTGAATCAAGTCAATTAAAGTCTTAGGAATAGAAATATCCAACTCATGATCTTCAGTTGGTAGTCATGATCTTTACTTTGAAGATATAGAAATATTATCTCTATGGTGTAATATGTGTAATATACACAAACCATATGAGCCTAAAATGTGTATTTTCATAGAAATAGATCAATATGAGTAAAATGTAATGGATTTAGCTACTCAAGGATTATTATTTCTCAATATAATACCACCCAAAGAAGGAAAATGAGGTAGCATATTCATTGATCAGAAAATATCATAGAGTCCTAACAAAAATGAGGATTAATAGGGATACTATGTTCATGGATTTAGTGAAGATGGATTTGGGAATTATTGGGGAAGGGTAAACATCACTACTTTTTAAATGATTTCTAAACCAAATTTACATAAAATATATATAAAGTTCTTAGCATAATGATGAGAATTTTCAAAATAAAATTAAAGTTGTGAATGATGTAAAATTGGTAGACTTCATATGTGAGGATAGAATTATGAAATTTGGAAAGAGGATATGTGTTCTGTATATAATTTATCTAAGAATGGAATTCATAGATGATTCTCATAGTTCAAATTTCTCTATATGCCCTGAAATTACCAAGATTTATAGAGATTTGAAGGAAAATTTTTGGTGGGATGATATGAAGTGGAAAATTGATGATTATATATCAAGATGTTTGGTTTTACAACAGGTTAATACTGAGATATATAATCCTAAAGGATTCATACAACCTTTACCTATTCCTATGTGGAAATGAGGTGATATTATTAAGGACTTTGTCACTAGATTACTAAAGACTCCTAAAAAGAATGTTGCAATATGGGTTATTATTTATTACCTTACCAAATATACATATTTCTTTGATATAAGTAAATATTTACATCTTGAATTCCTTACATGACTCTATATTAATTATATCATAATACTTTATTTATAACCTCTTTTAATTGTGTATGATCATGATCCACGATTTATATCCAAATTTTGGAAAATTCTTCAGAAGGATCTACATACTGAACTTCATTTGAGAACTGCCTACCACCCTCAAAACAATGGGAAGTACAAAAGGAATATTCAAACATTAGAAGAAATTTTAAGGTCATTCTCACTTGACTTCCAAGTTATGTAGGATTATTATTTACCTTTGGTAGAGTTTCCCTATAATATTAGATTTTATTAAAGTATTCAAATGGAATTGTATGAAGCATTATATGGAAAGAGATGTTATACTCAAACTTGTTGGATAATTATGGTGAAATAAATCTCATGGTCCCAAAACTTTTTGAGAAGATAACGATGAAGGTAAATACTATTCAAACCCACATTAAAGTGGTTTAAAGTAGGAAAAGGTGATATACTGATAACTAAAAGAAATATTTAGAATTTCAAGATAAAGATCATGTTTTCTTGAAGGTATATCCATGGAAGGGTGTTATAAGATTTGGTGATAAAGTAAAAAATATCCCTAGATACATCATACCATTTGAAATTTTAGAAATAATTATATTTTTTCCTTACAATTTACTAATGCCACCTAGCCTCTCTAAAGTGCATGATGTGTTCCATATATCTTTGTTGAGTAAGTACATACTAGATCCAACACACCTGATCACCTATAAGAAAATATAATTGGAACCTAATTTATCTTACTTTAAAGTGACTATCTAGATTCTGGATTCTATAAAACAAGGGTTAAGGAATTAGACGACTTGGTTAGTAAAGGTGCTTTAGAGAAATTATAAGATAGAAGAGGTGGTGTAGGAACCGGTAAAAATTATGATGAACAACTACATAAAACTATTTATGAGGTGACATTTTGGAAATTTTTATGATGATATTTTTTAAAGTATGGGAAAATGTAACACTCGAGATTCAATTATATAAATTTTTTCTTTTTAAAGAAACAATAGAACAATATACTTAGTTTTCTTCAAGAATATGATTAAAACCAAAATTTTAAAATTTTATATATTTAATTTGATTAAATTAGTCTCATTTTCAAAATTAATATAATAAAATTAACATAGGGTGAAATTTTGGGATTTTTCTAAAATGGTTGATTTTTCAGTGAATAGTGAAAATGCTGATTTTTTTATATTATCATTTATTTTCATTAAATAAAGTAATTTAAAAGAATTATTATATTTCTAATTTGGTCTTAAATTGAAATATGATTCATTTTATCTATAATAATATAATTTTAGTAAATAGTTTTTATGATTTTGGTATAAGTTTTTTTTTATGCTTAAAAATACATTTTTCTAAAACATTTTTTCATTATATTTTACGAATTTATAATAAATTTAATTTTTCCAAATTAATAAAATTTAATATTGAAAAATGGATACCAAATTTGGAATCATGAGGTAAAAATTTGGTAAATATTTTCCTTTCATTTTTAAGAATTATGAATAGTAACTGTGGTAAAATTTATCACCCTGGTAAAAGTTAAGTCGGGTAATTATGCTTAAAAATAATTTGATATGAAATTAAAAATTAACCCAACACTCTTATTAATTTTATTTTATGAGTCTACTTAATCCATGATAATCCAAAATTCTAAAATATTACCTTTTTCCATTTGACTATGATTTTGACCTTTATAATATTTAAGTGAAAGATAAAGAGAAAACTATCAATTTTCATCCTTTAATAACTCTAAAAATGTACAACAATCATAAAAACATTATGTTTACTCTTAAGTATTTATTTAAAATACTAATAACTTTTTTATAATGGTAATTTATTTTTAATTTTTAGTAATTTAATAATTAGCTTAAATTCTTATACAACACTCACATAGTGGTTGTGCATGCAGTAGAAAAATAAAGTAAATTATTTTAAAAACTCTAAAATTAATTTTTTTTGAGTTATTTCTAGTGTCCCGTGAATTTTATAAATAAATATAAAATATTATTAATGTGTTAAATGTTTATATTATAATAACTTTTTTGATGTTGTTTTAAAAGTCAAATTAAATGAATAATTCCACAAATAAAATTAATGATATTTTATAATAAATAATATTTTATTAAATGATTTAAAATTTATAAAAAATTTATCTTTATAAAAATGAATTTTCTATAGTTTAAAATATCATTCATGATCCATTTTTGTGTCTTTTTTCTTTTATGGTAACGTTCTTGACCCTTAAAAGTTAGAAAACTTTAATATTCTAGTAATGTTCAAAAGGATTAATGAGGGAGAAAACTAAAAGATAAGGGTAAAAACAAAATACAAACATGTAAAAAATTTATTGGATGAGTATATTTTTAATAATACTCGTATTATTTATAATTGTATAAATTTTTATCCATTTAGACAAAAAAATATATTAATTTAATACTTTAATAATTTGTAAGAATTCTCTCCCCTCACTTAAAAAAGTGAACCACTTATCTATTTTATTTACACCACTCTAAGAAAATTGTCTTCATAAAAATCTAAACAATTACCTTATAAACATCCTTTTCAAAATTCTAGAGGGTTTTTCCTTCCAAAATACAAACCCTAGGTCCGTTAAGAGGAGATATAAAGGAAGTTTACCAAAGAAGAGGCAATCGTCTTTATCAACTCTTTCAAGTTTATTTCTTCTTATACTTCCTCTTAATGTGTTGAAACCATCCTAAAATAATAAATCTAGTATCATAAATATACTTTTATATTATTATTATTATGTTACAACCATTTTTAATTTATTTTTCATCATTTTAAAAGTAAAAACATCACTCATTCATGCGTATGGCATACCATCTCCATGTTGTGGTGTAATTCAGTTTTCATAACCAAATTACATGGATGGTTATAAATATGAAACTAAAAAATATATATATATATATTATTAATTAATCATACTTATTTAATTATAATAGCATATCTACCATCTTATCTTTCAATTTATTGGAAAATGATAACGTCGCTCGTGCGTACGTGTGGATTACCGCCTCCAAAAAGTGATGTTATTCATTTTTCATTTTTGATTTAAATGGATGGTAATAAGGGTATATTTAATGAATATATATGATATATATGATATAATAATTCTTGAATGTTGAATTTTTATTTACCTTTATTTCGTTCTATTTGTCAAAACATGAAAATAGAGTTCATGCGTATGTGCATCCTACCATCTCCATGAACAGTGTAATTCATTTTTATATCTATATATTTTTATGGATGACTTTAAATATCTATATATTAAATATATTATATATATATATATCATTAATAACATTCTAGATATGATGGAACCATAATCAGACTGTAAGGAACAGAACTACCGAATCACAACATTCATAAAAAAAGAAATAGTTAATACCCAATATAACGATAATAATAAAATACTTTCTACAAATAGTTGATAAAATGTTATAAATGGATCATTTATGATATTATAAATATGTATATAGATTTTTTATATAAGTATAATAAATATAAATTTATTATACAAGATGTTAAAATAACTTTTGAGGCAAGCTGAACTTGAGGTAAGGGATTTTGTCTCAATTTTGACTTGAATGAGACATATTTGGTATTATGTACCTATTTACTTTTATATGGTGTATGTAAAACCCCTTTGAGGTATTTAAAATAATTATATATTAATTCATGATGGTTAATGATTCAATTCAAGTTACTCTTTCAAGATTAATGTTTAAAATAAAAGTTGATTTTATTTATCTTTTGAGTGGATATATTTTTCTTTTGTGTACATATTTTTCAAAATTGTTTTACAAAAGTCCTTTTTATTTACTAAAAGGATATATTAAAGATATTTTTTGTTATATTTTACTTTTTAAAAGGATTTAAAATAATATTTCAAATTTTTTCCTAAAAGTTCATTTTTAACCTTCTCTATGAAAATTCAAAAGGAATGTTTTCTTATTGACGTATACGATGTTAACAGAATTTCCCATCGTCATAACACATTTATGATCTTTAGATTATACTGATTTATTTAAATGTATTTACAAGGGAAAACTTATTAATAAAATATTAATTTAATATTTCACTTTTATTTTCCAAAATACTTAATTTTAATAAAAAATATATGTTTTAGATAAATTGATGGGCATCTTTCATATCTTGATTAATTTTGTGGTTGTTAACCTTCTCTTGAAATGTTAACTTTCTTGTGATCATTGGGATATTAAATTTATCTTAAATATCCCTATTACTTGTATCAAGGATATGATTATTTCTTAAACCATATACCATTTCTATATAAAGTGTTTTACTTTTAAGTTTATTTGATTGATCGAAGAAATATTTATATTTTGTATTCTTTACTCAATATAGATATTTTTTGATAAGTTGTATTGTTATGAATTAAATTTAATATATAAGGAATGCATTGGACATGTAGTTAAGGGTGGGGATTGTAATTATATTTCCCCTCTATATATTGATAGGTCTCATGAGGCAAATCAATTGGCCAAATTAAATGGGTTTTTAGGTATACCTACCCATAGATTAAGCTGTCTTGGCGTAAGGTCTTTTTGGTAAAGATATCATGATGTTTAAGATCATGAAATCCAATATTAATCATTTCCTTAATTAAGAATTTATTTATTATTATCCATAGTATTAATACATTTATATTATCCATGGATATATTTTATGCTCAAGTTATTGATTAAATGGAATGGGTTTTCAGTTATTTACCTTGTCATATATATTAGGTCATATTTAATCATGATAATTTATAATGTATGTAAGTCTTGATGAGAATGAGATCACCCTTTATTTGTTTTCCTATCCATATGATATAAATAAAGATATTATGAGTAATATCAAATATTCAAGAATATTTCTTATGATATGTATTTTATATTTCCAATGTGATATGGGAATCATGTATTTATCTAGTTATTTAAGACTTCTAAACCGATCAATCATACATGATGAGATCCCTTTTATCTTATACCAATGTAATAAAGAAAATACTAAATCTAGGTTACTAGAGTTGGGTTTATTACAACTTACAAGACATGTCATACACATGACATGTGATTTAATTTTATGGCATGTGATATCAATAAATAACACATGAGACACATGAAAATTACATTTCATGTACTGATTTAATGCATGAAAATTATATAGTATATAACGAACATGAATGAATTGTAGTTCCAAATTTTATGTAGAATTTATTAATAATTTAATATAATATGAAACCTATCAACCAATGTTTATTATCAATAAATGACACACAAACTTGTATTAATGTGGCTTAATAGAGTAATTAAATAAATTTAATATTTTTGTGTAAATAGGTGGGATACATGGCCAGTACAATCCATCCACATGCCATGTATGTCTCTTTGTTATATGTTTGCAGTAAACACCTAGGTACTGGGAATGTTCTTCACTGGTAAAATTTATGAGGTTCACAATGTGTACTAAAGTTTCACACCATGTTACCTCTTTATTACATGGATACTAGTATATACACTTCATGTAATAAATAAATAGTACATCTTGACTGATATTTTTATACCACAAAAACATGAATTGTAAGTGAGTTACATATCATGTGGTCTAGAAAACTGTGTGTCAGTATGGCCCAATCAATATGCAGTGTGTAGTTAATTCATGTTGGGTGTATTTATTACACAATTACCTAGAATTAACCCAATTCATTATAGTGCAATGAACATGGGTGCATGATTCATACCAACAAACACACCATGTAGTATTTTGTTATCCGACTAGAATTATCAGCACGTTTGGATGGATTCTTTAGATGTTATTCACATGTTTTTAACCAATTCTGGGTTAAAAGAGTGAGAAATGAAGAGGAGAAGAAGAGATCTCAATAATTGGATTAAAAGAAAGGATTTAAAGAAATAAAAACTAAATTTTAAATATGTAAATCGATTAATTTTCAATAAATAATTATAAATTGAACGCATCCACTTTGATTCCACATGAAGGTTATTGGTGTATTGGAAGCATCTGTTGAACCTATTCCAAACTCTAATTTTTTTCAGATTCAACAAATAATCATCGATGTACATGACAGCGAATGTTATGAAAAATAAAATTTTCTGAATAATATTGAAAAATAATTCACAAACTAAGAGAATATATTTTTCACATTAAATTTGTAATTAATTTAATTACAAAAAAATAACATAGTCTTGAGATATTTATTCATTATAGGTTCTGATCATTTGAACTTCATTAAGTTTCATTTGTATTGAGACAATGAGGACCCAAAGTAGAACCCCTATGGTGGTGATCTATATGTGATCCTTTTGATCCCAGAACATCACTAATGGTACTTTAGGTGTTATTGTGGCAGTATTAATTGTCTTATATAACGCTCTTGATCACTACCATGATTCTTTCAGTTTAGAAATATAGTCTCTTGATCTCTCCCACTTGATTGAAAGAGGAAGGTGGAGAATATTCTCTTAGGATTGAGAGAAAACCCTATATAAGTTCTTCACTAAGAGAGAATTATCTAGGGAGGAGAATGTTGTGCACAAAAACCAACCATTCAGAATTCTCATAACTGGGTACATATAGAGAGAAGGCTAGGGTTTAATATAAATTAATTATAGAATATACCTTAATAATATATTAAACCCAAATATATACCTCATTCCATATAAATAATTTTATTTTTATTTTTATTTTTATTTCGTGGTGTGCACAAACCTACGCAATGCAAAATATTATTTCATAGTTTGGTAAATAAATATTTATCACCCAACAAAATATGGTATACTCATTATCCTCGATATTTATTAAATTTTCTAATAAATATTTAAATAGATGTTATTTATTTAATAGATAAATAAATATTGTATTCATAGTTTGGAGAATAAATATTTAATTAATATTCACGTAACTAAATAATAACGAAATAATTATTTATTACCGTACAAATAACAAGAGGTAAATAAATATTTCATATCTACATAATTAAATATTTACCTTATGAATTGATATTTATTTATTATTTTTTATCGATAAATATATCCTAAATAAATATTAATTCTTGGTCTAGAGAATAATATTTATTCCAATAGTTAAATATAAATAATATTTAATGGATATCAATGGAAACACTTTGCGTATAACCATATGGTCCTCTTCCTCAGTGATATTAGGTGAGTTTTCCTAAAGTACAAGATTACTATATATCAATAGGTCAATCCACCTATAGAGGAAGATGATATATCGCAACAATAACAACCACATATGAATGCTCACTGCTAGAAAATACACATATGCCAAAAGTTCCCAGAACTATTCAGATTTGTTCCATTGGGATACCCCTATACCAACTACTTTATAGAAATTGTTGGTATAGGGGGATTTAGATTTTTCTGTTAATAATGGTTTTTATAATCCATTGATTTATAATAATGATTAGAGAATCATTGGTATAGGTTTCCACTGCACCGAGCTTCTAACCAGCCTACACCAAAAATATTAATCACCATTCAACCAATATATTTAAGGCTATAAACAAATTTATGTTTTCAAACAATCAAAAATACATATTTAATATAGAAATTTTTTTATATAATTCACATTTAATCAGTTGATAAATTAAAGAAAAAATAAAAAATATATATATACAATTAGTTTCTATCATCAAACATCATCCACAAAATTGTTTCATAAATATAAAGTTTGAAATGAAGTGGATAAATATCTCCCTCAGTATCACCACTACTATCATTTACATCTATTTCATCCACATCATCATGAGCATCCTCACTAGCATCATTACCTCCAACATCTTCATCTTCATCACCACTAGGAAAGTCATCACCCCACCCACCCCACAGACCATCACCACCATCACTGAGTGAATCATATAAGGAGTGTATCATCAAAATGAATGTATGAAAAACTATAGTGGTATCTAGTAGAAGTGATGGAAATAAATATTTCATAGATTTTAGAAACTACACATTAGTCTTTTTACTTCTTTTATGATCCTAAAAGACAAATGTTTTGGCCTCTCTAGCCTCTGTATGAGCCTATGATTCCTCTTCATGGGAATCTTGCTAATTGATGTAACCTAATATATTATAGGTGTTTAAAGTATAACAATAACCAGTGGTAATAATACTCTTCATGGGTCGCCACAAACTCTCCCATGGTTTTCATCACCTAATATCTTTCGTAAATGATCTTCTGGCCTAATTTTTTTATCCCATTTCTTATCAAGTGACTCTTAATCATGTTGTTGAAAATATAAATTAAATATTTAGATGAAAAATAGATATTAAAATTTTAAATCAGTAGATGAAATATTAAAAAATCTAGGATTTGTTCATTTACAATAGTCCCTTATTTTTTATTTCTACTCGATAAAAATAATTTCACTCAAGGAACACACCCTTCTATTTCAATACTTCCCACTGCAAATGACATTGAATGTAAGAAAAAATTATTTAATAATATTTTATTGCTGAAAAAAATTAACCCATTCTAACTAGTATATAACTGATTAAAACCAAAACAAATTAAACAAAATCAAAATTAATTATATTAACCCCAACCGAGTGTAACTATAATCATTCAAATTAAAATAAAATAAAAACTTATATTTTTTTGTTAAGGTCTATTCAATATAGTATTATTATTATTCTATTAGTTTGGGTTGGATGGGTTTTATTCAATTTATTTCTATTATTTTTTTTTCATTTTTTGTCAGTTTGACTAGTTTTGGTGAGTTAATTTTGAGTAAATATTATTTAGGTTAAATTTAAAATTTTAGATCCAATTAATATTTTTTAGTCATTAATAAGACATATAATTTTAATTTAGTTTGGGTTGATGTGTATTAGTTTTGTTTGGGGAAGTTCAGTTCAAGTCAATTTTGATTGGTTTATTTTGGTTTAGTTCAGTTTATAGTTGTTTTTTAGTATTTAATTCAAGTCTTGTCTAGAAAGATTGAATAAATTCCATTTGTTTTGGTTCAATTCAATTTTACTCATTTTGGTTTTGTTTTATGAAATTCCATATCGTGTAGTTTAATTAATTATAGTATTATTTAGATTATTTTCATACCTATTATTATAGTTTGGTTTATCTAAGGTTTTATTGTATTTAGTTTGATTAAATTTGATTTTTTTTAATATAAGGTTGGTTCAGGTCTATTAGGGTAAGTTTTTTCTCCTATTTCAGTTTGGTTTTGTTATGTTTTATTTAGATTGGGTCACGTATAAATTGTTAAGTTTATTTATATTTTGTTTTATTATATTCCCATTGATTTATGTTAGTGGAACAATGTAAAGACAATATATTATAGAATATGTGGGTGGATTCCATAAGATTCTTCATGTATGGACACGTTGTAAAAATGAGATTCATTATGGGTTGAAATCTACCAATTCCATTATATTGTATCAAGATTTACTTTTGGGTGAGAAATTTCTTAATGTTGATTATTTGAGTGGCCATTATGTTTAGTCAACTTCATAATTTCTATATTTATATTTTTGATTAAATTCTTTGATGATGACATTATATTTTTTTATATAGGGAGTCACTTTGTTTGAGTAATGGAAATGGAAATGGACTAGTTTGATTTATTTTTAGGTGGATGATATTTTTGCATATTATATTCACTTCATTATGAATCCACTAGCATGAATCATTCAGATATAAATATAATATTTTTAGGGAGGAACCTAATGAGTACATTTATATTCTCACATTTTCCTTATATATGTTATTTTTTATATCATCATTATAGGGTAATGGGTGTTGATGAGTGACCTTAAATCATGAAATTAGTGATTTGTTGGTTATAAAGTCTTTCATATAGTATTATAATGGAATATATGACAATATACTCATTGTTTTAGTAATAAAGACATGTCCTATTGAAGGTTGGATTATAAAAACCACATTTTTAGGTTTATCGCCTCATCTCAATTTAGTTTAATTTGGTATGGGACATATTAGTTTAATTATGGATGGGTTAGCTCTTCCCTAATATAGTTGATTCAAACCAATTTGTTTGGTTTTTTTCTTTTTAATTTAATTCATTACAATTCACTTTTATTTGATTCATGTCAAGTCATATCAAGTGTGATAGGTACCTAATTTAACTCATTTAGACATTAAAAATACAAGGTTTGTCTCATGATCTTGTATAGTAGTTCACCCCAAAGTGTTAATGTAACTCATATCACCCTTGTTTTTTTACTTTCTGAAAAATTATAAAAAATTAAATTCAATAATGAAAAATGAAGTAATAATATGAATCATAGTCATTTAATTTTCAATAAAACCCCATTTAATTTGAATAATACCTTAAACTCATTAGTCTTTCAATAATCGATCATTTCCTGGAATTGGGTAACTATAAAACCATTGACATTTGGTATACCCTATAACTTGTTGTTGAGACTACCAGTCTAACCAACATATAACTCATGATTATATGATCTCCATAGTTCCCCTAATTTCATCAACTGTGCTACCTTTGTAGCTTGGATATCATGAAAGTTAAAGAGAATTTGTGAGGAATATATTAATTCATATAAATAAAATAACAATATATATTTAGATTTAACAAATTTTCTTACCCATATATCATTCCATTCATTCTCATCTATTTTATTATCAACCTATCTCCATGTGATTGGTTAAATCGGAATGGAATAAATATACTGGGATAACATCACCATATAACTTTTATATTGTTTATAACTTTTACTGGTCAATTGGTTGTATTAATTTTAATAAACCATGATTGGTGTATGATGGTTCCACACTTCATGCATATGATTACTCCCATATAACCTATTACAAGGTCCTGCTAAAAAAGAAAAAGACAAAAATATATTTAATTCACATTACAACTCAAATAAAATTATTGAAATAAAATTTAATGCATTTGTAAACATATAACTGATCTAGTATAATCCTTAGGATTTTATGGATCCATGGTCTATGATGGATTAGTATCCTGTGAATAATGACCATGCTCCAATACATGATTTGGGTCATCTAAAAGCTATAGAATATAAGTCGCAGGAGCACGATCAAGAAATTTAGGATGGATGGGTGTGGGAAATGGGGGTGGCATGGAAGTGGTAGGATAAAGATAGAAGGGATGAGTTTCCATCATGTGATATAGAAAAGGTATATGAGAAGTGGATACTATCTAAAATTAGGATTAAGGAATAGGTGGGAATATCAATGGTACCTCATGTGAAGTAGTAATAGGACAAAATGTGTAAATGGGATACCAGTGGGAAGTATGGGTGTGAACAGGCATGATAGCTACTCGGAGAACCTCTATTAGCACCCCCACTATATTATCCATGTTGCTAAACACTATTAGTATTCTAAATAGAGAGAAGATATATCCTGACATAGTGTCCCTAAAATAAATTTAAAAATAATAAGAAAATTACTTTTAAATAATCGAAATTGATATATACTAGAATTACTATACACACTAAGGCCTCCATAGGAGGCAGTCCCATCTCTCGTATTTATGAATCATTTTCAAGAAAATTATTTCTATGTTTTTCTTCAATATATTTCATATTGTTCATAATAATGATATTTACATTTTTTTTTTAGATTTAAAATACTAATGACAAGGTCATATAAGGTATAAAAGGTAGCATGGAATAATTAAGGAATTCTAATTGATAAGAAAAATAATGAAAAATAGGTTACATGATTTAATCAAAACATACAAATTTTAAGTCAAACAATGCATAAAATATAACATAATATAATTGAGGCACACAAAATCTATTTATTGTGTACATGATAATTTATTTTACAGTTTATATATGAAATGTTTTACAGCTAACATGTAAGAAAATGATTTACATATAAACTATAAACCGAGTTTACATGTAAACTGATTTTATAATTCACATGTAAACTAAAAAATAATTTAAATCTGTTTTAATCGGGTTTATAAAGCTATAAAAAATTTATTTTTTTTAAATCTGGTTTATAAAAATATATAAAATTTAATATTTTTAAAACTTTTTATACCTATTTACTAAAATTTAAATCTATTTAAATTATTTTTAGTAAATTTCAAATATATTTAAGCTTTTTTATGAAACTTTAGTCAATTTTAAATCTATCTAACTTGGTTTTTATTATGTAGGGTCTAGTTGTGATTTTTTATAAAAACTTAAACAAGTTTGAATTTTTATTTAAATATGAAATGTTATTTTAGATCTAGAATTTAGTTTAAAATGAATTTTTGAATTATTTTGCAGATCCCTTTTATGATTGTGTGTTTTAGGACAGTTTTTGGTGTGATCTTAGACTCATATGTATATAGTGGGGCCCGATAGTAGTATCAGAAATGTTGGAACGTGGTGACAATATGAATTGTTTTTAATATTGAATCTATAATTTTAAATATAAATTTTTAGTTTTAATTTTTTATTTTAATTGTTTTGGATTTTTGGAGTAGTTTTCAATTTAGGTGTGATAATTGAAGTCGAACCTTGGTTCATCCTGGTGTAACACAGTACAATGTAGGTGTTAGATGAGTCAAGATATGTTGTAAGCTATATTTAGGTGTTGGGAAAGCTACATGTGTATTCATTGGAATGCGCATCATAGTGTGTGAAAATTTTCAAATTTATAAACCTAATAACTATTGTAGAAGTGGAAAACAATGTCTAACCAAAGAGAGAATGTGTGCAGACACTAAGAATTTCCTTTTGAAAAAATGTTTAGGCAGATGATTTTAATGTGATTAACAACTAAATATCCTAAAAACTAAATAACAATTTAATAAAATATTTAATTGAACTAAAACTATCTAAGTGAACTAAATTAATTAATAAAGGAAAAATATAGAGATGAAATGTGTCGAAGTTGTGATGACTACCCATGTACATGCAATGCCAATTATATAATTTCTATATCTGAATAATTATTTATTCAATTATCACTAATTTAAAATTTAATAAAAATACTATTATTAATTGTTCTATGATATCAGACAGTATTCTGAGTTTCACATAAATCATCCATCGTTTTTTTCTCTAATTTGACAAATAATTTGCATGTTACTTTATCATTGAATCACTCGGTGAAATGCAATGACCCATTTCACACAAATTTAAAGTATCTATCGATGCTATGTTCACTCACATGAGATCACTTATTAGGTATCACTCATGTATGTTTTAAGGGGAATTCACACAAAATATGAATTTTCTAATTAATATATTTATTTATTATGATTTCACTCATGGTAGGTTTATGATTATCTCACGCGTTCAACTGAGTTCCAAACAAATAAATTCTCTGATGATCTCCCACCCATGATTACTTACGAGGTATCACACAAACTAGCACCAATTCATGTGTGTGTATCCCAAATGACAATTAATTCAAAAACAGATATAATTTAATATATAAAAATCCAATCAAAAATAATTAATTCTAAATCAAATATGAAAAAAAAATTAAAGGTATATAAATATCATCACGTTCATCAAAACTCTGACACCATGAATATTAGCCATCCATAATAAAAATACACCATATAAAATAATAAATAATAAATATCATTGTGTTCATGTCATCTCAATTGTTATCTCAAGATTCCATGAATGATTATTGAATGAAAATTGTCACCCCTTTTCTAGTTAAAATTATGAAGTGAACCCCCATGTGTTTTGTCAGTTCCCACAAGATACTGGCAATAAAGAACTCAGATAAATCATATCATGCAACTAAACATCCCCATAAACCACATATAAAATGATCATCACTTCATTTGATGTGGATGATAATGGTGATCATGGTTAGGGTATTTTAGTATAGGTCGGTGGTGCGAGGTGTTCTACTGAAGGAGAAGGAGGTTGAAACCTTCATTGATTTTGTAGTGGAGATACACCTTTGGTGTGTTATAGGGCTCAGCTGGGGATGCAGATCGGAGGAGGAGAGGAAGGTGGGTTTGGTTTTTCATCTTGTTTATAGGCAATCTACTGGTCTACTATGGATAGAGAGAAGTCTGGTGGTGACTGTATGAAGAAGCAAGGAGAGGAGGCTGGTGGGGGTGTGGTTGTTGCATGTCTGGTGTGAAAAAGGAGATTTATAGCACTTTTGGTGATTAAAAAATCTAGATTAGGAGGCCATAAGTGATTGGAATGGTGATGAAATTGAGGCGGAGGTGTTGTGGAGGAGTGTAAGATAGGGAGGAGGCCACACACTATGGTGGAGGAGGTATCCTAGTTTTTTGTAGGTAGGGTGGGAGGAGGGTGGTGTGTAAGCTTGGGGTGATGCATGCAGGGTGAGTAGGTCCCCTCAGCTAGGGTTTTCACTTGGGTGGTCCTCAAGGAGGATATGGCACCCTAACTTTTTACCATGATGGTGGATATGAAGATCCAAAGGAGAAGGGAATCAACCTGGATCCTGCGCACCTACATAAAATGCAAGAAGAGAAATTCAAAATTTAAAAGTTAAAATTATCAAAATGTTATACAATGATGATGATAATTATTATTATTATTATGATAATAGACTTATATAAATATATATTATATATACTAGCTTAAAAGTTGAATTAAAATAATATAATTATACATATAACAAAAATGATACTATTAAAAGTTAATATAATTTAAAAAAATTAACAATTTTAATTCTACTATTACTAATACTACTAATATTTATAATGATATACAAAAATATATAATACTAATATAAAAAATTAATATAATTACTAAAAAATATTAATAAACTAACAATAAAACTAATCTTGATTAAACTACTAAAAATAATAAGGGTGTTAGATATTAAATTTTAATAATGTATAAAATTAATATAAACTAATAATAATAATAAATAAACAATATTAACATATAAGTAACTAAAAATAAAAAAAACACTATAAAACTATAGAAAGAACCTACAAACACAAAAAATGGGTAGAAAAATTAATTCAAACTAAGTTAAAAAAATTTATAAAAATGTTGGTGAAATCCATGTGCATCAAATCCCCCACACTTAATCTTTTTCACTCTTGGGAAAAACAATTAGAAATAATATAAAACTACACCCGTAGACAAGTCAAAACATCAAAATTACAAGTTTAAAATTTTTGAATCTATTTTACCAATAAAATACCGTGCTTCATTTAATATCCTAATTTCCAAAAATATTTTTCCTTCCCCACATAGTCTTTCCAAAATGAGAATCTACACTCATTCATCATGTGACCTTCCTCGCTATCACTCTCATCACTCAAAAAATTTGATCAAATATATGCTCAATTCTTGTACACATGAATTTTTAACATAGGATTTCCATGAATTTCACATCTCCACTAGTGGAAATATAAATAAATCGCCAATATTGAGGACTTCACATTAGGTTCAAATATCTCGGAGGCTAAGAGGTTATGGGTCATAAAAAAATTTTACAATTTGGAAAAATGGAAGTGGAATATTGAAATAAATGTGTGATAAGTGTTAATATAAATGTCTCCCTCAAAATATCACTACCCCACACTTAAAACATTGGTTTTCCTCAATCATATGAAAATCCAAAATTTCAAATTGTTAATTAAATTTTATATTCTTTTTTTTTCAAGGACACAACTTACGTAAAAATAATGGATTGGTAAACAGGTGAGAAAAGGCGCCCAAACCCCATGAAACAAATATTATAAAAATATCAAAGAAAGTTAAAAAGTAGTGCATACACTATAGAATCCAAATGAAATTATGTTATATATAAAAATTCTCTAATTCTTAGAGTAATGATTCATCACTTTTATATGTATCCATAAAGGTGAGGGTTGTTGTGTAATGACCACATATGTACTCATTGTTGGAATAAAAAAATCTATATTCCCATAGAGAAATACATGTAATGAATGTGGATACTGTAAAATATTACACATATAATCAGGATGAGATAATTTGAATCGATGTGCATCAAATGAATAATTCCCCTCAAACAACCCTCTCTATGAATAAATCTCACCCCCACACTTGGATTGAAAATCATCATGAGAATTTTCAAGAAAGGGTAAGAAAGGGTATCTACTGTGGGATTATCTTAAAAGTTTTATTCATGGATTATAAGGTCTATAAAATAGAAAAAAATAATGGGTGTCTTAGTGGGTCAAAGGGGATAAATAAATCAAACAAATTCCTTATTCATCTTAGTGCGACTTTCAAAATTCCTATCGATTTGAAGGAAAAAAATGTAAAGTTATAGAATACATTACATGGTCAAGATTCCATGAAGAAAAAGATAAAAGGAAGATGATGTAAAAAGGGGTTAGAATCCTTATGGGTATGGAAATATAATATTGGACAATATAGATGATCATGAGTAAAAATAAGTGTCTCAAAAATATACAAGTTTCCAAAAAAAACATTCTCAAAACAGGAATAATATCATCAATAATCTAAGTAATGAGATCTAAGATCAAATTATTCTGAATAGGAATCATGTGCTAAAACTTCCCATATATACAAGTGATATTCCTCTAACTATGTTACTAAAAAATACAACAACTTTCATGTGGGTTCAATATTGACAAGAATGTTATTTTTTTAATTTTCTTTTTATAGTTAGTTAGTTTTCGTAGTGTTTTTGGAAGTATAAAATATGAAAAAATAAAATAAAACACTTCCCTAAGTAAGTGAATATAGATGCGGAAAGTTTGTCTATATCTGATGAAACTCCAAAAATGATGTTCCAGTAACATCTACACATAGAAAACACATACCCACGTCATATTAAATAGATAGCACCAAAATAAAATTAACATGTGGGTAGTAAAAATATATATGATGGATGCAGATCCACTGTAGGTCCAATAGGAAACAGATTGTGTTAAATGCATGACATTTTATTAATTAAAATCTAAATGAATTTAAACAAAATATAGTGAAAGGAAAACAAAATAATTATGGGTTACCTCCCATGAAGCACTAAGTTTACTTTTTCTTCAGCTATATGTTGATAAAACTCCATTGGGATAAAATGGGAATGTATACCATGCATATATTTCTTTATCGATATAAGTGTAGGATCCATCCATTGAAAAGTATATTATCCTAAAATCCTTATAATATCTTAATGGAAACAATTTTAATCAAATTGATGTATGTATTGAAATTAAAATAGGCCAACTCACAAGAGAATGAATATACCTCATCTGAAGAAAAACTCACTGAATAATTGAAGTTCATGAAAATTGCATAATCATGAATATCAAGAACATTACCTTTTTGAATTTTCATAATATAAGAAATACCCTTACCAAACTCTTTCATTGGTTGGTTTATATCCATCATATCCTTGAATCTAATATCTAGACTGATGATGTATCCTAATTCATTTTTACCAGTAACTACTAGAATAGGTAAATCCATTGGTTTACAAATAAATTCATTATCCAATGTTTCATTGGTTATATAAAGTTTAAGAGTATTTCAAGAATATTTCAATATTTCCAATGAAGTTTTTTTAACCTCGATGCATGGAGAAAGTGGGTCAGGATCAATTGGAGAAGATGTCTTCATTGTGTTAATAATGAAATATTTTTCAAACGTTTCTTCTATATTTACCTTGTAATATTTATCCATTAGAACATGTGGAACCACGAACTCAGAATCCTCTATGTAATATCACCCTTCTATTTTTTATAGAAAATTATGAGTTTTATCCACCATAATCACTAACTAATTTTATAACTCCTGAAATTTTTTAGATTTCTCTATTTTGGAAAAAAATATACTTGAAAAAAAAATTAGAAATAGTTGATTTAGTATCATTTGATGTTATGTACTCTTGCAAGTGGAAATTCATATTATCTTGGATCAATTATGAATCTATCATAATAAATAAGAGTCTTAGTTCAATTTCCTCTTAATCCTAAAAAGTTGTAATTTTATAGACATTGATTATGTCGTTTTTCACTTTGGGATAGAAGGATTGTGAACTTACATAAAAAGGACATGGAATCACATTTTCTGAGGGACCTTTATACTCGATAGAGTGGAATATTGAGCTCTCATATTATTAAAATGTGATTATATTAAAGAATTAAATTATGAGGGAAATAAATCATCAATGGTATGATAAGAATAATATTCCATCTAAGTAGTCTCATTATAAGAATCGGGAAGTGAATGTTGTTCAAATGGAACCTCTACTACACTTTCATCATCAAAATTATTCTGAATTCGATCATCAAGTTGTATTGAGGTATATATTTGTAAAAGATGAGTCATTTTATTTTATAGATATTTTTTTGTGGAAATAAAATTTTTATTATGTTCATCTTGAAGTTCAAACCTCTGATTTGTATCAGTGATAGTAGAAAACAACATGCTCCAAATTATTGAATCATTTATTTCACTAAAATTATTGTATTCTAAATTTTTAGGAATGATTTGACTTTGAAAATGATTAAAATATGAATAAGGACTTGTATCACAACATGGTAGAGCATTCTCATATGGATCATAACATGTACTTCAATAAAAATCATTATAATAAAAATAATTACCTAGAGAGATCATGTGTGGTGAATAATTATACTTTGTACTATGAGTTTTGGTTATATAGGGTTGGTGTTGGTTATAGTTTTATAGTGTTAACCACTCCATTATGAACTTGTAGGTGTTTTAAAATTTCCTGCAATGAAAAAATTCAAGAGCAATAAACTGATATTTTTTGGTTTTTTGTTTATTTTAGTCCTAAATCGCTCTTTTTAAGAATATCCTAATGCTACTATTCTCTCCAGTAGTGGTGCTAAAAATTTTCCAGGAACATCAAATCATGTGAAAATTTATAAACCTAATAACTACTATAGAAGTAATGAGAAGGTTCAAACCACAGGGATAATGTGCATAGACACTAGGAAAAACCTTTTAAAAAATGTTCAAGTAGATGAATTTAATGTGATTAACAACTAAAAATCCTAAAAACTAAATAAGTATTTAAAAAAATATATTTAAATGAACTAAAACTATATAAGTGAACTGAATTAATTGATGAAGGAAATAGGTGGAGATTGAATGTGTCGGAGTTGTGATGTCCATTCAGGTGTATGAAATTCCAATTATTTAATTGACACATCGGAATATTTATTTATTCAATTATCATTGATTCTAAATTTAATAAAAATACTATCAGGTCTCATTCTCTGATGTCAAACATTATTCTAATTTTCACACAAATCAACCATCATTTAATTCTTTGATTTTATGAATAATTTGTGTACCACCTTAGCATTGAATCGCTTGGTGAAATGAAATGACCCGTTTCTCACAAAGTCTAAGTATATATCTATGCTGAGTTCACTCACATAAAATCAATTATTAGGTATCACTCATGAAATTTTGAAGGGGAATTCAAAAAAATTATTAATTTTTCAATTAATATATTTATTTATTCAAATTACACTCATGGGTGGTTTACAATTCTCTCACACGCATAACTGATTTCCAAACAAATAAATTCTCTGATAATCTTCTGCCCATGATTACTCATTAGGTATCACGTAAATGGGAAAATAAGCATGTGTATAGAGCCCAAAAGATAATTAATTCAAATACATATATAATTTAATATATAAAATTCCAATCAAAAATAATTAATTGGTAGTAAACTATGAAAAAAAAATATAGTCATGAAAATACCATCACATTCATCTCAATCCAAAACTAAGTATATTATCCAACCATGAAGACAGCACACCCAATAAAATAATAAATAACATATATCACTGTGTTTATGTCCTCGTAATTTTCACTTCAAGCCGGCCACATATGATCATTTAATAAAAACCATCACCCTACTGCTATCCAAAATTATGAATCAAACCCCAATGTGTGTCATCAATGCCCATGAGATAATGGAAAGTGCAAACTTGGATAAATCGTAACTCACAACTAAACATCCCCACAAACCACACATAAAATTGTCACCACTTAATGTGATATAGATGATAAAAGTGAGCATCACATGAGCCTTATCCTGGTTGGTAAGGACTCTGTAAGTGCATCCGGGAGACCCAAGATCAAATCCAGGTGGAGAAATTATTTTCGGGGGGTACTGTAGCAGGTACTATAGTGGAACTGTGTAGTACTGTAGCAGGTATTGTAGCGAGAACTGTAGCAGGTACTGTTTGGAACTGTAGCAGCTGAGAATATGCCCCTGTTTGGGCATTCAAGCCACCGATTTGGTCCTTGAGTCCTTTAAGGCCTTCAGAACACCCAGGCCTTCAGGTCAGTAAGGCCTTCGGTCCACCTAAAGTCCTTCGGGCCACCTTAAGTGCAGATGCAAACCAGACGACCTACAAAAGAACAAGCTCTATAAGGAGGATGAGCAAGGAGATTTCACCGTAGCAGAAGCTAAAAAGATTGCAATAATGAGATGGTATGTCACATTCTATTGTGACAAGCATGTGCATGCACGTGAATACCTAGTTGAACATCCATGTGAAGGTGGAGAGTTGATTCATGATGAAGATGCTGGGGAGGAGCAGTTCCAAGAATTTAGTCTGGGTTGTGTGTAATGTTTGAAGCTTACGAGCAAATGAATTCCTCTAAGGCCTATGGGCCATGTAATACTTACGCCTATGGGCCTTGTAAGGGTTACACCTCACCCCTTGAAAGGTGAATTATCAAAAATAAATAAATAAATGAAGGCCTTCGGGCCATTGGATGGATGATAAAGGTGATCATCGATAGGGTGTTTCAACGGAGGCTGGTGGTGTGAGGTGTACTACTGAATCCAAAGATAATTCTCTATCAAAATCCTCCCTATTAATCCTCTTAAAAGACCTAGGTACATTCTAGATCCATCCAAATCCAATCACTAGGGAATTTTTAGTGTTGCGCAAGAGGAGTCACACTAAGAAAAGAGTAATTTTTCATTAACTCCTCACTCTTTTCTTTTTCTCCTTGTTATTTACCCATTTAATTTCAGAACCATATACTCTAAAATTAATTATTCGGTAATATTACATGATATTAATGATTTTAACCTACCTCGTGTATTATATATATGACATGTATAAATTTTTTACTCCTTTTTCCCACTCTTACGACAACATCCTGTTAAAGGTCGGTTTACCGCCTATGGTGACATTGCCAGAAAAAATTCTTATAACCACCTTCATGAATAGAAAGTATGAAATATATATAATATATAAATAAGTAATTAAATGTATTATATGAATTTGTAATTAATTATACTAGTTTATTATTTACATTTAAAAAAATAGAGAAATTGAGGCAAAATGGGATATTTTTAAGAAAAACATGATATCAAAACGCTTCGATTTCATCAACAAAAATTAATAAATATAATATAATAATTATAATTGAAAAATATGTTTATAAATTAGTATAATTTACTTATGTATTATTGTTTAATAAATATAATTTTATTATTCAGGAGGCATAAAAGTGATGTAATTAATCAGGAATTATGGTAAGGGATTTTGTCTCAATTTCCATTTCATTGGGACTTACTTGGTATTGTAAAACTAATCATTATTATGAGGTGTATCTACTACCCATTTGAAATCATTTTTTATTTGAAATTATATTTCTATTAAATATTCATATTCTTGTATCATGGATACGATTATTTTCATAGTCATATACCATTTTACATGAGGTGTTTATTTTGAATATTGTTTTAACTGGGGAAATATTGATGAATTTTTATCCTATACTAAATAAGGATATTGAAAAGGAATATTTTTATTGAATTAAATCTATGTATAAAGAATGATTTGGACTTACAGAGATGTGTGGGGGCCGTTATATCCCTTCGATGCATCGACAGGTCTCATGAGACAAAAAGTTGGTGAAAAACCCTTCGTGTTTGTTTCCAAACAGAATCAGATAGGTATCTACCCAAAAACTTAAAACTACTTGATGTTATGATGTTTCATGAGCCAAATACATGACGTCCAAATAATAAGTATTTTCTTTATTCAGTATTCTTTTATTACCTTCCATGAGGTTTTCACTTTAACAAAATATATGGATATATTATCATTTTCAATGTATTGATGAAATGTATTTTCTAGATTACTTAACTTTCCATTATGTCTATTAATTATTTTGTTTACTTTAATTTTTTTTTTATATAACCCTTATTGATCATTTAAGCTCACCCTTTTATTTTTTTCCTTCCCCAAGTTGTGAAGATGAAATCTTTGATAAGTGAAAAGTAGCAGATTATTTTCTTTTGTTATGTTCTCTATTTAATTACTAATGTAATAAGGTAACCATGTATGTATCTAGTTTCTTCAAGACTACTAAACTAATCAATCCTTTGTGATGTTATCTCTTATATCTATTCCATTTTAATAAAATGGCCACCGACTCTGGGCTACTGGGGATGGGGTACTTACAGTTGGTATGAGAGGAAGTTTAATAGAAACCTTAGGAACTAGATTTAGAAGACATAGTTTAGGTAACATAACCCTAAGATACACTTTGAGGATAAGCATAGAATAACATACTAAAATTTTGGTAAGGTAGATATTATGTGGGTATTCTTAGAAATACATCCCTATCTAGATACTACAAGTGAACATGGTTTTGGCACAGATGTACCTAGGGGTAACAACTCTGACAAGGTGTCCCAAGCCTAACTCAAGGTAACCTAGTACATGACAACGGTCCTTACTATGCACTAGGTTTGAAACTCCTAGGGGTTATTCTTAAGATAATTCATATTTTATTTAAAAACAATTGTGATGGATTTAAAATAAAATATGTCCCTAATGAAACCATGTTATGATTATGAGGTTAGCTATGTATAAATTTTCAATTTATGTTAAGTTTTTTCTAGCTTGAAATTTTTCATCATGATTCAAAACCTAATTTACTGTATTACATTGTTTAGAAATGGAGCCTAATGGAAGGAAAGGAGTCAATAATTTCAAATAATGTAGGGATTTCCCTACAGAGAAATTAAACATAGTTAGTGTTGGAGATGATCAGATAATGACCATATTAGGATAGCTTACTCATGTTATGAAAAATAACCATACTACACATATGTTGGATCATTTCATGCATCATAAGCCCCCATATTTTAGTGGGACTACTAATCCATTGGTAGAAGAGTAGTGAATCAAGTCCCTTTAAAAGATATTTATGGCATTGTGGTGCAATGAAAATGAAAAGGTAGTACTGGCGGTATATTTTCACAAGGGTGATGTTAATCAATGGTGGTCTTTGATCAAGAATACTAAAGAGGAAGATGAAATAGAGGGAATGTAATGGAGAACTTTTAAGGAAACATTCTTCAACAAATACTTCCCTCGTGATCAATGAACTGAAATGAAGAGAAAATTACTTAAATTAAATAAAATAGAAGAAGGTAGTGTTTTGGAGTATGAGGATACCTTCACAAGAGTATCTAGGTATTATATATATTACATACATGATTTAGAAGAAAATATTGATCATTTATTTTCAGGTCTTAATACAAGTCTCTGAAGGGAACTGGCTTCACAAACATTCTCATCGTGTGATGAAATAGTGTTAATTTCCATCACAATAAAGAAAGAATTTTCTAGATCATATATTTTAAAAGGAAATCATGATAAGAAGAGTTATTATAATAACCATGGAAAAGGTTAATCATCAAAGAAGAAAAAGTTAATGAATTAATTTCCATTATAATAAGATTGTGGAAAGAATCATCTTGGGAAATTCTTGAAAGGTGTGGGAGTTTTCTATAAGTATAGAGAAAAGGATCATTGAGACAATGAATGCAAGGGGAAGAAACAAATAAATTATGTTCAATTCGTCAACTATAAGGAAATGGGGAATTATTCAAATCAATGTCTCGTGCATTAAGGGATTATACCATAAAAGTGGCTAAGGGGAGATGGCCAAGCTTATGTTATCATAACTATAAAGGTTAAAGTTCCTAATGATGTGGTGGTATGTAATTTAATAGTTTCCTAAAACTTATCCAATGCTTTATTTGATTTTGGATCCTAACATTTTTTTATATATTCCTATTTTTTCAAGAAAATTATACATTTACATTTTGATTTAATAAAGGAGTTGTTAGTCAAATCTCTTAAAGAGAGTATCATTGAAACAAAGATATATCAGTCATCTCCCTTTATGAAACATAAATATGATTTAGTTGAAAACCTTATTATCATACCTATGGATAATTTTGATATAATCTTTGTTATGTATTAGATATCAAAATATTATGCTAAAATATATTTAAAGAAAAATGAAGTTACAATTTATGAAAAATATGTAGAATCTGTTATCTTTAGAGTAGAAACATCATCATCTGGTTCTTATCTAGATCCACCTCTAGTAGCTCTGCTAAATGAAATTCTTTGGGTATAAGAGAAAACTACATCTAGGGATAAGGAAAGTAATATTATAATTGAGTATGTACCAATTTTAGAAAAATATATTGATGTATTTGCATATGATTTACCCTAGACATCTTCTAGAGTGGGTAGTCGAGTTATCTATTGATTTAATTCATGGTGAAAGACCTATATGAAATACTCTATAAATAATGGCCACTTTGGAATTAGTGGAGCAGAATAAACAACTATAGAAATTGAGTGGAAAGGGAATTATTATCCCTATTGTTTCTCCATGGGGAGACCCTATTCTATTTGTCAAGAAGAAAGACATATCCATGTGGTTGTGCATTGATTATAGATAAATCAATCCTATTACAATAAAGAACAGGTATCCTCTCCCTTGCATTGATGATTTATTTGATAAAATTCATGGAATTAAATATTTTTCAAAGATTGAACTTTGATTTGGATATCATCGATTACATGTGAGGAAAGAATATATTCCAAAGACAGCATTTCAAACTACGTATGGACATTACAAGATTACAGTAATGTCGTTTGGAATGACTAATACACCCTCTATTTTCATGAATCTAATAAACAGAGTTTTCAAGGAATATCTTGATGATTTTTTTGTTCTGTTTATTGATGATATCTTGATAAATTCCAAAATATATGAGGACCATGAGAACCAATTTAAGGTTATTCTGGAGACTCTTAGAAGAAAATAGTTATATGTGAAGTTTAGTAAGTGTGAATTATGGCTTCAAACAGTTTATTTTATTGGCCATATTGTCTCTAAGGATGGAATATCAGTTGATCCTGCAAAGACAAAGGCAATCTAATAATGGACTATGCCAATGAACATAATCAAGGTAAGTAGTTTTATTGGATTAGCTGATGATTGGATAACCCACTAACCAAGATCACATATAAATGGGTTAAGTTCATATGGACAAAAGAATTTATAAAATGTTATGAATAATTGAAGAGAAGGTTGGTCAATACTCCAATTTTGACTCTTATATCTGAAAATGATGGGTTTTTGATATATAGTGATGAATCAAATAATGGAATGTGTTTTTTACTTATGAAAAATGATAAATTTATTTATTATGCATCAGTTAAATTTAAGACACATGAACAAAATTATCTAACTCATGATCTTAAGATAGAAATTGTAATATTTTCTCTATAAATATGGATACACTATCTCTATGGTAAAAGATGTGAGATATGTAAGGATCACAAGAGTTTAAAATACATTTTTACACAGAAATAACTCAACATGAGGCAAAGGATATATCTCAATTTACTCAAATATTATAATTTTTCAATACAATACGACCCAGAAAAGGTAAATAAGGTAGAAAATGCATTAATCAAGAAAGATCATGGACTTATAACAGAAATGAGTATTGAGAAACATCCTATATTCATGGATCTAGTAAAGATGGATATATTAATTATTAAGAAAGTGGAAACATCATTCCTTTTTCAAATTATTTCTAAACCATATTTACTGTAGAAGATAAAAATATCTCAATCTGATGATGATAATCTTAAAAATAAAATTAAAGTTGTTAAGGATGAAATATTGGAATATGTCGTGTATAAGGATGGGGTTATGAAATTTGGAAAGAGGTTATGTGTTTCATCAATACCTAAGCTAAAAAGATAAATATTAGATGATGCTCATAACTCAAATTTCTCTATACATCTTGGTAATTTCAAGATGTATAGAGATATGAAGGAATATTTTTTGTAGGATAGAATTAAGCAATAAATTTATAACTATGTGTCAAGGTGTCTAGTTTTTCAACAATTGAAGGAAGGGAGATAAGATCCTAGAGGAGTCATGCAACCTCTACTTATTCCTATTTGGAAGTTTGATGACATTATGATGTAATTTATCATAGTACTACCAAGGAAACCTAGAATGAATGATGAAATAAGGGTAATTGTTTATCATCTTACAAATTATGCACATTTCCTTGATATGAGAGAAGATTTACCAATTGAGTGCCTAGAAAGACTCTATATTAATAAAGTTATAAGACTTCATGGTTTACCTCTATCAATTGTGTCTGATCTAGATCCCCGATTTAAATCAAAATTCTAGAAGTGTCTTCAAAAGGCTTTGGATATTGAGATTTATATTAGTACTACTTATCACCCCCAATTTGATAGACAATATGAAAGCACTATCCAAACAATGGAAGACATGTTGATATAAATATCACTTGACTTTCAAGGTATGTGGAATCAGTACTTACCTTTGGTAAAATTTTCCTACATTAATAGTTTCCAATCTAGTATTCAAATGGTGTCATATGAAGCATTGTTTAAAAAGAGATGTAGAACTCCAACATGTAGGGATGAAGTTGGTGAGAGGAAAATTATAAGAAACAAAACTTATTGAAGAGAAAACAATAAAGTTAAAGACTATTTAGGATCATATTAAAGTAGCTCAAAGTAGACAAAAGAGTTATTCTGACAACCAGAGAAAGGATTTCGAATTTCAAGTGGGAGATAATGTCTTTTTTAAAGTATCTCTATAGAAGGGTATCTTAAGGTTTGTTAAGAAAGGGAAACTGAGCCCTAGGTATATCGTACCATTTGAAATTATGGAAAGAATTGTAGTTGTAGATTACTATTTACCAATACCACTAAGTCTCTACACAGTTCAAGATGTGTTCCATGTATCATTGTTAAAGAAGTAAATGCCAGAACCAACGCATGTACTCACATATGAAGAAATAGAATTAGAACCTGATTTTTCTTAATAGTAATATCCTGTTGAGATTATTAACATAAGATAGAAAGTATTGAGAAATTGGATGACTCAACTGGTAAAGGTTCTTTAGAGAAACCATAAAATGGAAAAAGCAATGTGGGAACCTAAGGATGTTATGAAGAAGAACCACCCTCATCTATTTAAAAGGTAATATTTAAGAAAATTTTGAGGAAGAAATTTCCAAAGTAAGGGAGAATATAAAACCTGAATATTTATGCTATGTATCTTCTTAAATAAATTCAATCCATTTAATAACTTATATTTCACACAACACTGAGCATAAATGAATAGTGATTAAATATTAACATTACCTTTTGATAAGTAATGTGAACCTTAAGAATAGTAATGTGACCCTTAGGAATAATAATGTGGCTATTAGAATAATAACCTCATATATAAAATTATAAATAAAATTTAGGTATTTTATTAATGAAAATATGACATATTTGTATCATGGAATAAGTAATGATAAATTTTGTGTTGGTATTTTCATAATTTTATAATTAATATAATGATTTAAAATAAAATTTATTTATACAAAATAGATTCATAAATTAATATTTTTTCTCTTATGATTATAAGATAATTTTATAATACCTTAATTAATTTTTCAAAGTGTCACAAAATCAATTATAATTTTAAAATCAGCATTTCTCTAATAAATGATGATTTTAATTAAAAATTAAATTTATCATATTTAGAAATTTATTTTTAAAAAATTGATTTCATTTTTTAATTCATCACATCAAAATTATCTAAGGGTGATTTTCTGGTAATTTTCTAAAATACTTCAATTTTCTGATAAATAGTAAAAATACATTTTTCACTTAACCGGTGTAACTTAAATTACATCATTCATGATTTATTAGTGACATAATAAATTATAGAACTTATATTTAGTATATCATATATTTAATTATAAAAATTATTCATTAAAATACAATAAACTCAATTTCCAAACCTAAGAAGTATTTTCCAAAGCCTAAAGTCAAAAGTGGTTCCTTAAAATATTAAGTTTCCTTTATTTCCACTTTCCTTTTCAATAAGTTAATGAATTGGAATTATAAAGGTGTTTTAAATTCTTAAAACCATTATATTATATTAATGTATGATTTATATTTTCAAAAACTCATTATTACAAGTCTCACCTTTGATATAATATTTTACTTAATATTTTATTCTAAAAATCCCCCTCTTCTCAAGTATAAATAACCTCTCTCCCTTACCTTGTAAAACCACTAATTACACCCTTTCCAAAGACAAATATCTACTGAAATACACCCTATTAATACTATTATAAAACCTAGGGACGTTTTGGATCCATCTAACTCCAATCACCAAGGGATTTTTAGTGTTGTGCAAGATAAGTTACACTGAGAAAATAGTAAGTTTTCATTAACTCCTCCCTCTTTTCTTCTTCTCCTTATTTTCCCATTTCATTCCAAAAACATATAATCTGAAATTAATTATTTATTATTATAACATGATATTAATGATTTTAAATTACTACATGTATTATATATATGACACATATAAATATTGTACTCCATTTTCCCACTCTTACGACAATGTCCCGTTAAAGGTCGGTTAACCACCTACGATGACATTGCCAAAAACAATTATTATAAACACATTCATGAATGTAAAGTATAGAATATATATAATATATAAATATTTAATTACATTTATTCTATTATTATGTAATTAATTATATTAATTTATTATTTATATTTAACAAAATAGAGAAATCGATGCAAAATGGGAAATTTTTAAGAAAAACATGATATCAAAACGCTTCAATTTCATCAAAAAAAATTAATAAATATAATATAATAATTATAACTGAAAATAGTTTTATAAATGAATATAATTCACTTCTATATTAGTATTTTAATAAATGTAAGTTTTTTATTCAAGAGGTGTAAAAGCAGCATAATTAATCAGGAATTAAGGTAAGAGACTTTGTCTGAATTTCCATTTCATTGAGAATTACTTGTTATTGTACACCTGATCATTATTATGTGGTTTATATACTACCCCTTTGAGGTCCTTTTTTATTTTAAATTATATTTCTATTAAATATCCATATTCTTGTATCAGGGATATGATTATTATCTTAGTCATATACCATTTTACATGTGGTGTTTATTTTGAATGTTGTTTTAACTGGGGAAATATTAATGAATCCATATCCTCTACTCAATAAAAATATTTAAAAGGAATATTTTTATTGAAATAAATCTATGTATTAAGATTACATTGGACTTGAAATGATCGGTGGGTCCTGTTATAGCCCCTCGATGCACCAATAGGTCTCATGATACAAAATAGTCAGCGACAAACCCTTCGTGTTTGTTTCCAAAAAGAATCAGATGGGTATCTACCCACAAACTTAAACCATCTTGATGGTATTATAGTTCATCTTCTAAATACATAATTTCTAAATAATGATCATTTTCTTTCTTCATTATTCAGTTATTACTTTCCATGATGTTTTCACTTTGAAAAAAACTATAGATGCGTTATCATTCTCAGTGTATTAATGGCATGTGTTTTTCAGATTACTTATCTTGCTATAATGTTTAATCCTTGTTTTCTTTACTTCACTTATTATGGTTTTATATAACCCTTACTGATCATTTTAGCTCACCCTTTTATTTTTTTCCTTCCCCAGGTTGTGAAGATGAAATCTTTGATAAGTGACAAGAATCGGTTTATTTTCTTTTGTTATGTTCTACATTTGATTAACAATATAATAAGGGAAACATATATGTATCTAGTTTCTTCAAGACTAATAGACTAATTTATCCTTGGTGATATGATCTCTTGTATCTATTTCATTGTAATAAAACATCCACCGACTCTAGCCTACTGGGGTTGGGGTTGTTACAGGCATGGTCGTGTGTAGGAAGGAAGAAAGGAGGGTGGTTTATAGGCTTGGGGTGATGTGTTTAGGGTTATTAGGTCCCCCCCCCTCTTCTAGGGTTTCCACCTGGGTGGTCCTCAAGGAGAATATGAATCTATGTATTTGTACCACAAAGGTGGAGATGGAGATCCAAAGGATAAGGGAAGCATCCCAGATCCTCAGGAAAAGAAATTAAAAGGTTAAAATTATCCAAATGTTATACAACAACAACAACAAAAATAATGATGATGATGATGGTAATAGTATAACTATATAAATATATATTATATATAATAGCTTATAAGTTAAATTAAATTAATATAATTATACACATAATAAAAATGCTACCATTAAAAGTTGATCCATTTAAAATAATAATAAACTAACAATATTAATACTACTATTATTAATACTACTAATATTTATAATGATATAAAAAATATATAATAATAATATAAAAAAAATAATAAAATTAATAAAAAATATTAATAAACTAATAATAAAACTAATCTTAATTAAACAACTAAAAATAAAAAGAGTGTTAGATATTAAATGTAAATAAGGTATAGAATTAATATAAACTAAAAATAATAATAAATAACTAATATTAATATATAATTAAATAAAAATTAAAAAAATAAAAAAAACACTACAGAACTATAAAAAGAACCTAAAACACTAAAATTGGGTATAAAAATTAATTAAAACTAAGTTAAAAATTTAGAAAAATGTTAGCAAAATCCATGCGCATAATTCATTTTTTTGTTTGAACCCAAACTCATATAATATTTTGAAGAATCTACCAAAATATGAGATTTATACCTTTAGATTTTATGTTTTCTTGGTTTTTGGTGATGTTATGTGTGTTTATGTATTCAAGGGTTATTTTGTGACTTGTTCCTGATTTGGTTAGGTGTGATAGGGCTTGGTTGTAGTACACAATGTTTCTGGGGTGAAAAAAGGATGTTTTGTGAGTTTTTAGTGGATGGGAAACCTTCAACATTGCAATTGTACAGCACTAGAGGGATACCCCCCCCCCCCCCACATAAGCATAAATGAAACATTTTTTTATTAAAGTGAAATAAATCTAATTAAATGCAACCAAAAAAACTAAACCAGACTTACCCTTCCAAACTAAAACGTAATTACATTGATTTGGATATTAGTAACCTTAAAGACCCAATCTAATATAATTTAATGAGCTTATAACACATATGGTTGATTCTATATTTTACCCACCACTACTTAAAGTTCACAATCAACTCTGACAATTAGACCATTTGATTCATCATATGAGATATATTGATCAAGACCAATCATGATAGTGATAATGTCAACCTCATCCCCACTATCATCAAAAATATATCTTTGGATTACTTCACTAATGACATTTAATTCAGACTTCATATGATACCTCTCATAAAATACTTGTTTCATCATTAATTCCAAAATATATGGTTTATCGGTATCCAGGAAGCAATTCATGTAAAAAATTATAAATTCACAGACATCAATAAATGTTTCATGTCATGTTATTGAGTCAAACCACTTGTATTTCATCATATAAACTTGGTCATGAGAGTAATAATCTAATATTATTATTGTCTTAATAACTTCATAATATGACACATTTTTATATCGACGCCTACTATTCAGTGCACTGGAAAAATAAATTTTCATTTTAGTTAACATAACACTATCATATTGTGTTCTCATGTTCACTTTGCAACTAATTATAAAAAATTTGTACACATTGATGACCAGTGATTTTCATTAACAAACCAAAGAATTGGGACTAAAATTCAATGTTCTTATTTATTCTGAGGCAGAAACAACTGGTAAAAATGATACCTAAGATATAAATGAATATTAAAATTATATAGATATTTATTTTTTCTATTTTAATAAACTATTTCCCATATTTTCTATTTCAACCAAATAGGAAACTCTTTTCTACGAAAATTCACAATCCTTCAATATGATTCTTCTCCTAGGAATAAGACTTCATTATAAAATATTTCTTTCAGTTGGATATATCCAATTAAATTAAATGGGTCCCCAAATATTTATTTTATGTGGAATATGGACAGTTAGATTCAATATTCAAGTGAAAAAATATTAAGGAAAAAATTTCTCTAATGCTTATAGAATTAACAGTGTCTCTTCCTATATTTTTTCAAGAAAGGATTGGAAATTTTTTTAGCACATATATCTCTATAAAAATGGAACAACTGAATCACCATCACCCTTATATTATAGGAAAATTAATGATGTATTGATATTAGAATCAATTCATGTAGAAGGACATGGTATTTATAAGTTTTTACATATTTTAGTTTCAACTCTCTTATATTGACCCAATTTGATATATTTCTTCAATATCCATCAATAACCTTGATAAAAACTAGTAATTATATAATTTTTTTCTATGAAGATTTCATCACATAAGAATAACAAGGAACTTTCCTTTTATTTTTATAGATATACACAGGATGCAGTTTCGGTATGATACCCCAATCCACCAAGTCACACAGAGATCATACATTATCTTTGGCCTTACCCATTATATTTAGAAAAAAAAAATCATATATATTGTTCTCATTGTTCATTATATATAAACATTGATCTAACAAATTGGTTGGATAATAAGGAAAATCAATGAGTATACTTTTATTCTTCCAATTTTTCTGGGATTTAGTGAAAACATTCTTCCTCTTTTTAGATTTTGTTTAACCTTTCCCAAATGAAAATTTAACATCTTGAAATTTTTTAAGCACATCATTTCCAAACATACACTGAGGTGGATTCTTATTCTTAGTGAAATTTTCAAACCTTCAACGGTTATTCCTTTATGGATTATCCATTAGAAATAATTGGTGGTTCCCCATGAAACTAAAACTATGACAATATTTAAGTCTTATAGATCATGTATCCTTTATAAAAATAAGAAATGATAGTTTACCCTTCTTTCTCCATCTAGACATTATTTTATAAGTACTAAAATCATTTATCACCCACATATGTGCAACAAAAATCTAAAATATTTCTTTAGAAGAAGTATTGTATGTGCACACACCCACATTCCAAATCTTTTTTAACTATTTTATTAAAGATTGCAAGTACACACATATATATCATTGTTAGGATTATAAGGTCAAAATATGATTATATTCAAGAAATTGGATTGTATTTTAATTCACTTCCATACTGGAAGGTTATAAATGTGAATGAAAAATAGCCATGTATTTTGAGAAGTAAGAATATGACCAAATAGGTTAAAATTGTCACATGATAGACCCAAACTGAAATTATTCACCACCAAAACAAAACCAAGATACTATATATAAAATTTCATCCATGTTAATCCCTATATAGGATTAACCAACTCATCATTATTATTAATTCTCTTAATGTCATTTCATTTCATATTCATTGATATTATATTAGATATGAAAATATTTTGGTGCCTAGGAATCAATGGAAAGGGTCACATTACTTTTTGTAGCACACAATATAGTGTTTTATTTGTAGTTTTATTCCATTGATATGTACCACATTCTTTATAATAATTAATACCTTAGGTTTCCTCACAGAATAATCTATAATATTTCAAGAAATCATGAATTTTATTAATATAAAATCCATGTTAGTTAATTAAACTCCATGTCATATAATTATTTGAGGGAATATCAACATCATCGGGAAGTAATTACTTTAAAAAGGTAATAATATAATCAATGAAATTATTATAAATTCCATACATGGTTTTTCCATTATACATTCACATCAAAAAAATCAACTTTTTCAATTTACCACATGTCTGATATGTAGGAGTAAGGAAATTATCCATCAATTTTTCACCCTATCAACCTTATCATTTTCATTATTTGCCTCATGTATACTTATAACATTGTATTATTAACTTGGAATACATTATTTCTCATAATCATGAATAAATAGAAACTAATCCAATATTAAATTCTCCATTACTCTCCTTTCATTTTGATCATAAACCATCTGATGTTTTATTTTATCTCTATTGTGATACCATACATAATAGTTTTTTTGAAAACCAAATTTTTGTATGTGATAGTTAACTTATTCCCAACTTAAAAATGGAATTCCAACATAATTATAAAAAGGGTAGTATATAATACCTCTATCTGAATCATTGTTAAATGAAAAATAAAAAAAATAACTTCTTTTGAAACCTGGATGAGATTTGATAACTATCATACATCTAACTTGTATCCATTATATTATAAAAAAAAGTTTTATATTAATATCAACATAGTATACTATAATTAGATAATCCATGACTTCTATGAATGTTTTGAATACATATTAGGAGAATAAAATAATTCCATAACTAAATACATATGTTTTCTTCATGGATAGTTTCATTTCAATTTTATGTAGTTCAATTAGATCTTATTTATCTATGTTCATATTGGCTTTAGTTATTTTAATTTTTAATTTTTATAAATTAATTGGTTTTGATTTAGTTTTATTTGATTCAAATAAGTTTATTTATTTTACATTTTATTTTATTAAGTTTTATTCATATTTTTTCAACTCATTTTTATTTGGATTGGTTTGGGGGAGTTGGGTTTTGAAAGTTTATGATGGATTAGTCTAGTTTGATTCAGGCTGGTTTGATTCCATGCAATTTATACTGACTTAATTTAATTCAATTTGGTTGAAGTAAATTTCTTTTTAATTGTTTTGTTTTTTATTCTATTTAATTTATATTATTTATATTTGATTCATGTTGATTTTTTTCTAATTGGTTTGGTTTATTTTCTTTTTGGGTTTGTTGGGTTCCAATATAGTTAAGTTTATTTTTTTATTCAGTTTCATTTATTATGTTCAATTTAGTATGGTTTGGAATCTAATTTCACCATGATTAATACATCTTGAGATTCCTTAAGTGTTGGGGAGGCAATCAGGAATATGGGTATAACCAAAATCAAGAGAATTATGCTCAAATACAATCAAGTAGATTTTTTCTCAAATTTAAATGGCGCACCACAAGAAGATGCGTACACATTTATTAAGGATTTAATGATGATAATCTCTTCGTTCATTTTTTAAGGGTTGATGGATAAGCATCCTTATTTGAGATGTTTTCCTTAATTTTTAAATTGTGATGAAAGTAAACAGTTATTCTAATAATAGGAAGAGTCATTTAAAATTTTAGAGGTTATAAAGGAAAATAAAGGAATAAAGGTTAATCCCTATAGTGCCACAATCTACCAAGAACTAAAGTTCCATATTTCTCAACTACAAGAACACTTGTATGACTTGATATCAAAATTCAAAGAGAATGAAAAGGATGATTCTTACTCAAGTTAAATTTTTGGGAAAGGAAAAAATCAATTTAGAAATTATAATATTATAAAAACACTTACACCCTTCTAATTGGAAGAAAAATACATGAATAGCCTTCAAAATAGACCATGGGTAGGTGACACTTTCTTAAACTCACATGATCCTGGTTAGAGAAATGACTTAGACATGTTTTTTAGGGGTAATGTTGAATTATATTAGGTTGTAATTTTTGAAAATATGTTTATAACTAATCTGCACAAGAGCCTCAGCCTAGTTGGTGGGGACTCGCTAGGTGCATCCAAGAGACCCGAGATCAAATCTGGGTGGAGGCATATTTCCGAGTTACTGTAGCAGTACTATAGAAGTATTGTAGAAAGCACTATTTAGTATTGTAGCATCTAGAACTATTCATCCATCTGGGCCTTCGGGCCACCGGTTTGATCCTAGGGTCCTGAACGGCTTTCGGGCCACCCAAGGCCTTCGGGCCAATTGATTCTCAAGGCCTTCGGGCCACCTTAATGCCTTAGGGACACCCCAAGGCCTTTGGGACACATGAATGCAGGCCTAGACACACTATATAAAAGGAGTAGCCCCAGAAGAGGATTCAGAGCAGTTACACTCACCAGAGCAGGGCCAAATGGATTGTCAAAATGAGAGGGTATGGCTATGCCATCGGTACCAGATTATGCTTGCACGGGAAGCCTAGTCAGACGATCATGAAAATGTGTAGAGCTACTATCAAGGATGCAGATGCTGGGGAGGGGCAGTTCCATATAGATGTTTGGTTGAATTACCTAAGACCTTTGGGTCATGTAATCTCCTAGCCTACGGGCCATGTAATCTCTGAGCCTACGGGCCTTGTAAGGGTTCCCCCTCATCCCTTGAAAGGGGGGTTATCAAAAATCAATAAAAATTAAGGCCTTTGGTTCATTCAGATGTGTTTATAACTAATCTAATTTCAAAAAAAATATTAATCCAGTAGGGTGAAAACGTTGACACTCCTTGGTGTGAGCATGAGGGATTTAACCAAGATGGAAATTAAATAATTCAAGTAAAATTTCAAGTCAACTAATTTGGTGTCATGAGAATAATTTTTCATTCTAAAATTTAGAATATTCAAGTTCAAGGGAAAAATAGCCTTACCACTAAAGGATCAAGAGTGAATTAATCTAGAAACTTGATAAACTCTCCAAGAAAACCAGACCTATTAATTAGATATTCCTTGCCATTTCACCTCTTTAATTACATTTGTTTTATAATAAACACTAGTTTCCAATAATATTTTCACAAAAACTATTTAGTACACAAAATAATTCAATCATGGTATATTCATGTAATATATCTCATAAAGATAGATATATAAATTTATATGAAATAAAAAATTATTTTGAATGAGAATTGTTGGTAAAATTGCTTTTGTATAAAAGTAATGTGTAATTCCACGTTCAACCAACATGGTCTGAACCATCTCTACCAAACAAACAATGTAGTATATTGTCTTAAATATCCCACTCAAACTGAATATCTATGTATTTAACACTTTATTAAATAAAATCATATAGAAACATGAAAATTGTATTATTAGGTTAGATCATTCATAACCTAGGTCATGAAAATGAACAAAGAAGGATAAAATAATAGAAAATATGGATGGAAGAAACATACCTTAATGATTGAACCTAAAAATATATTTAAAATTGATGAATGGATGTATAATCATAGGGAACCAAAGTGAATACCAAATTTCATGATCTAGTATAGGAATGAGCCTATACCAATGGTTTTAAGAAACCATTCATATAAGGTTTTGTATACCAACCTATAATCGCGGTTAGTTGAAGCAGTTGGAATTGGGGACCTATACCGATGGTTTTTTCAAACCATTGGTATAGGTCTATTAGTATAGATACTAATTTCATCAATGGATCACTGTGTAATATAATCCAATTTTCATGATATCTTATCAAGATAGTTTCACACTCATTTCATCAACCCATATGCTCAACACATATTTATTTGACTATCTGAAATGAATATGTCAATACACCATAGCCATAGAATTTATTTCAATGGTTTCATTCCAATAAAAGGGTCAAGATATCAACTTCCATAAAGATAGAAATGATAAATCCTTTACTGGATTATTAATTAATAACACATCATTTGTGATGCACTGAACATACCCAACTTTATCATGATCATATATTGTCATGGTTTATGATAATACATCCAAGCACACAAATCAGGATATGTATCAATTATAATATTAAAGTATAAGTATCCTAACACATTCTCATATATGGTAATATCTAATGACATGAAAAACATGTGGAATTAATATTGGTAGTTTTTTTCTCATAATATCTCATCTTGAAGATTACCAAGTGAGAAATTCATGAGATGAAGTCTCAACTACTTATGAGTACTCTCACATAAAAGTCAAAAAAACTATACGTCCCATCATAGAATGTTATCCAACCATATAAAAATATTTAAGAACATTTTCATAACTCTTCAGGTTTCTCATCATAACAGGTAACAACTATGACCTTTTTAGTGTGATTAATATTCTAAGACATTATCGCTTCAATTTTACATATAAGAACAATAAATATGTAAAAAGGTATTTATTAATATTCAAATCCATGAATATATATGAAATCTATATTACAATGTAATTGGTTTTAGGGAACCAACTACAACATGACATCGAGTACCTAGTGGACTTTGGGTGGTTAATTCTAGCATGTTCCACCCTTCACTCCTCCTATCTTCACTTCCCTCCTACTCCAAACACAAAATTAAACTCCAAAATGACCCAAAAATAAATTTAAAAACATCAAAAAAAAATTAAAGTCATACCTCAATTATTAATATCATCACACCCCTTTAAAATAAAAAATTATAATTCACTAAAAATAGAAATATTAATGATTAGTTAATGTGTTTAAGGGTTGGGATATCTCAATAATTTGTCAATAATTATATAGGTTTCGTATAGAAACCTCAAAACTTATTGAATTCATATATATTAAATTTTATCATTATATTTTATATATATTTCTTTAGTAGAAAGATAAATTAGTAATATTACAATCCATATCTTTTATACACATTATTTCATGATCTATTAATTAAAGATACATGTAATACAATCCCAAAAGATAAAGAGGCCTAGTTTCTTTGGGTATTTAGATACATAGAACAATAACTTGAAACATGGATACAATTAAATTATTTTAAACTCCATAACATGCCCTTAAATTCCATTGATCTTATAATATTGCATGGGATAACTTGGGGACATTCATAATAAAGGTGGATCTATAAATAATAGTAGGATAATAATCAAATCATAGTATTAAGTAAAGAAGTGTATGTGAGTCAAGAGGCATAATGTGACACCCCACCCAACCCATTAGCTTGGGTTAGTTCAGTGGTTCTTCTAACCATAGATTACATCCCCAAGACGCCAAAGGTTGAAAATAAATTCCAAGGGCTTAGAATAACATTAGGAGATGATTTACCTTTATAAAAAACCTATCAAGGAAAAATATAAACCACCAAACCTACTATATGATGCATGAGAAATAATAATAAAACTCAAAATAAAAGTAGTAAAATAGAAATAGCATAGTAGCCATGATAAAGTAAAACATAACAACCAACTAAAACTGATAGACAATCCAATGTAGGAATACTGATGTGGCATTACTCCCATGACACCAGGAGAGAAAACCAAGATCCAAAAACCAATTCAAGTAAGTAACATCATGATGTACTACTAGAAAAATAATATTCCTTTCATTTACCTATGTTATGAGAAATAATGACTTCATACGTACCAAATTTCATATGCATGGGGTGAGTAATCATACTCAATAGGTTTTACCTAAGATACTTCCCAACTCACACCACTAGGATAAGAACATGTTGTCTCATAGTTTATAAATAAAATTTATAACAAAGTGAGGAACATAAAAATAGTTTACCATAATAAAAAAGTTTAAACAAAAAAATTTAACTAAATCAATTTTTTCATTCTTTCCTTCCACTTAAAATACCCATCCACATTCCATAATCGCACATGCATGCATTCCAAATGACAATCCCAATACTTGTGACTGGTGATCCATCCTTCACCAACCTTTCACCAGTTAATAATCCCATCCGAACCTAGGAATGAGCCCCAATTTTATATCAATAAGGCCTTTTATAAAATATAAACAAAATCCAACCATGTATGTGAAGTTCTTATATCAAACCATTCCATAAAAAAAATTTCAACCCTTTAAAACATTTCATAAAACATCTTTATTTATTTCAACCAAAACCATAATTTTAAAATTATAATTTAAAATTATAAATCAAGGAGTTTTCCAAAATCCATTTCAATTCCCATGTTCCTAAAACCATAATTTTAAAACCATAATTTTAAAATTATAAATCAAAGGGGTTTCCAAATCTATTCAAAATCTCATGTTCACAGATCATAAACTAAATGGGTTTCCTTCAATATATTATTCAACATTTACTTTGAAAATCCAAGAAAAAAAATTAATAAAACCCAAAACTTCATGTTCTAGAATTAGTGGATAAGAGAGAGAATCCACCTACCACTAAATGGGTGACAAAACTAAAGAATGGCGCCAAGAAAACTCTTGATCTAGGCTCAAAACACCTTTCCTTCAATGAATCCAATCAATATCTCATAAAAACACATCATGGATCATAGATCTATCCATAATGGATTAGATATAACATTTTGGGAGAGAGGAGATAAGAATATATAAAGAGGAAGAGATAAAATGGAGACTTATTGATGATTCACTATGTCAAAATTGCCATTTAGCAGCGGTTTTTTTGATCTAGTGGCGGTTTAAACCGCCGATAGATGGTTCTGTGACAGTTTCAAAAAACCACCACTAAAATTGGTATCTGAATTCAACACGTGGTGGTCCATTCCATTTAGAGGTGTTTTATAGAAATTATCGTAGAATGTGTATTTTTCAGTGGTTTTATTTAGTTTTAGTGGCAGTTTTCTCTTGAAAAAAATAACTGCAATCTAGCAGCAATTTTTAACCGCTGCTAATTTTTGAACTTTTTACTAAAAAATCCACCACTAAAATAGATAAAACCACCTCTATGTAAAATTTTACCATATTTAGTGGTGGGTTTAACCACTTACCTAAAAAAATCCTATAATATAGCGACAGTTTAAACTACCTCAAAAAACTATATCTAGCGGCGGTTTAAACCTCCACTAAATCATGAATTACAAAAAAACAAGTTGTAGGTTCTACAGCCCCAGAACCTGTAGCCATAACAACACAAAATTAACACTAAAAATTTTACTAGATCATCAAATATATCATTAACTTACAAGGAAAACAACACATGTTAAAACTAAAGAATCAAAATACGTTGATTCTCACAAAAACATAAAGAATCAACACATTGACCAAGGAAAACAACATATTGAAAGAAATAATACATTTCTAAATAAATTTAAAGAATCAAACAAGACACAACACATTAAAAGAATAAATAATACATAAATACATTGAAATAATCAACACATTGAAATAATAAAAACATTGAAAGAATCAATAATACATTTCTCAATACATTTAAAGAATTAATACATTTCTCAATATATTGAAAGAACCAATACATTTCTCAATATATTTCTCATTGAAATTACTTTGATTCATTAAACTATTAAACAACACATTTCCAAGGAAAACATAAAATTAATACATTTAAAACTAGATATAAAGAATCAATGTACTTTCATTAAAATGAGGCTTCACATGTTAAAACTAAATCCACCAAAATTAAAAACAAGATAAATTAATTTAATAATAAATAAATAATTCTCAATATGAAACCATCCATCATGAATATAATTTTCATAAAAAGGGTCATTAATGATTCAAAACCAATAATCAATTCTTATAAAAAAGAGAAATCACACTAAATATCCATAATTGATCTAATCTTCTACAAGATAGGATTAAAACTGACTTGGAATTATACAATGGGTAAATACTTTATGAAATCCTAAGACTTCCAACACTGATTCCACACCTTGATGAGATCACGAAAAACAACATAAATGCATCTATGTTCCTAGTCTGACAAGAATCCACATAGTCAGAGTTACCCAATTATATCTCCATGGCCTATCCAAGACCAAGAAGACAGAGCTCAAAAAATAGGGTCCATGCACAAATATAGCACAAAAATATCCCAAAATGGAGATCACCCAACACATCAAGATTAATCTTTAACCAAGAAGGTGAAAACAAGAGGATACTAATAGAACAAAGGGTCTAATGGATAGGGGTTATTCTATATGTTATAGGCTTGAGATATCATTGTATAGATAAGTGATATAGGAACTTAGTTTGGTGATAGATAACATAGAATGATCCTTGTTTAGTAGGATTTGGTTATGATGTGAGATTTGAAAAAGGTATATAATTTCCTATAATTGTTGGGGTTAGATAGAGATTATGATCTTGGAGAAAATCATGAGGTTTTTTTGTCATGACTTTACCTATAGGGACCCTGCTTTGGACACCAGTAAGCTGAGAGTGACACAACATGTTCACCCCCAATAGTTTAAGGAATAGTGGCAAGTACATAGTAAGAATATAACTGAAGTGGGAGGATTTATCTTATTGTACGTGAACACACACACACTAAACTCCATGAAATAGTGAATATTTATAATAAAATAAAACCGCTTCGTGTAAAAAGAATCATGTAGTAACCTCCAGGAAAGACATAAGAATGAGATAGATAAATATCCAGGAAAGGAAAAGGGTGAAATACATTCATAACAAAGAAGAAGTAAAATAGGTCCCAATATAGAAAAAAATGAAAGTGAAAAGAGGAGGAGGAATTCCCAATTCAAGATCCCTATGTCTAGCCACCAAACATGATCAGTGCCTCCACTTACTTCTATGTTCCATATATACTAGGTCCACTAAGGACACCATATACTAGTTGTCTACATAAGAAAAACAATCATGCATGCAAATCCCATGTAGGTGTGAGTATAAACATACTTAGTAAGGAACCATGAAAAATAAATGAGAAGTATTAGAATATAATTGTCATATAAACCTATATGTAAAATAGAGACAAGAAACTAAACATAATATATGATCATAAATAAATTTCAATCTCCATAGTCAGTTGAAACACAACATATAGACACATGGTTATACAATACGTACATATGGAACTCGTTGTCCTGATCCCATATAAAATATAAGAAAAAGATAAAAAAAATACCCACATTGGACGTACTGATACATGAACAAACCTCTCCACTAATCATTGTCCAATGATGAACTATGCTCATCACCCTCTCCATCTCCATCTCTATTTACTGTTACAGGCACCTGTAAGAAAATTATATTGAAAATTAAACAATATTTTATATTTATATTTAAACTTAAAATAAATTAAAGTTTGTGAACTAAATGATTTTGTAGTTTTTTTATTTACATTTTCACCACAAGTCATCATTGAAAAATCCTCAGGGGAAGATCCGGTCATCTTTTGATATAAATCAAGAAACACTTTCTTCAAAATAGATACCTCATCCCCTTATTCCTCAATTGTGTTTTGCATAGAATCAATCTTTCTCTGAGAATTTTGGGGTATGGATTTACTACAACCAGGATTAGATGCACTTGAAATCCTCATTTTCCTACCAAATACCTCAGATGGTAATGGTCCCAAACCCATCCCACACACTCGACTAGGATTCTCATTCCCAAGGACTTTACCAACTAGGTCATCCTGGGAGACTGAGTAAGACTGTGTGGGATTGACATCACATAGTTCTATAATTTTTACCTATAAATCAAATATCAGTCATATTAGAAGAAATATATATTAACACAGTGACAACTGATAATGAGTTATTATAATGAAAAATTAATTCATACCCCAACTTCTTTAGCTAGATCATTAACAAAAACCCCATTAGATTTTTTATGAACATTCAACCACACTTCTATTCAGAATGCTTGGTGGCCTAAAATCTATGACTGCATTAAACAAAGATAAATCAATAATTTAATATATTAAATGGATAAAATTTTCTCGTAAACATTTAAACTAATGAAAATATTACCAGATTCAGTCAACTTCTAGAAAAACTCTTTGACCCCATAGTGTGAGTATAATGCTTCCTTGGAATTCCTGTCATTTTATCAAATAAAATTAATTTCATAACATATAATTCAAAAAAATAATTTAGAAAAAAATATAAATGATAAAAGATTCATAATAATAAAAAACAAAATATATATAATGATGATAATGAATGACTTCAAAAATGACATAAGTGGTTGATAAATGAATGGATAAATGCACAAACAATCATTTTATCCTTTAATCATGTTAGTTTCCTACTCCATCGTCACTTTATCTACTTCATTCACTCTTGAAAGACTAATATTATCAATATCATGATAGAAAAATAAGTCCACTTCTTTTTTTTGATGGGATTCAATGTCAGAGGTCAAATCTTCTACTTCATCATCCATATCATACATGTCTTTTTTTTACGTGAGCTACTACACTCCACCTTTCATCCATGACATCTTTCACATAATATACCATTTTATATTATGATGATAAGATATTTGGATTATGTAGTTCATGGTCAGCAACATCCATCAAGTAAGAGAATTTCACAGAAGTAAATTTCAAGGAATATCTTTTATCACCCCTGATAATATCCACCTAATTGAATTTGAATAAAACAACTGAAAAATGTTTGTGGTATTTTAATTAAATAATATCAATTATCTTTTCATAGTATTCCACTTCATCAAATATAAATATTACACTATTTTGTGTTTTCAAACCCTCTTCCTGATCAACTGTAGGTAATCTAAATCCATTCACCTTGTAAGTGTCAAACTTTATAGCTTGTTTTAGAGGACCTCGAACAAGAAAATTAAAATATTCTGACAACTCTGCATGCTTATTAGTATTCATGATATGAAAAAATTAATATACATTATTAGATTTAAAAAAATATATGTATCAACCTAATATTCGTATTGATTACAATATTTATGAACTTACATGCCATGAAAACCATTCTACAAGCTCTTTATTAACAAATTTTGTTATATCTTTCTCATTTCATGTTTGTCCTCTGATTCGTCTCATTATTTGTATCCTCAACTCCTCAATAAATGGATATGAAATTTCAATATTCATAATCATATATCTATGTGCCTATAATAATTCTATTTCTGTTAGTGCAATATTTTAGCTCCTCCCAACTGATCGGCCAATAGTATGAAAGATTTTTTATTTCCCATGTATTTCAGATTGATTCGATGTCTCGTCAACATGTACAACTCAATTTAATCTTGTCTCAATGTCATCCAAGTATCTAGAATAAAGGGTAATAAACTTCTCTACTAAATAGCCTTCAGAAATAGAGCCTTCAGGTTGAGCTTTATTTTTCACGTATGATTTCAAATACCTAGGATATCTATGAAATAAAATAAAAAAACATAATTATGTATTTAATGAAGTTCCAAGAATTTTTTAATGAAACTAAAAACATATAAATAAAGTACCTATCAATTGGATACATCCATTGATAATGTACGGGGCCTTCTAATATAGATTCCTCAACCAAATGCATAGTTAAATGCATCATGACAGTAAAAAATAATAGAGTAAATATCATCTCTATTGCACAAAGTTTCAATACAAATCTCCCCTGAACGTTGTAAATTTAAAATATATGTATAGTTTTCTTACATAGTTGTCTAAAAAATGTACAGAATTGGAATACAATAGTAGTAACCTTTTCAGGTAATAATGTACACAATTCCAATAAAAGTAACTAATGTAACAAAATATGTGAATCGTGGATTTTCAATCCATGTAACCTATGATGATTTAAGTCAACATACCTTGAGATGTTTCTTGAATACCCATCAGATACCTTCACATGTTTTAAAATTCAAAGGAATGTATCTTTACCCCTATTATTCATTGAAAAAATTATTGAAGCATACTTTCCCTTCTCATCTAGACAGAGATCGCACTTTATGTTCATTACTTGTAAGTCTTTCCAAGCATTGAGATGATCCTTCGACTTTACATGCTCATTAATCAATGTTAAGATCAAATTGTCACAAACATTCTTCTTAATATGCATCACATCAAGATTATGTTGCAACAAATTAAATTCCCAATATGAAATTTTGAAGAATATACTTTTTTTATTTCATTGATGCATTCTGATTTCACTTGATGATGCACTTCAAACTCGTTTCCCACTATCATTCAAATGATGAACCTTCTCCAATTTTGTTTCAACATTTACAAGTTATGCTAATATTTCAGAACTTGTTAACAACTTTGGAGGTGGTCTATGATCATTAAAACAATTGAACTTTGACTTTTTCATCCGAAATCTATGAGATGCATCGAGAAAACTTTGATGATACAAGAAGCATAATTTTCTACTAGGAGGTAGCCATTTGGGCTCAAAAACAAAGTTACAAATAGGACAATACAAACATTTTTAAGTGTTCCAACCAGCTAAATTCTCATGTCTAGGGAAGTCACTAATGGTCCACATTAGAGAAACTTTAATTTTGAACATTTTTCTAGAAGATGCATTATATGTCTCAACACTGTTGTTCCATAACTCCTATAATTCTTCAATTAAAGGTTGCAAGTATACATTAATATCATTTCTAGGCATTTGTTTTCTAGTAATAATCATCAAAATGATAAAAGATGTTTATTGCATACACATCAATGGAGGAATATTATAAGGGATCAAAACAACCGACCAAATGCTATAACTGGGACTCAAAGTCCCAAATGGGTTGAATCCATTGGCAGCTAATCCCAATCAAACATTTCTCAGATCAAATAAAAAATCTATATGTAATGAATCAAATGTATTCCATTATTATGAATCTATTTTATGTCTCATTAACCCATCATTTTTATTATCTATATAATTCCACTTCATGTGTTTGGCAGTTTTTGATGACATGAATAATATTTTCAATCAAGGATTTAAAGGAAAGTAACACAAAACCTTTGTAGGTGTGCTAATTTTCTTCTTCTTCATGGTATTATGTTGATTCATACTTCCAACATCACCCATAGAATTCCATCCAAAAGAGGAATATTTTTTTCAATTCTGTCTACTTTAATCCTCTCCCCAATAAATCATACAATCATTGGGACACACATTAATTTTTGTATAATTCAGACCAAGCTTGTTAATAACTTTTTTCATATAATAAAAAGTACTCGGGGATCATTGATTCATGAAATGCATCATGAAAAAATTATAATATCATGGACATCGCCTTATTTGTAATTCCACATAGGCATTTGATATGGTACAACTTTATCAAAAAAGAAAGTTTTGAATATTTCAAACATCCACTATATAACTCTTGATTTCCATCACCAACTACACCATGAAATACATATGTTTTTTTAGTGAAGTTTTCTATTACATTAATCTCCACATAATCAAGAGGAGGATCCAATGATATGTTATAATCTTGATTTGGTTGTCCTATAGTATCAAAAACATCACTTGTCACATTTCTATTTGTATCACCCTCAACTGGTTGTTCTGATATGTTTTGATGTTTATGTTGGTGTCTTGAAATGATGAATGTATCATTTATAAGGTTTTGCATTTCATTATCCATTGTCAATGAATTTGGGATCTCATTGTGTGGATTGACATCAGTACTCAACCTTTATGTAACGTTTGATTCTCTGTTCCAAATCCAACAAAAATATTGATTATGGAATTTCTTCAATATAAAAGTGTTTATAAAATTCATCTCTCTTCAACCATATTCTAAATTTAAATTTAGGACATGTACATATTATTATCCCATCAGTATATCAATTGGAAATTTAAAAATATAAAAACTCCTCCAAACCCTTAGCATATTGAGGTGTGTTCCTCGGTAATGTGATCCAGATTTTATCCATATATATCACAATGTGCATACACATCATTAAAAAAACTTACAAAACATAACTATTACTAAATAGGAAAAGTGGTTCATATATACTATTTGAAAAATATATGAATATGTTAAATAAGGTTTTTCTATATAAATACAAAAGAAGATATCAACAATCAATTTTTATGACTCCGTGAGTTCAATCACCAAAATTATAAATATTTATATTTATGAAGGGATCAATCATGTAACTTAAATTCCTTGAGGTTAAATACTTTTGAATATAAAATGTAAACATAGTTGAAAACATAAAATAATATTTTGAAAACATTTTTAACATTGAATTAAAAAAAAATATAGAAGTTGTCTTTTGTAGGATTAGGCTCATTCTAGTCTATTGCAGGACATAACCAATATTTTTCTTTTGCAGGTTCAAGAAAAAACCCAAGATTTTCTAAGGTGAATCCCTAACCTATCACTTGGTCTTTTTCAGGTGTAGATGGAACCTAGTCTATTCTACAAGATGGAAAAACCTATGTTATTACCTTTTGATTAGGTAAGAATAACCATACACTACCTTTTAAATGTAAGTATAACCACCTATGAAATAAGAATTATAGACACTTATAAAAAAACTATTTGTACTATTAGAATATGTCGATAAAGAAACTGGTGTGGAGTGGTGAACTTCGACCCATCTTTAATTCATACAGAACAAGGAAATATAGGGCAACTAGAAATGCCTTAACAAATTAGTATAATGAATCCATAAAGTTTTAAATATCTTTCTTATTCTTTATCCACTTCTTTCCTTGGATTCTATTTATAGAAAAAACACAAATGGATAACATTATTTAGAAATCCATTTAATCTGCTGCACATGGGTGCTTCTTAATTCTTCATCATATATTTAAAACCTAATAATTAGAAATTAAAATAGAAACATATTACTATTTAAAGTATCATTCTCAAATTCAAAAATACTCAATGTATTTCATTCTTGGTATCTTTGTCCAGTGATATAGGCTTTCAACCATTTAAATAGATGATATATGCTACTACTTAAATATAATAGGTAAATTTTATAACTTATAGCCCATGTAAGGGTAAAATAATTTTTGAACATGCCACATAAGGGTACCTCATTATTTTTTAATCTTTGAAAATGTGACCTTTAAAATATAAAGCTCACATAAAGATAAGATGCATTTTACACATGCTTTATATAGGTAAATTATAATGCTATGTAAGGGTAAGAACATATTATAATCATTGTATAAGGGTAACTAGTAAAGTTGTGTAATGGTAAGCTTTTACTTAAACTGGTCATGTAAAGGTAACTAGAAAACCTGTATAAAGGCACTCAAAAGTTACATAAGGGTAATAAGAATTTTCTAAAGCATTCATAAATAAAAACATAAATTTCATACATGATTTAAAGGTATCTAGTTCACTACACAAGGGTAACTGACATTTTTTTCATTCTGCTTAAGGGTAGCTTAGCACTTGTGTGAAGGTAAGAAAAACTTGCGTTAAGGTAAGAAAACTTGTGTAAATGTAAGAATAACCTACGTAAAGGTAAGAAAAAATTGTGTAAATGTAATTATAACTTATGTAAGGATAAAACCAAGAATATAAAGCATGTGTAAGGGTACAAAGGTACATATTTAAAGTTAAAATTCAAACTATAAATGCCATGTAAGGGTAAGAAAAATAGTCACGTAAGGTAAAACCAAACATTAAACTAAATATGTAAAGGTAGAATAGAATTTCTGTAAGGGTACACCAAATTTACATAAGGGTAATATGGACTTTGTAAGGCTTGCGTAAAGGTAAAAATAATCTTTTGAAAATTAAATTTTCATATGTTTCAAACAAAAATAATTATAAATAATAATGAAAATAATATGAATAAATTGTGATCATTTAAATAACAATTAAATTCAATAAAATTATCATAAAAAATCATTCTTAAAAATAAAATAATTAAATTTCAATGATACAATTAAACCAGTTTCAATTTATAAAAACAATTTTCATTCAAATGTAATTTAATTAAAATATCAAATTTATAATAAAACAAATAAAGAGGTGGATATTAAAATTGGAATTATTAAACTAAAGTAAAACTTTAATTCCCATAATGATTCATGATGGGATTTGGGGGAATGAAAACTAACTCAACAAACCAAGAGATATAATCCATTATTGAATAACATCTGTACTCAAACTTCTAAGAGGTATTATCTATAAAAACATATAATTTGATAAATACATAATTCAATATGGATAACACATAAAATGATACCCAATTACCCATAATAGTTGTAAATCACAACAAATCATATCAAAATACCCAAGAAAAAAACTCAAATCAAGATGTAATTCCTAAACACCCATGGTAAATAAAATTTTTACATAGTAAAATGCTAGACAGAAACTCCCTTTCACTTACCACTCGACCTTTGAGGGGCGGTGAGGTGGGGGTTGGGATTGGTGGTGAGGGATAGTTATGGGCAGTGAGGAGAGGTGCGGTGAGGGCCAGTGAGTGGCAGTGATGGGTGATGACGGGTGGCGACGAGGCTAGGGCTTCAGCGGGGTAGGGGGTTAGGGGTGTTGGGGGGGTCGGGGTGTTGGGTGAGGTTTAAAGTGTCATTTTTGTTTATAATTAATTTAATTAAAAGACAAGAATTACCTTGATGGAATTATCTCTTCATAGATGTTTCTGGTCATGATACAATGTGATCCATCGTTGCGTCATAGAAGCCAAGTATAGGATTCCTTTAGCAGTGATCCACATGTGCTCCACATATCTCTGGACATTGTTAAAGGGATCTCTGGGTTCTAGTGTGAAAAATCCTTCACTTGCAATGTCCACCTTTGATTTCCTTGAGAGTCGCTTCCAAAGATCTCTCATTGATCTGGTGGAGGATATCTCCCGTAACTTGAGAGCATTATTGGAGGAAAGTAATTATCTCTTGGATTGAGAGATTTCTACAGATTCGTTGTATACAACCACAAAGAATGGATAGATCTAATGAGATTAATGTAATTGATATTTATATTACTTAGAATAATAAAATGAATTAATTACCCAAAGGAATTTATTCATTTAATTTAATTCTTAGTAAGACCCCATGTCTAATAATAACATTTGACTATTATTATCTCTTCACATGCACGCAACGAATTACACCAATTATTATTTAATTAAATAAATATTATTATTTCTCACAAATCCCCAAAAAAAACTACACAGTTTGTATATATTAATATACATGGAGTGTAATTTTGTTTTTCTATTTTCTTTATTTCCTCCACCACATTTATTAGACCTTGAATAATGACTATTTATTTCTTAAATAAATATCACTAAATTACTCGCTAATAAATATATTATTTCACCCATAATATATTCTATCGAATAACTAGTGTCGAAATAAATGCGATCAGGCATCCTTGAATAATTTTTAAACCACAATTGGGAATAATCTTTATTCAACTTGTTAAATGAATATTTAACTGAGATACTTGGACACACTTAGTGTGTGACCCTCTAGGCCTCTTTCTCAATAGAATTAGGTGGAGCCTGTCTAAAGTCTAAGTTTAGTGTCTAGAAACATGACAAGGAACCCATAAAGAAAGAATTTAACACCATAATGATGCGTCACCTCCTACGAATTCTTACCGTGTAATATAATCCCTTTGTCTCGATATCTCGAATCAAGTGGGTTGCAAGTTAGTTCCATCAACCCATGTTCTCGATTGTTCTTTCTTTGAATTCTTGGAATTGAACTTTCCCATTCCTCACTGTGGACATGGATTTATTTAGGATATATCAATTCCATAAAAGGGCCTGAGATATCAAATTTCTTTATGGAATAGAAGGGACAAATCCTTTATCGTGTTATCTATTAATGCAGTATTACTCATGATGCACCCAATATATCCTACCTCACTGCGAATAGTGTGTCATCACAATTTTTGTCAATAAATATAAATGAGTGAGTTGTAATACCCATTAATAATAATCTTAATGTCTAAAGACCAATACACATGTCTGAAGATAGAAACATCCAATGACACTATGAAATGTGGATTTCCAAATGGCGGGTCTCGTTCTTATAATATCCTCTTGGATATTACCAAGGGTGCACACCATGAGATGGTGCCTCAAAGTTTTATGATTCCTCTCCCCTAATGTCATGTATTATGTGTGTCCATCAAATAACATCATCTAGTCATAGAACATATATTCAAGAATGATGTTATGGAACTTATGAGTTCTCATCATAGTAGGGATCCGCTATGACCCTTTAGTGAAATAGCTATCCTTAGTACATTGTCGCATTCATTTTCATGCATAAGAAAAATCAAGATGTGATAAGGTGTTTATTAATATTCAAATCCATGAATACAAGTTTATCATAAAGTAAAAATTAGTTGGTTTTAGGCCACCAAATCCAATATATACAATACATACATAGGTCACCTATTGTTCCTATCCCATCTAAAATATAAGAAAAAGATTAAAAAAATACCCATATTGGACATAATGATACATGAAAAAACCCTCTCCACTAATCATTGACCAATGATGAACTCTTCTAATCACCCTGTCCATCTCCATCTCTACTTCCTGCTGCCGGCATATGTAAGAAAATTATATTGAAAATTAAACAATGTTGTATATTTATATTTAAACTTAAAATAAATAAAATTTTGAGAACTAAATGATTTTGAAGTTGTGTGATTTACCTTCTCACCACCATTCATCGCTGAAAAATCCCCGAGGGAAGATCAGGTCATCTTATGATATAAGTCAAGTAACACTTTCTTCAAAATAGATATCTTAGCCCCATGTTCCTCAATTGTGTTTTTCATAGAATAAATATTTCTCTAAGAATATTGGGGAAGGGAGTTACTACAACCAGGATTAGATGAAATTGAAATCCCTATTTTCCTACCTAATACCTCATATGGTAATGGTCCCAAACCCATCCCTCACACTCGACCAAGATGCTACTTCCCAAGGATTTTACCAATTGGGTCATCCTGGGAGACTAAGTAGGACTGTGTGGGATTGAAATCACATAGTTCTTTAATTTTTACCTATAAATCAAATATCATTCATATTAGAAGAAAGATATATTAACCTAGTGACAATTGATAATAAGTTATTATAATGAAAAATTAATTCATACCTCAACTTCTTTGGTAGGATCATTAATAAAACTCCCATCATATTTTTTATGAACATTCAACCACCCTTCTATTTGGGATGCTTAGTGTCTTAAACTCTATGACTGCATTAAACAAAGATAAATCAACAATTTTATATATTAAACATATAATATTTTCTAATAAATATTTAAACTAATGAAAAGATTTCTAGAGTCGACCGGCTTCTAGAAAAACTCTTTGACCCCGTAGTGTGAGTATAATGCTTCCTTTACATTCTTGTCATTTAATAAAATAAAATTAAGTTCAAAACATATATTTCAAAAAAATCATTCAGAAAAAAATATAAATGGTAATAGATGCATAGTACTAACAAAAAAAATATACATAATAATGATAATGAATGACTACACAATGTTGGGAACACTTTGTGTATAAAGATTGTATTTATTGTCAATAGTTGTCAGTGTTGGTCAAAATGAATAAGGAGATTAAGAATGAGTCCAAATTTAATGGATATTGGCTGAAATGATGATTCCTTGATAATTGTTATGCAATCATATCATTGGATTTCATGCTTGGTAAATTCTCCATGAAGTTCAAATCAGACGATTAATGCACTGATCTTAAAGTTCAACGAACCTATGTCAAAGGTGAAACATTGTTTAGAACAATGAATAATGGTGAAGTATCATCCATATAAGGATGAATGAAGAAGAAATGGTGGATGGTGAAGTTCTAAGAGTGATCATGAAAAAGAAACAAATTATGTGATTTGCATGAAGAGGAGAAGAAGAGTGGAGTGTGCATTCGGTTTGGTTGAGAACACATCATCCATGCACTCATGTTCATAAATTAAGAATATCCAAACCAATTGAAAAATAAGTAGAGAGATATGTTCATGAATGATCTTGACATTAGAAATGGCCATTCATGAGATTGGAGTTAAGGTGATGCCATTCATATTCAGTTAAGATTGGAAATAAATATGTTACTAGGAGATAGGGAAGTTATAATACTTTCCTCATTAAATCTGACAATGCTTTTCTAGTTTGTATTTCACAAAGATCATAAGTTGGTTAGAGAACTTGTGATGCAATAATTATGAATGAAAGGGGGAGAAAAGATACATCCAATCAAAATGGTTGGTCTTGCAGAAGCAGGTGTCTAAGGTGGCGTAGTTTCCCAGTGTTTGCCAAATTTTTGGAGTCCAAAATTTGGAGTTGGGCTAGCATTGTGAAAAGTGTATTTCCTTGAAGATCACATCAAAATATGGAAAAGGCATGAATTTTTCAAATATGGTCTTCATGAAATATATTTCGAGAATACATGAATAATTTTGATGGTGTTATTCACGATTACGACGAGCTTCACAATTGGTAGAGGTGAAAATCTTTACAAGTAAGATTTGTAGTGCAAAGGAAGAAGAAGCATCGTGGAGGTGAAAAAGAAGAAGGATCATTATGACAGCACAAATGAAGAAAGAGTATTGCGGTGGAACAAAGGATTTGACAGAACTCTTCGCGATTTCAACAAGATTTGCGAATCTAGAAAATATCCATGGTGCTTTGGGAAACATAGTGAATTTTGGAAAAAAAATTACTGAGCTTCTTGATTTGATAATGACATAGTGTCGAGGTGGATGGAAGGTTCTAGATTTAGTGGGAAACACCTATAAATAGGCTCCTACCCCCTCTATAAAATTATAGATACTTAACAAGAATTTTAGAGCTCTCAAATTGTGAAGAAGCTTCGCTAAATAAGTTGTTCTATGAAGGAAATGTGATTCATGATGATAGGTTATTCCATAAAGGCTTAATGAGATTTGATAAGTTGTGAGCTCTGCGAATGGAGTTTTCTTTGTGGCAGTTGTGGGTTCCATAAAGGTAGCTAAGTTCTACAAAGTCTAGAGCTCTGCAAGAGGCTGGGAATTGTAAAGCGGTGAGCTCTGCGAAGCAGTGTTCTATGAAAAGGAGATCTAAGAAGGAGCTTTGTGAAGGAGCTTTTCAAAAATCAGTTTTTAATAACTGGTATAAGTGAAAAAGTGCTTGGGAAGACCCCACTACATTATTCCATATCACTGTGTGTCAAAGAAGAATCAAGTGTGCCCACTTAGAGACTGGTTATTACTTAGGGAAAAATAACTGTGATGATGCTAAGATGAGATTAACTTTATTGATCTGATAATCACAAAGGGAGTTTGTGATTCTGGAAAATAAGAAGAGAAGTGATCTCATTGTAGTTTTTTTTTCACTGAATAAGCAGAAGAAGAAGAAGAAGAGTGTGCAGTTTTTAGGCTTGGTACAGAGAAAGAAGTGGTTGTTTACTTTCATGCTGCTAGGCAAGTAACAAGTGAATAAAGTAAGAACAAATTAGCACTGTGACATCCAACAGGTCTCAATATGTAGAAGACTCTATTGGTGTTGAAAACCCTTATAAACAGGGATAATACTATCATCAGTGGCAATATAAAGAACCAACAAGATGTTGCAAGTTGGACTAGGGTACCACCAATTCAGGAAAGAGGATTATTTCTCTTCCCCCTACGAATGTATAGAATCACATTGGGAAGCGATTATCTCCTTCCCTCCTCCAAGTGTAGGGAGCCACACTGAATAGCAGATTGTTTTCCTAGTCAACCCACTATAAAAGCATATTACATTATAGTGAAAAATCCATGCAGTGGTCATTCCCATGCATGTCAAGGACGTAGCTGCTCTTACTGATTAGTTAACCTTGTAAAAATATCATGTACATATTTTTACTACTTTCTATTATTGCACGCGATAGGGAAAAGAGAGTAAGAAAATCAAGATCCTAATAGTTCAAGAGGTATAGGGATATAAAGTTAGAATTGGTATCAAAATTCCCCAACACTGATTCACCCCCCCCCCTCACTATTAGGTATATCCAAAACTGGTCCTCTCAGTTGGTATTAGAGGGATAGGTTCACCTCTATTGGATTACCTATAGTGAAGTTATTCTTTTTTGAAGACCTAATTTTCTTTCCTGAGTTATCAATGAAGTTCACTTTCTGTGAAGATTCAGTTATCTATAAGAAGAAGTCTATATCTATCAAGATGATTATGAAAAGGAAAATGAAGGAGAATAGAAAGTTTAAGAAGAAGTCCCTCTTATCTAAATAAAAGGAATCATCTGGTTCTCCATACCTGGTTGACATGAAGACACACCAGATTTGGAAAGTAATAAGATAGTGGCTTAAGTCCCCACCAAGAATATGGACAACCTTCCCACCTCAAATGATCAAGAGGTATGTGTTAGTAAACCTGGAAATTATTATCATGTTTAAAATTCTAGAACAAGTGGTTATGATCAATCTAAAACATCTCAAGAAAGATTATCTGATAGATTATGAATGATTCTACATGGTATTCCTGAAGAAATTACATCCCTAGTTTGTGAAGTATTTCAATGCATGCAGGAAAATATCACTTAGCTGGAAGAAGAAACTGATGTTTTGGATAAAGGCTTACAAGAAAAATTTGTTGAATGTTTAAGCTCTCTAGATAGGTTGCAGACTTTGAAGCAAAAAAGAGGGGATTTGAAGTAATATCTTCAAAGTGGCTCAAAGATGTTGAAGAAAAATAGGTAGTCAACAAGACTCTAGAAGAGAATATCCATGCACTTTAATATGAGCTGAAAAATAGAAATGAAGTTAAGGAGGTATATTTGGAAGAAGTCTCCAAGAAGATCAAATAACTTCACTCTTTATTACAAAACAAAGTAAAGAGCATGAAGATGAATTTGTAAGATTAAAGAAGGATTGTAAAGAGAAAATGACTATGATTGAAGACCAGGAAGTCGTCCTCAATATGAGATGTCTATAATTGAAAGCTGAGTTGACCAATCTTAAGAAGACACATATTGAGTCTCCACAAAATAAAGAAACAATTGTTGTTATTACTCAATGCTCACTGAAGGATTATACTATTAAAATACCTCCAACATGTGATAAGAAGATCATGAATTCACTCATTGATCCATCACAAGCAGCTGAGAAAGTAAAGGTACCATCCATACCAATTGTACAAAGGTTTCTAAAATTGTTTCTACACGAAGTACAGGTTGGAAGAAAAATTCTAAACAAGTATGGATGAAGAAAAGTGAGGAGGTACATATCACCATGGAAAGGGTGAATAGGAATAATATTGTGAAAGATATCTCCTTGTAGAAAGAATAATATACCAAGAAGAAGATTCAGAAACCTTATAAAAAATATGGCAAGAAGTAAAGTTTTTTTGGTCAATGCTAGTGTTGTAATAGATTTGGGAATTGTGCATTGGATTTTTGGTACAATCCCTTAAATGTAAAAGCACAGAGAAAGTCCATCTCAAGGGGGAGAAAGCCAGAGAAGAAGAAGAAACATCCAAAGATCCAAAATCATCTGTATACTAAAAATAGATTTGGAATGTTAGATAACATATGTGATGTATTCAATAGGAGTGGTCACATGAATGGTGCATGTTCATTTCAATAGGTACCCAAAGCTGATAAGAAAAGAATATCACAGAAGCTGGAAAAAAGTGGAAAAGTTGAGAATTCCTTGGATTCTATGTCCAAGAATGTGAAGGGTGGTGCATCCAAAAGAACTACTAAGAAGGATTCCACTCATAAGAAGCCATGTAGAAGATCCAATCTTGATGCCTCCGTTCCTAATGACATATTGGTGGTTTGGCCAAAATATTTGGAAAGAATGATAAAAATGGAAGATGCACAGGATAAGGCTAGTGATAAAAACAAAAATAAGATTCTATATGAAGGCAAAGAAATTATGTGTGTAAGGTGAAACAAGGCTGGTCACACTGTTAGAAGATGATTTGAATTTACTCCAGTCCAACATGAATTCCTCAAGAAGATGGATGTTGCACCGAGAGAATCTAGTGCATTGAAACCCCTTGAAGAAAGAAGACTCACGCACAATGAAATCGAATATGTACTGAGATACACACAATCATAGTTACCATTGAAGATAAGTTGTGAAAGTATAAATAATGGAGCATCTGGGTTGAGAAAATCATCTCAACCTTGTTGTACACATTGATGAAGCAAGGAGGATCCACCTTATTCCCTTAAATCTTTGAGTATTGTATTTTTTCTTATCACATATAGAATTGAAGGTGAAGTAAGATCTTAGGGGGAGAACCTAAGATTCAAGTATGAGAAGTGTTCCCTTTAGGGGGAGACACATGAAGAAGCTACCAGAGTTATTATCTAAATCAGTATCAACATCAGTTGGTATAAAATTCAATTACTTTAAAGATTGTCTGAAGATCATGTCATTGGAAAAGGTATGTTATTTCTAAATCTCTCATACTTTGTTATTCAAAATAAATATCATTCTACAAAGGGGGAGTAACAAAGTTAATCAGTGACATAAGAAGAGTGAAATTGCACCAAGGTCACTTATCCTTCCAATTGCACTTGAATTTTTTTTATCCTTTTGTTGGAAAGAGTGCAAGAGTTTCCTGTTGATTATTTCATATCACACTTATTATCCTAATAATATAATTAAATTGGAAATCCCTTGAAGACAATTACATGAGTTCTCATCTCATGAGGTTTCATATTCAGTGGTTAATGGACAACTTTGTCGTCTAAATCAAATCTTCTTATTTTCTACACCGAGCATTTCTCAAGTAGACTTAGAGTGAAATTATTGATGGCACATTGCTTAAGTATGTAATGATACCCTCTATACTATGAACTTTTTATTTATTGTCAACAAGGTGAAGATAAGTGAAATGAAAGTCTATGGGAGAGAAAGAAGTAAGGGAAGAGAGAATATTCTGATTTTGACATTGACACATTCATTTGAGGATAAATTTAAGGTATTGACAACAAAATAAAAATGGGGAGATTATTGGGACCACTTTGTGTATGAAGATTGTATTTGTTTTCAACAGTTTTCAATGTTGGCCAAAATGAATAAATAGATTAAGAATGACTCCAAAGTTAATGTAGATTGGCTTAAATGATGGTGCTTGGAGAATTTTTATGCAATCATAGCATTGGATGTAATTCTTGGGAAATTCTCCATGAAGTTCAAATCAGACGATTGATGCACTGATCTTAAAGTTAAAAGAACCTGTGCCAAAGGTGACACATTGTTTACAAAAATGAAGAATGGTGAATTATCATCCATCTAAGTATGAATGAAGAAGAAATGGTGGAAGGTGAAATTATAAGAGTGATTAGGAAAAAGAAACCAATTATGTGATTTGAATGAAGAGTAGAAGAAGAGCGGAGTGTGCATTCAGTTTGGTTGAGAACACATCATGCATGCACTCATGTGCATAAATTAAGAATACCCAAAACAAGTAAAAAATAAGCAGAGAGAGATGTGTATGAATGACATATACATTCAAAATTTCCATGCATTAGATTGCAGTTAAGGTGGTGTCAATCATATTCAGTTAATATTGGAAAGAAATATGTTACTGGAAGATGGGGAAGTTAGAATACTTTCCTTATTAAATCTGACGATGCTTTGCTGGTATATATTTCACAAAGATCATAAGTTGGTTGGAGAACTTTTGATTCAATCATTATAAAGGAAAATGGGAGAAAAGATGTATCCAATCAAAATGGTTGGTCTTGCAGAAGTAGGTGTTTAAGGTGGCGTAGTTTCCCAGTGTTTGCCAAATTTTTGGAGTCCAAAATTTGGAGTTGGGCTAGAATTTTAAAAAGTGGATTTCCTTGAATAGAACATAAAAATATGGCAAAGGAATGAATTTTTCAAATATAGGCTTCATGAAATATATTTCAAGAAGATATAAAGAATGATGAAGGTTTTCTTCATGATTATGACGAGCTTCACGATTGGATGAGGTGAAGAGATTTGCAAGTAAGATTTGCAGCGCAAAGAAAAAAAGAGCATCATGGTAGTGCAAAGGAAGAAGGATAATAATGGCGGCGCAAAGGAAGAAAGAGCATCACGGAGGCACAAAGGATTTTATGGAACGCTTCGCGATTACGATAATCTTTGAGAATCTGGAAAATAGCCATGATGCTTCGCAAAACAGAGTGAATTTCAGTGGAAATTCCTGAGCTCCATGATTTGATGATGATGTGGCATCGAGGTGTCTGGAAGGTTCTAGAGTCAGTGGTAAATGCCTATAAATAGGACTCTACCCCCTCAAGAAAAGTATAGAGACTTAACTAGAATTTTAGATCTCTCGAATTGTGAAGAAGCTTCGCTAAGTAAGTTGTTTCGTGAAGGCAATGTGCTTCATGATGACAGGTTGTTACGTAAAGGCTCAGTGATCTTTGAAAAGTTGTGAGCTCTACGAAGGTAGTTTTCTTTGTGGTAGTTGTGGGTTCCACAAAGGTAGCCAAGCTCTGTGAAGTCTAGAGCTCTGTGAGAGGCTGCGATCTACAAAGAAGTGAGCTTTGTGAAGCTGTGTGCTCTGCGAAGGTGCTTTGCAAAGGACCTTTACAAAGGATATTTATGAAGGATCTTTGAAAACATCAGTTTTGAATAAATATTATAAATGAACCAGTGCTTGGGAAGACACCACTACACTATTCCATATCACTGTGTGTCAAAGAAGAATCAAGTGTGCCCACTTAGAGACTGATTATTACTCAGGGCAGAATAAATGTGATGATGATAAGATGATATGAAATTCATTGATATGATAATCAAAAAGGGAGTTTGTGAATCTATAAAAGAAGAAGATAATTGATCTCAGTGCAGTTGGTTTTGCACTGAAGAAGTAGGAGAAGAATAGTGTGCAGCTTTTAGGCTTACTGCAAAAAAAAAAGTGATTGCTTACTTGCATGCTGCTAGGAAAGTAACAAGTGAAGAAATAAAGAAAAAAGTGTCACTATGAAATCAAACAGGTCTGAATATATGGAAGACTCTATTGGTGTTTCAAACCCTTATCAGCAGGGAGAAAACTATCACCAGTGGTAGTATAAAGAACCAGAAAGGTGCTGCAAGTTGGACAGGGATACCACCAGTTCGGGAAACAAGATTATTTCCCTTCCCCCTCTGAGTGTATGGAATCACAATGGGAATCGATTAACTCCTTCCCTCCTCCAAAAAATAGGGATCCACACTAACTAACGGATTATTTTCCTAGTCAACCCACTATAACAGCATATTACATTATAGTGGAGAATCCATGCACTAGTCATTCTCATGCATGGTAAGGATGTAGATGCTATTATTGAGTGGTGAACCTTGTAAAAATATCGTGTGCATATTTTTACTGATTTCTATTATTTCATGCGATAAGTAAAATAGAATAAGAGAATAAAGATCTTAATAGGTCAAGAGTTTCATGGATAGAAATTTTAAATTGTTATCAAAAGTCCCTAATACTGATTCACCCCCCCCCCCCTCTCAGTGTTATGTATATCCCAAACTGGTCCTCTCACACAAATGAATGAAGTGGTTTATAAATGAATTGATAACTACACATACAATCATTTTATACTTCAATCATGTTGGATTCCTACTCCATCATCACTTCATATATTTCATCCACTCTTTAAAGACTAACATTTTCAATATCATGATAGAAAAATAAGTCTGATTCTTACTGTTGATGGGATTTAATGTTAGAGGTCAAATATTTCACTTCATCACCCCTATCATAAAAGTCTCTTTGTTTTACGTGAGTAACTACACTCCACCCTTCATCCATGCCATCTTTCACATAATATACCATTTTCTCTTCTGATGATAAGATATACAGGTCATGTAGTTCACGGTCACCAACATCCATCAAATGAGAGACGTTCACAGAAGTAAATTGCAAGGAATCTATTTTAACACCCCTAATAATATCTACCCAGTTTCATATGAATAGAATAACTAAAAAATGTCCATGGTAGTTTAATTCAATAATATCAGTCAAATTTCCATAGTATTCCACTCCAAAAAACATAAATATTCCACTTTTCTATGTTTTCAAACCCTCTTCCTGACCAACTGTACAGAATCTAAATCTATTCACATTGTAAGTGTCTAACTTTCTATCTGGTTTTGGAGGACCTAGAATAAGAAACTTAAAATCTTCGAACAAATCTATTTGAGTATTAGTATTCATGATATAAAAAATTAATATGCATTATGATATTTACAAAATATATGTATCAACTTAATATTTTTATTGATTGTAATATTTATGAACTTACATGTAACAAACCCGGCAAGCCTAAAGTCTAACCAAACTCGGCCACGCCTGAGCCCAGACCTCTAGCAGATAGCATACCCCCACCCTAAGGTAGATAATAGGCCCCCACCTCAGACATGCCCAGATAACATGTGGCAGGAACTTTCCCCTGCATGGAGAGGATTTAATATGCCTCCACCGCAACTCGAACCTGTGACCACAGGCTTAAAGGCCAACCGGGAAGCGTTACGAGTACCAACTGAGCTATGGCCCAGTTGGTACTCGTAATGCTTCCCCGTTGTCCTTTAAGCATGTGGTCAGGGGTTTGAGTTGCAAGGGAGGTGTATTAAATCCTCGCCAGGCAGGGGAAAGTTCCTTCCATGTGTTATTTGGGTTAGTCTGAGGTGGGGGCCTGTTATTTTCTTGAGGGTGGGGGTCTACTATCTGCTAGAGGGATGGGCTCGGGCGTGGCTGAGTTTGGTTGGGCTTTAGGCCTTCCGGGTTTGTTACATAAAAAGGTTCCTTTTATGTAATGAACTCGGTGGGCCTAAAGCCATATCAAAATCGGCCACGCCCGAGCCCAGCCCTCTAGTAGATATCAGACCCCCATCCTATGGGAAGATAACAGGCCCCCACATCAGACTCACCAATATAACACGAGGCAGGAACTGTCTCCTGCCTGGAGAGGATTTAATATGCCTCCCTCGTAACTCGAACCCGTGACCACAGGCTTAAAGGCCAACTCGGAAGCGTTACGAGTACCAACTTCTAGTGGTACTTGTAACGCTTCCCAGTTGGCCTTCAATCCTGTGGTCACGGGTTCGAGTTACGGGGGAGGAGTATTAAATCCTCACCAGGCAGGGGACAGTTCCTACCACGTGTTATCTAGGCCAGTCTGAGGTGGGGGCCTGTTATGTGCCTGTGGGGTGGGGGTCTGCTATCTGCTAGAGGGCTGGGCTCGGGCGTGGCTAAGTTCGTTGGGCTTTAGGCCCACCAGGTTTCCTTACATAAAAAGGTTCCTTTTATGTAATGAACCCGGTGGGCCTAAAGCCCAAATAACTCGGCCACGCCCGAGCCCAACCCTCTGGCAGATAGCAGACTCCCACCATCAGGCAGATAACAGGCCCCCACCTCAGACCGGCCCAGATAACACGTGGCAGGAACTGTCCCCTGCCTGATGAGGATTTAATTCGCCTCCCTGCAACTCGAATCGGTGACCAGAGTCTTAATAGCCAATCGGGAGCGTTAACGAGTACCACTAGGCCATTAGTGGTACTCGTTAACGCTCCTAGATGGCTGTTAATCCTGTGGTCGCCGGTTGGAGTTGCGAGGGAGGCGAATTAAATCCTCATCAGGAAAGGGATAGTTTCTGCCACGTGTTATCTAGGTCGGTCTGAAGTGGGGGCCTGTTATCTGCCTGAGGGTGGGGGTCTGTTATCTGCCAGAGGGCTGGGCTCGGGCGTGGCCGAGTTCATTGGGCTTTAGGCCCACCGGGTTCGTTACATTACACATCAGGAAAACCATTCTACAAGATATTTATTAATAGATTTTGTTATATATTTCTCATTTCGTGTTCATACTCTCATTCGTATCTTTGTTTTTATCCTAAACTATTTAATAAATGGATCTCTAATTTCACTATTAAGAAGCACATATCTATGTGCCTGTAATAATTCCATTTCTGTTAGTGTAACATTTGAGCTCCTCCTGATAGATCAGCCAACAGTAGGAAATATTTTTTATTTCCCATGTATTTCAGATTGAGTCGATGTGTCATCAACACATCCAACTCGATTTAATCTTGTCTCAATATCATCTAAGTATCTAGAATAAAATTTAAGACACTCCTTTGCCAAATAGCCTTCAGAAATATAGCCTTTAGATTGAGCTTTATTTTTCACGTATGATTTCAAATTCCCAAGATATCTGTGAAATAAAATAAAAAAACATAGTTACATATTTAATGAAGTGCCAAGAATTGTTACTGAAATTAAAAACATATAAATAAAGTACCTCTCAATTGGATACATCCATCGATAATGTACAGGGCCTCTTAATTTAGCTTCCTCAACCAAATGCATAGATAAATGCATCATGACAGTAAAAAATTATGGAGAAAATATCATATCCATTGCATAAAGATTCAATACAAATCTCTCTTAAATCTTGTCAAGTTGAAATGGATGTAGGGTTTTCTCACATATTTTTCTGAAAAATGTGCATAATTGGAGTACAATAGCAGTAACCTTTTCTGGTAATAATGTATGCAATGCCAATGGATGTAACTACTGTAAAAAAATATGTGAATCATGACTTTTAAATCCATGTAACCTATGATTATTTAAGTCAACACACCTTGATATGTTACTTAAATACCCATAAAATACCTTCACATGTTTTAAAATTTGAAAGAATGTATCTTTATTCTTAGTTTTCATTGTAGAAATTGATAGAGCATACTTTCTATTCTCATCTAGCCAGAGATCACGCTTTATGTTCATTGCTTGAAATTATTTCTGAGCATTGATATGATCCTTCGACTTTCCATGATTATTAAGAAATGTGAAGATCAAATCTTCACAAACATTATCCTCAATATGCATCACATCGAGATTATTCAACAACAAATTAAATTCCCAATACATAAGTTTGAAGAATATACATTTTTTCTTCCATTTTTGTGTCCTAATTTCACATGATGATGCACTTCAAAATAGTTTCCCACTATCATTTAGATGATGAAACTTCCCCAATTCTATTTCAACATTTCTAAGTTGTTCCAATATTTTAGAACCTGTTAACAACTTTGGAGGTGGTCTACGATCAATGAAACCATTAAATTTTGACTTGTTCAACCAAAATATATGAGATACATTGAGAAATATTCGATGACACAGGAAGCACGATTTTCTAATATGAGGTAGCCATTCAGGATCAAAATCAAAGTTAAAAATAGGACAAGACAAACCTGTGTAATTGTTCCAACCAGATAAATTCCCAAGTCCAGTGAATTCACTAATGGTCCATATTAGAGAAGTTTTCATTTTGAACATTGTTCTAGAAGATGCATCATATTTATCAACATTGTTTCTCCATAACTCTAGTAATTCTTCAATTAAAGGATTCAAGTATACATCAATATCATTTCTAGGAATAGTCATCAAAATGATAAAATACATTTTTTGCATACAAAATCATAGAGGAAGATTGTAAGGGATAAAAATAACGGGAAAATGCTATAACTAGTACTCAATGTCCCAAATGGGTTAAATCCATCGGTAGCCAATCCCAATCAAACATTCCTAGGATCAGATGAGAAATCTATATATAATGAATCAAATGTGTTCCATGATTGTGAATCTCTTGGATGTCTCATTAACCATCATTGGTATTATCTACAGAATGCCACTTCATGTGTTTGGCAGTTTTCGATGGCATGAATAATATTTGCAATAGAGGCTTTAAAGGAAAGTAATAAAAACATTTATAGGTGTGTTAATTTTCTTCTTCTTCATGGTAGTATGTTGATTCATACTTCTAAAATCACCCATAGACTATCATCTAGAAGAATAATATTTTTTTCAATCCTTTCTATTTAAATCCTCTCTTTAATAAAGCATGCAATCATTAGGACATGCATGAATTTTTGTATAATTCATACCAAACTTGTTAACAACTTTTTTAATATCATAAAAAGACTCAGGGATCTTTGCTTCAGGAAATGAATCTTTCAACAATTCTAATATCATGGAAATCACCTTATTTTTAATTCCACATAGGAATTTGATATGGTACAACTTCAGTAGTAAATAAAGTTTTGAATATTTCAAACATCCACTATAAAAATCTTGATTTCCATCATCAACTAAACCATGAAATGATTATGTTTACTCAGTGAAGTTTTCTCTTACATTACTCTCCACAAAATCAAGAGGAGGATCCAATGATATGTTATAATCTTGATTTGGTTGTCCTACAGTCTCAAAAACATGACTTGTCACGTTGCTATTTGTAGAACCCTCAACTGGTTGTTCTGATATGTTTTGATGTTGATGTTGGTGTCTTGCAATGCCGAATGCATAATTTTTAAGTTTTTTCATTTAATTTTCCATTTTCAATGAAGTTGGGAGCTTATTCTATGGATTGACATCATTTATAAACCTTTATGTAACATCCGATTCTCCGTTCCAAATCCAACACAAATATTGAGCAAGGAATTGCTTCAATATAAAGTGTTTATAAACTTTATATCTATTAAACAATCTTCTAAATTTACATTTAGTATATGGACGTCTTATTCTCCGATCAAAGGATCAATTGGAAAATTAAAAATCTAAAAACTCCTCCAAACCCTTAGCATACTGAGGTGTTTTCCATGGTAATGTGATCCAACTTTTATCTATATATATCACAATGTGCCTCCACATTATTAAAAAAAATAAAACACATAACTATTACTATATAGGAAGATAGATTCATATATACTAGTTGAAAAAAAAATATGAATATGTTAAATAAGGTTTTCCTATATAAATACACAAGAAGGGATCAAGAATCAATTTTCATGACTCCGCGAGTTCAATCACCAAAATTATAAATAAGTATATTTATTAAGGGATCAATCATGTAACATAAATTCCTTGAGGTTAAATACTTTTGAATATAAAATGTAAACATAGTTGAAAACATAAAATATTTTTTTGAAAACATTTCTAACATTGACTTAAAATAAAGAGAGAATATGCCTTTTATAGGATTAGGCTCACCCAAGTCTATTACAGGACATAACCAATCTTTTCCTTTTGTAGGTTCAAGAAAAAACCCAAGCTTTTATAAGGTGAAGCCCTAACCTATCACTCAGTCTTTTTCAGGTGTAGACAGAACCTAGTCTATTTTAAAAGATGGAAAAAACCTTTGTTATTATATTTTGATCAGGTAATAATAACCATACACTACCTTTTAAATGTACGTATAACCATCTGTAAAATAAGAATTACTGAAACTTTTGAAAAATAATAAAACTATTTGGACTATTAGAATATGTTGATGAAGAAACTGGTGTAGAGTAGTGAAATTTGACCGTTCTTTAATTGATATAGGACAAGGAAATATAGGGAAACTATAAATTCCTCAACAAATCAGTATAATGAATCCATGAAGTTCTAAATGTATTTCTTATTCTTTATCCACTTATTTCCTTAGCTTCTATTTATAGACAAAACACAAATAGATAGCATTCTTTATAAATCCATTGAATCTTCTACACATGGGCATTTCCTAATTCTTCATCATACATTTAAAACCCAATAGTTAGAAATTAAAATAGAAACATATTACTATTTAAAGTATCACACTAAAATTAAAAAATACTCAATGTATTTCATTCCTGGTATTGTTGTCCAATGAAAGAGGCTTTCTACCATTCAAACAGATGATAAACGCTACTGCTTAAATATAATAGGGAAATTTTATACCTATATAGCCCATGTAAGGGTAAAATATTTTTTGCACAGGATGCATAAGGGCACCTCATAATTTTTATAATGCGCGTAAAGGTAACCTTTAAAATATACAGCTTGCATAAAGATAAGATGAATTTTACACATGATGTATATAGGTAAATTATAATGTTATGTAAGGGTAAGAAAAAATTATATGCATTTCATAAGGGTCACTAGTAGAATACTAACCTATACCAACGGTTTGGAACCGTTGGTATAGGCCTCCAAACCGTTGGTATAGCCTATACCAACGGTTTGGAGAACCGTTGCGAAGTAAGCCGTTGGGATAGGTCTATACCAACGGTTTTCCCAAAACCGTTGGTATAGACCTATCCCAACGGTTTACAAAACCGTTGGTATAAGTAATATGAAAATCTATTCCAACGGATATAAAACCGTTGGTAAATGTATTTCAAAAAAAAAACATGGGCTGGGATTTGATCCCACGACCCCTTGTTTATAATCGAACGACTTAACCACTAAGCTAACATCACTTTTGTAAACATAATTTCATAAATATATATATGTATTATCATAATTATTTAAAATTTAGATTTATATAATGTTCTCGGGTAGCAGACCTGGAAGAAATGAAAGAATCTATCCCAACGGTTCTCAAAACCGTTGGGATAGGTCTATCCCAACGGTTCTCAAAACTGTTGGGATAGGTGGAAATTTGCTGGAGGGTGGGGGTTGGTTTTGGGGGTGAGTTTTCCCAACGGTTCTCTCAAACCGTTGGGAAAGGGGGGGTCTTTCCCAACGGTTTGGGAGAACCGTTGGGAAAGGGTCCTCAAAACCCACCTTTCCCAACGGTTCTCTCAAACCGTTGGGAAAGGGGGGGTCTTTCCCAACGGTTTGGGAGAACCGTTGGGAAAGGTGGGTTTTGAGGACCCTTTCCCAACGGTTCTCCCAAACCGTTGGGAAAGACCCCCCCTTTCCCAACGGTTTGAGAGAACCGTTGGGAAAGGTGGGTTTTGAGGACCCTTTCCCAACGGTTTGGGAGAACCGTTGGGAAAGGGTATATATAAGTGTTGGGAAAGATCCGATTTCCAGTAGTGGGTAACTGTAAAGTTTTCTGATAGTAATCATTTACTTAAACTAGTCATGTAAAGGTAACTAGAAAAGCTGTATAAAGGCACTTAGAAGTTATATAAGGGTAATAAGCATTTTCTAAAGCATGCATAAAGGAAAAAAAATAAATTCCATACACTATTTAAAGGTATCTAGTTCACTGCACAAGGGTAACTTACATTTTTTTCATGCCACTTATGGGTAGATTAGCACTTGCATAAAGGTAAGAAAAACTTGTGTAAAGGTAAGCAACACTTTTGTAAAGGTAAGAATCACTTGCGTAAAGGTAAGAAACACTTGTGTAAATTTAAGTAGAGCTTACGTAAGGTTAAACCCAAGAATACAAATCATGCATAAGGGTACAAAGGTACATATGTAATGGTAACACACAAACTATAAATTCCATGTAAGGGTAAGAAAAATAGTTACGTAAGGGTAAACAGAACATTAAACTAAATATGTAAAGGTGGAATTGAATTTTTGTAAGGGTACACCAAATTTATATAAGGGTAATAGGAACTTTGTAAGGCTTACGTAAAGGTAAAAATAATCTTTAGAAAATTAAATTTTCATATGTGTCAAACAAAAATAATTATAAATAATAATATGAATAAATGGTGAACATTTAAATAAAAATTAAATTCAATAAAATTGTCATAAAAACAATGCTTAAAAATAAAACAATTAAATTTCAATGATACAATTAAACCAGTTTCAATTGATAAAAACAATTTTTATTCAAATATAATTTAATTAAAATATTAGATTTATAATAAACCAAATAAAGAAGAGGGTATTAAAATTATAATTATTCAACTAAAGTAAAACTTTAATTCCTATAATCATTCATGATGGGATTTAAGGGAATGAAAACTAACTCAACAAACCAAGAGATATACTCCATCATGGAATAAAATCCCTACTCAAATTTCTAAGAGGTATTATCCATAAACATGAAACATATAATTCAATAAATACATAATTCAATTTGGATAACACATATAAGGCTACCCAATTACTCATAATAGTTGTAAATCACATCAAACCACATCAAAACACCCAAGAACAAAACTCAAATCAAGATATAATTCCTAAACACCCATGGTAAATTTAATTTTTATACAGTAAAGATCTAGATAGAAACTACCTTTCACTTACCACTCAAACATTGAGGGGCTATGAGGTGGGGGTTGGGATAAAAGGTGAGGGGCAGCGAGGTGAGGTGCAGCGAGGGCCAGCATGTGGCGGCGATGGGCGGCGATATGCGACGACGAGGCTAGGGCTTCGTCGGGGTGGGGGGTCGGGGTGTCAGGGAGGCCAGGGGGGTCTGGGGTGTCGGGGGAGTGGAAAGTTTCATGTTTGTAAAAGTTCTTAAATTTTTAGTGGCGGTTTATAAAAAACCACCACAAAATTATTTAAAAAAAATAGCAGTGGTTTAGTAAACCGCTGCTAAATGCTCAGTTCGGTGTAGTGATTTCAGGGATCCAACACAATTTGATTTTTAAAAATTTCTTTTTTGTACAAAGGAAAATAGAAAGGATTCCAATGAGAGAAGAGTATTTTTAGATCCTAGTAGAATATAATAAAAATGAGAGATTTAGGGGGGAAATATGATTTAAACTCTAATTTTTGGAGCATTTAATACAATCACATGATTAACCCACATATTTTAACAAATTGTGTGCCATCCATGCACATGATATTAGACATAACCCAGGGAGCTGTAATGTTGTATCATATGGTTTGGAAAACCATGCTCCAACTGTGTGATTATTATATCTCCAAACCATCCCCTCACATTGTTGATTCACATGGTTTGAAAAATAATGTGCAAACCATGTTTCTCTCACTATCTCCACATGTACAGTTTCATTTGGAATTCACATAGTTTGGAAAAACTATGTGCAGACCATGCACCTACCTAGAACAACTTGTATGTTTTCTTGGAGAATTTTCATGGTTTCACCTAACTATTCTCAAACCATGCACCTCTAGAAACACTTCCAAAATGATCCAAATCCATATAGAAACTCTTGAAACCCAATACAGGTATCATAAAATCTAAAAATAAATAATAAAAGGGTAAATTTCCATAAAATTGGGGTTTTAAACATAACATGATGAAATAAGAATGTGATAATCATAATCATGAATCCTGATATATGATGATAACATCACAACATCATAGGAATGTTGTGACAACATAGAGCATGAAATCATTAGCATAAGTCAAGGTTAGATATTGAGACATCATAACATGGTGTGATTAGGATAAATTCTCATGCACCATATATGGTATCTCATAAGATAAAAACATTACCCAAATTGGAGGGATATATAATTTTGGTCCCATCCTTCACATTCATATTATGTACATGCATTTGTGTGTCACATCGATCATACAACATAAGAACATATTTTAAGAAATTTAATACCATTATTAAGGACTATGGATTATATACATGGAATTACCAATTCAATGAATGATTGGTAAAACTAATTGAATATCATTGAGTGGAAATGGGGACAGGTATTCACAACACAATAATTAGGTAAAGGAAATCATGGGATAATTTCGGTAGTATAACATGAGTATATAAAGGTCTATGAAAGGGATTAATGAGAGTGAAAGTTAGTCTCTAATTACTTATGAATCATAAAGATAGTAAAAATATATGAAAAAATAAATGTCAACATTAAAAATTATAAATCAAGAGCCATGATACAAATATATTATTGAATATAGAGGAGAAGGAATATAATATCTTACCTTGAGGGGTTATTTTAAAAATCTTGGGTGGAGTTTATTAAGATATTGGGAATACCTTGTGAGGGATTTAGAGAGGGATAGGGTGAAATTTCATGATCAATGGGTTTTGAGTGAAGATGAGAGGGAGGATGGGTGGGTATTTATAGAAAAAGAGAGGGGAATTCTTTCTTAATGTCTAAACTTAGGTTTTAGACTCTGATTAATAAAATAATCAAAACCACAAACCTTCTCATGGTTTTTCCCATGGTTTCTAACAAATAGAAGTGGTTTCCAATATTTTATTAGGTTAATAACCAAAATCATTAAAATAATACCATTCATGATGTGGAAGTGAGTCATGTTCATAAAGAATTATTTTTAAAACCTTAAAATATAATATAGATTTTAGAGGATTCATTACAGGTCATTAAAATTAAACAAAAAACTTCAAAAACAAATTATTTTAAATGTGAATTTTTTTAGTAATGTATTCCATTTAGAGTATTTATTACATCACTTTTGTGCTATTATGATGTTGTAATACAAACTGTATATTTATATCGTATTTAATTTTTACCCAAAAATTTGGTTGTCTTGGAAAATTATGAATAATCCACCATTGACTAATTTTTATGTGCTTATTTTAAAAATAATATTTATTTTACCAAAATAAATTTCTATATATATGAATTTCCACTTTTAAATAAAAATCATTATTTACTGGAAAATACTAGTTTTACGACACTAATAACTTTATAACCGTTAAAAAATTACATGGGACTTTATGAAATTATATTATCAATTATATTTTAATAAATTTTATTTAATAAGGATATTTCATGAAAATGGAATTTATTTCAAAATTCTTGGACTTATCAAAATGAGTGTTTTAATTGAAACTATATATTTCCCCAAAAAATAATATTTGTGTTTCTTTATATCAAAATCTAATTTTTAACAAATATAAATATATATATATATATATATATAAAGTAACAATGAAAATGAATCAATGTAATAATTATTTTATTAAAAATAAAATATAAAAATTCACACTATTAGGGTTTAGATATATGACCCCTTATTACACCAGCGTATACCCTAAGGGTAATATGTGTGATAGTAGTACTTTCTTAGGGTGGTTTAGTGAACATGGATTGGGTGTTGTTCTCTATAAGATTAAAATTATCCCATAAATGGTTTCTCTCAAGTTTTAGTTGTTGAATATCAAATTGGTCTTGATCAAGGGAAAATCCCAGTGATTTCATATCCCTCAGAAGCTCTAGAAAATGGGCTTTGTAGGGTACGATTCTACTAGTTGAGGACATCGATTCTTCCTTCTATATTAATTATACTTTATCATAAACCTTAATATATACTATGATTAAAAACCACTATATAATGGCTATATTAATAATGGTTATGATTCTTAAAGGTCTTTTATGCCCAATAGACAAATTATGGATATATTTTATAATCTATCAAAATAAAAAATGAAATATAGTGCATGTGTTTTCTCTAAATACATTACATAATAAGGAATTTACTCATTAAAAATGTAATTTTAGTTAAAATTGTTTGGGTTGTTACATTCTTCCCCCCTTAAGAAATTTTTCCCTCTAAATTTTATTTCATACACTAGAAAAATTAAGGTACTTCTGTTTCATCACCTCTTATGGTTCCCATGTTGCCTCCTCAATCTTTTGGTTTCGCCACATTACTTTTAGAAGGTGAGTTGTATTATTTCATAGAAATTTTTCTCTATGATCTAAGATCATTAATAGATGCTCATCATATTAAAGATAATTCTATAAAAGCATCGCCTCTAGATTTAGTACATGTAAGGGGTCTGGTATATACTTCCTTAAGAGAGATACATGGAACACGTCATGTAATTGAGATTGGTTAGGTGGGAGTTCTAGTAAATATACCATAAATTTAATGTGATCAAGTATCTCAATGGGGTCAATATATCTAGTATTAAGATTTTCCTTCTCTATTATATAGTGATATAAGAAGGAACACCTTTTCTTCTACCTCAAAATCTAGGTCTCATCGAGGATTGTATGTGTATATTTTTTTCGACTTTGAATGGATTTTATATAATTTTGAATGGTTTAAACATTCTATTTCATCTCTTGGATAAGATCAGGTTCCATCATCTTCTGGTCTCTAACTTCATTCTTGAATTATGGAGTTTGACACCTCTTCCCATACCAAGCCTCATAAGGTTCCATTTGAATGTTTGAATAGAAACAGTTGTTATATGAGAACTCTACTAAGGGAAGGTGTTAATCCAAATATCCCTATAAATCCATTGATCATGATCTCAGCATATCCTCTAGAGTTTGAATCGTTATCTTAAACTTTTTATCTATATAAGAGTGACAAGAAGTACTGAAACTCACCTCTATATACAATACTTGTTGAAGGCTTCTATAGAACCTTGAGGTAAACCTGAGATCTCATTTAGATACAATTGAAAGTGGCACTCCACAATGACTTACCACTTTTATTATTTATATCTTAGTGAGTTGGTCAAGATAGAAATCTTTTTTGATGGCAATAAAATGTGTTGACTTCGTAAGGTGATCGAATTCCATTCAAATGATGTTATTTCCTATATATATCTTGGGGATTCATAATATGAAATACATGGTTATGTTTTCCCATTTCCATATTAGTATGAGAAATTATTACATTATACTCTTATACTTTTGTTGTTCATCCTTGACTTGTTGTTATACTAAGCATCAAGATACAAATTCTTCAATCTCCCTATTTATGTTATCCCACCAAAAGTTTTTCTTCATACCTCTATACATCTTAGTGCTTCCTGAATGAATAGAGAAGTATGAGATATGCACATCATCTAGAAGTTCCCTCTTTATTTATGATTTTTATGTGATGGGTTTCAAACCTTATAACTCTATCTTTAGCAAAGTTAAACTCCAGAATATTTGATGTCTTTATCTATAAATCATCATCATCTTTTTGGGCCTCCTTAATCCTCTGAATAATGGATGGTTGTGAAGTAATTTGAGTAAGGTAGGATGATGTTTCTTTTATTATTCCCATTTCCATCCTTTTCATGTCCAAGAAGATTGGATCCCTTTCAATCCTCATTGTAGGTAGGGTTGCGGAATCCTTCCTACTCAGAGCATCTGCTACTTTATTCACATTCCCAGGATGTTAATAGATTGAATGATCATAATCATTGATCAGCTTCAACCCCCTTAGATGGCGCATATTGAGCTCTTTTGTATAAATATATACTTGAGTCTTTTATGATTAGTATATATGTCACACATCTCCTAGTATAGATAATATTTCCAAAACTTCAATATAAAGATCACTACAGCCAATTCTAGACCATGTGTTGGTTAATTATACTCATGGGTGTTTAATTTGTGGGGGTGTAGACTATCACTTTTTCATTTTTCATTAGTACAAAACCCAAGACCTTCTGTCTTTGAAGGATTCACAGATATCCATTTGTTGGTGGTAACATGCCCCAAGATTGTTACTTGCTTTATCCAAAACTCATATTTACTGTAATTCACATATAAATTTTCCTTTTTCATGTTCTTCATCATGAATTTCAAATGCTCCTCATGTTACTCCTTGCTTTTGCAGTAGGTAATAATGTCTTCTATAAATACTACTACAAATTTATTGAGGTGATAACTAAAGAATCTATTTATTAAGTTCATGAAGATAAATAGAGTATTAGTGAGTCCAAATGGAATCGATATGAAATAATAGTTCATGTACCTTATATGAAAAGCATCTCTAAGGATATCCTCTTTCTTCACATTTACTTAATAACATCCCAATCAAAGATCCATCTTAGAGAAGTAATGGGATCCAGGTAGTTGATCGAACAAGTCTTCAATCCTTGGAAGAGGATACTTATTCTTTATCATGATCTTTTTGATCTCATGATAATCAATGCAGAGGTGCATTGACCCATCATTCTTTTTGAAGAAAATGATCAACACACCCCATGGTGAAGCACTTGGATGTATCAACCCTTTATCCAAATTCTCTTATAGTTTCTTCTTTGGCTCTTCAATTTAAATAGGGTTTATTCAATATGGAGTCTTGGATATTGGAAAATATTTGTGTATGAGTTTCATTGTGAACTCAACCTATCTGTTAGGAGGAAGACCAGGTGATTCCTCAGGGAACACATCAGCATATTCCCTTACAATGGGCATATCATCAAGGATGATCTTTTCCTTAGTCACAACCATTTGATCTATATATGATTAATCATAAGGAAATAATATTCATGATTAAGATGATGGTTTCAAAGGAGATTAATCCTCATCTTTACACTTTTATAGAATCATAGGGTGATTCATGATACATTGGGTGATTTCCTTCTCCCGACAATTTAATTTGGCTCTATATAAAGAAATCCAATCCATACTCAAGATTGAATTAAATTACTCTAAAGGTAGTATGATAAGGTTTTTAGTGAAATTAAGTCCATAAATATTGATAGGGGAGAATTTATATACTTGGGATTCAATAATTTCCCCATTTTTCACTTTCAATGATAACTCGACTTCTATTTTTTGAAGTAGTGTTTGAATAGTTCTATTAAACTTTCATGAGATGAAAGAATGTGTAGAACCATAGTCACATATGACATTTTATGTTCATTAATTGATTATAATCCCACCATTCACAATTCTATTATGGTTTTAATCATTTAATTCATACAAAATAGACTTATAAATGAGAATTTTGAAGCTATTAAACATATAAAAGGTAAACTATGAACATATAAGGGATAACTCATAAATGACTTGTATTCCTTAACCTATGAATTTATTGGTTTTAATCTAAGTTGTCCATGACCTATTTACTAAAATTAAATTTCATAGGAATTTTTTTTTCACTTCATAATGGTTTTTAAAAAGCACATGCTCAACCAAAGCATATCACACGAGAGTGTTTGGCCAGGTGTTTTGTCTCAATAATCTTTATCGTGCATTGGGTATAGGTCTAGTTAATACCCAAGGATCCCTTTCAGAGTTATTACCCCTGGGTACTTTTGTCCTGCAATCACGTCCACTTGTTAGTATCCAGGCAGAGATGTATTTTCTCAAAAAACCAAGCACTCTATACTTTACCAAAATTTAGGAATATTTTTTGATTTTTAGTCTTATCCTTATAGTTTTCGATAAGGTTTTATGATCCTAATCCCCAAAAATAAATAAACCTAGATCTGATACCAACTATGAAAACCCATATCTTTTATGAACTATATTTTATGATATATTACATAAAGATACATGTAATATAATCCCAAAATATATAGAGGTCTAGTGTCTTTGGTTAATTAGATACATAGATTAATAACTTGAAACAGGGACACAAAAACATAATTTAAAACTCCATAACATGCCCTTAAATTCAATTGATCTTCTAATACTGCATGATATAACATGGGGATGTATATAAAAAAGGGGGAGAAATAAAGATCAGTATGGTAATAATCAAAGCATAACATAAATTAAATCATTTAATGAGAGTCAATAGGAAAAAATGATGAAATAAGAAGGTGAAAATCATAATCATGAACATCAAAACATGATATAATATGATAACATCAAGGCATCATAGGAATGTGGAAAGAACATAAAACATGTCATCATAAGTATAAGTCAAGGATAACCACCAAGAAATCATAACATAGTGTGCTTAGGCTAGCCACTCATGAACCATACATGGTATCTCATGAGATAAAAACATTACTCAATGTAGTGGAGGGCTATATAATTCCAGTTCTAACCGTCATATTCGTATTATGTACATGAATTTGCTTGCCACATGGATTATACAACATAAGAACATATTTTATCACATTTAATCCCATGATTAAAGAGTGTGGGTTTCATACATGGAATTCCCCAATAAATTAAAAATTAGTAAAAATAGGTGAATACCCTTTGAGTGGAAATGGGGATGGGTATTCAAAACACAAATTTTTGGCTAGGGAAACCGTGTGATAATTTTGGTAGCATAACGAGTGTGCATAAAGGTTAATTAAAAGGAATAATGAGAGTGAAAGATAGTCTATCATTATTTGGACATCATAAGGATTGTAATGGGATGTGAAAAAACATATGTCAACATGAACAATTGTAAATCAAGAGGCTTAATATAAATAAAGTTCTTGAATAAAGAGAAGGCAGAGGATCCCTTATCTTGATTGGGTGTTTCTAAAAGCTTGAGAGGAGCTTCTTAAGAGATTGTGAATTACCTGGGAGGGATTTAGAGAGGTATATTGAGGTTAACTTCATACTAAATGGATTTTTAGTGAAGATGAGTGGGATATTGGGTGGGTATTTATAGAAAAATAGAGGGAGGTTCTTTATTAATTCCTAAACTTAAGTTTTGGACTCTAAGTGATAAAAAAATCAAAACCAAAATCATTCTCATAGTTTTTTACCCAGTGTTTCTACCAAAGAGGAGTGATTTACAATATTTTATTAGGTTAATAATTGAGCTGATTAAAATAATACCATTCATGGTGTGGAAGCGAGTCATGTTTATAAAGAATTGTTTTAAAAACCTTAAAATTTAATATAGGTTTTGGGGGATTCATTATAGGTTTTTAAAATTAATCAAATAACTTCATAAATGCATTATTTTAAAGGGGAAATCTATTTTTGATCATGGATTCCCTTTATAGTATCTATTGCATCACTTTTGGGCAATTATGATGTCATAATACATACCGTATATTTATATTGTATTTATTTTTTATCCAAAAATTCGACCATCTCGGAAAATTATGAAAAAGTCACCATTGGATAATTTTAACATGTTGATTTTAAAAATAATATTTATTTTACCAAAATAAATTTCTAAAAATATAAATTTCCCCTTTTAAATAAATATCATTATTTATTGGAAAATACTAGTTTTCAGGACACTGATAACTTTTTGACCCATATAAAAATGACATGGGACTTTATAAAATTATATTATTAATTATATTTAAATAAATGTTATATAAGACTATTTCATGAAAATGATTTTTATTTCAAAATTATTAGATTTATCAAAGAGTGTTTTAATTGAAACTATATATTTCCCAAAAAATATAATATTGGTTTCTTCGTATCAAAATCTAATTTTTATCATATATATATATATATATACACACACACACACACAAAAGTAACAATAAAAAGGGGTCAATATAATCATTATTATATTAAAAAGAAAATATAAAAATTCATACTACTATTGTCTAGATACATAACCTCTTATTACACTAGTGTACGCCATAAGAGTAAAGTGTGTGATGATAGTAATTTCTTGAGTGGTTTGGAGAACATGGATTGGGCAATGTTCCCTATAAGCTTTAACTTCTTATGTAAATGGTTTCACTCAAGTTTCAATTGTTGAATCTCAGCTTGTATTTTATCAAGGGAAATTCTCAGTGATGTCATCTTTGTCAAAAGCTCTGATAAATGGGCCTCGTAGGGTGTGATTCTACTAGTCAAAGTCATCACTTATTTTTTTGTATCAATTAGACTCTATCATAACCTTTAATATATACTAATTTTAATGTACGGTTACCATAAAATTACTATATTAACAATGGTTATGATGCTTAACTGTCTTTTAAGCTCAGCAGACAAATTATGGCTATATTTTAAAATGGTCCAAAATAACAAATGGAATATATAAAAAATGGTTGGGGAGGAGGAATTACATGTTAAGAAAGTGTTGTTTTCAACAATACTCTATACTATTATGATTAGAGGAGATTTTTGAGCATGTATTGTTTCAACAATACTCTATCTTTTTATGATGATTTTGATGCTCACAAATACCCTTGTTTGTTATTCTAATGATTTTACTTTGAGTATATGTCAGGAAATTATTATTCTTTATATTTCTATTTTGGAATAATATTAAAGCATTTAATCTGCGTGGAATATTTAACAAAGTGTTCGGAAATCATTTTAGCGTGTTTTGGAAACACTGTTCATACCCTACGTTGAAGAGCGTAGCGTAAGGATAACATTGTTGGTCGGAGAGTGATGGCAAGAGGGGGGTGAATTGCCTTTTAAAAAATAATTAACAACTTAAAAACAATTTATAAATGCAGCGGAAATAAAAAGGGGAAAGACACAATTTGATAACGGAGTTCGGCTTAGACCAAAGCCTACGTCTCCGCTCCCAACTCAACCGTTGAGAGATTTATACTTCAGCTTGCTTTTTAATGGTTGTATCAAGAAACCCACTAGCCGTTTTAAGGTAGGCTAGATCACCTTCGTACAGCTTGCTTTTTTATTATGGTTGTAGCAAGAAACCCAAAATGAAAGTGAGGAAGAAAAGGATGGTTTGTTTTAATACAAACCCAATGAAGAACTAAACAATTGAAATAAATAAATTATAACAAACTAGAGGAAGCCTTGGGCGCCAAGAGTGTGAGAGTATTTGATGTAGAGGCAGCCCAAGCTTCAAGGATGGAGATGGATCACAAGTAGCCTTAGAGATTTGTCGTTTAGAGCTTCAAGGGATCAAAATATCATTCCAATGTATCGGTGTTGTTCCTGGCATCCATCCTCGTCTATTTATAAGATAAATATCCCCAAATACTTCAATATAACCATTGGAGGGCTTCCGGAGCCGTTGGGGGTCAAAAGTACAAGTCCGGTCAAAGCCCAACGGCTAGTTTGACTGGGATTACCGGCTGACCGGTGCTTGGCCACCGGCTGGCCGGTGCTCCAGACAGAAGGCAGAGCTTTCTGTCTGGGTTCCACCGGCTGGCCGGTGCTGGGCCACCGGCTGGCCGGTGGCACCTGGCAGTGGGCAAGGCCTACTGTCTGGTTCCACCGGCTGGCCGGTGGTCAGGCACCGGCTGACCGGTGGAACCTGGCAGAGAGCATTGCTTCTACCAGAGACCACCGGCTGGCCGGTGGTAACCCACCGGTTGGCCGGTGGACTCAGAGAGTCATTTTCCAGTCTTCTTGGGCCAACTCTTTGGCAACCTTTTTCCTATCATCAAAAATACTTGAAAACAAGTTAGAACACGATGAGAGTGATTGTGATCATTAAAATCCAAGAGAGAGGGGTACAACAATCTCCCCCTATTTTGATGATCACAATCACAAATGAGAAAGATTTTTTTTAAAAAGGATATGCCAAGTAAAAAAGAAATAAGAAACTTGGACATGGAAAATTTTAGAGATCATTTTAATACAAGAATTTCATAGATGTATCATGTATTGAAAATGATATTAATCTTGAAAGAATTGAAATAAAGAGAATGGTTCATTTTGAAATTGTAACCATAGGTCATTTAAAAGAAACAACTGAAATCAATAACTTAACCATTTAAAAACAGATTTTGATGAAAGTAATAACTTAAAATTGAACTTTTAAAAAGAGCACTTAATTAAATGAAATAAGTAACTATGTAATAGAGAGTTTTTCTCCCCCTTTGGGATTATCAAAATAGGAGGAAAAGTATGAAAGAAAATTAGAAAAACAATAATAAGGAAGTAAGCAATGACAAAAAGGATTGATAGATAAGACAATTTGAATTTTATAAAAGATGAAACGTTATAGAGAAAGTTCAAAATACAAATACAAAGACAAGTCAAAAAACAGGAAAGGCTCTATTCACTCCTAGAGGGCCGAGAGTGACGACGATGCCTGAAGGTCGGAGGAGATGGAGGAGCCTGGACCGCCTCAAAGCGACGATCAAGAGAATCGATCCGAGAGTGGAGCTGATCAAACTGAGAGCTGAAGTAAGAAAACTGCAATTCGAGCCGGGTCTCAATTTGATCCTGGAAGTGAAGGAATTGATCAGCCGTCACCGACAAGCCACCAGTATCAGCGGAAGGGGGCACAGCCTCAGCAGGCTCCGGTGCATCATCACCCGCTCCATCTTCCTCATCAGCAGCAGCAGCAGCCTCACCTTCGCTGTCACCACTCCCTTCCTCTTCATCAGCACCACTGTCCTCACTATCTGAAAGAGGATAGGCAGCGGCAATAGCAGGAGGCATGGCATGGGAAGGAGGGTGTGAATGTGTCTGAGGGGAGTAAGCCTTGAGAAGGCCCTCCTTGTCAGTAATCTACTCCTGACGCCAAGGATGCCAACGAATGTTCATCCATTGCACCATCATAAAATTGATGATGTTATCCTTCTTTGGCTGCTCGAAGGAGGTAGCACGGAGAGGGACATCAAGAAAGGTAAAGATTTTGGTCAACAAGCGCCCGTGAGGTAGAGTTTTGGACCGGCGCGGGTGCTCAGCCACATAAGACATGGCCCGAAACAGGAACCGGAACAAATTGAAATGAATGCCTCTGGTGATATAATAAAGAAGATAAATATCAATAAATTTCACCGTATCGTGATCACCGATACGGGGTGCAAGGGTGGTCTGAATGAGGCGCTCAATGATGCGATGGTTAGGGGTGAGCTGGGAGAGCTTGACAATTGGATCGTTGGGCTGCCCGGTGAGATGCTCAAGAGCGACAGCAAGATCAAAATCAGGGTCCCGAGGAAACTCCCCCTGAGCAAATGCATGAGGTCCAACATGTGGAACTCCTAGCATCCTGGAAATCTCCAAAGAAGTGAAAGTGATGGGTTTCCCAAGAGCGTTGGTGGAAATGGTATCGACATCGTCAGAAACCGACCACGTCAGGTGAGCATAAAATTCTTTGACAAGAAGGGGATAAATAACATCCTTCTTAGGAGGTTCAAAAAAAGAATGCCAGTGTTGATATTCAATAATGGAGAAAAGCTCGAGACGAGCAGAAGAAATCCAAGGATAGTCAATCACTCTACCAGGAAAAATGACTTTGTCATGCCAAATGTCTAGAAGTTGAGGGATTGAAGGAGGAGGAGGTGCTGCTTGAGCGATACCCTTTCCTTTGCGTGAAGAGCGAGTACCCATGATGGCAAAAGGAAAAAATTCAGAGAGATTGAGAGAAGAAGGAGTTTGAGAGGGAAAGAAGGAAGAAGGGAGGCTTGGGCAAGGAGGAGCCGCGGGTCTGGAGGAGGCGCACGAGAGAGAGAGAGAGGAATGGGAAGGGTTTTAATTTTAACCCTTCCTTCGGCCGGCCCAAAAAAGAAAAACCCGACACCACCGGTTAACCGGTGATGTACCACCGGTCAACCGGTGGTATTAAAATTCATAAAATATAAAAAAATAAAAAAAGAGTTTAAATAACTTAAAAAGAAATATAAGAAAGCCAAAACGAGTCAAATATTTAATAGTGCTCATTGACGAATCATTCCTAACTCCCCCTTAATAAAATCAAAACGTTCAACCGGGAGCGGTTTGGTAAAAATATCAGCTAATTGGAAATCAGTAGAAATGAAGTCCAAAGTGATATCCCCTTTTTGAAAATGGTCACGAAGGAAATGATGCCTTAAATCTATATGCTTTGTCCTAGAATGTTGTATTGGATTCTTAGAAATACTAATGGCACTAGTGTTGTCACACCGTATAGGGACATGATCGTAGGAAAGGCCATAATCCAAGAGAGTGTGCTGCATCCAAATAATTTGGGCACAACAATTACCAGCTGCTACGTACTCGGCCTCGGCAGTAGAAAGAGCAACACAGTTTTGCTTTTTGCTACTCCATGAAACAAGGGACTTGCATAGCAGATGACAGGTTCCACTAGTACTCTTACGATCTAATTGACATCTGCCAAAATCAGCATCCGAATATGAAGAAAGTTCGAAAGAAGTATTAGAGGGATAAAACAAACCAATGTTTTTGGATCCTTTTAAATACTTAAAAATTCTTTTGACCGATTTAAAATGAGATTCTTTGGGATTGGCTTGAAAACGAGCACAAAGTCAAACACTGAACATGATGTCAGGACGGGTCGCAGTTAGGTAAAGTAGACTCCCGATCATACTCCTATAAATCTTGTTATCCACCGGTTTCCCGGCTTCATCTAACGTAAGTTTACAAGAAGTACTCATGGGGGTACTAATTTCCTTTACTTGATCCATACCAAAACGACTTAAAAGTTCGTTTGTGTATTTTCCTTGGCTTAGAAAAATACCATTTGAATTTTGAAATATTTGAAAACCAAGGAAAAAATTTTAATTCCCCCATAAAGCTCATTTCAAATTCTTTTCTCATTAAATCTGAAAAATCAGTACAAAGTGATTCTTTGGTTGAACCAAAGATAACGTCATCGACGTAGATTTTGACGATTAAAAGATCCTTTGAAGTGTGTTTTAAAAAGAGGGTACAATCAGCTTGACCCATTTTAAAATCATTTTCTAAAAGAAATTTTGTTAACCGCTCATACCAAGCCCGAGGGGCTTGTTTTAAGCCATATAGAGCCTTGGTTAATTTAAAAACATGATTTGGAAATTTTGGATCTTCAAAACCGGGGGGTTGTTCAACAAAGATTTTTTCTGAAATAAAACCATTTGAAAAAGCACTTTTAACATCCATTTGAAAAAGTTTGAAATTTAAGTGAGCGGCGAATGCCAACAAGATCCTAATGGATTCCAATCTAGCAACGGGCGCAAAGGTTTCACCATAATCAATTCCTTCTTCTTGATTATAGCCCTTAGCTACTAGGCGAGCCTTGTTCCGGGTTATATTTCCTTGATCATCAAGTTTGTTCCTAAAAACCCATTTAGTGCCAATAATTGGATGATCATTGGGTCTTTTAACAAGATTCCAAACATTATTTCTAGAGAATTGATTTAGTTCCTCTTACATTGCAAGAACCCAATTCTCATCATTAATGGAATCATTAATGGTTTGAGGCTCTAGTTGAGAAAGAAAGGCTTGATGTTCAACCTCGTTGAGGATTGATCTTCTAGTTCGAGTACCGGCTTGAAGATCACCTATAACATTTTCTAAAGGATGGTCTCTAGAAGGTTTCCAAACCTTAGGCAAGGTGGAAGATGAAGAAGGTGAAGAGGGTTCTTGATGGTCATCCTCCTTGGGAGGAGAAAAGGAATCATTCAAATGAAGCTTATCAAGCTTATCTTCAACATCTTCAATGACCGGGTGAGGTTTTGGAAGAGTTTCATCAAATTTGACATGAGATGATTCTTCGATGGTTTTTGAACGTTTATTGAAGACACGATAGGCTTTGCTTGAGTTGGAGTACCCAAGAAAAATACCTTCATCGGATTTGGCATCAAATTTCCCTAGGTTATCTTTTGTGTTAAGGATAAAGCATTTACAACCAAACACTTTAAAATAACCAACTTTGGGCAATTTTCCTTTCCAAAGTTCATAGGGGGTTTTCTTAAGAAGGGGTCTTACAAGGACTCTATTGATAGTATAACAAGCAGTGTTTACCGCCTCGGCCCAAAAATATTGAGGAAGGTTGAATTCACTAAGGAGGGTTCGAGCAATTTCTTGGAGAGTTTGGTTTCTCCTTTCAACCACTCCATTTTGTTGTGGAGTCCTAGGGGCAGAGAAGGTGTGATTGTATCCTTGAGAGGAACACAATTCATCGAATTCTTTGTTCTCGAATTCACCTCCATGGTCACTACAGAGCGATATAATTTTATATCCTTTTTCGTTTTCTACTTTCCTAGAGAATTTCAAAAAGGTTCTACAAGCATCATTTTTATGAGCTAAAAAGAAAACCCAAGTGAAACGAGAAAAGTCATCTACAAGGACAAAGGTATAGGATTTTCCACCTAGACTTGCTACAGGGGTAGGACCAAAAAGATCAAGATGAAGGAGCTCAAGAGATTTTGAAGTGGACACTTCCTTCTTAGATTTGAAAGAAGATTTGTGTTGCTTGCCAAGTTGGCATGGCTCACAAATCAAATCTTTTTTAAACTTAAGTTTAGGAAGGTCACGGATGAGCTTGTTCTTATTAAGCTTTAGAAGTGAATGAGAGCTACAATGCCCCAACCTTCTATGCCAAAGCCAAGACTCATTGTCAAGAGCACTTAAACATTTAACATTTTGGCTAGCTAAAGACTTTAAATCAATAATGTAAACATTTTGAAAACGGGAAGCAGAAAATAACAATTTGTTTTGAAAATCAAACACATTGCATAAATCATTTTGAAAATTCACCGAAAAACCACTATCACAAAGTTGACTAATGCTAATTAAATTATGCTTTAAACCTTTAACGAATAAAACATCTTTAATTAAGGAGGTGCTACCAAAACCAATGGTACCTATTCCGACAATCTTGCTTTTTGAATTGTCACCGAAGGTGACGTATCCTCCATCGAATTCTTCAAGGGAGTTGAACTCGGAGGGATCGCCACACATGTGCCTCGAGCATCCGCTGTCGAGATACCACGAGCCTTTCGAAGTCCTACTTCTTTGGTGTTTATCCTACAAAATCAAGAGAGAATAGATTTTGGTACCCATATAAGTTTGGGTCCGGAAAGATTAGCTAAAAGAGACTTTTGAACCCATACTTGTCTAGAGGGATACATCCTAAGATATTCATCCGAGTAGGTAATGATTTTGGGGCGGCCATATCTAGCATTTTTACAATCGCATTCATAAATCATATGTCCGGTTTTTCTACAATAATTAAAAAATTTATTTTGAGATCTCCCCCTTACAAAAGTAGTGGGTGCTCTAGAAGAAGTGGCTTGCTTGTTAAAGCCAAGTCCATGTGTGGTTCTAGCCGAACGTTGAGAACCTAGCAATTTGGTCAAATTTTGTTCACCTTGGGTGAACTTGGCAAGAGATTCCCTTAAATCTTTAATAGTTGAATTCAAAGAATCAACATTTGGAATATCTTGGACCTTAAGGGCAAGTTTCTCATTCTTTTTGAGAAGTTGATCTTTTTCAGAAATTAGAATTTTGTGTTTCTTTTTTAAGGCCAAAAATTTAGAGGTAAGTTCGTGAAAACCTTCCTCTAATTGATCTCTCACATTTTGGAGATCTTTATAAGACATGTCATTATTAAAAGAAGAAGATGAGGAAGAGGAGTCGGAAGAAGATACCTCATCAAGTGCCATTAGGCATTTTCCACCTTCATCGCTTGAGTCACTTGAAGACATGGAGTCATCGCTTGCACTCCATGTTGACGCTTTGAAAGCCTTCTTGTTTTTCTTTTCCTTTAACCTTTTCTTGAAAAGAGAGCACTCCGGTTTGATGTGGCCTTTTTTTCCACATTCAAAGCATGTAACTTCTTTTTCTGCTTTTGGCTCTTCCTTTCGTGCCCTTTGAAAATTCTTCTTTTTCTTCATGAACTTGCTCATTTTTCTTGCAAGTTGAGCAATCTCGGATTCGCTATCATCGGAGGAGCTTTCTTGCTTTTCTTTGAATGCTATGTTCTTATTCTCCTTGAAGATTTTACCTTCTTTATCGGCTTGCCTCTTCATGGTAATCTCATAGGTCATAAGTGATCCAATGAGTTCTTCAACCGGCATTTTCTTGACATCTTTCGCTTCTTGGATTGCCGTCACCTTTGGATCCCATGAGCTTGGTAGGACCCAAAGAATCTTCTTGACCATCGTCTCTGCAGAAACATCATCTCCAAGAGACTTTCTCCCATTACACACATCAGTAAAGCGAGTAAACATTTCCGTAATAGATTCGTGTGGGTGCATGGTGAAACTTTCAAAGTTTTGACGATACATATCTAATCTAGTGTCTTTGACTTTGTTAGTGCCCTCATGGGTCACTTCCAAAAGCTTACAAATTTCATGAGAAGTGGTGCAAGTAGAAATACGATTAAATTCATTACGGTCTAACCCACAATGAAGAGCATTCATGGCTTTGCCATCAAGCTCAAAATTAGCAATGTCTTCGGGGGTCCATTTAGACTCATCTTTGCTAGAAAGAGTGTAGCCTTGCATAACAATTCTATATATAGGATAGCCAATACTTCTAAGAAATGTAATCATGCGAGTTTTCCAATAAGTGTAGTCGGTTCCATCAAAGAATGGAGCCTGAGTCATGGAATACCCTTCGGGTGCTTGTGAGGAAGAAGCCATCACTATGGATTTTAGGTTTGTAACCGGTTAAGGTATTACACAAACCTCCCTCTGATACCAAATGTTGGTCGGAGAGTGATGGCAAGAGGGGGGGTGAATTGCCTTTTAAAAAATAATTAACAACTTAAAAACAATTTATAAATGCAGCGGAAATAAAAAGGGGCAAGACACAATTTGATAACGGAGTTCGGCTTAGACCAAAGCCTACGTCTCTGCTCCCAACTCAACCGTTGAGAGATTTATACTTCAGCTTGCTTTTTAATGGTTGTAGCAAGAAACCCACTAGCCGTTTTAAGGTAGGCTAGATCACCTTCGTACAGCTTGCTTTTTTATTATGGTTGTAGCAAGAAACCCAAAATGAAAGTGAGGAAGAAAAGGATGGTTTGTTTTAATACAAACCCAATGAAGAACTAAACAATTGAAATAAATAAATTATAACAAACTAGAGGAAGCCTTGGGCGCCAAGAGTGTGAGAGTAGTTGATGTAGAGGCAGCCCAAGCTTCAAGGATGGAGATGGATCACAAGTAGCCTTAGAGATTTGTCGTTTAGAGCTTCAAGGGATCAAAATATCATTCCAATGTATCGGTGTTGTTCCCGGCATCCATCCCCGTCTATTTATAGGAGAAATATCCCCAAATACTTCAATATAGTCGTTGGAGGGCTTCCGGAGCCGTTGGGGGTCAAAAGTACAAGTCCGGTCAAAGCCCAACGGCTAGTTTGACTGGGCTTACCGGCTGACCGGTGCTTGGCCACCGGCTGACCGGTGGTCCAGACAGAGAGCAAGCTCTCTGTCTGGTTCCACCGGCTGGCCGGTGATTCAGACACCGGTTGGTCGGTGGCACCTGGCAGTGGGCAAGGACTACTGTCTGGTTCCACCGGCTGGCCGGTGGTCAGGCACCGGCTGGCCGGTGGTCAGGCACCGGCTGGCCGGTGGAACCTGGCAGAGAGCATTGCTTCTGCCAGAGACCACCGGCTGGCTGGTGGTAACCCACCGGTTGGCCGGTGGACTCAGAGAGTCCTTTTCCAGTCTTCTTGGGCCAACTCTTTGGCAACCTTTTTCCTATCATCAAAAATACTTGAAAACAAGTTAGAACACGATGAGAGTGATTGTGATCATTAAAATCCAAGAGAGAGGGGTACAACAAAAATTCTACATTTACTTTATGAGAGTTCAGAAAAGTATGGTTAATCAACCATACACTATCAGAAAAGTATGGAAGAAGAACCTTACGTAAGTATGAAACCTTACGTTTACTTCACAAAAGTATGGATCATCAACCTTACTTTTATAATAAACCTTACGTTTTATCGAAAAGTATGGATCATGTATCTTACATTTTGCTAAAGAGGAAAGTATGGATAATATACCATATGTTTGAAATATGAAGAGAAAAGTATGGATGATCAACCTTACATTTGAGATCAACCTTACGTTTGAAGAATAGATCATCAACCCTGTGTTTAGCATCGGAGATTTAAAATACGACTTTATCGTGCAACGGTCTTTATGTGGAATATCAGGCTGATTTCAAGCCAGATTCAAAGCCCGATATATAAAGCACATCTTTGACTGATTTAAAGTCGTTTATTTTTTATTCAAAGGATAGATTTAAGAGGAGGATTTCATGCCGATTATTAAGGAAAGTTACGACTGTTCTGTTATTCAAACATTTGAATATCATGATTCTTAAGGCGATATTTGTGGATCTAAATTTAAAAGGAAAATGCTCGTCTATATTCTTTATACATCTGTGTTATTTTGAATTAAAAATAGAGAGATGAATCATCGCGAAAAATATCAGAAGAACAAGCTCTTGAGTTTTTCACAACTAAAATTTTTACAGAGATATACAAGTCACACAGATCTGCTGCTACCAAGATCTATCAGACTCTGTTTTTCTGAAGAAAAGGAAAAGTATTAAAGATTCTTATTCTACATCGAAGATCTATCATGAATCTATTGTTGTTAAAGATGTTGATTTTATTTCAAGATTTATTTGCAACTGGATCAACTCAGAACTGATCTTTACCTGAAGAACATCTTTTCTGAAGAGACGACGATCCATCTACTGTCAGTTGTGTGCTGATGCAACTGTGAAGAACAACTGGAAAGTATTTTTAGACAAATACTCTTTTCATTTGGAGTAACCAGCTTCTCATACTAAGCTGTGTATTCGGTTCTGTGTATGAACCAGAAGGCTCTGTTTTAGCCTTAACTTTTAAAGGTGTCAACTACCTGCACTCAGTTGTGGACGGTCTGTTGATAAGAGGACCAGATAGTAAAAATCACCAAGCTTATGGAATAGAGCGCTAATGGAGTAGACTATGAGACTTCTGTTCCCCGAACCAATATACATTCGTGCGTCCTTCAATCTGTTTATTTTCCACTGCATAAACACTTTGATAAAGATAAAGGACAGATTTAACAATCATCATGATTCTCGAAGAAATTTTAAAAGACACAATTCACCCCCTCTCTTGTGCATATTTGGTATGACCTGATCCAACATTACAAAGTTATAAAGAAAATAGGGAATACACACATACAGGAAGCCGGAGAATAACAAATGAAATATAGTACGTATGTTTTCTAAAACTACATTGCTTAATAATGCATTTATTCATTCAAAATGGAATTTCATTTATAAAAGTTTGGGTTGTTACAAGTAAGCATCGTGTTGTTCACTTAACTTAGAAATCATGAGTTTGAGGCTTAAAAAATCTCGATGCTTAGACAATAAGTGTAAGGGTCCCATATAGAGACCTCTAACCTTTATGTTTGGAGGGGAATAATTGAAAAATATAATTTTGATCCTTTTTTTAACTTTCATTATCTCACTATTTCCTTGTTAAATTTAGGTCAACATGAAATGAATGAAGTCACAATGGTTTCTTGAATGATTAATGGTTCCCAAATAAGCCTCTTATTACTTTATTTATCCCTTTTAGACATGTATAGAAGTTTATGGTAACATGTTCCCAAATTATGAGAAGTACTAACTAATAAGTTTCAAGAAATCTCAAAGGCAACCAAGTTCGACTCTTGTCTAACTATCTGTCTTAATGAGCTTTGTGTTAAAGTTTAAGAGATCCTTGTTGTCAAGCTAGGAATAATAATTTCCCATATAATACTCAACTATGACAATTCTATAATTAACTACAGTACAACACATACATCCACTCAAATTTTATAATTATTGGAATCTTAATTGCAATATTTTGAAAATATATTTGATGTGAACCTAAATAACCTTACCCTATATTAGAAGGTGTTAAAAAAATTGTAATACATGGCAGTGATAGATATTTCACAACACACCTAAGTATATGTTTGAGAGTATTTTTTCAATTAACATGAAATGATATGAGATAACTTATTAGGATCATTGTTTTGATAGATTTTTTTATAGATTTTTTTAGGAATAAGCAAGATAAAAAATCATGGCATTTCAAATCATGTTTTACATTGTTATGTTTCCTTTTTTCCTAATATTAGTAATCACTATATAAATGATGTAACGATCTGAAAGCATTGTTATAAAGAAATATTAAAAAACTAAAATTTATAACTGTAAAAATATTTTCATGATATAATAGCTTGAAAAAAAATCAGTTATTTTTTTTAAATTAATTGATTATAAATTTAAAAATAATTTAATTAATGTATTTATTTAAAAAAAACAATTTTATTCATTATATAATAACTTGAAATGAAACCACCCCAAAGCTACCGGGGATGGCTTGCCAGCATTTCGCTGACCATTCCTCGAATCCAAGACGCAGGCCGCCTGGAGCTGTATGAATGGAGTTGTCTCCTCCCATCGGTGTTGTTCAACGCTGCAGTTCGTCTCCGTTTTTCAACTCTAAGGTTAGGGGGTTCCAAGGAACTCGGATCCCCATTCGCTTCCATCACAGATTCCCGTATGCCTATAGCAGCTGCAAGCTGGAATTCATGGACGCTCGAGGAATACCGCCTCACGCCTCTTTGGTCACAAACAACCGTTCTCCCCCAACGTCTTCGTCAATTGGAACTGGTAATTTAAATTTACTCCGTGTTAATTCGACTGCAATGGTATTCGAACGATCGGGATCGGTGGTGGTGCTGAATTTCGCTACTGTGTAGTTCGAATCGGTGAGGTCAAAAGAGTTACGAAGGAGACCAATGTTTTTGTCAGAATGAACCTGGACGGTTCCGGGGTTGCTGACTGCGATACAGGGATTCCCTTTCTCGACCACATGTTGGACGTTAGAAATTTCTTGCCCCATTCTTGTTTTGCTCTTATTTGAATCTGTTCCTCCTATTTTGCTCGGTTCTACTTTGGGGTTAACCTTTTAAATTTTCATTATTGTGCTAGCAACTGGCATCCCATGGGCTATTTGATGTACATGTAAGAGCATCTGGTGATACCCACATCGATGATCACCACACAAATGAAGATATTGCCCTTGCCATGGGAACGGTGATCTTCTAACCCTAAAATTTCTAATTTGAGTTTACAGAAATTAACAATTTTGGTACTTTTCCAGGCCTTGCTTCAGGCACTCGGAGAAAAAAAAGGAATCTGCAGGTTTGGTGACTTTACTGCACCTCTGGATGAGGCATTGATACATGTTTCTTTGGTATGCTGCCAGAAGAGTACTTATTTACCTACTGTGATGCTTATGGATTTGAATTTTGAAGTGCATTGCATTATGCTGCTGTTTTTTTGTGTTCCACTCTTTAGTTTGATTGCACGTGTCATTTATCATCTCCCGTGATATGGGCTCCTCATACTCTCAAAAGGGTTCACCTTCATCAGTACTGGGTTTCATATTAAGATTTAACATTTTTCTAATCTCAAGGACATTTCTTGTTCAGGATTTATCCGGGCGACCTCATTTAAGTTGTGATTTGTCGATAACCACTGAGCGAATTGGAACTTATGACACACAGGTAGATAGAGAGGGGTAGAGAGTTTTTGGACATTGTTGCTTGAGTCTTTTAGTTGATTTTGTTCTGGATTGCTCTCTCTCCCCTTAAATGGCATTGACCACCTGTTTATTTATTTAATTTTACTTAGTTGGTGGAGCACTTTTTTCAATCATTGGTGAACACCTCGGGCATGACACTTCACATCCGGCAGCTTGCTGGAAAAAATTCGCATCACATCGTGGAAGCAACCTTCAAGGCCTTCTCACGGGCTCTCCGACAGGCAACTGAGTTCGATCCACGTCGTCATGGTGCTGTGCCAAGTTCCAAAGGCATTCTATCCCGTTCTTGATGTGTTAAAGTTCTTCAATGGTGTGCTGGATTCCCCATGGTGTTGTCTGGTGACTAGGTGAGATGCCTCAGAACCCTTCATTGTTCTAAACCAGTCTGCATTTTCTAAAGCAGCTGACTTTGCTTTGGGTTGTGGCACTACCATGGTAGAACATCAAAAAATTGGGCAATGAGTTTTGGGAGCTACTTATTCATGAGTATCCTGTTTCTAACCCATATTCTATGGTATATTATTGTTTTATGAATATATCTTGTATGGCATTTCATGCCCCATGCATCTAATCCTATGTGACTTTAATCAATTATGTTTTCATTTTAATTACAGCACTGGGAATTGATTATTCTTGTATGTTTTTTGGTACTAGGGTTTTCTGTGTGTGAGTGGGGATGTATGCTTTGTCGCTTGTTTTTTCACACAAATTATTGTTCATCAGCTCTGCTAATATATTATTAGTGAAGTCTTAAGGTCGATCTCTCTCAAGAAAGCTCGGTGTTTCGAACTCTTTGTGAAGATGTTTTTATTTTATACTGGGAAGTGGAGAGCAATTTAAACTGGGAATGATTTTGTAAAAACTTGACTTAAAAAAAAAATAGATTGAGATTCATTTTTAGATTCCTGAAAACTAAATTCGTTTGTTCTCAAATGTGATCCTCAAGCTCAACTAATATCATTCAATCAAATTTGAGAAAAATATTTCATTTTCTTTCCTATAATCCAAAGATTTATAGTTACTACCATTTTCAACTTGATCTTATGACATTTTTCTATTCTAGGAGCAATGAATTGATTTATTCCGGAATAATCCATTATCCGAATAGCTCGAATACCTTTTTTGTTATTTTTTTTTTAAATAATCTCTCTTTAAAGGGTTAAAGGGGACCCTGAATAATCCATTACCCAAATGGCTCTAAATAGTCCATTAGAGAAATCCAACTTTAAAGATTTAAATTGATTTAGATTTTCATTTAGTTTTCCTAAATCCTTCTTTGAATCACTGTTTTAAGTAACCACTGAGTCGTCTTTTTATTGACAAAAGAAATGAAAATGAACGAGTTCATTTTAATGTAAGAGATAACCGAAGTATAATTGAAACAAATGATAAAAATCCTCCCATGAACAAAATGAATCGGTGAAATAAGAAAAATGAGAAACATAAAATGAAATGGACCGTGGAAACTAAATTTGAAAACCTAGTAAGTCATTTTTTATAAAAGATGAAATGCAAAGAAATATTTTAAAATTTTACTACTACACGAGAATAGTTTGAATTTTTTTTAAACAATTTGAACTGGAATTTGATTTATTCCATCACTTGATACAACTGCTTTGGTCTTCAAAATCATCATCTGGTATGCACGTGCCTTTCTAAGTGTGACTCAAAATCACATCTTTACTAGCAAATTTCTGTTTACACGTTTAAATAAATGGGTCGGGATTGTCTTGAGAATGCATGACATAACAACTCTTGAGTTTTGAAGGATCATGATCATAACAACAGAATAAACCCATAAAGGTGTCTGAAACATGCAATACGAAGAACATGAAATATGAACTAGCGTACCTATGTTCTTGCAAACTCCACCTCTGTCAAAGCTGTATGAGCTTGCTTGATGGAGATCATAGAGTGACAGCCTACAGACTCTCACCTCCATAGGGATGACACCAACTACCAGAATCATTGTTCTTAACAAGAAGACCCCTGAACACCTAATGCATGCTAACACTTTCTCTTGTGAAGTTGAATGGTGAAGAGGGAGGAAAAGTGGGGTTCAACTATGACATAACCCAGTCGTACTGTTACACACCCACAATAGGAGGATCTTCTATTCTTTATATATGATTTCTTTATTTAATGAAGAGAGTTAAGTGTAATGAACCAACCCAAGTCAACTAAACAAGCCACTTGAGCTGGCCCGTCATGGTGGTGAGGTGCAACAAGATAACAGAAAACAAGTATTGAATATACAAAACAAGACAAACGACCAGAGTACAACGCGAAAGAAAGAGGTACATCCAAAATCCATACAATCCAAGTCAAACCAACTAAACCAGAAAGTATAACAAGACAAAACCAATAAGTCTCCATGTAACCAACCATAACCTCCACACCATCCCGCTACGAAGGCAACAACGAAAAGAGAAGCCAACATGCTACATGATACCCTTCCTTTTACCCGAGTCTTGCAAAATGTCTACAACTGCCCAAAGGCAAAAGTAGGGTGTGAGCACAAAACCCAGTAGGATACCACCACAGATTCTATACAAAGTCTAATATCAAGAATGCAACAGTTCTAGCTTTAAAAACAAATACAGTTTTACAAAGCATTCTCACAAATTAAAACCATTTGCAAATCATCCTTTGGGTTTTCATAAAAGCCTTTCATATTTCTAAAGCAAGGAATATGACAGGTGATAAAGCATGAAAGCATAATCAATATTATCCATGAATACACCATAAGGTAAACATGTAACCAAATAACCATGACCAATTCATAATGTGAAAACAAGTGAGCAACTATCCCTGACCAATCCATCATGTGAAAACAAGTGAGCAAATATCCATGACCAATCCATCACATGAAAATCCGATCATAAATGATAAAACACACCATTTGTGCTCTAGCCTATGGGTATACGTACTAGAAATAAAAAAGAAAGCTCCAACCCAGGCCTACGGTGGATCCAATCGGTATAACCTCTAGTGGCATTACGCCCACTAAATTGAAAGAAAACCTCAAGTGGCATTACAAACACTATGAGTGACATGTCTAGTCCAGACACACCCAAGGTTCCCAATGTGTTAAGTCTGTCCAAAACAATTTAAAAACCATGATCATAATTTATAAAAAATATTCAAAGCCAAGCCAATCCGCTTCAGTGTTCAAAAACCCATTTATGAACCAAAACCACACTTCAAGCATTTAACCAAACACTTAGTGTACATAAACCGTCCTTAAAGAACGAACCCTTTAAAAACATAATTACTTTTCAACAAAACCATTGAAATCATAAATCCATTCAATTTAATGAATAACCCAAAGGAATTTACAAGAACAATAAGCAATTCATAGAATTGTCCCTTTGTAAAGAAATAGCTACCTTAAGAACATAGGTAGATCTAGATGCCTTCGAAAATGGAGACCGGAGAAGAGTAGATCGGATCCTCATGATTCCAGATACACAAGAAACACAAAAAAACTCCATCAAACCCTTTAGATCTGAAATCCACATCCCACATGGGTTCCAATGAGATAAGGGGAGGATCTAAGAAAGGAAGAGGAAACCACATCAAAACCCGAACATACCCTGAGAAATCCATCAAGAACAAAGGGAAATCACCATGAATCCCATGGGAGAAGCCTTTAGGTCACTGAGGAAAGATTAAGTCGATTGTAAATGAGATCAGAGGGTGATTAGGCATAAAAATGACCAAGGGAAAAAGGGTAAAAATCAACTGTTTAAAGGTTTATAGTGCCATGCACGGTTAGGCCGCACAGTTAGACAAACCATGCGCCATTTGTGTGTGGATAATATTAGTTTAAAAAGACAATCCACACAGTCTCCTAGGACAAGCCGCATGGTTTGATCAAATTGTGAAACCCCCTTGGACAAACATGCAGAATTTGCACCATTTTCCCTGGTGAGCCGTATAGTTTCATTAACCTTGCTCAAACCGTACAAAATCCCACTGTTAAAACACATAGCCATACAACATAGTTTCCACATAGTTTTTACTAACCATGCGCTAACTGTGTGCATGGTCTGTCTCCTCCAAAAATTTCCATTTTTGAACCTCGTTCCCCTAAAACCTCTTGAATGACTTTAAAGTCAAACCAAGTTTAAATTAAAGTGTTCCTGAGATCCAATGGGTGCTATAATTCTCTCCACCATAAAATTTTTCTATCCCTAGAAAGTCCTTAAGATCCTGGACTCACAAAAAGAGAAGGTCACAACTGCCTCATCAATGATTCCTAATCCCATATCTCGTGACTATCCCATCCGCACCACCATAGTACCCATACCAAAGGAGTTGTTTTACCATGAAGTACCTTATCCTGGAGATCCATAACCTGAATTGGTAGCTCAACAATGGTGGTATCAGGCTCAAGATCAACATCCTCCCATTCAATTACATGGGAAGGATCCAGATGATACCTCCTTAGCTGGGAAACATGAAACACATTGTGAATTGATATCAAGAGAGATAGTAATTCCAACCGATATTTCACCTTTCTAAGCCATTCCATGATCTCAAAGAGGCTAACAAACCTCGGTACCAACTTACCCTTCTTACCTAATTGATGATATCCCAAGCGAGGTGAAACTTTGAGAAAAACCTGATCACCAACCTCAAACTCTAGCGGCTGTCACCGATGGTCCGCATAAGTTTTATGATGGCTCTGTGATACGACCAAACTCTTCCGGATCAACTGCACATTTTCCATCATCTCCTGAACAAGACTCGGCCCAAACAAGGAATTCTCTCCCAACTCTGTCCAATAGAAGAGAGATCTACATTGATGCCCATACAATGCTTCAAAGGGTGCTATCTTTATCGAAGACTTATAACTATTATTATAAGAAAATACGACAAGAGGCAAATGCTTTTCCCAAGATCCACCAAAATCAAGCACTCAAGCCAGAAGCATATCATTGAGAATCTAGATAGCTCTCTCTGTTTGTCCATCCTTCTACAGATGATAAGTTGTGCTCAATTTCAACTAGGAACCCATTACATCCTACAAACCTTTCCAAAAGTTGGATGTGAACCTTGAATCTCTATATAAAAAATTCCACAATGGGGACCCCATGAAGTCTTATAATCTTTCGGACGTACAAGTCTCCGACCTATTCCACTTTCACCATCTCTTTAATTGGTGAGAAATGTGTTGTTTTCATAATAAAATCAATGATCACCCAAATTGCATCCTTCCCACTAGGATTCCATGGAAAACCAAAGACGAAGTCCATGGAAATCTCATCCCACTTCCATATTGTAATGGGTAAAGTTTGAAACAAACCAGTAGGTCTCTAGCATTATGCCTTAATTTTATGACAAGTGAGACACTGTGATACAAAGTTTGCAATAGACCTCCTCATCCCACCAGTGAATAAACAATTTTTCTTATCATTTTTTTTCATTTTCACGTCAGTTATTATGTGACATTATTGAAGACGACATTGTAACTATTTTTTTAACATCAGTTAATTAAAACTGACATTGTAAATAAATTTATGTTGTGAACAATTATTTATCATGCCAATTTTTAAAATAGCTGATGTGATAAAATGTTTTTCATGTCGGTTCTCCTATAACCGACGTAGATTTTTTTTTAAATTTGTTATTGTTACATCCTCTCCAAAATAGAAAAAAGAAAAAAACCAATAGAAAATGCAGTAGATAAACCAGAAAAACATCCAACAAAAGACAGTTACAATTGAACTTTAAAATTTCTAATATATATTACAAATAAACTAAAAATCATTCAAACATGAAAAATGATTCTCCCACTCAATTTGTAAATGTATCAAATCCTGTGCACTATATGGTCATGGTTTATCAAAAAGATACAAATAATAAATAAATAATTTAACTTATATTTTCAATAAAAAAAATGAAATATTAAGCAAAACTTTATAAAGAAATCTAACCTTCTAGAACTTCATAACTGTCCCAGTTGAAATTATTTCATACATAAATCTTAAAACATAATATCCACATTCTTTTAAACCTTCTTGTTTATGAAAATGTTTTTCCAAATTAATTTTAATTCAAAATAAAATTTTTGAGTAATATATCCAAAATTTAGTAATTGAAAATGAAAATTTACATTATCTTGTACAAATTTGATCTTGGATCTCTTCTTTCTTATCATCTATCTAAATAAATTTGATACCTTGTTTGAAAATAATATGAATAAGATAAATTTTACTCATTATAATATAAAGTATTAAAATAATCAAACTTATGTGTTCAATACATTCTTAAAGTTTTCTTTCACTTCACCATGGATAGAGCATAACTAGTATAATATTTTCTCTCTTGAAAAAAAAAACACCCAACATCCAATGACCACTGATATATAAGAAAATTTAATGTGATTTGTTATTATGTTAAGATATATATAAAACTTTGTGAGAAATATGTTTCATACTCTCAAAGATATGGAAACATCCAATACTGAATAATTACATTCTTCTGAAATATTTTAGAAATATGAACTTTTCTTTACGCATCAATCATTATCCTAGATATAGGTAAAATAAACCGTGGGTCCATAAATCCATATACATCTGTCTTACCATGATCTGTAAAAATTTTATAAAGACAAATAATATAAAACAAACATAATTATAAATTTTTAATAAATTAAATGAATGATTTTTTTTGTTAATCGACTTACATGGAAAAAACTTGCATCATGTTGATGCCCAAATGATCTCCATCTACAAGATCCATGAAATAACTTCTCAAAAATCCCCACAGTCATTGCACACCCACAAAAAATATCTTCATTTGGAATATCATATACATCCAATAAAAAATTTGAATATGTAGAAAATCTATCAAGACTAGTAGAATCTGCATCTGAAGTCATAAAACTTTGTATTTTCTATTTTCTATACAGTAACTCCATACCTTTAAAGTATTCTTTTAAAAAATTAGATAAATATACAAACTTTAAAATGAAAAATAAAATTTAGTAGAAAAATAAAATTAAAGATAAAATATATACACACCTCTATGGTAATATGTCGAAGTAGTTTAGATGGCCAAACTAAAAAATGACCAATACTTTGTCCAACTGTACTCACCTCATCTATAGGACATGCTATTTTTGTTGATCTATCTTTAATATCCTTTATAGTAACCCTATGATGCTCTATCTCTATCTGTTGATGTTGAATGGTATTGAAGATATAAAATATCATCCCATATGCAACAATATGATAGGGATCATCAATATATAACTCACAGTAACTAGGAAGCTGTGGAGGAGGGGGTATATGGGTAGGATAAGAAGGAGTGGGGTATGTGGAGATGTATGAGTAAGATCAATAGGAGGAGTGGAATCTGCTGACGAAGGTGGAGGAGTTGAATCAGAATTTCGAAATTGTCTTTACATGTACGTAAAAATTGATTATACTAAAGCTCAGATCTTGTACTCCATCATCGCACAAATATCCTGAACTTCAATTTCCAAAGATTCTATTTTTATGAACATCCTCTATTAAAGAAGATTATGAATGTGGAAACATTTTTTTACCGACACACCTGCCGAGTATCCTCGTATACAACCCGAGTGTTCAGGCTTTTCCAATTCTACAACTAAAATATCATTTCTACCCTCAGTAATAAAGACCCCCTATGTGCACTTCCACTCAAGAGAATCCTATATGGAATATTTAAAAAAATATATAATTAATAACAATATATAAAGAGTTTATTTAACTTAAATAAATAAATAAAGTAAAAAACTTATAATCCTCTCAACTACAATCCTTGAATATTTTGTTAGATATTTCCCTTTTTTTCTCATCTGATCCCTCTTCCATTTTTCATGTCTAGCGGGGGGGGGGGGGCTCTAAAGACCCTGTAGACCCATCTATTATATTTTGAAGTTTTTCTGCTATCATTTGTTCTTATAATAATGTAAACCCTCCCCAAGATAATGCATGGGGGTATATGTTTCTAAATTGGATCTCCTAATGGGTTCTCCTTAATTACTGTAAATTAATAATTAAGAATAAATAAATCATTAACATGGTCATTAATATAAAAAAACTTATAAAAGTTAACATTGTACTTACCAAAAACTCTTCTCATTGTAAACTTTCAAAAAATTACTTCCATGTATCTTCATCTATGAATGGATATATACCACATGGATTACGATGTTGTCTATCCCCAAAAATGATCTATGATTTGAGGGATGATTTAAAATCCCTCTTCCTACTAGCAGTCGATTATAAACATTTCTTCCTAACTCCTCCAGTATCAGGTATATCCTATGTCATATAATAAGGAGGAAAAAATATATTACTATAAGCATTTTAAGATAAGTAAAATAATAACAAATGATCTTACCAAAATGGTCTCTTACAAGTGGGATAATGCCACTTTGTTAACACCCCTCCAATCATCAAAAAAAATACTAACTTTACTTTTAACTTGTACTGCTACAAAATTATTAAATTGTTTTGATTTTGGATCTCTTCGAATATCATTATCATTATAGTATACTAATGTCCTCTGGTCCTAGTTACGAGCAACTGAAAATTTTGGCAAACATATGGTTCCACATTTACCAACCCTTGAACCCATTTTCTCCCTATGGAAGTAAATGTCTCATGTAAATAAAAATAAGGAGGCTCATCAACAAGAGCATGTGTATGTTCCTCCCCATAGGTATGGGTACGATCTTATCCAGAAGTATGTGGTGGATTAGCTAATTGATCTGTCATTATCCTACAATTCAAAGCAACAAAAATTAGTACAAAAATATACCAATCCAACTATTACATACAAATGTAAATAAAAAATGAACAATTATCAAACAAAAAGTAAACCAAACTTAACACATTTTTATTCATATTTATTATAGTTAACTAAAATTATAACAATATTAATGAGATAAAAAATGACATAAATTAATAAATACAAATCCAAAAAATGGCGTGTTAATAGTAAAAATTCCCCAACATGATTAATCATTTTTACAACAAAAATAGTTTTTTATAATATACTCTTATACAATATTTTTTGTTTTTATTTTACATATTAAATTTAAAATAATTGGTTTTCAACAAAATCAATTAATATATAAGTTACGTAAGGGTAATCATGGTAAACTAAACAAAAAAAACTAATATAAACAAAAAATTTAACTTATTATTTATAATACATGTTTTAATAAAGAAAATAAAATTAAAATATTTGAAAATTTATGAAATTTTAAAAAGTAAACCAGAAGTAAATATATGTTACCTATAATACTAGGAATGCACTAAATAATTCTTTTACCAAATTCCTTCATCATGATCAATCTGTATGAAACAAACCATATTTATGATGTGCTCATGAATATTATTTGTTAATATTTATATTGAAGTAGGTATCTACCATAAACCAACATCTTCATCAAGTTTATCATCACCAAAATACTATTTTTTCCTTGTAAAATAACAGACCACTGCATATCAGATTGATCAAGGACATAGAAAATTTGTTTTGCATGTGTTTCCATGATAAAAGGACCACCTGTATATTATGATTTATTCATATTAACTAGTGTCATTCCAAATTCATCATGTCTCACACCGTTTTTAATGATAAACCATTTTCATTTAAACACCAGAACTTGAAATTTAATGTAACCAACCTCCCATATTTCTTCAATGACTCCATAATATGAAGTTGATGCATATATTTGGTTTTTTCCCTTGGAAATCAAAAAATGCATTGCTTATGTGAACACCAATAAACTACTATTATGAACTACACTTCTATTATCCTCATCTTTCTTATGAATTGTATAGTCATAAATTTCATAATCAGACCATGTAATCTAATTTAAATATGGACCACTCACTGACCATCTCAATGTTTCCGATGCATCTGATCTACCAAGCATGATATCTTTAAACCATGGAAAAAATTCTTGTTATGCTCATTCAAAATCTACATATCTTTCTGTCATGACCCGACCCAAGCCAGGGCTCAAGCTACAACTATCCCAAGCCTGCCTCCATAGGCCAGGGGAGGCGACAAGTGCTGAATGCATAACTAACTCAGGTAGGATTTTTCCTAAGTACCTATATGTACACACATGCAACCATCTCAATAAAAAAATGTATAGGGAAAGAGTAACAGATGCAACATAACTACAAAGTAAACCACACATACATGAACCTTTAGATAATACAAAAGTACGGTAGTGTAAACTAAAAAGTAAAGGGAAAAAATACATGCCGAAACAAAAATATGTCCCAACATGAAAAAACTAGAAAAGTAAATAGCTAAGATAACCCAATTCCTTAATCCCAAGCTATAACCACCATATACATGTAAGGGTTGGTGTCTTGAGAACCAACTATTTTGTACTTTGATTACATGAAGGTACAATTATTATATATTGTTCATTGTTCTGCATGACTATAATATAATAATGTCCTAGAATATTTGTTGCATTGATAAGGTCATGGAAGATCTCTACCATGATGAGAAACTTGAAATGATATAACAATATTCTTAAATAAAGTTCTATGGTTGGATGACATACTATGATAGGACACATAGTATATAGACCGTCATGTGCGAGTATTCGTAAGAAGATGAGACTCTCTATCATGGAGTTCGCACTTGGTAATCTCTAAGATGGGAGATTATGAGAATAGACCCGCCAGTAGTAATTCCGCATGTTTTTGTGTCATTAGACATTACTATCTACAAGTGTGTGTAATGGTCCTTAGACTGGAAGATTATCATTAACTCATGTCATGACTCGCACACTTAGATTTGCTAACGAAAACCGTCACAAAGACAGTTGGCGGGAAGTAGGGTACGTTGGGTGCATCACGAATGACATGTTGTTAATGGATAAGTTGAAGAAGGATTTTTCCCTTCCATGATTATGGAAGTAAATATCTCAGGACCTTTGATTGAAGTAGAACTGTCGAACAAATTCCATGGCCATGGTGTCACGACGAGTTTATTTCTGGAAGTCAAAGAATGACAGATCAAACATATAGGTTTTTGATACTGCCATGAAACCTGCTTGATGAGATATTGAGACAAAGGGATTAAATTACATGGTAAGCATTCGTATGAGGTGACACGTCAATGTGGCGTAAACTTATTTCTCTTGGGTGCCTTGACCCATTGCTAGACAGTAATATTGGACTTTAGGAAAGCCCTTCTAATACCAATGAGAAAGAGGCTTAGAGGGTCACACACTAAGTGTATTCAAGTATATCAAGTAGAATAAAGATTATTCTCATACGTAGTTTAATAATTATTCAAGGAATCCTAAATCGTTTTAATATTGGAGGAAGAATAAAAATGAAAACAAGCACACGCCGTGTATTAATGATTACACGCCGTGTAGTTTTTATTTTGAAAACAAGTACACACCGTGTATTATTGAATGTACATGCCATGTAGTTTTCATTTTGGAAAGGAAATAAATAAATGAAAACATGATATACACACCATGTATATTAAATGTACACACCATGTAGTTTTCAATTAAAAACAAGTACACACCATGTATTTATGATTACACGCCGTGTAGTTTTTCCAGTCGGGATTTTGAGGAAATAATATCATTTTATTAAATTATATTTATTATAATCAGTGTGGGTGCATGTCAAGAAATTAATGACTCAACATGGGGTTTTCAAAAGAGTTAATGAAATAAATAAAATGTGTAACGCGTTTATTTATTGTCATAACTCTACAACCTCAAACCGGATTATAAATATCCTCACAACCCCAATTCTTTTCCTATGAGAATCATTGTGCACAACAAATTTGGAGAATTATCTCAAGACCAAAATAAATCCATCCTCCAAGAACACTCTCAATATAGAGAGATATCCACCTCCACCAGATCAAGGTGATCTAAGGCGGACAACGCAAACAAAGGCTTCTCCATGCTAGCACCTGGAGATTCCTTTGGCGACGTCTAGAGATACATGGTGCACATGTGGATCACCGCTAGAGAAAGTATACACTTGGCTTCTGTGATGCAAGGACGAATCACATCGGAATGTGATCAGAAATATCAACAAAGAAAGAACGCCATAAAAGGTACTTCTTTTCAATTAATTAAATTAATTATAATCAACCTATGGCGATCCACATTTATGGTTCCAGGACAATTCCTCTTCTTTTTCTATTTCTGTGATTTGATCCATGGAGTCTGGCATTTATCATCGTATTGATCCCAGATTGATCATTGCTAATGGAAAAAAGCCAAGTGGGAACATCCACCCACAAGCTTCTGCTGCACCCGAGACCTTCAATTGGTATTAGAGGGAGGTTACAACATTGATTATAGTTATTTAATTTTTGTTGATAATTTATGCATTTATATTTGATTCAATTCAAGATAAATTGTTCTATAAAATTGAATGAACGAGATCTGTTCTTCCTCCTTAGTTTCTCGATTCACATCACATAAATGACCTTTTAATTTTAATTTTGATTAAATTAAAAACAAGGATATCATCTGGAGGAGCCGCTCTTTCTGTCCGTAAAACACAAGAATACACGACATGCTGTGAAAAATACACGCCATGTACTTAGGTTCAATGAACTGGTACTGGTCTGCCAAACCATGCCATGTGAATTGAGTATACCTGAGTTTTATTACACCGTGTTGACCAGAATTGAACGGCGCATGGAAACCGGAATACACGGTGTGTATGTTGAATCAACACACTGTGTAGTCCGATCCGGTCTAGGTGAAACCATGTAGAAGGAGAAGTCATGTACCGCATACACAAGATTTCCAGGCCGGTAACTACATAACAAGGAAGTACACACTGTGTACTCCAAAATTTCCAAAGTACAGAAAACACGCCAAAGCCCTCGGCGTGTACTTTGGATGGAGGGTGAAAAATACACACTGTGTAATACAGCCTACACGCCGTGTACTTTCCAGAAATGGAATTTCACTAGGTTTCCTCCAAAAGTACAAAGACCTATACAAGGAATATGGATGAGAAGAATCTCAAGGAAATTTAGAAAAGAATTTAAGATAAAGAATTGATTAATTATAAGATCACAATTAATTGAATTCAAGCATGAATTATCTTAAATAATAGAACAATTAAAATAATTTGAATTCTAAATATGTGTAAATGTCATTGCATGCCATGTATGATCATGAGCTAGACCAAAGAACCTTTGTATGTGTGTATGGTTTCATTTAAATTTGTTTAAATTAAATTTTTTGGCCTGTGAGACTTCTTCCAATAAAATGTAAGGCCTGCGTGCCCATGGTTTCTTTAATGTAAACCCCATGTAATGGAGGATCTCCCAAGCCAGTGGAGACAGTTCAAAAATCTGAGGCTGAGGTGAAACCAACCCAAGGAGATGCAAAAGTGGATAGATGGGAGATGCAAAACACAAACCATCAGGTTCAAGGTGTTTTCCCTAGGTCAGGGTTAACTTATCAAACCGCTAGATAAGATAACCAATAGAAGCTCATGATCATGTAATCTTATTTTATTTATGTTTGATTACATGGTTTATTTATTATGTATGTGTTGTCGCGATCACATAGTTAATGAAATAAACAAGCATGCAAAGATGGAATAAAATAAAAACCGGACTATGCGTAAACATTATCAGAACATGTTTAATCACTTAAGCAAGCTATTGGAACCAGGGTCTTCAAAGCATGATTTGGCGTATGGTTTGTGTTTGTTGTCAATCCTCAGTGGAAGTTCAGGATGTGTACCAACAAAGAGATCATACCATTCAAGCAGAAAACAGTAGTGAAGGTGGCACCGTTTCCCAGTGTTTGCCAAATTTTTGGGGTCCAAAATCTGGAAGTTGCTGAGCATCGCGAAGAGTGGATTTCCAGGAAGAGCATATTCTTATATGGAAAAGGCATGAGTTTCATGAAAATGGGATGTATGGATTGGATTTCGCGAAGATCAGAAGAATAGAGACGGCGACTCTTCGCGATTAAGTCAAGCTTCGCGAATGGCAGAGGCTGAAGCGCATCGTGGCGGAGAAGGGCTTTGCGAGAAAGCTTCGCGGCGGAGAAGGGCTTTGCGAGGGAGCTTCGCGGCGAAGGAGAAGGAATGTTGACGCTGTTTCTCCGCGATTACGATGAGCTCCGCGAACGAAGGCATGCCGCGAAGGTAAGTTGATGGTGATTCTTCGCTACTACGTCAAGCTCCGCGAATGGAAAATTGCCGTGGTGCTTCGCGATTTGGACAGAATTCCGGTGGAAACTTTGGAGCTTCACGATTTGTGATGATGTGGTGTTGACTTTGCACAGAAGGGACGAGGGTCGGTGGAATCGCCTATAAATAGAGGCCGACCCCCTCGAGAGAAGTAGAAAGAATTTCATAGAAAGTCCTTTGCTCTCGGTTTTCAAAGGTCTCTCACGAAGGCAGTGTGCTTTGTGAAAAGGAGTTTCGCGGCGGCTATTCTAGCTCCGCGAAAGACGTGCGCCCTGCGTTGGCTCAGTGAGCTTCGCGAAGAGGCAGGAGCTTCGTGATTTCCAAGCATTGTGATGGCTGGAGCATCGCGAGAGTGCTTCGCGATTGAGCTTCGCGAAATGGTAGGGGCTCCGCGAAGGCTTGTTTGAGCTTTGCAAAATTGGGAGCCTTGCGAAGTAGGGTACTTTGCGAAGGCCTTTTCCAAAGGTTGTTTGCCCTAGGGAAAAAAGGTTTTCATCAGTGGTTGGAATTTGTATCTAACAGAGCATTAACTCAGGACTCTGATGCAAGCAAAGTCTCATGCTGAACAGGAGACAATGAACTTCATGGCTATCAATTGAAGAGACCTTCACGTCTATAAACTGAGTGGGACTTCACCAACGGCAGTGAGCCAGAGGGAGTCAATGGGAGTGACCCGAGGGAAGCAGTGAGCTATCCCTGAACCTTTGTAAAGGCAGTGAGCCTGGGATAGAGTGACTGTGCCCGAACTTTTGTAATCTCCAGCTAGTGAAGCATAGTGGATTTTGGTACGACCGACAACCTGTCGGCGTATGCTCCTTGGACGTAGCCCTTAGTGGAGAACCAAGTAAAAAGGGCGGTGTCTTCTCTATGCATGTGTATGTTTGCTTTCTAATCATAATCATCATACAGGTTCAACAAGTTCCTACCAACGTGGGAACATGGTCCATCACTTTAAAAGAAAAAGTGGTCACCCTGATTCACCCCTCCCCTCTCAGGGTGTCCTGGGGTCCTTCAAGTGGTATCAGATCCAGGTTACTCGTGTTGAATCTGACCTCTTTCGTCATGGAAAACACGGTCAATGTCAGGGGAGTTACTCAATTCGATGGAAGCAACTTCCAGATCTAGAAGAACAGAATGAGATCTCATCTGAGATCTCTTGGAATGGAAGTTCTCTTTTCTACTTTGCAAGGAATACAAGTCACTGATCCAACAGGCCTTGCTATGACTGAAACAGACAGGAAACTTCTTGATGCAGATGCTTAAGCATAGAATGCACTCACTGCAGCCCTTTCTGATCAGATCTACCTAAAGGTGATGAATTGCACCTCAGAAAAATCCATGTGGGATAAAATTGAGAATATTTATGAAGGTGATAGCAAAGTGAAGGAGGAGAAACTACAAGTGTTGCACAATCGGTTTGATGATCTGAAGATGCATCCAGACGAGAATGCAGACTCTTTCTTCAATCGAATTATTGAAGTGGTTGGAGCTATTCGGGGTCTAGGCGAAGAAATCAAAGACATTGATATTTTAGAGAAAATATTGAGAAGACTTCCACCTCTGTATAATGTGAAGGTGTCAGCCCTTGAGGAAAGAGATCTTTCCAAACTTTCTCTAGATGATCTACTGAGAAGTTTGGTAGCATATGAAATGAGAGTCAAACCTGAAGATGCTACGACTCGAGTGAGCAAGGAAATGGCATTCAAGGCCATGGATAAACTGAAAATCTCAAAGGATAGTAGCGGTGAAGATGACGAAGAAAAAGAAATTCTTTCTCTCATTGAAAAGAAGTTCTAAAAGGGGAAAGGGAAATTTAAAGGGAAGTTACCTCTCGCATGTTTCCGTTGTGGAAAAGTTGGGCACATGCCTCTCAGTGCTTGAGGAATACCAATGATGATGAGAGTGAAGATGAAAACTTCAAGAAGCCTCAGAGAAGGTTCTTCAAAAAGGGAGACTTCAAATCTGGTAAGAAAATGCAAAGGAAGAGTTTTGTCTGTGAAGAGGAAGAAGATGATAATGAATTATGTGATGAAGAAGAACCAGAATTAAAAACTGGGAACTATGATTCTATGATGGCCACTGTTGAAAAGTCAGAAGATACTTATGGAGAAAAACAATTGAGAACTTGTGTAGATCCTGAGGTGCAACTTAAGGATGCAGTTAGTAATCTTAAGATTAAATGTAAGAGCTGCAATAAGTGGAAATCAATTGTAGAAGAATCAACTGAATACGTTGATCAACTTGAAGCTGAAATTGAAAGACTGGAAGAATTTGTGAAGGTATAGTCTAAAATAATTGAAAGCAATGATGATGTAGTTGATCTGAAGCTGAGAATTGAAGAGCAGGAAAAGGTCATCAATGACCTCACATCCAGACTGGATGAAAAATCCAAGACTGCTGAGGGTCTTGAGGAGGAAGTAGTTACTCTACGGAGTAAACTGGAGACTGAATCAGTTCCAAAAGAATCGAGGAAGAAAATACAGTTTGGAAGATTCTCAGATGCAGAATTACTTGCAAGAGCCAAGTGTGGTTCAGATGGGGTTGAAAAAATATTGAGTGATCAAAGACCCGCTTGCATGGGAAAGAGTGGAATTGGCTGTGAGGCTGAGACATCAATTGCTGGAAGTGAAAAGATCCAAAAGAAAGATAAGATGAAAGTTGAACATGTTGAAATGTTACCTAAAGTTCCAAAAATGGAATCCTCAATCCAAACTAAAAGGAGACCTGAAAATTATCCTCAAACATTCAGAAATGACAGACAATCTTGATATTCTCCCAAGGAAGAGGGTATAAGAAGAAATTCAAGTGAGAAGACATTTCCTCTCATTAAGTGTCAGTTCTGTGGCTATCTAGGCCATACCATGTCTTATTGTGAAGAGGCAAGAAGCTATCTGAATGGAGAAGATATAGATGCTCAACAAAGGAGAACAATTTCATATCCTAATTCTTATAGAAGAAATAATTTCTATGGATATTGTTTTCGTTGTTCTAACTTTGGTCATAAGGCCGCTAATTGCAGGAAGAGAAGGGACATGGACACCTCATACCGAAGTTCAAGACAAGTCAAGTCTCGTCATCAAGATAGTGTTGCTCTTTCAAACAGGTTCTCACCTCTCAAAGAAGACTTTGATTATGAAGAACCTGGATCTGCGGAGGAGATAGTTGAAAGGCCATCAGTTATATATACTCAATCTAATGTCTCATGGAAGGAAAGGAAGAAGATTGAGAAATCCAACCTTGCAGAGGTGGCCCTCAAAGCTACAAAGAACAACAGTACCTAGATTCTGGATAGCGGTTATTCATCTCATATGACAGGTAATGCCGGCCTACTAACGAACATCATAAAGAATGTTGATGGTACTGTAAGATTTGGTAATAATGGGGCTCTGAAAATCAAGGGGAGTGGAAGTACCAAATTAGCTAATGGAGAACTAAAGAAGACTGAAGTCCTTTACGTAGATGGCCTACGTCATAATCTCCTCAGCGTGAGTCAACTCTGTGACTCAGGAATTATAGTTACTTTTAATTAGAAAGGCTGCACTATCAAGGGAAAAACTGGAAATTCACTTATGAAGGGATGCATAACAGAAGACAACTTGTATCAGGTTGATAGTGAAGAAAATGTATGTTACATGACTGTTGAAGAAGAAAACAATTTGTGGCATCAGATATTGGGACACATAAATCAACAAGACATGGAGAAAATATCAAAATTGAGAATTTTCATGGACATTCCCAACCTGAAGCATGAGCGTGAAAAATCTTGTGATGCTTGTATTCGTGGGAAGCTGGTCTGCAGTTCATATCGGCCAAAGAAGAAAAGAGCGTCTCACCTTCTTGATCTGATTCATACAGATGTTTGTGGGCCAATAAATGTTTCCGGAACTCATGGAGAAAGGTACTTTGTCCTTTTCATAGATGATTACAGTAGAATGGCATGTGTGATGGTCATTCACAGGAAACGACAAGTCCTTGACTGCATGAAAACATATCGGCGAATCGCCAAGAATGATACTGGACGAACAATCAAAGTGTTGCGATCGGACAATGGAGGAGAATACACATCCATTGAATTTGAGAATTATCTGGAGAAACATGGGATACAGCATGAGGTAGCTACTGTGAGATCTCCACAATAAAATGGAGTTGTTGAATGTAGGAATCGACAGGTTAACAACATGGCACGAACTATGCTAATTGAGAGTCGTATTCCACAACATTACTGGAAAGAGGCTGTTCAAGCTGTAGTATACATTCAGAATCAAACAGGACTTTATATAGGAGAGACGAAGACACCATATGAATTGTGGCATGGATGGAAGCCTTCTCTAAAATACTTTCGTGTCTTTGGAAGTAAATGCTTCATTAGGAACAAAGAAGGAAATCAAGGGAAATATGGCGACAATGTAGATGAAGGAATTTTCCTTGGTTACTCAATGAACAGCAAAGCCTACAAATGTTTCAACAAGCGTTTGGGAAGGATTGTGGAAAGTAGTGATGTTAAAATAATTGAAGAGAAAACCAAAAATGCCTCAAGGACGTCATATGCTGATGTGATAGAAAGTCAGGAAGAATGTGAACGTGAAGAAAATACAAATGCAGAAATAGAGGAAGCTGTTCAAAACACTCAGTAGTCACATCATGATGTTGACTCAGAAGAAGAATCTAAAGAAAAAACTATGGCTGAAGAGAATACTACTGAACCTCGCAGGAGAAATCGAAGAGCTGAGATTGATCCATCCAACATAATTGGGGACAGGACTGCACCCACTCAAACAAGAAGGATGAGTAATACCACGCAATCTGCATTTCTATCAGTTGTAGAGCCATCCTCATTCGAAGAAGATGCAAAAGATAAATCTTTGGTGAAAGCCATGAATGATGAATTAGATCAGATTGACAAGAATCAGACATGAGATCTTATCCAGAGACTCGAAGGTCACAATGTGATTGGTACCAAATGAATCTTCAAAAATAAGTTTGATGAGCATGGAAGTGTCATCAGAAACAAGGCACGACTGGTATGTAAAGGATATTCCCTGATTGAAGGCATTGATGTTGAAGAAACCTTTGCTCCAGTGGCTAGACTGGAGTCAATCAGGCTTTTCCTTGCCATGGAACTCCAAAGAGGATATAAAGTATATCAAATGGATGTCAAGATAGCATTCTTGAATGGTGTACTCGAAGAAGAAGTCTACATTGAACAACCAGTGGGCTTCGTTTTGGGTACTGATGAAACAAAGGTCTGCAAACTGAAGAAAGCTCTATATGGTTTGAAGCAGGCACCACGGGCATGGTACTCAAGGCTGGACTCATATCTCAAGAAGTTGGAATTCCAAAGAGGAGGAGTTGATCACAATCTCTATGTGAAGAATTCTCCAAAAGATCAATTCATGGTTCTTGTCTACGTTGATGATATCATATTTGGTGGCAGCAGACAGAAATCAGTGGATGAATTTTCCAACCACATGAAATCAGAATTTGAAATGTCTATGATTGGGGAACTCACATATTTCTTGGGCCTGCAAGTGATTCAAAAGAATGAATACACTTTCATTTCTCAGGAAAAATATGCAAGAGAGTTGCTGAAGAAGTTCAATATGCAAGACTCCAAACCAACGTCAACCCCGATTGCAGTTGGAACTAAACTTGGAAAGCATGAGGATGGGAACTCTGTTGATCCCACCATGTACAGGAGGATCATTGGAAGCCTACTGTACCTGACAACGACAAGGCCAGATATTGTCTTTGCAACATGCCTTGCGGCCCGCTTTCAGAGTAATCCAAAGGAGGAACATATGGCAGTAGTAAAAAGAATCATGAGGTACATTCAAGGTACACATAACTTCGGTTTATTTTTTACTGCAGGCAGGGACAGTGAATTATCAGCATTTTCTGATGCTGACTGGGCTGGTGATGTTGTAGATAGAAAGTCCACTAGTGGTGGAGCTTTCTATATTGGGCAGAAATGTGTTGGCTGGTTGAGCAAGAAACAAGAAAGTACTTCTCTTAGTACTGCTGAAGCTGAGTATATCTCCGCCACAAAGGCATGCACTCAACTGCTATGGATGAAGTAGAAATTAACAGATATTGGTGATGAGGTGATGCAACCAATGGTGATTTACTGTGACAATAAGAGTGCAATTGATCTTACGAAGAATCCTGTTCAACATTCTCATACAAAACACATTAAAATCAGGTATCACTTTATCAAAGAGAAAGTTGAGCAAATAGTGATTCAATTGGATCATGTGGGAACAGATGAGCAAGTGGCTGATATCCTGACAAAGACACTATCAACGGCTGTGTTTGAGAAGCATCGGTTGAACCTCGGTGTTCGACCACCTCCCAGTGCATAAGGAGGTTATGGAAATCCCCTCTCCCCGTTTTTTTTAACTGTTTTTATCTGCTTATGGCTGTGATGTAGGTTTATGGGAGAGATACTATCCAGGGGGAGTATGGATTGAGCTGAACGTTGAACAACTTATCGGTCTTTGGTTTTATTGTCAATGGGGGAGAAAGGAATAAATTCAATCTTCCTATCTTGTTTTCTACACCGAGCATTGCTCACGTAGACTTAGAGTGTTGGCTGAGTTGATTCTTGCATTTTGGGTTTGCTCATGGTTGGAGATCAATTGAATTTATTCTGATTGCCAACAAACCCAAAGGGGGAGATTGTTGGAACTAGGGTCTTCAAAGAATGATTTGGCATATGGTTTGTGTTTTTTGTCAATCCTCAGTGGAAGTTCAGGATGTGTACCAACAAAGAGATCATACCATTCAAGCAAAAAACAGTAGTGAAGGTGGCGCCGTTTCCCAGTGTTTGCCAAATTTTCGGGGTCCAAAATCTGGAAGTTGCTGAGCATCGCGAAGAGTGGATTTCCAGGAAGAGCATATTCTTATATAGAAAAGGCATGAGTTTCGCGAAGATGGGATGTATGGATTGGATTTCGCGAAGATCAGAAGAATAGAGATGGTGACTCTTCGTGATTACGTCAAGCTTCGCGAATGGCAGAGGCTGAAGCGCATCGCGGCGGAGAAGGGCTTTGCGAGGGAGCTTCGCGGCGGAGAAGGGATTTGCGAGGGAGCTTCGCGGCGAAGGAGAAGGAATGTTGACGGTGTTTATACGCGATTACGACGAGCTCCGCGAACGAAGGCACGCCACGAAGGTAAGTTGACAGTGATTCTTTGCGACTACGTCAAGCTCCGCGAACGGAAAATTGCCGTGGTGCTTCGTGATTTGGACAGAATTCCGGTGGAAACTTTGGAGCTTCGCGATTTGTGATGATGTGGCATTGACTTCACGCGGAAGGGACGAGGGTCGGTGTAATCGCCTATAAATAGAGGCCGACCCCCTCGAGAGAAGTAGAAAGAATTTCAGAGAAAGTCCTTTGCTCTCGGTTCGCAAAGGTCTCTCGCGAAGGCAGTGTGCTTTGAGAAAGAGGAGGTTCGTGGCGGCTATTCTAGCTCCGCGAAAGACGTGTGCCCCGCGTTGGCTCAGTGAGATTCGTGAAGAGGCAGGAGCTTCGCGATTTCCAAGCATTGCGAAGGCTGGAGCATCGCGAGAGTGCTTCGCGATTGAGCTTTGCGAAATGGCAGGGGCTCCGCGAAGGCTTGTTTGAGCTTTGCAAAATTGAGAGCCTTGCGAAGTAGGGTACTTTGAGAAGGACTTTTCTAAAGGTTTTTTGCCCTAGGGAAAGGGGGTTTTCATCAGTGGTTGGAATTTGGATCTAACAGAGCATTAACTCAGGACTCTGATGCAAGCAAAGTCTCATGCTGAACAGGAGACAATGAACTTCATGGATATCAATTGAAGAGACCTTCACGTCTATAAACTGAGTGGGACTTCACCAACAGCAGTGAGCCAGGGGGAGTTAACGAGAGTGACCCGAGGGAAGCAGTGAGCTGTCCCTGAACCTTTGTAAAGGCAGTGAGCCTGGGACAGAGTGACTGTGCCCGAACTTTTGTAATCTCCAGCTAGTGAAGCATAGTGGATTTTGGTACGACCGACAACCTGTCGGCGTATGCTCCTTGGACGTAGCCCTTAGTGGAGAACCAAGTAAAAAGGGCGGTGTCTTCTCTGTGCATGTGTATGTTTGCTTTCTAATCATAATCATCATACAGGTTCAACAAGTTCCTACCAACGTGGGAACAAGATCCATCACTTTAAAAGAAAAAGTGGTCACCCTGATTCACCCCTCCCCTCTCAGGGTGTCCCGGGGTCCTTCACAAGCATCACTTAATATTAACAAGCACGTGATAATGAAAAAATACACATAAAGAATAAAATACCTAAAATACCTTATTAAGTCAGACCAAGCCTTCTATTGCTTGATTAAGGGCAAGACTCAATAAAACTATATGTTTGAACAACCCTTGTTAGGACACTTACTTTTATAAAGTAAGCTCTTATGAATGTTTCAGGTTGACTTAAAAATTTTACATCAAGAGGAGTATCCCTTGCTAGACTTTTTGTAAAATGGAGGAAAGTTTTGAGGAAATACAAGTCAGTATTTCATGATTGAGGAGTCTACTAAAGAGATCAAATAACTGTAAGCTCACAGTTGGTAAAGACCTACCTACTTAAATACCTTCAAATAGCTTGACCAACCCTTGTTGGGGTTGTGCGAAGGGGAATATGGATCCTTGCCACTAGAATGTCAAAGCAACTGGACATTCTGAGTTCAATGGTGAGGTCCATTGGGACTTGATAAAATAGTGGAAGAATTAATAAATTCATTTATTATTTTTCATAAAATGTAATCAAGAAAGTACTAATAAATCTTCTCTATTAATTTGTATAATCAATACGACAAGCTTGTCAACCACATTCTCTCTGTGATCAATTCTAGATAAAGACAATATCCTCACCGATAGTAACTTTTAGGAATAGTTTAGGTGCCTTCGGGTTATCCTATGCCATGAACAAAAGTCTTACGTGTTGGAGTCCTCACTTCCTGATTCTCCTGCCCAAGGGGTGAGTGATCAAGATTTCCTGGTCTATGACCAACATTTGAACGATGCACTCGACGTTCAATGTCTGATGCTATCATCAATATCTAGTGAGATCATGAAGTCTCATGAAGACATGGATGCCTATAGCATGCTTGAGAACCTCTGTGGTCTATACCAGGAGAGAGAAAGAAAGGAAAGGTTTGAGATCTCCAAGGCTCTATTTCAGAGCAATCTTAGAGAGGGTGCCCCAACTGGGCATCATGTAGTTCAAATCATTGGCTACATTGAGCGCTTGGAGGTTCTAGGGTTTAAACTCCCTAAAGAACTGGGTATCGATATCATTCTCACATCACTCCCCCAGAGCATCTCTAACTTTGTTGTAAATTTCAACATGAACAATGTTGAGAAGTCTCTATATGATCTTCTTATCCTTATTCGCCAAATGGACAATGATATAAAGCATGATAAACCTTCTTTCCTTATGGTGAATAAGAGGAAAGGGAAGGAGAAGATATTTAAGACCAAAGATTCTTCAAGGCCTTCCAAGAAAAGGAAGATCAAAGGGGAGGAAAGATAACAGGAGGCTGTTTGTTTTTCATGTGGCAAGAAGGGCCACTGGAAGAAAAACGGCACCCAGCCAAGGAAGTAAGGGGAAGCTTCAGGTGCGTTTGTTATCAAATGCAATCTATCTATTTCTACTAATTGGGTATTAGATACTGCTTGTGGTGCTCACATCTATATCCAAATACATGAACCAAGTAGATTCAAAAATATTGACTGAGGTGAGGTGGATCTGTGAGTAGCTAATGGAGGCAGACTCGCTGCTGTAACTGTTGGAGACTACCACCTCACATTGCCTACTGGGATGGTCTTGGTTTTAAAAGGATTTTATTATGTAACCTCTATAACCAAAAACATTATATCAGTATCTAGATTAGATACTGATGGATTCATCTTCAAATTTGGAAATGAATGTTGCTACTTTTATAAAGATAGCATTTGTTTTTCTAGGGAACATTTATATAACGACATTTATGTGTTAGACTACACAAACCAAGTAATGGAAATAGATGAAAAAGTTAATTCACATGACTCATACCACACCCAACTTTGTAATTACCGGCTAGCTCATGTCAATGAGAAACATTTGACAAAATTAAATCAAGATAGGTATTTAGATTCTTTCGAACTAAAACCACTTGGTGTATGTCATGTGTGTCTACAAGGAAAAATGACCAAAGCCTCATTTAGTGGGAAAGGTGAAAGGGCTAAAGAGATTCTAGAATTATTTCACACATATATATGTGGACAATTTTCAGTTGAATCAAGGGGTGAGTTCTTGTACTTCATAACTTTTACTAATGATTTTAGTAGATATGGATATATTTATTTAATGAGGTATAAGTCAGATTCTTTTGATTGGTTCAAAGAATACAAGAATGAAGTTGAGAACCAGCTTAGTAAGAAGATTAAGAAACTCTGCTCAGACAGAGGAGGATAATATCTTAATTAGGACTTAATTTATTTCTTATGGGAGTTTGGGATTCTATCTTAACTCACTCCTCCTTACACGCCTCAGTGGAATGGTTCAAGTGAAAGGAGGAACCACACCCTGTTGGACATGGTGAGATCAATGATGAGTCATGCGAGTCTTACATTATCCTTTTGGGGATATGTATTACAAACAACAACACACATACTAAACCAAGTACCAACTAAATTGATAAATGGTATTCCATATGAATTATGGAGTGGATGCAAAGCCATGTTATCAAATTTACATGTGTGGGGTTGCGAAGAATTTGTTAAAGCCTCTTTAGGTAACAAACTTGCACCCCGAGGCACAAAGTGTATCTTTATAGGATATCCCAAGGAAACAAGGGGATATTACCTATACAAACCCTCATATAAAAATGTTATAGTGGAAAGACATGCCATATTCTTTGAGAGGGATCACATCTCCAAAATAGATAGTGGGAGTGAGATAGACTTTGATGAAGTCGAGGCTCAAGATACACAAGAGTTGGTACAAGAACAGATTCCACAAAGCCCTGTGGAAGAACAATCTGTTCCAGTGACACAAGAACTACGGAGGAGCACGAGAGAGGTAAGAGAACCAGAATGATATGGTTTTCTTGTCACCAAGGATGGTGACTCATTATTGGTTGAAAACGATGATCCTCTTTCCTATAAGGAAGCAGTTAAAGGCACAGATGCTTCCAAGTGGCAAGAATCCATGAATTCTGAAATGAGTTCCATGTACCAAAACCAAGTCTGGATTTTGGTAGATCCTCCAGTTGATGTAAAGCCTATTGGTAATAAATGGGTATTCAAGAATAAACTGGATATGGTGGGGCAATTCAGCACCTATAAGGAACAACTGGTTGAAAAAGGTTTTAGACAACATCAAGGAATTAACTATGATGAAATATGTTCACCGATTGCGATGTTGAAATCCATCGGAATCCTATTGGCCATTGCTGCTTACCATGACTATGAAATTTGGAAAATGGATGTCAAAACAACATTCCTTAACAAGAACCTCCAGAAAGATGTCTACATGACACAACCTGAAGGGTTTGTGACTCCAAAGGATTCCAATATAGTATTCAAGTTGCAGAAATCCATTTATGGATTAAAGCAAGCATCAAGGTCATGGAACATTCATTTTGATAAAGCCGTAAAAAAATTTGGATTTATTAAGAACGAATGTGAGCCTTGTGTCTAAAAAAGTTTCAGTGGAAGTGCAGTTGTTTTCCTAATAGTATATATTGATGACATATTACTAATTGGAAATGAAGTACCTATCTTACAGTTAGTTAAGGAATGGTTGGATAAATGCTTCTCTATGAAAGACTTGGGCAAGGTAGCATATATTCTTGAGATCAAGATCCATCATGATAGATCTAAGAGAATGCTGGGCCTATGTCAAAGTACATACATTGACAAGATACTAAGGAGATTCAGTATGGAACAGTCCAAGAGGGGATTGTTGCTAGTGTCACATGACATTCATCTTTCCAAGAAAACATGTCCTCAAAAACATGAGGAAAGAAAAAAAAATGGCAAGGATTCTTTATGCATCTGTGGTTGGGTCAGTCATGTATGCTATGCAATGTACAAGGCTAGATGTTGTTTACGCATTAAGTATGGTAGATAGATATCAAGATGATCCAGGAGAACACCGTTGGATGGCAGTCAATACTATCCTTAAGTATCTGAGGCGTACTAAGGATATGTTCCTGGTTTATGGAGGAGATGAGGAACTAGTCATTAGAGGACACGTAGATACTAGTTTCTTGACTGATCAAGATGACATGAAGTTAAAGACTGGATACATATTCAGTTTGAAAGGAGGTGTAGTGAGATGGAAGAGCTCAAAGCAAGGTGTGGTCATAGATTCTATAACAGAGTCCGAGTATATCACAGCTTCTGAGGCAGCTAAAGAAGCAGTATGGATGTGAAGCTTCATCTAAGAGCTGGATGTAGTACCTAGCAGTAAAGATCATATCACACTCTATTGTGATAATACTGCAGCGGTGGTACTTTCAAAATCACCAAGGTCACATCAATGGACAAAGCACATACTTTGGAAGTATCACATCTTGAGGTATTTTTCTTAGAGAGGTGAAGTTATAGTGAACAATATTTCCATGGAAGACAATGTGGTGGACCCCTTGACCAAAGCTTTGACTCAGCAGAAACATGATCATCATGTGAGGTCTAGTGGACTAAAATTCATAGGCAGTTTTCTCTAGTCCAAGTGGGAGTTTGTAAGGGTTGGTGATCTAAGAACCAACTGTTTTGTACTTTGATTACATGAATGCACACTTATTATATATTGTTCATTATTCTACATGACTATAATATAATAATGTCCTGGAATATTTATTGCATTGATAAGTTTATGGCAGAACCCCGCCATGATTAGAACCTTGAAATGGTATAAAAATATTCTTAAATAAAGTTCTACGGTTGGATGAAATAATATGATAGGACACATAGTATACAGACCGTCATGTGTGAGTACTCATAAGAAGACAAGACTCTCTCTCATGGAGTTTTCACTTGGTAATCTCCAAGATGGGAGATTATGAGAATAGAACCTCCAGTAGTAATTCTGCATGTTTTGGTGTCATATGACATTACTATCTATGAGCATTTGTAATGTTCCTTAGACTGGAAGATTATCATTAACTCGTCTCATGACTCACAGACTTAGATTTTCTGATGAAAACTGTCATGAAGATAGTTGGCAGGAAGTAGGGTACGTTGGGTGCATCATGAATAACATGTTGTTAATGGATAAATTGAGAAAGAATTTTTCCCTTCCATGATTATGGAAGTAAATATCTCGGGCCCTTTGATTGAAGTAGAATTGTCGAACAAATTCCATGGCCATGGTGTCACGATGAGTTTATTTCTAGAAGTCAAAGAATGACAAATCAAGCATATAGGTTTATGAAACTACCATGAAACCTGCTTGATGAGATATTGAGACAAAGGTATTAAATTATACGGTAAGCGTTCGTATGAGGTGACACATCAATGCAGCGTCAACTTATTTCTCTTGGGTGCCTTGACTCATTTCTAGACAGTAATCTTAGACTTTAGGCAAGCCCGCCTAATGCCAACGAGAAAGAGGCCTAGAGGGTCACACACTAAGTGTATTAAAGTATCTCAAGTAGAATAAAGATTATTCCAGTACGTGGTTTAATAATTATTCAAGGAAGCCTAAATCGTTTTAATGTTATAGGATGAATAAAAATGAAAACAAGTACACACCATGTATTAATGATTACACGCCGCGTAGTTTTTATTTTGAAAACAAGTACATGCCATGTATTATTGAATGTACACGCCATGTAGTTTTTATTTTGGAAAGGAAATGAATAAATGAAAACATGATATACACGCCGTGTATATTAAATGTATACGCCATGTAGTTTTCAATGAAAAAAAGTACATGCCGTGTATTTATGATTACACGCCGTGTAGTTTTTCCAGTCAGTATTTTGAGGAAATAATATCATTTTATTAAATGATATTTATTATAATCAGTGTGGGTGAATGTCAAGGAATTAATGAGTCGACATGGGGTTTTCAAAAGAGTTAATGAAATAAATAAAATGCGTAACACATTTATTTATTGTCATAACTCTACAACCTCAAACCCGATTATAAATATCCTCACAAACCCAATTCTATTCCTAAGAGAATCATTGTGCACAACAATTCTGGAGAATTCTCTCAAGACCGAAAGAACTCCGTCCTCTAAGAACACTCTCAAGACCGAGAGAGATTCACCTCCACTGGATCAAGGAAATCTAAGGTGGACAATGCAAGCAAAGGCGTCTCTACGCTAGCACCCATAGATTCCTTTGGCGACATCTAGAGATACGTGGCGCACATTTGGATCATCACTAGAAGAAGTCTACACTTAGCTTCTGTGACTCAATGACGAATCACATCGGAACGTGATCAGAATATCAACGAAGAAATAATTCCATAAAATTTACTTCTTTTCAATTAATTAAATTAATTATAATCAACCTGTGATGATCCACATTTATGGTTTCAGGACGATTCCTCTTCTTTGTCTATTTCTGTGATTTGATCCGTGGAGTCTGGCGTTTATCATCGTATTGATCCTAGATTGATCATTGCTAATGAAAAAAAGCCATGTGGGAACATCCACCCACAAGCTTCCTCTGTGCCCAGGACCTTCAATACGGTCCAAGAACCTAGTATCCCTAATCTCCTATGAAGTCATGGTTGACTAGTCCATCGTTTGCATAAGACATGGCACGTGCAGGAAAATCCCATGCATGGGTGACTATATACATACCTAGTATGATAATATGAAAGCTAAAGGGGGAGTAGTAAGAGATATAATAGGAAAAGATAGCAGATGAAAGATACAGTCAAAGAGAACAGATCAACCCAAACCAAGAGTGAAGTAACCTCGTACAAACATAGGGAGATCGACATGGTGAGTAGATGAACTACTCGTCAAGTCTTTGCCTCCTATAAAAGGATAGTATACTCATCCAAATAGAAGAAACTAAACAAGGAAATCATGTGGCATACCCTATGTATATTTTCCTCTCCTCAAAAGAGAGTAACCAAATTCAAGGTGTGGATATAGAAGATTATATATATGCTCATTAAAAAGAATCAAAAAATGAGAGAGTAAAGGGATCTCCATATCAAAAATCATCCTAAGAACAAGAGTATACAATAGTTTCAAAAGTCCATCAATGATTACTATCATCTCACGCATCTGTCCATAAGTAACTGTCCAAGTCAAACCATGCTTCGTCACCATGCCACACAGTCGAGGGAAAAAACACGAAGTAGAGGACCCACTCCCTAGTGAATCAGGGGGTTACACTCTATAAGTATCTATAAAGAACTCATTACCATGATGATGGGGGGTTCCATTCTAGTGTCATGAGGACCCACACCCTATGCTGATAGGGGGTTCCACTTGGTAAGGTAAAGGATCCTCACCCATACCGATGGGGGGTTCCACTATAATGGTCGGGGATCTATTCCCTGGTACGATGGGGAGGGGGGGTTCCACTATAGTCATCAAGGACCCATTCCCTACCCGGTAGGTGGTTTTACTCAGAAGTTGAGGACCCACACCTTAGTTCAATAGGGGGGTTCCACTTGGAAGGTAGCTGTAGAGGATATGCACCCATACTGATGGCGGGGGGGGGGGGGGGGTTCCACTCTAGTATTACAAGGACCCTCACCCTATGATGATAAGGGGTTCCACTCGGAATAAGACTCTAGTGATCCTGCCTGATCACTGCCATTTTTGAGGGTCACCTAAATAAGCACCATGCTCAGAACATTTGACATCGTGCCTCTAAAGCTGCAACCGAGGGCACCATCACTTTCTATGTGAAAAAAATAATTAGAAGAAGCTACTCGTGGGCCAAAATCCAAGTTAAAATGAAGGGGATAAGGATGATTGAAGCTTCCTCAAAAGAGATCAAGGGCCACACAGTGTGTGAGGGGACCCACACAATGTGTGGTCTCACTCCACCGCCTGGCCATGTCCCTAGATGGCACACGAATCCCATCCTGTGTAGTAGTACATGTTGTGTAGGTGGAATACATGACATTTCCAGACTAATCAGGACTGGGGCCATGTCCTACTGGTCGTGTCCATGTACCAGACCCCATGTCTGTGAACTCTATACATGGCATGTCACCACACATGGGGTGTCACCTGTGTGATCTAGCCGTGTCCGTGTACCCAACACATGTCATGTGATTGGCCTTGTGATCCATCACAAAACCCACCCAAACCAATATGTTAGTACATGAAATGTTGGAGATGCACTTTTAATTCCATCATTATAGGATTCCAAATCCCTAGACGCCACTTTTGAGGGGGCTACACACCGTGTGTTCATCCTCAAACATGGAATGTAGTCGGGTTTTCTTCAGATTCTCACATCCAATCTTTATTCCTTGAATATGTTATTTATTCCTTATATTTCAGCATATCTCTTACTGAAAATCGTGGATCTAGTTGTGGTTCACATATTTCAGATGCTGCTCACTGGAAATCAACTCCGTTTTCTCATCGGAGCTCCGTCAAACATTCCACACACCTTGGTTCATTATACACTTGATTAATTGATACCAAAACATAAAAATAATAATCATAATCTCAAAAAATATCATATTTGGTATTATTTCACCAATTTGTGCCTAATTCATCAATCTTTCATAGTTTTGGGGGTCTGATCGGGCTCAGTACTGCCTGAAAATTTTGAACTAGAACCGCGGGGTCCTACCAGTGACAAACACAAAGAGAAATTGGGGAGAAAGGCACCACACTTTTTTTAAACAATGTTTTACAAGTTTTCAAGTCCAATGATCAATAACATAGATCCGAGGTTAGAAAACAACTGAATTAAATCAATTTAATCGGCATGAAGAAGAATGAATAGGCCACAATTGGTGTAGATCAATAGAAGGGATCAATCCGCTCAAACCATTTAATAAAAGGGTGTAAATAACCAAATTTATGAGTCCTACCTTGATTATGGATCATTATTTGATGAATAATTCATTCTCTAATGATCAAGATAAGTCATTTCTTTCGTTACATCTTGATCTAATCCAATCCGTCGTTTCTTCATCATCTGATGAGATCCGCGAACAGAATGATAAAGGAGAGCGTCATTGGTGATTCCAGGATTATTTGGATAAACTTGGTAATTTTCCCATGATGATATATTTATAAAAATATCATTTAGGTAAAAAATTAATGAATTAATTAATTTTATAATTAATTAACTCACTAAATGTACCACCAACGAGCGAGGGGTCCGAACACCCCGTGCCGACCCATTTTATATCACGCCTAGGGTAAAAACCTCATTCCAGACTCAATCGTGGGATCATATTTTTGATCCAAGCTACCATTTAAGATTTATCATTCTTTATTTGAGGAACCATGCGTGTACAATATAAAATAAATTTATAAAATAAATTTTGGAAACACCAGGCCTCAGAATTGCATGCCATCACAATGCCTATATATATATATATATATTTAAAAGTATTAAAAGTAAAAAATGGGTTTCTAAATCAATCCCTAATTCAAGATTTTCATCCCTAAAAAGAAAAACTAAACAAACTACTTGGGATACTGAGTCTGCACTTGGCTATTCTACTCCTAGGAATTCTCTTGCACATTCCTGTGCTGCCACAACATGCGGACCAATGGGATGGTCCATCCATGCAGAGTCCTCTCCTATCGATACTTGATCACCACTAGGTGCTCTATAAATGTGGTTCTATATTCGATGTCCAGCTCACCCTAGTCGATGACATACATAGGGCCATGCACGTATCACATCATTTGCGACACATGGAAGACGCCGTGAACCCGCTCCAGCTACGGGGGTAGGGAGAGGTGAAGAGCAACCTCACCAACCCTATGCATGATTTTTAAAGGCTTAATGAACCTTAGGGATAGCTTGAATCACCATAGAAACCTATGCAATCCTCACCACAGGGAGACTCTTAGGAAAATGTTGTCTCAATACTTGAACTCCAAGGGTCTACGATGATGATCTATGTAAGATTTATTTCTATACTGAGAAATCCTCATCCACTCACAGATGACCTGGACTTCCTCCATCATCATCCACACCATCTATGGGCCCATAAGAGATGTCTCACTAATCTCTGTCCAGCACAAGGGTAACCTGAAGGGTCTCCTGTATAGGGCCTCAAAAGGTGTCATGTTGATGGTAGAGTGGTATCTGTTATTGTACAAAAACTCTACCAAGGGAAGGTGATCCTCCCAACTCAAACACCATGGTCTAACATGAAATCCCTTAGCATATCCTCCAATACCTAGATAGTGCGCTCGGTTTTCCCATCAGCCTGGGGGTCAAAGGATGTACTTATACTCATGTGGGTCTTGAATTCCTCCTGTAGGCCTCTCCATAATCATGATGTAAACCACACATCATTATCAGAGAAAATCATCAAGGGAACCCCATTAAGGTAAACGATCTATCGTACACACAACTTCCCCAAACTCTCCACTAAACTCTACTCCCTGATGGTAAAGAAGTGTGCTAACTTTGTGAGTTGGTCAACTATCACCCATATGGAGTCATGACCCTACATTATGTGTGAAAGCCCTATCACAATGTTTGTGGGTATGCCGTCCCACTTCCTGGTATCTCAAGGGGCTGTAACAAACCTACCAGAACTTGGGGATTAGCCTTCACCTAATGAAAGGTGAGACACCAAGAGATGAAATCAACTATGCTTCATCTCTTTTAGGACTACCAAAACCACTAATAACAGTATCTATACATATTCCTCACACCAGGATATATATCCAGGGGAGAAGTGTGGAACTCTCTCGTCACCTCCTCCTGCAATGTGACTAGAACCACTATTTCCCCTTGGAATAAGATGATGTGATCCCCTCCTTCAGAATATCCATATCATGAGTCACCTATGGATATTTGACCATGTAAGACCTCACAGTTGATTTATCCTAGATAGTAATTTCTCACATGCTTAAGAAGCGGAGGATTCAACAACATCAACTATAGAAAAGTTGTACCCTCCTGCCCCATCAGGGTTAGTTACAGGGAAGGTAACCGCCCCAAAGCCTTATATACTATGAGAGCCTATGAGTTACTACTAAGGGAAACTGCTAAAATGTTTCCTTTCCCTAGAGTACATACTATCTCAAATTTATAGTCCTACAGAAACTCTAACCAGCGTTGTTGTCTCAGGTTCAGGTCTCTCTACGTGAAGACAAACCTGAGACTTATAGTGGTTCGAGTAAAACAAAAATTGATCTCCTAGAAGATAGTGCCTCCATATCCTCAAGGAGAAGACTACCACTTCCATATATAGGTCACGAGTTACGTAGTTCTTCTCATGGGGTCTCAACTGCCTCGAATCGTATGTGATAACTGCCTGCCACAACATTAACACGTAGTTGAGCCCATCTCTAAAAGCATCATAATACACTACATACTCTATGAATTCCTATGGAAGTCTCAACACCAAATCACTCATCATACTCAACTTCAACTCCTCGAAGACCCTACGGAACTACTCAGACTAGGTAAATAGATTCCATTTCCACATTAGGGTGTTCAAAGGGGCTATGATTCTAGAGAAGTCTGTCATGAACCTCCTATAGTACCCCGCCAAACCAAGAAATCTATGCACCTCTGACATGATCTTGGGTGGATACCAAGAAATAATTGAATTTATTTTTGCCTTTTCCATGGCCAAACCATGCTCAAAAATGGCATCCCCCCAAAATTGGACCTCATGAATCCATAAATATAACTTTGAGAGTTTTCTATAAAGCTGGTTCTCTCGAAGAAAATCTAGGAACATTCTTAAGTGCTCTGTATGCTCCTCCTCTAATGCAGAGTAAATGAGTATGTTTTCAATGAAGACAACAAAAAAATAGACCAAGTACGGCTAGAAGACCTGGTTCATCAAATCCATAAACACGACAGGGGAATTATTTACACCAAAAGGAATCACTAGGAACTCATAGTATTCGTAGCAATATCAGAATTACAAATTTAGAATATCAACCTCATGAACCCTCAACTGGTGGTAGCCAGACCTGATATTGATCTTCGAGAACCATCTCACGCCTTGAAACTAGTCAAATAGGTCACCAAACCTCATAAATGGGTACTTTTTCTTTATCATGGTCTAGTTCATGCGACTATAATCCATGAAAAGCTACAAACTACCATTCAACTTTTTCACAAACAACACTGGAGCTACCTAGGGGGGCACACTGGGTCTGATGAAACCTTTCTCTTGAAGGAACTCCAATTGTAACCGCATCTCCCAGAGCTCTATTAGGGTCATTAGATATATCGTAGAAGATATCATAGTGATTTTAGGATGCAAGTCAATATAAAAATCCATATCCCACCTTGGTGGTAGTCCCAAAACGTCCTCAGGGAATACATCCATGTAATCCTCGACAACTAAAGAAACCCAGATTCTTGAAGTTCCTAATGTACCAAGGGATATACTTTCTAACTGATGGGTGATGGATTTCATACTTCTACTCATAGAAACCACTTTCCTTTCCATGAGATCTCCCTCACCAAAAAAGGAAAATCTCATCCCATCAATGCGTACACATCTGATTTGTCTATGACGACAATAAATTTGGGCTCAGACCAGGGAAAACCAATCCATACCCAAGATGAAGTCATAGGGTTCTATCATGATGACTAAAAAGTCCCATGTGAACCTCTCTCTACTAAGAGATATATCATACTGTCGAAAGATAAAAGATACAGAATAATCATTCCCTGTAGGAACCTCAAGATGAAGTTGTTGGGCTAGCATCTCAACTGGGAGCTCCAACACTTACACTAGGAGTATAGAGATAAAGGAATGACTGACACCAGTGTATAATAATATTTAAGAAAGATTATAATAAACACATATTATATCTTTGATCACCTTGTGTGCTATGAGGTCATACACCTCCAAAGGCTGTAACTATCTGCAGCCACGACCACTAACTCCCTAAGCCTGACATGGGCTGTCTAGTGGTGGTGGTGGAAGGATATCATAGCGTCATCCACCACCCATAGATCCTACTACTCATCTTCTAGATCTGCCTCCCTAGGGACCACCCTATCTATGCCTGAAAGATCCCTGATCATGGTGTTGTCTCTTCCATGGTGGTCCATCAGCTATTTGCCTATGCTGTTTAGCATATCTAGTCGGGCAGTCTCATGCCATGTGATCTCACTTGTTAAAAGTGAATCACTTCCCCTATCTAGGATTCCATGGTTCTCTGTGCTACCTATAACCATGTGCCTAAGCCTAATCATAGGGAGGTCTCCTATGTTAAGATCCCGGTGCCTGGCGTTTGCTAGTTACTACAGATTACTTAGCTCCATGGAACCCAATACTAGTTCCAGCTATCTGGAATCCCTCCTAAAGAAATCTCCATATCACTAGTGACCACTCTAGAACCCCAACATAGGTTGGGATGCATAAGGGCACAAATCTAGCTTGGATCTCTCTATGGATTCCCTGCTCAAAATTCTGTTCTAAGAAGTATCCCTCCTGGATCACGTTAAGGGAGTGCCAAATAAGTTCTGTGAACCTCTCCACATACTAAGACACCATCATCCCTCACTTCTACAGCTCCAGAAGCTCCTGGATTTGAACTGAGTGCAAATATATGGGGTAATAATCCTCACAGAATATCTACTAGAAGTTTCCCCACAAGAGTGTCAACTCATCGTGCATCTATATAACAAGGCTCCACCAGTTCCAAGATTCTCCATGAAAAAGGCTAGATTCTAGTGAAACAAAATAATCTATTGGTGTCTGGATGATCCTAAAGATATAGAGCACCGACTCTATCCAATCCTCTATCGCTTGAGGATCTGGCTCACCGCGGAATCTTAGTAGCCACTGGCGCTGAAACCCATGGAGCATGCTAAGCCCACACACATCCTTAGCATACTCTGTTGGGAATATCTATATATCAACAAGTGGAGGTTCTTATTTCTTACAACCTAGAGGAAGGGGGTCACAAGATGGACCTTGAATTTAGGCCTCGTCACTCATTGGGTCATCATCAGGATCTGGATCTAGTATCCTGGATGACTGTCACCGCGAAGGTATCCTGAGAATTATCAATATAAACCATGATCAAATGAGAATATATATATATATATATAATAGGGAGTTGACTCAATAAGGACTGTTAAGGACTCAATCCTATATGATTCATGTAACATTAATCTATGCAATCAATGCCTCAATATGCCGAATTGACAAGCATATAATTATGGTCTTGGTGAATGGATACATCGGCCGCCACAACATCACTGCATTCCGTAACCCAAGATCCACACTCAATAAACTTCGACACTATTTCCTTAAACCTAACTAAATCCTCTTAAGGGGAGTAGTTTGAAAATTACCCAAGGAATGAATTTTATTTGAGCCAATCTATCATGACTCGACCCAATTTGGGGCTCGAGCCACAACTACCCCCAAGATCGCCTTCATAGAAGAGGGCCTGGAAAAAGGCACCAAAGGAATAACTAACTTGGGGGGGGGGATTTTCCTAACTACTTGTACACACACACACATATCTATCTCAATGAAAAAGTTTAGAGGGAAATATTTAAAGATGAAAAACAACTATAAAGTAAACCAAGCATGAATGAACCTCTAGAAATTAAAAAATTATGGTAGTGTGAAATGAAAAGTAAAGGGGAAAAATAAAAAACCAAATAGAAATATATCCCAACTTGGAAAATCTGGAAAAGTAAATAGCTAAGAGAGACCAGCTCTAGAATCACAAGCTATGACCACCGTACACAATCCAAGCACCCAGTATCCCTAAGCTTCTCTAATGTCAGGGTCAACCTATCAATCGTTTGCATAAGAAACGACACGTGTGGGAAAATACCATGCAGGGGTGAGTATATATATAACCATCAGGACACCTTTAAAGTTGAAGGGGGATCAATAAGAGATACAATATGAAAGATAGTAGATGCAAGATACATTCAAAGAGAACAACTCCACCTCAACCAAGAGTGAAAGTAACCTCATGCAAACACAATGGGATCGACACAATGAGTATATGAACTACCCATAGAGTCTTATACACATATATTTGGAGAGTAGAATCATACAATTATGAAAAAATAAACATAGAAATCATGTGACATACCCCACACATCTTTTCCTCTCCTAGAAGAAGAGTAACCAAATCCAAGGTGTGGATATAGAATAATATATATATATATACATCATAATTAAAAATAATCTCAAATTATAGAGTAAGGAGATATATATCTCAAAAATAATCCCAATAATAAGAGTATCCAATAGTTCCAAAAGTCCATTAATGTTTCCTAACATCTCACGTGTCTGCCTAGAAGTAACCATCCAAGTCAAACCATTCCTTGTCATTGTGCCACACAGTCGAGGGGGAACAAAATTAAAGTAGAGGACCTATGAACTAGTGTGTCATAGGGGTTCCAATATGTAAGTATCTATAGAAGACCCATTCCTATGTCGATGGGTGTTCCCACTCTAGTGTCATGAGGACCCACACCCTATGCTGATAGGGTGGTTCCACTTGGTATGGTAGAGGATCCGTGCCCATTCTGATGAGGGGTTCCACTATAATGGTTGAGGACCCACACCTTGGTATGACAAGGGGTTACAATATGGTCATAGAGGAACCACACCCTACCTATTAGGGGATTACACTCAGAAGTCATGGACCTGTACCCTGGTAAAATAGGGGGTTCCACTCAAAAGGTAGCTATAGAGGACCTACACCCATACTGATGGAGGGGTTCCACTTTAGTGTCATGAGGACCCATAGACTATACTGATAGGGGGTTCCACTTGGAAGAAGCCTCTAACATCCCTTTATGATAACTTCCATCATCAAGCGTTACCTAAAAAACCACCGTGCTCAGAACATTTTACATCGTACCTGAAAATCTACAACCGAGGGCAGTATCACATTCTACATGAAAAAAAACCCATGATATGATACTCATGGACCAAAATACTTGTTCAAATGAAGAAGATATGGAAAATTGAAGTTTCTTAAAAAGAGATCAAGGGGTACATGACATGTGAGGGGACCCACACAGTGTGTGGTCCCTCTCCACCGTTTGGCCATGTCCCTGGATGGAACACGACTCCCATCCCATGTAGTAGTACACTATGTGTAGGTAGAATAAATGATGTTTCCAGACTAAATGGTACTAGGGATGTGTCTTTCTATCCATGTCTGTGTACTAGACCTAGTGTCTATGTACTTTGTACATGGAATATCACCGCACACGGGGTGCTGCTCTTGCAACCTAATCGTGTCTGTGTACTCGACACATGGTGTGTTCCTCAACATGTGATCCATTACATGGAACAACCACATAGAGATAGTGGTACATGATGTGTTGGAGATGCACATGTTGTGCCATCCTTATAGGATTCCAAAACCCTATACACCATTGCTAAGGGGGCTACATGCCATGTGTTCATCCTAGAACATGGCGTGTAGTTGGGTTTTCACCAGATTCTCATATCTGATCTTTGTGCCTAAAATATGTTCATTATGCCTTCCATTTTGGCCTATCTCTGGAAGAAAGTGGCAGATCTAGCCATGGTTCGCATATTCTGGTCGTTGCTCACTAGAAATCAGCTCTGTTTGCTTATTGGAGGTCCGTCGAACATTCTGAATGCCTTGGTTTGTTCTGAACTTGATTCATTGATCCCAAAACATCAAAATGGTCATCCTAATCTTGAAAAAAATCCTAGATCTAGTCTTAATTCATCAATCCATACCTCTTTCGTCAACTTTTCATAGTTTTGGTGGCCCGATCAGGCTTGGTATCACCTGACAAGGTTGAATCGGGACTGCAGGGTCCTACCAGTGAAAAATGTGAAGAGAAATTGGGGATAAATGCACTACAAAAATTGTTTAAATATTGTTGGACAAGTTTTCTTGGTCAAAGATCAAGAACATGGATCCTAGGTTAGAAAAAAACTGAATCAAATCAATTTAACTGATGCGTAGGAGCATGCATAGGCCACAATTGGCGCAGATCGATAGAAGGGATCGATTCTCTCAAACCATTTAATAAAAAGGGATTAAATAACTAAATTGATGAGTCCTACCTGGATTATGGATCATTAATTAATTAATAATTCAATTACCAATGATCAAGAGAAGTTGTTGCGTTCAATATGTCCTGATCTGATCTGATCCATCATTTCATCATCATTCAATGAGATCCACCAATAGAAGGAGGAATGAGAGCGTCGTTGGCAATTCCAGGATTTTGAGTCTAAGCTTGGAAAAATTTACATGATGATATCTTTATAAACATATTTTTTTGGTAAAAAATGAATGAAATAATTAATTTAATAATTAATTAGCTCACTTAATGTACCTCCAATGAGAGAGGGGTCTGAACGCCCTCACTGACCCATTTTATATCGCGTCTAGGGTAAAAACCTCATTCCAGACTCAACTGTAGTCTCATATTTCTAATCTAAGCTACCATTTAAGAGTTATCCAATTTTATCCAAGGAACCATGCACACACAATATAAAATATATTTAATATTTTTTATAAAATTAATTCCGAGAACACTGAGCCTTTGAATCGCATGTCGTCTCAACGACTAGCTCTAGACATATATATAGAAATATTTCAAAGTCTTAGAAGGAAAAAAATGTGTCTCTACACTTTCTTATTTGGATATCATTGTTTCAACACATTAATATGAAAATATATATATATGAGCATCATATATGTTATTCAATATGTATAAATGTACCTTATTTATTTGTTCACCTATCAATAATTTGACTTTAAAGCCATGGATCCCATTTCCACCATAATTAACTAATTCAAAGAAATATTTAGGCAAATTGATGTGCTTCATAGTGAACAAATAGATTATCCAAAACTTTTCAACCTCCTCAGAAATATACTTCTCAATAATGGATGCTTCAAGTCGATATGGATTCTTAACATACCCCTTCAATATCTTCATATATCTTTCAAAAGGATATATCCAACATAGATATACAGGTCTGAAAATCATTATTTATCACACCAAATTAACCATTAAATGCACCAATATATCAAAAAAATATGGAGGAAAATACATTTCCAATTGAAAAATTATAAAAACCACTTTGTTCTCTAAAGTGTTCAAAGCATTTAAATAAATCACCTTATTAAAAATTTAATTGAAAAAAATAACACACCTTAATGATAGTCATTATAACATGGATAGGAAATATTCCATGTAATGAAACTAGTAGGAGTTGTTTCATCATTACATGACAATCATGAGATTTCATACTTGTCAACTTCAAATCCTTTGAAGACATATTTTTTTTACATTTTAGGAATAACCCTATGGCACTTTTATATCATGAATACATTGAAAAAAATATAATTTTCTACCTCTTGTATAATTTATGAAAATACAGGGGAAATAATGTTCACCTTCCATCAGGAGTGGGAGCCAACTCCAAACATATTCCCATTAAGATTAATTTCAATATTGCATTCAACCCATATTTAGTATTTCCTTTAATATATAAAAATATTACCATCAAGCTATCATATATATATTCATCTCCACATGCATGATATAAATGTTATGTTTGACCTCATGATATCTCAAATATGGTAGCTCAAAAAATATTTATCATTTCTTCAAAATATTTCAATTATTACCAGATTTATGTGTCTTTCCGAATGCCATATCAATGTTTTGAACTCTCTCAAAATATTGATCATTGGAAAAAGTTTTTGGAGAAATATAAAATTAATGTGACCCATTGAAATCATTTTTTAATCATCTATATGAGTGATCCATAGACAAAAACTTTTGATGACCCATGTATACTATTTTTCTCCCATGATTCAGTTGATAATATGAAGTCTATTGTTCACAAATTAGACAAGATTTATGCCCCTCAACAATGTATCCATACAAATTTCCATATGCTGGGAAGTCATTTATAGTAAATATAATCACTGCATGAAGTTGAAAATATTCCATTTTATAAGAATCATACACCCTTATACCTTCCTCCCATAACAGTTTCAAATAATCAATTAATGGTGACAAAAAAAACATAAATATCATTTCCAATCTGTTTTGATCCATAGATCATTAAACTCAAAATGAAATATTTTCACTTTATACAAAATTTAATAAATAAGTTTTAAATTACCAATAAAATAGTCAATGAACTATGTGTGCTAAATATGGATTCATTCCATCTATGCATAATACAAGTATGAGATTTCTAACTTCATTTTTAAATGTTGGAAACCGGTGATCAAATTTCTTCCGTTGTGAATAATTAGTCATATACCATAATTTTCCATCACATATTCGCTCATCTTCATGCCATATTAACATTTTTTCATCATGTGAGTTTTCAAATGAATGTCTGAAATGATGAATTATAGGAAGATACCAAAATTCCTTAACAAGGGTATTTGTAACTTCTAAATCAGCCTATGATTTTTCTTTCAAATTATACCATGATGTCCCATATTTAGGACACCCTAAAAGAAATCCATATTCCTTCCTATATAGAACACAATCATTTGGGAATGTATGTATTTTTTTTGTACCCTAATCCCATTGAGCATAGTATTTTTTTCACTTTATAATGTGAATATGGAAGATAATTATCTTTAGAAATAATATCTTTCAACAATTCTAGAAAATCTATAAAACTATTTTCACTCCATCCACGTTTCACCTTCAAGTTAATCAATCTTAACACCATCGATAAAACCTCAAATTCCATACAACCCAGATACAATGGTTTTTCAACATCGCCGTATAGATGCTAAATTTTCAATTATTTCTCAATTTCCTCCACTTCAATATCACAAATAATTTCTTCAATTTGATTATACTTATCATCTTGTAATGTATCATCATTAAGAGATATGAAATTCTGCCCAGTTTTACCATGCCAAATCCAAGGGATGTAACTCAGATTAAAACCATGAAAAATTAAATGATCTTTGATCTCTATACTTTTAAAATTCTTCATGTTTAAACATTTATGGTATGGATAAAAAATTTCATTGTTCGGAACATTTCATTTAGAAAATTCCAAAAAAACATCAACACCTTCCTTATATTCATCACTTATTAGAAGTGCCATAATCCAACATTGACTCATTATTATCTATAAAAAATATCAAAAATATATATCTTTTTAATATAATCCAATTTTAAATTTATATCAAAGATTCCATAAATTGAAAATAACATAATTTTGTAATATAAAACAAATATATGCATATAATAAAATTATAATTATAAATTCTATACAATAATAGAATATAAGTTTAAATATAAATGGTAAATCATAAAAATATATGCATAGAAGTAATTTACAAAATAAAATATAATTTAACCATTATCTCAAGTTTCATTTTCTTCTGAATTAAATTTGATGAAACTTGAAATTGAATATTATTGAACAGAATCCAAATCAAGTGCGCATTTTCCATTTTGATTAGTATCTTTATCATCAAATTTTATAAGATTTTTTTTCATAAAATATCAATGTGAATACCATGTGATGCATGTGTAATTCCATGAAAATATATCTATCATAATATAGCATGATATGTAAAGGAACCAATTGACAATTCCTATTGTGTATTCACCAATAATGTCAACAATATATTGATAGTAACTCATAATATGCAAAATGTATATTTAATATATGAATTTTCAAGGTAAGAATATGCTCACATAAAAAGAAAAGTGTTGATATGCATATACACTAGTTATATGATATTGTATATTGAATTGTATGAAAATTTCAATGTATATATATATATATATATATTAAATTTTAAGATTACTAAGTCACTAATAAGTTTATAACACTAATTGAAATTTATCTATATACATGGAAGTGTATGCATAAACAATGAATGATTCAAAAACATAATCCAAATAAGAATCATTTTGAGATTCAATGTGGAAATTTAAGATGATATGTAGTATAAATATATGTGAAACAAGTATGTGTAAATGCATTTCCATTTAAAAGAAACACCACAACATTAACATATAATGAAATACATACACTTTTTCACTTAAATACATGAATAATTAAGGTATATGAAGATGGTAAAGTGAGATTTGATATGACCAAATCCATATTAGAATGTGAAAAAATGAGACCGAAGAAATAAGATGGTTTAAGAATATGGTAATATGATATTTGAGTACACAGAATAAAAAAAATGAAAGTTGGGGCTTTGAATCCATTGAACTAATTAAAGAGAGTATCGATGTGTGAGTTTTACCTAAGAGTGGATCATATCAAATGTGCAAAAATGATTATAGTGAAACCTGAGGATCTAAGATGGAAAACCAATATTTGAGTCCACCAGATCAAAGAAATGAGGGTTAGGGCTTCTGTGTAATAGAAACAATTCAGATTTTGTGAGAGATAACAACTCCAAAATCATTCAAATTGGCGATTCATAAAATATTAAATGATTTATCACATCAGTTACATAATAACTGACATGATAAATCTAGTTTTTCACATTGGTTATTATATAATTGATGTGGAAAATTAATGAAAATTATTTATAACATCGGTTATATAATAACCGATGTGATAAAGAGGCTTTATCACATCAAATATTATATAACCAATATGATAAAATGGGAAAATTTCCTTTATCATGTTGTTTTTATAATAAATGACGTGATAAAGAAACATAATTGAAAATTTCATGTTATTTAAATAATAAAAAAATGTAAAAGATCATGTAAATTGATTCATCATTTCAGTTATTATATAACTGACGTGATAAATCCAAATAAATGCCTTTTTTGTGTTGGTAATGAATAACTAATGTGATAAGGATGATGTGTTAAATAAATTTTGTACTAATGTCCCTAGCCAGCAATATTGATGTCTCAAGTTGTGATATATCTTGGTAGCCCCAAGGTGTACAAACCAACATGACTGATGTACACTATCCATCAAATAATTTTTCAAACAAATTGGAACAACCAATTTGCTACAAAATCATAAAGCTCTAGTAGGAGACCAAGACCACTCAATCATGGTCTCCCCACCATAAATTCTTTTACTAGAGCATTGGAACTCAGTGTCTGTCACCCGATTGAGATAAAATTGCTCATCAAAAGATGATTTAGATTTCATAAAATCCAAGAACACATGTCCACCATCCTCTTCCACTCTCAAACTCATCTCAAAAAACAAACTCATCAAAGACCATTCCTCAACTGATTCCTTCACAGTTTGTGTCAGTGTTTTTCTTCTCAACACATCAAAAACCACACTCCCTTTCTCAGGAGTGTATGAAATATAAAAAAAAAAAATCTTAAGATACTCCACCCAGTGTATCTATCGCAAGTTTAGATCCCTATGAGTAAAAATATGCTTCAAGTTCTTATAATCAAAATATATTGTAAACTCCTCCCCAAAAAGATTGTGATTCAACATTTTGAGTGCATGCATAACTGTTTCCAACTCATGATTGTGTGCAGTGTAGTTTTTCTCATGAGGTAAAAATTAGAGAGCACCATAGGCCACCACCTATTTCCCCTACATCAAGATAGATCCCAAACTCATACCAGAAGCATCATATAAAACATTATAACCCAAACCCAGTTACCAAAGAATAAAAGATGGTGATGAATCCAATCTCACCTTCAAAACCTCAAAAGATCTCCAACATTTTTCATTCTATGAAAAATTTACATCCTTATAGGTTAAAGCTATCACCGAATATGAAAGTTAGAGAAATCCCGAAAAAATGTCTATAGTAACTATCTAAATCCAAGAATATCAGGATCTCAAACACATTTCTGGGCAGCTCCTAGGACATAATAGATTGTATTTTATCAGGATCCACTGATATGCATCTCTCAGATATGACATGCCTCAAAAATTTCACTTCTCAGATCCAAAAATCATGTTTAGAAAACTTACTATATAGGCGATGTTATTTCAAGGTTTGAAGAATGATATCCAAATGGTTCGTATGCTCATCCTCTAACTTAGAGTACACCAAAATATCATCTAATAAAACAATAAATAAGAGTCCAAGAACTAATGAAATATTTGATTCATGAAAACCATAAATTTCATAGGAGAGTTAGTGAGATTGAATGATATAACCACAAACTCAAAATGACCATACCAGCTCCAAAACAATATCTTAGGTATATCATATTCTTGGACTCTCAAATGGTGGTACCCTAATCAAAGTTCAATATTAGAAAACCAATGTTTCCTTATAAACTAGTCAAATAGATCATCAATCCTAGGTAAATGATATTTGTTCTTAACGGTCACCCAATTCACCTTTTGATAATCCATGAAAAGTGAGAGACTCCCGTATTCCATCTTAGCAAAGAGGATAGGAAAAGCCTATGAGGACACGCTAGGATGAATAAACCCCTTACCCTCTAGGTCCTCAAGTTGTCCTTTAAGTTCCACCAACTTAGTAGGTTTTATTCAATAAGATGTAATAAAAATGGGAATCACACTAGGGAGAAGGCCAATAGAAAAAACAATCTTTATATATGGTGGAAAACCATAAAAATCATCTAGAAAGACCTTTGGGGTATGCACACACCACTGCAGGAAGTAGTATTACCAAAAAAGGTTCAACAACATCAAGAAATATCTCTGATAATTGGCATGATATTACCCCATCATAAGAAACAACCAATCCCTCCCTTCTGGATTTAGAGTACAAATCTCTTTGAAAAACACGAGTGACCCTATCAAAAGATAAAAACTGAACCCAACAATGATAACACTAAATCTAGGCCTTAACAATGATTATCCAATCCATGCCAAGTATTTGTCAAAGATGTCAATATAGAGAACTAAAAAGTCCAACATCACCTCATAGTCATCTATCACCACCCGACATGTGAGACAATTGAAAGCTTATTTGGACCTCTTTCCCAAATTCATGGAAAGATCCAATAAGAAAAGAATAATATTTGAATGTAATCCCAACATGTTAGCTAACTTTGATGATATAAAGGAATGAGTAGCACCTATGTCAAATAAAACTAGAACCATAGAATAATAAATAACATTGTACCTCTAATAGTAGTTGGACCAACTTCAGATTCCTTAGGTACACACTCTTATGCATAAATTCATCCAGTCTTAGCCACATGAACACCCCAATTGGACTGATGATTAGTCCCACCACCCTTTGAAGAATTGGTACGAACCTGCAAACCCTTGGTGAGAGTGGATACATCCTTACTGCCCTAAGACATCCTTTCATAAAAATGCCTCATATGTCACTATAATACGCAATGGTGATAAGAATTAAGAGAATCCATATAGTTAGGCTTGGTATGACCAAACCTTCCACACTAATAGTAGAAAAATTTCCACTATCTAGTCGAAGGAAAATTAACCACCCATGCACTTCCTTTTCTAGCTAGAAGACACACCCTGGATAACAACTACACCAACTAAAGCTCCATCCAAACTAGTCTTTCTAGATATGCATGCATAATCAAAATCTAATTTGTTGATTACCACCACAAAGGTAGGTTGACACATGAGAATCAACATCGACCAAATAACAGACCTCAGTCCCAACTCAAACTTATAAGACTTTAGGTACTCATTGGTAACTAGATCTGGTGCTAGATGCACCAACTCAAACAAATGAGTGGAATACTCTAGAGTGGTACGATCCCCTTTCTCCAATGTCAGAAACTCCTAGGTTTTCACCACACATAAAATCTCAGGGCAAAACTACTAATTGAATATTTTCTTAAATGAATTCTAGGTAAGGCCCTCATGCAACTTAGAGTGCACAATAATTCCCCACTATCGCCTTCCTGGTCCCTTGATCATATACATAAAAAAACACATTAGATTCATCAAGATTATTCAAGAAGTTGAAGACCCTCTCAATCTACTCAAACCACTCCCCATATTTCTGGGGTACTTTATCACCACAGAAGACAAGTGGATGATGCTTAGTGAAATTAGAGCCATAATCCGCTACACACCCCGAGTTCCCAACACCTAATTGACCCAGAGTATGAATTGTACAGATTACAACTTCATTCATAGAAGGGTCCACTAGAAAATTCACATGTGGATCCTGTCTTGCAACTTCCTGTCTCATATTTAGAATATATCTTCTCAGATGCATTGTATGTTAAGAATAAGACAACGACCAATAATCTTTAGACTACAACCCAAAATATTATAAAAAACATCAATAATTCACATCAACGCTAAAAAAAATAATTTAATGAAATTATGATATTGATGAAAAAAACGCTTTAATAAGGGATAGGTCCATTTAAATAAACTTCCCATTCAGCTCATTCAAATGAACTAAAACCTAGAAAATGTTTTTTGTCCACCCATAGTAACTTGAGTTCAGTCACAAACTTAAGCTATCCTGGCACCCTCACACACTTACTACCTAAATTTTGACACTCCTAACTCCTATCTACCCAAGATAGAGAACCAAACTTATCCATTGTTAACACACTTCAGGATGAGAATCCATTTGATACCATTCTATAACGAACCAAACCGTTTCAACTAAACAACCCACCTGAGCTGAACCATCATGATGGAGTGGTGAAATAATATAACAAGAAACAATTCTGGAATATAAAAAACAAGACAAAAAAAATATATAGTATAATGCATAAGAAAGATATACATCCAAGATCTATACAATCTTAGACAAAATAACTAAACTAGAAAGTATAATATGACAAGACCAACAAGTCCCCATGTGACCAACCATCACCTCCAAACCATCCTACTATGAATGCAATGGAAAAAAGAGAATCCAAAATGATACATGATGCCCTTCCATTTACTTGGGTCTTATAAAACAATGTCTACAACCTCCTAAAGGAAAAAGTAGGGTGTGAGAAAAAAGCCTAGCAGGATACCACCATAGAGTCTATAAAAAGTCTAATATCAATAATGTAGCATTTTAGATTTAAAAAAAATATAGTTTTACAAATAATTCTCATAAATCAAAACCATTTGTAAATCATCCTATGTTTTTTCATAAAATCATTTCATACTCTCAAAGCAAGGAATATGAAAAGTGATAAATTATGAAATCATAATCAATACTATCCATGAATATTCAATAACATAAACATGTAAGAAAATAACCATAACTAATCCATCATGTGAAAACAATTGAGAAACTATCCATGACTAATCCATCATGTGAAAAGAAGTGATCAAATATCCATAACCAACCCATCATGTAAAAACAAGTGAGAAAATATCTATAACCAATCCATCACGTGAAAATACAATAATAAATGAAAAATAACACCATTTTAGATCTAGCCTATGGGTATAATTAATATACATAATCCATGCCTATGGAAGATCAAACTGGTATAACCTTTAGTGACATTATGCCCACAAAAGTTAAAGAAAAACTCAAGTTCCATTATACACACCACGAGTGACATGTCTAGTCCCATTGCACCCATGGTTACCAATGTGATAAGTTTGTCCAAAAACATTTAAAAACCATGATCAAAATTTATAAAACATTTTTAAATCAAAACCAATCTGCTTCAGTGTTTGAAAATCCATTTCCAAACCAAAACCATCCTTCAAGCATTTAACCAAAAATTTGGTGTGTACAAACTATTTTTAAAGAAAAACCCATTTAAAAACATGATTTATTTATAAAAAAACATTTAAATCACAAATTCATTCAATTCAATGAATAAAACAAAATAATTTAAATTAAAAATAATAAATTCATAGAATTATTACTTTATATAGAAAAACTTATCTCAAGAACAAAATTATATCTAACTGTGTTTGAAAATGAAGACTGGGGAAGAGTAGATCAGGTCCTCATGTCCTAGATCCACAATAAAAACAACGAAACTCCATCAAAACCCTTATATCAGAAATCCATATAACACATGGGTTCTAATGAGACAAGGTGAGGTTAAATCTATAAAGTATCTAAGAAAGGAAGGGTAAATTACATAAAAAACCGAACATACCTTGAGAAATCTGTCAAGAATGAAGGTAAATCACCAAGAATTTCAAGGGAGAATCATATAGGTCATTGGGGGAAGATTAGGTCAAGTAAAAATGAGATCAGTGGGTGATTAAGAATAAAAAAGACCAAGAGAAAAGGGTAAAAAACAACTTTTTAAAGGTTCATAGTGCCACATACGGTCAGGTCACATTGTAAGACAAACTATGTGCCAACTATGCATGGATGCCATATATTTTAAAAAGGAAATCCACATGGTTTATTGGGAAAATCCACACAATTTGGTCAAACCATGAAACCCCCTAGGATAAACACCCACACCCCACATGATTTTACTGTGTGAGCCTTATAGTTTCATCAACTGTGATAAAACTATGAAAAAACCACTATTAAAACATAGATACATACATAATGCTTTCTACAAGGTTAGTACTAACCATGCGCTAACCGTTCAAATGGTTTGTCTCCTAAAAAAACTCAATTTTCAACCCTTGTTCCTCGAAAACCTATAAAAACATTTTAAAGACAAACCAAGCTTAAATTAAAGCATACCTAAGATCCAGTGGGTGATACATTAAGGTTAGGATTCCATTACATGGAATTCAACACATGTTTACCATAACACACTCTTTTTGGGGTTGTGATTGTTCGAATGTTTAAAAAAATATAGTCATTCCATAAATGAATCAACTCGTTGATTCATAACATAAGGAAACTATGTGAAAGATGTGATAAAAGGCATGCCATTGATATTCCATATCACTAACCTATCATACACAAAAATAAATACAGATCATATCCTATGATAAAGGCATCTATGTTCCATATTGTAGGATAAGACTTGGGGGATATCACACAATATGATATCCCTGTTTTAGTATGTATCCTATAACAACCCGACCCTAACCATTGTCTTGGAAAGAACTGAGGTGCCACTAACATTATGTGACATTCCCTAGACATCAAAGGCTGATATTAATTATCGAGGGTTGATATTCCCCATGCATGAATTCATGTACACATGCACGTCCATATGCCCACCCAACCACCCTGAACACGACCAACTCCCAAGCTCCATCTCCAACATCCATGATAGCTATATCAAAAATAACTACCATTGAAATATGAATCATTTAACTTTATTTTATCATATAAAACAAAATATTTATACATACTAAAGTGAATATGCATGCGGTGAGTATAAAAACCTAGGAGGGAAATACCAAGAGAATATTCCCACATGCCACTAAAACAAAAATCAGTTTAGCTCATAATTTTTATAAAATAGTTGTATAAAATATCAAATAGTTAAAATAGTTTCATAGTTTATATATAAAACATGTAGAAAAAAATTCAAGACCAGTTAAAAAAATAAAAATAAAGTTATTATAAGAAGAAAAAACAATTCTTTTTAAACCACGTGAAATATCCCTTCCATGTTCACACACACACACACACAAACACACACACACACCAATTAATTCCAAATGAAACCCCCATTACTTTTGAGTGGAGATCCTTCCTCTATAAAGTTTTTACTTAGTGATAACTGTTGGCCTAAATTATCCCCATGACCAAGTCCCTCTAGAAAAGGTCCAATGAACATGAACACACACTATATATACTGTGCCAACTCCAAACACAAAAACCATCCTTCGTTTTAGGAAAATAATTTAATAAATTCATCAACCACTATGAGATCATCACCTACAATCCATGTTTTAATGCATCACCTACAATCCATGTTTCAAGAACCAACCAACAAGTACACAACACAAAAGAGTTTTAACATGATAATTTCATTTCAAAATAGAAATAATTTCTTTTATAAATCATTGATCCTTCACATTCCAAGAAAGTGGAAAGATAGAAATACTACCTACCTAAAAAATGTTTGACATGAAGAATATTCACATGATCTTGCATATCTAGACTCTTTCTTCTGTTTATCTAACGAATCATAAGAAGGTTTAATCAAAACATGTATAATCCCATAGATCCATCCATACCAAAATTGATCTAGAGTTTCATTTAAGATATAATTAGTTGATCTAGAATATAAGGGAAGAATTAAGCCCTTACATTTTGTTTCCAAGAACAAACAGTCTAGGAATCATAAAAAATAGAGTCCTGAAGTCAAAGATCACTAAATATCATCTAAAGGAGGACCAAGGGTTGGGAATGTATGCCAAGGAAAGAAAAATGAGGAGTTTGAGGAAAGTTTTGTTGTTTTAAAAAAAATTCTAGATTTAATTAATGATGTCGCACAATTAGGTCGAATGGTTAGGAAAACCATGCACCAACCACATGAATCAATACTATCCAAAAATTTAAAATTTGTACAGTTAGGAAACACGGTTTTTTTAAACTGTGTTTCTTCCCAATAGCTCCTATATTCACCTTTCACGGTTCCATAGAGAAGTTCCACAATTTCTCTTACCCATGATCAAACTATTCACCCTTAAAAAACCTTAAAAAAATTCCAAAACCATACAAAAACTTCCTAAGAGTTATCCTAACCATTAGATAAAATAAAACATAGAATATAAAAAAGAATTACCTCAAAATGATGGTTTTATATTCTATAGATCACTAAACCAGATCCACTGGGGGCGAATCAATGATTTTTTATGAAAATTCTCTTTATAACTCAACCTCTATGACTGGTTAAAGCCTTGATCGCTCATTTTTTGATGTCCCACCTCTCATGTATGAAAAAAATGAAAATACTGATAATAATACAAATATTTTTACAAGGTTCGGTCTTTATGTGAGAACATACTCCTTTTTGTGATCAAATTGTGGTTGTTTCATGGATTTTCTTATCACTATTAATTATAGTGATCACAAGTGATAAAAAATTCATAAAATTTGTTAGACAGGTAATATTCATGAACTGTGAAGGATAAATGATGTTATTTATAATAGAACCACACCAATTCTGCAATGGATATTCAACAACCTCCTATGAGCAGGTCTTCAATTGTTTCTTCCTATTGATGCAGTGCACATGTTGGCCTTGTTATATATCATGTCCACATAGTAATTTTTTTATAAATTACTAATGGGCCTTCTCACCTTCAATTATTAGAACTTGTCAAATTCTGATATCTCAATAATATTTTCAGTACACTAAACAATTGGTCTCACTGAAATTCTTTTATTTCCATTGAATATTAATCAATAACATTATATGCAAGTTCCCTCAGTACTCTTATGTATGAGTATATGATATCAATTCCACTCCAACTCACTGTTATATCAGAATGAAAAACTGAATATTCCTCAATATACTGTAAGTTGTCTTCTTCCTTCATAAGTGAAATGTCACTATCTCTGATCACATGCAATTTATCATTGCATGTTATATATCTCTACACTACTCAATAAATCTTTTAGATGCATTAATAATGATTAAAATGTTTTTCACATGACCTTAAGATCACATTGTCTCACTATATTTAATTTATGCACGTATAGAGCATGCATATGCTTCATGTAGCAAGACTTAAACTTAATTCTCTATGGACTCACACTGCCTATATATATAAGCTTTTTGATACCCTTCTCTTAAACCTTATGCATGAATGTTGTCGTAATGTGCGTGGAATCAACCAAACATCATATATCCATGAAGGCCAAGGCAAAACATGAATGCATGGATCTTTCTTTGTGAATATAAAGAGTGTTTTTTTGGGAATCCTGCTCATGAAATAAGGTTTCACACGGATGCTCTGTTTTAATGGAAATCAAGAGACTCTTCTAATATCATGAGCATCAGTAACCCTATTCATCTCAAATGATTGATATTTATTGGTGAGGTCTCCACCTCCTTTTCCTCCTTATTTAACCGACTTGAATTCCCTTATTTTATGTTGTGTCAATCAATGTGTTTGAATGCTCGAAGATACCAGTATTTGTAAAATATAGATTTATTTCTTTAATTGACATCAAATTTTATGAAATATTCATGTTAATCAACTTCTTCCTTTCTAATGGTATCCTCACGTGCATGTGACAAGGATAACATGAACCAACTAAACATGATATCATCCATGCTATCATATTTTAGTTGTTTGAAACTTTATTTTTATTCTTGTAAGTATCATTTTTATTCAAATAAAATAATTCAGTTTTCATTCATATAAGGTAAACCCTTGGGTCCCACATTTGTGGGCATTCCATGCACACCTTCATGCACTCTCCATGTGAGCACTATGAAATCCCCCCTATACCACTATGGTCTAGCTGGGCCAACCCTCTCCCATATGGTTTTCCCTTGGGTCCCACATTTGTGGTTGAGGGGGTCCTCGATTGGCCCTTGGTTGGACAATTTTTATTAAACTCCCATAAAAATATACTTAATAAAATCACCAAGTACATGTATTAAATTCCCAAGCCACTTAAATGACTTCTTAAAATATGAATCATTATGAAAAAATATTAAACCATTTACCTTTTTCATGTCCTTAAAAAATATTCCCAAAACATTTATTCATGAAAATTAATATTTTCATGGTCTTCATCAATTAAAAATCTTCATGAATTAATGTTCATGTTTCATGACTTTGTTTGTTAATTTATCAAATAAAAAAAAATCAAATGATGATAATTCATCCAAGATCATTAAAATATGATTCATCTCCAATTATTAATTTATTTAAACAAATGATTATTGATAATAATAATCATAAGATCTTCTTAAAATACTGTAAATAGTGTGCATTCTTATAATGAAATAGAAAAATGTTTTTGAAATTAAGAATAAATATGCAATTGTCACATTTTTAATCAAAATATTATTCATGCAAAAATATAAATAATTTTCATGATATTAATTCTTTGATTTTTTTTTGAAAAATCCTTAGATAATTATTTACTTCTCTTCATGTAAGAATAAATTATATTTTCATGGTCTTAAATCAATTCCTCTTAATCTTATAAGAATATTTGATAGGCATGGAACAACTACTTGGGATCTCTCTATCTTCACCATGCCTCTTCTTCACATATTGACATCTTTTTGACAATAAATACAACTTCCACAAAGTGGAATCAATAACCCCCTTTGTATTTATAGGTTAATACCCATATAAAAATGATGTGTTAATATGTGTCATTACTTCTCCCCTTTTTCTCATCACACATTCATTTCACCTTCCCTTATTGAAAAGAAATACAAAATACTTGGGAAAAAGGGATATCAATTAATAACTAGAAAAGTGTCATCAACCAATTCACTCTAAGTTTACTTAAGTAAAGGTCGGTGTAGAAAACAAGAGGTCTTGATCTAGACAATGAATCCATCCATTATAAAATTGAATAACACAAAATGAAATGAGAACTCAAAATATTCTCCAAGGATAGTCCAACTTTATTCTAGGTTGAGACAAATGATAAAAACCAATTAAAATAAAAAATATCAACTTGAAACTCTAGCAATCAATTCAACAAACAAATAAAAAACATTCAAGTACAAATAATAGGATTTTATAATATCATTTTAACTCCTTAATCCTTTCATTTTTCATGTCTTAGATAAAAATAATTTTCTCCCCCTTTGATTTAGAATCTGATTTTTTATCAAGGATGAGAGATAAATAATACATACCTATTCAATGTCATTTTTAGGAAAGTACATGAAGTTTCCAATAAATATCTAAGTATCACTGAGAGGGGGAGGGGGTGAATCAGTGATGTATTTTTCTTTTTATGTTTCCTTCAATTTGAAACAACCTTCGCCTCTTGTTAAAGAGTTTCTTCTCTGCTGAACACACACAACCACAAGAACACAAGATTTACAAGGTTCACTATTCAACAAGAGTAGATACGTCCTTGGTATGGTATGTAAATAATCCAGTACTACACAATTCACTAGAAAACAATCCTTTGATATGGAATACAATGTATAGGATATACCCTTACACTCATGTAGCACTTGGAAAAAAATCTGAAAGTGTGTGTGCACCCTCTTAGCATAAATAGGGAATTACAATATTTCAGTGCTTCTTTACAATTGAACAGATGTATTCTCTAAAGTACAAATCTTCACTTTCTTACCTAGAAGCCGGTAATAACTATCTTACGCCCAACCAAATACGTGCGAAGAGCATAATGTTTTTGTGAAACCTTTAGGGTAACTTGCACGCAATTCAAATGTCTTGCATGTAAAGTTACCTTTTGGTATGGAAAACCTTTTTCATGAAACTTCCTTTTTCCACACAACCTTCCACTTTTTGCGCAACTTCTCACTTTTTCACACACCTTTCCTCTTTTCACGCAAACCTCTTTCTTTTTGCGCAACTCACTTAGCGTATAATTTTACACACTTTAGAGCTTAAGATTTCTCTAAGTGTCGAGCCTTTGTAAATGAGAGGGGTTCACCTCATATTTATAGGAATTTTAACCCTGCACCAAAAACACTAATCCGTGCATAAAACCATCTTCATGCGCGTAAAAACTCTTTCATGCAACATCATATTTTGAAAAATGATCTAATTTTTCACACACCTCACACATTTTAAAATTTTAGAGCTTCTGATCTCAAAACACCTCTTGTGTGAAAAACTTCATTCCTCTATTTCGTGCACTACACCAATATTTCAAGCACTGCTTTATTTTTCACGCACCATGCTAATATTTCACGCACTGCTTTATTTTTCATGCACCATGTTAATATTTGGCGCCCACTTTATTTTTCACGCACCATTTTATTTTTTTCGCACCTCCCTTATCCAAAAATAACTCTATGTATTTTCTGATTTTCAGGCCCTAAAATTTGGAAAACACTGGAAAACGACACCACCTTAAACTGTTCTTTTGTGTTGCCTCCAGATTGTCCGTTCCTTTGTTATTTCTCTCTTCACTGCTTCCCATAACCATTCTTCAGCTTTCATCACGAACTCCACTATCGTGATATATATCCTTTGATAGAACAGATTTAGTATCTTCAGAGTTACAATGGAAAGTATTGAAACTTCCCTATCTTCCAGCAGCATTATTCCTTCCAATCAAAACTATATATGACTTACATAATCATTTCTACCCCTTTCCTTCATAAGGATTGCATCATAAGTTCTCCTAACTTATGGTATTTGTGACATACAAGTCATAAAATCATCATTTAATTTTCAAGTCTTTTACAAAGTGAATTGATTTATCTTATTTGACAACAAAAAACAACACTCTGTAACAACAAACTCTTCTTAATTCCTTATCCGTCCAAATTGGTCCCAATAACACATTCTAGAATGTTCATATTTTCATGAGATGAATAATTATAGTTGCTTAAAACTTTCATTTGTCCCTTCTTCAATGGAAACACTCTTCAATATCTTTATAATGGAGAATCTCTTTAAGAATGAATGTCAAGATGTTACAATATAGATAATAAACCAAAATGGATCTTTAAATCAATAATATCATGTTGACTACATCCACATCATCATCAATGATGATCTTATTTAATGGATTCTTTTTAGTATACAAACTCATGAGATCAATCATGGATAGGATCATTATTTTTACTATTTAGAATTGAAAAAATATTCTATAAAGATTCTTAGGTTCTCCCCCCAAGAACTTTATTTACCTTTAATTTCATGTAATATAATAATAAATAAAATATAAAAAGATTAAGGGAATACAATGGATCTTTTTTCTCATCAATGTGAAAAATACAGTTGCTATTTTTTTTTCAACCAAGTTTCAACACTTTCTCCATTCTTCATTATTTCACATCTGCTCTTCAGTTCTAATTTTTCTTAAGGAGGCATGGATCTCATCATTTCTTTAATTTCTTTATTTATGGATTTCTCTCTCAAAAGATACTTTAATGCACTTGTATCCCATGTTTCAACTTTCATCCTTTTTAATAACTCTTCTTGTGTTGAAATTATTTTTGGACAACCTTTAGGAGTGTGTATAGCCATGTTTCACATCCCACATAGAACTTCTATAACATAAGATATAGCGAACCAAGCCTTTTACACATATCATTACATGATTTTTATCATAAAAATATATTAATTACAATCCAAATATCATGGGGCCTAGTGTCTTTGTAATACTAGAATCATAATACAAAAAATGAAACTAAAATATGGAATCCTTATTTTTTCTTTCCCATAGCGAGATCCTAAATCCATTTGAGCTCGTAAAACTGCATAGCATAACATAGGGATTACATAGAAGAAATGATTGTTCTAGAAATCCCAGTAAGAGAATAAACATGATAATGAAAGATAACATGTGAGTCAAAGTCATAAAATGATATCATACAAGAGAAGGATCATGAGTAATCACATGGAACCATAACATAAAGGACATGGTTTCATAAGATCATGGCATTATAGGAAATGTGGAAACAATATATAACATGACACAAAAATGAGTCAAGGCTAACCACATAGAAAATATCACATGGCGGAAAAAAAATCCCATAATGGATTAGGTTTACCCCCTAATACCATATATGATGTCTCATGAGACTATAAAATTAACCAATGCATTAGAGAACTATTTAGGTGCACCCATCATATCATGTTTATGATATATTCATTCCACATAAATGAAATTAATCATAATGCATAGCATAATAATTACCCATCGAAATAAAATGAGTTGTATAATATTTCTTCATATCTTAATTAAAGGAAATTTTATGATGAAGGAATCTGAGAAATAAACATAAGGCATGCATTACGCCATAAAAGGAAGGGATGATAGACTAGGTATATATTTTAGAGACATATATTGAGAACCTAGAATCATTCCATAACATTAAATTTTTTTTTCATTAATGAATAGATGTAATTTAAAAAAACATTCTCGAGGAAAATAACCCTTCCACTTTGAAATATTTTTTTGAAAAAAATAAAAATTCATAAATTATTGTGGAAATAATTTTCTTTGAAAATATCATTGGAAACTTATAAAGTAATCTTCAAGGTAAGTAACGGTCATGATAGTGGAAAATACCACTCATGTCGTACATGTTTAAAACATATATTCCTTTCACATTTTTAGTAAAAGAAAAATGGGACTCGTTTTTGAAAATGACATAAATATTTATTTTAAAACATTTTTAAAAAATAAAAAAAGGGTGAAATTAACTTTAAAATATCATATATAAACATTAAAACATTTTCTAAAACATTTTTTTTTAGAAAACATGGTCATGGAAGAGAAAGGGTTTTCTATCGAAGAGAGAAATAAATTTGATTTTATTTAAAAACATAGTTTTAGAATATTGAGTACATAAAGAGAGGAAAATTAAGGAAACAATGTATTCTCAAGGAATAATTAGAGGATAAGAAAATTCATGAAGTTCTTGAGAATTAGATCATAAAATTTTATCACTGAATGCATAATCATAAACAATCACAATTAATAATGAGATTTCAACCTCAAACCCTTAACAATTTCATAGATATTAAATGAAACGCTAAATTTAATTAATAGAAGGATATTAATGATATAACATGCCAAATGGGTAGTATTTATACCTAATAAAAGAAGATATGTTCATAACATAACATATGTCTCAAAGAAGTAAAATTGAGATATAAAACCCTAACCACTTTGATAATTTTTGAATCCTAACCCCCATGAATAAAGGGAATGAATTCTAACATAAAATACCAAGAATTATGAAGGATTAATGATATAATATGTAAAGTGGAAGTATATAAACCATATAAAATAAACTAGATTCATAAAATAACATGTGTATAAAAGAAAAATGTTTTCAGATGAAACCCTAACATTGAGCCTAAATCATCATGTGAGTTCCTTGTATTCCTAAATAATAAACTTATGATAATTATTTAATTGATTAATAACCATTTTTTAATTTTATTATTCCTTTTAATTTATTTTTTACCATGTTATATTCAATTAATTAACCAATTAATTTCATGTTAGTTGCTTTGATGATAAATGACTCATATGTCCAAAATCAATTTAGTAAGTTGACTAATGTCAAAGAGATTATTATTTTAACATCACAATAATTTTAGTAATGAAATAATAATCATTTTTATAAATAAATTCTACTTTTAAAACCAACCATGAAATATGGTTATTAAAAATGAACTACATTAAAATCACAAAGGCGGTAAAACGTATGCACGTATGAGTAACGTTTCCATTTTTCAATGATCATTATGGAAAAAATTTAAGTGTTATTTTATCTATCTAGTTTTATAATTATATCATAAATATATTATTATTTATTTAAATACCCTTATATATACCGTCCATGTGATTCGGTAGTCTGCCGTACACACGAACGACGTTATCATTTATTCAATGGATGATAAGCTAAAAAATCACATGATATATTTATTTTAGAAAATGATAAATATATCATTAATATCATATAAAAATTTAAAATTAATCTTTAAAAACTTATATATAAATCATAAGTGAAAAACAAATCAAATCACTTTGTGAGGCTGTAGTCCACCGTACACACGAGCGACGTTATCATATTCCCTACGGAATGGAAAGTAAGGAGGTATATGTGTTATTATAATTACAGAAGTATAATAATATAAAAAAATATATTATTTACTAATTATATACATAATTATATCCACCCATGATAAGTTATGATAAGAAATTAATTATGTTGGTCGCAAGGCGGTAGTCCTCCATACACATGATCAATGGTTTCATTTCCCATTTGAGGGAGGAGGAGATGGTTGTAGGTAATTACATTAACATAAAAACATATCAGTATAAGGAAGATAATGTGATTATTATATCATCATGGTTTAATAATATTTTAATGGGGTGAAATAAGAAATAAAATAAAATACTTAGTTAAGGACATTACCTCTTCTTTAGAAAACTTATTTAGGTTTGCACCAAAATCCTATCTAGGTTGGATTTATGATCAAAACAAGGATTATAGGATTATGGGAGGTAATTAAGGAATCTATTTGGGTAGGTATTTTTTGAACCAATGGGTTTTGGAAGTGTGAATAGAAGAAGATAGGGGGTGGACTTTTATAAGTGGGGGAGAGGACACTCTAGGAATTTTTGAAAATAAAAAATTACACCCACATTTCTCTCACGTCACAAAGCTCCAAAATGGACCATTTAAAGACTTTAGAAGATATAAGGTCAAAATATGACCATAAAATATAAATTAGACAAGTTTTTGGTCATTTTTAACCCTTATATTTTTAGTTTAACCCCTCAGTAGATGCGTTTTTACCTTAACTGTGGTAAATAATATTTACTATTTTACTATTCATTATAGTAAAAAATTAAGTTGAACTTATTAGATAATATAAATTTTTATGATTAAAAATATGGAATAAATTTTTAAAAATTTAACACACTTAATTTTCATAATTTAATTTAAAATTAAACCCACATACGTGTAAAAAAATAGTTTTCCTAAAGAAAAGCATTCAAAAGTTTAAAAATATTTTATATCAAAATTAAATACAAAATTGATTTAAATGACATAATTTGGATTAATAAATATATAATTGAACAAATTTTACTTTTAAAACCAAATTAAAATAAAATTAGTCTTGTAAATTCTTTAAAATAAAAGGAAGTTTTTTAATAATAACCAAGAATTTTAACTATACATCGAAAAATAAAACTTTTCAGAAAAATACCAAAATTTAACCCTAAGATAATTTTTATATTATGATTTTAAAAATTAAGTTAATTTTGTAAAATATATTTTTTAAAAATGGTAAAATTAATTTTAAATTATGTTCACAAAACGTGACTAAACTGCCATTTATAAAAATATTGTTTTTTCATAAAACATTTTTTTCTTTTAAATAGTTCTTATTTTATTTCCAATCAATAGGTACTAATTGAATTTATTTTATATATATTTAAACCATATAATTTTTATAACTTAGTTAGTATTATTCAAAAACTCCATATTAATTTCTAGGTTATAATGGTCATGATTAAATAATAATATTTTAAAATAGTATCATGTTATGTTTAAACCCGATGTTGCATGCATCATAATGTAATGACCTGAACTGTTATAAATAAAATTCCCACTTTTGATTTAATTAAATGTCTTATTATTTATTATGGTTATAAAAAACACATACACTTATTTTGTTTTGTTATATCCAATTGGATTTAAATAACCATTAAGTATTATTACTGTTGATAACATACCCATTGAATAGTGATCACATGGTTAGTATAAATATAGGGTTTTAACAAGACCAATTGAAATAGAAAAAGGAAGTGATGACCTAAACCAATATAATTGTACCATATGAAGCCCATTTATTAGAGCTTACGAGGGATTTAGCATCATTGGTCTTTGCCCTGGACCAAGCCGAAGTTGAGATCCAACAACTTAAGCATGAGAAAAACCCTTTATGGGAGAAGTTCAAGCTCATCGAGATCATGACCCAAACCATGATCGCCGAATCACCCCATGAAAGTACCACCATCACGTACCTTACTCTTAGGGAATTTACCAGTGTATTAAAGAAATATGTATCAATACCCTAGAAATATGAGTAGGTATATTATTTTTTATAGAATAATTAATATATTTTCATCCTATTATTTTTACTTTATAGATGATTTTTATTTTAATACAACAAGACAAAATTGTATTTTCGGGTAATGGTAAAATTCAATTAAAGAATTTATTTTTATTAATTAATGAATTTTTTGAAAAAAAATAATATTTTAAGAAAATATGATTATTAAATAATGTTTATATAAATGATCATGTAATTTTTATGAATTCAAATATAATTTTTATAAGTGTTAAAAAACAGTTATTGTCAAAAAAACCCAACATTTCTTAATAAATTCAGATTTTATTTTAAAAGTGAAAATTAAATATTTATAAAATTATTTATATAAAATGAATATTATTTTTGGAATCATAATTTAGAAATTATCCAATGGTTAATTTTTCATAATTTTCATAGAATCAAAATTTTAGGTAAAAATTAAATACCATATAAATATTCTTTGTATATTATGACATCATAATGACCAAAAAGAGATGTAATAAATACTATAAAGGGTATCCCCGCCCAAATATATGTTTTACCATTAAAATAATGTGATTTTAATTTAATTTAATTTATTTTATAAAGACATTATGAATCCTCCAAAACCATTAATATATTTTAAGGTTTTAAAATCATTTATTTAAAATTGTGACTCACCTACACAAAATAAAGGTAATTATTTTATTAAGTTAGGCTCTTGGACTTATAAAATAATTATAACCACTGCAATTTTGTAGAAATCATGGGAAAAAATCATGGCATGGGTTTTTTTTTGGTTATTTTATTATTTAGAGTCCAGAACCTAAATAATAAAAAATCCCCCTTTTTCCTATATAAACTCACCAAGATCCCATTTATCTTCACTAAAACCCCTTTTATCATTTAAATACTCCTAATTTCACTCTTTAGAGTCCTCCGAAGTAACCCCAATCTCTCAATAAGAACCTCCCAAGATTTTTGAGTCACACACTCAAGCAAGAGATCTTCCACTCTCCTCTTTTTACCAACCACTTCTTTTTGTAAGGTCTCTAAATTTATTTTTTTACTTATGATGTGATATATTATTAAATATCCCCATTACTATCAATTTGATTTATAAATAACTATATCTTCCTTTAACTCTCATTAATCCTCCTATTATCCTTTATGTACTGTAACACCCCAGGAAAATAAAGAATATGACATTTTTATATTTATCCATATTTGTGAATAAAATATTAATATGAATTTAAAGGGTACGCTATGCTCGATGGCGTACCCAACATGCAACAACAAGTTTCTTGGGAATATTACGTTGCACTCTAATAATAAAATAATATTATTTTAAATGGTAGTTAACATGTAGCCGTTGTATTGGCAGGAATGGATAGAAATAACTAAAATATGATTATATATGTTTTTAAATGTTTTTATATTTATCCAATAAAAGATAAAGGCTTAAAATACGGAAAGAATTCAATTTTAGGCGTATATGCCCTATTTTTCACTAAAGGTTCACTTATCGCCTTTTGATGGAGAACCGTCATTAAATATAGTTTTGTTCACTCTTATACATTCTATTGGACCAAATAAAACTCTTCTTAAGAATCGGGACATCAAAATTTACTTTGTGTAAATTTTTGGTATCTTTTCGATAAATTTCATTTTTTTAATGAATAGTGTAAATAGTTGTATTTTAATTCAAAACCACTTTTTAATCTAATTTATTTATATTATTAGATTATATTTTGAATTGGTTTTAAAGTGAAATTAGAATATATTTTTACCATTAAATCCAATAGTGGTCGTTGGAATTAATTTCACATTGAAATCAGACTTAAACTAGGGTCAATCTTTTGATACTTATTGTTTCATAAAAACACGCTATTTGCTCTGACAGAGGGAATTAATTATTAAATTAATTAATGTGACTTATATGTTTTGAATTTTGTAAAATAGACTTCATTTTTGAATTCGTAATATCAAATATAGCTTAGGATGAATTTTTGGGATTTTTCTGAAAAACTTCAATTTTTGATGAATAGTGAAACCACTAAGTGGTACTTATAAAAACATATTTTTCCATTTAAATGAAAATTTTCCATCTTTGTGTTTTGAATTTTAAACATCCGACATACATGGTTGTCATTAAGAAGTAAAATGTGGTTCAATGGGATAAAAATAAGTTTTTAATCACGATTATAGGTAATTAGTGTAGTTTATGATAAGAATAATGTTTTAATAAAATGAAATGACCTAGACACATGTCATACCCTCATTGGATGTGTCATGTCCGACCAATAAAATCCATGGGTCAACTTGGGGACCCCATGGAGCCACTTTGGTTGGAAAATGACATAAATATCTTTTTATTTAATGTTAAAGTAAAAATGACACAAACATGAGATGTTTTACTAAAACAATTTTTACATGGGGTTATACAAGTCATATGTTTGACTATAAATAGTCATTGGAAATCTAAAATTATTTCCTACATCATAGTATTTTTTTATAATTTTTATACATTAAATAAATTAAATTATTTATGACATCATGATGATGCAGTGATGACCTCATTATTTAACGATTTAAATAAAATGGAAAGATAATGTAATATCTAAGACCTACACATGTCCAAAACCTATTGTATGAGTGGATTTCGAACCCTTATCACCTTATCCTCGAAATACATTAATTTTGTACCTTTAAAATCCGAAACTCTTTTGAATATAAAGTAACATTTTGTAACTTTACAAGAGTGCCCCTCCTCTCCTCTTATAAAAGGCCCCCACCTCTACCTCCTTACTCACACTCCAAAAGCCTTTGGCTCGGCCAACCCCTGCCCATTTTGTCTCTCCATGTCCCTCTCTTACTCCTTGAAGCCTCACTTTGGGCAGAAGTCTTCCCAAGGAAGCCTTTGAGCTCAAACCAAAGGGAGTTATCCGATTTTAAGGTAATGTCTTCACTTGTGTCCTTTTGTTTTATTTTGCTTCTCCAACCCCCTAAACTCTTTTTATTCATTTATTTTGTAACAAATCCAGTATCTTAAATATACTAGGATGTTTTTATAAGAAGTATTCGAGCTACACTTACACACACCTACATCTAATGGTTAAAGAACATACTGTTTCCGTGGATGGAAAATTTATGCCTCCCGAAACGATGATTGTTCAACATTATTCTAACACCTTCAAAGGTGGCCATTAGGATGACACTATATTTATATATTATATCTAATATGTTTATGTTTTACTTAAGCTTCTGTATTTTTCATTTATGGTGTACCTTTATGGTTTCCATTATGGGTAAACGCGATATCTTCATTTAAGGAAGTGCGAACTACCGCCCCCTCAAAGTGATTTGATTCGTTAATACCATATGTGGTACATATAAAGGATATATTTAATGATATTATATATGATACCATACTGGAATTAAAATACTATTATGTATCACTATGTTTTAATTCCATTAAATATGAAATAGAAATGGAAGTAGCATTCATGCGTACGTACGAATTACCGTCTCCATGAACGGTACATTTCATTTCTTATCTCAAAATGTTATGTAATATTATAAGTACATATATATAATGGATATATATGTAATATATTACATCTAAATTATGGATATCATTCTGGAATTATAAAATATATATATCTCTCTCATTTTTTTTAATTCCATTAATATGACAAAAAATGAAAGTAGCGTTCATGCGTACGTACGACCTACCGTCTCCATGAACGGTGCTTTTTGTTTTTTATCTCCAAATGATATGGAATAGTATAAAATGAATATTTACTGGATATATATGATATTTTAATCATTAATACTATTCTGAAAATTATTTACTTATAACAACATGGGCAATCATTTTTCAAACAAGTTCATTTTTGACTCATGTACCAAACATCGGCAAAAACGTATGATATGAACTAACATTATTAAACAATTATTATAAAATTATAATATGTGATATGAACTGAATAATAATCTCTAAAGGAGGTACTTAGGCAATTATTAATTGACCAAAGTTTATTATTCAGGAATATAAAGAAACGAACAAGACAAGTTGGACTTGAGGTAAGAGATCCTACTCCTCTCTTTCTTTTTAAGTACACTCTTTTATGTCATTCCTTTTAAGCTCATCTTTCTTGTGATTGGGATGTTCTTTTATATTACACTTACTGTAATTTTTATGTTCATATTATGAGAGACCCTATTCTCTCTCATCAATCCATTTTGGAGGTTTTGAGTGGCGCCGTTAGGCTGCTGAATTTTCGTAAGAGATCTAACCTCTCTCTTTCTTTTTAAGTACTCTCCTTTATGTCACTTCTTTTAAGATCCTCTTTGTTATGTTGGGGGATATTATTTTATATTCATCTTTCTTTAAACTTTATGTTAATATTATGAGAGACCATATTTGATATCATCAATCCATTTTTGTAAGTTTTATGTGGAGCCGTTAGGATTCCAAGTTTTCGTAAGGGATTTTTCATCTCACTTTTATTCCAGTGAGATTTATGCTACATTTGCCACAATTTCCTTTGAGTGGTGTATGTACTACCCATTATTTTACTCATTTTTAAATATACTTTATTTTATGAGTATTTACATCAATGTTTTATTGTCCTTCTTTCACGAGGTGTATGCTTCGAAAGATACCCATGTCGGTAAGGGAACCTTTCACCCTCCTCTTTTTAAAAGACTTCTTTTGTTGGGTCTTTTAATTTACATATTGTTATGTTGGGATATGTTCTCATATATCCTTATTGATGTAAATTTTATGTCCAAGTGATAAGATACCATTTTTTTTATCTCTCATCAACTCATTTTGATGTGACGCCGTTAGGCTGTCAAGGGAACTTCTTAACCCAATTTCGATTTCTTTGGGTTCAACATGTAGTTATTGAATATGTCATCCTTTGAATATGTGTGAATGACCTTTGATTATTTTACACTTAATATCCACTTATATTTGGTGTATTCATTTTTCACACATAATTATGTAATTGATTTATCCTTAAACCTAGGATACCGTCTTTGTAAGGGACTTCGTCTCAATCTCCATTCATTGAGGCATATTTTGTTTTATACACAACCTTCTTTTATACGGTGTATAAACCCCTTTGACTTTTATGTTTATCCAAAAAGGAATCTTTTTTATAAAAAGCGTTTTACTAAACGACAAAAGGGAATGTTTTTGTCGTACGTATGCGGCGACAACGACTTCTCCGCCGCTGTGACCATTATTTGAGTTTCAGCTTCCTCTACAAGCCATAACTTCTTTTTAAAAGAAAAATAAATACCATTTTTTACTTTTCTTTTATTTTAGTATTGAAAATGGTTTTCATAATGTATTTATGTCAATGTGTTGTATTGATATCTTGTTATTGAAAGGTGGAAATGTTATGTTTCCTTTATGCATGTTTTATATGATAAGATTATGTTATGGTTCTTGGGCATTGTTATGAAGACGGGTGGTTCCGTGATAAACTAAGGGCGGGTGAGCCCGATATATCTCTCCAATGCATTGGGTAACGTGAAGAAGTGAAACGTTAAGGTTTATCCAAAGAGATTTAGGGAATATACTATGGTGGGTATTCCAAATGTAACCAAGAGGGTTAGTCCCTACGTAAGAATGTTATGAATGCCTCAAGTTACCTTTTATGTATTATGATTTCTATGATTTATTCATGATTTTATGAGGTATGTTAAAGTGCCTATGTTTTATGGGTAAAGTATGATTTCATTCTTATGTATATATGAACTCATGTTTCCTTTCCATATTTTTATAACCCTTACTGAGCTTTTTATGATCATCCCAAGTTTTTGAAATGTTTTTCACAGGTCAAGGGAAAGGTACATGATGTGATGATAGTGTCAAGGATGTGTCAAGAAAGAATCCATGTTTTATTTTATATATGTTTCTGTTGATGGGAAGAATGAATACTGTCTATTATGTAACCACTTTGTTTAAATGTGGAATGTAATGCAAGTTTCATGATCTAATTCTCTAAAACTCTAAACCTGAAAAGATCCTCAATGTGTAATCTTGTAATAACTCAAGATTAAGTAAGGTTTAAGGCTGGGGCCTTATATGTACACTCGTTACTATACTGAAATATAGTTAGGATTCTCTTCTTCATTCATGTTTCTTCATTATCTTACGCCTTCTATTTACAATTTATAATGTTGGGATATGTTTTTTCATGTCTCTATTATAATATATTTTGTTCCTAGGTGATTATATACCTATTTCTCTATCACCAACCCATTTTTATGAATCTTTAAGAGACGCTGTTATGTTGCCGAAATATTACCATGATTTTCCATGCCAAACCAATTGTGTAGTAAATACCGTACCCATTTCTTATCAAGGGTATTCACCTTTATGAACATATAATTTTTATTGGGTATTTAAATTAATGTATTTCACACTCTTTTATCATGGAATAAATTATGATGATGAATGAATCTATATTGTATGATCCATGCGACACACTTAAACGTGAGAATGAAATAAAAGTGATGGGTGCACATAGAATTATATAGTGATCCAATTCATTGGGTAATGTTTAGTCTCCTAATACATCATGTTGGGATAAGAAGTGAACCTGATTTCCTTATATAAAATTTTCCACCTTGAAGTATTGGTTTTTTAGCCTTGACCTATGTTTATGATGTAGTGTTTTAAGTTATTGCCACATTTCCCAGGTTATGATTATCATTCTTTATCATGCCTTTTTATTCATGTTCCTTTTATTCCCCATTGATATTACTATTTCCTAACATGTATTATCTTCTTCATGTTATTCCATGTTTATTCCCTTACCAATCTTTATACTTCACCCCATTATTATGTATGTCCCCAGGTTATCCCATGTAGTTTTAAAAGGCCATGGAATTTTAGAAGCATGTTAAGGAAGTTTTAAATATTGTTATTGTATCCCATGTTCAAGATGTTATTATAAATACCTAATTCCCAAATATAACAGACTTCTCGATCTTTTGGGTTGTATAATGTGTACCTTTATGTAATAAATAATGAATTAATGTGAAATAAAGAGCAGGGTTGTTATAGTTGGTATCACAGAAAAAGTTTAGTTATTTTGGGGATTAGGATTAGAAAACTATAGTGAAATCCTTAGGGATAAGACTAAGTATAAGAAAAAAAATCTCTAAATTTTATTAAGTATAGAGTAAGTGGTTTATCAAAAAAATACATCCATATATGGATACTATAAGTGGACTTGGTTCTGGAAAAAATGTACCTGGGGGTAACAACTCCGATAAGGTGTCCTGAGCTTGACTCATGGTAACCTAGTACACAACAATGGGCCTTACTATGAACCTGTTTTGACACTCTTAGGGGATATTATTTAGTAAATTCATAATATTGTTACAAACCCTTATTAAGGTAATGAAAAAATTCCCATAACAATATATGTTAGGAATTAGATCTTGGATAATATAGATTGATGCCTAGAAATCCACAAGTTAAGAAAAAAATTTATTATATAATTCACCCCTTTAATGTCATTGGATTCACCCTTTATTTTTTTAATAGTTCAAAAATACTCATCCCTAATTTTCCTTTTATTCTATCCAATGGCTGGAAATAGGAGGAACTAAGTAAAAAATCAATATGACAAGCAATGTGATGACTGCTCCAATGAGATGCCCAACCCAATGGGAGTAGGAATCACAAAATTTATGACTATATTCTCTCATATGACTCAGGTTATGAATATAAACATTGAGCAGGAGGAGCAATCAAACCCCACTAAGAGAGAAAAATCCACAATCGAGAGCTTTATGCAACAAAGGCCTCCTACTTTCAATGGATCATTTGATACCTTAATCATAGAATAATAGATCAAATCCATTGAGAAGATCTTATCTATCCTTAAATATTTTTAAAAAGATAAGGTTCTAATGGGTTTTTATCATATGGAGGTAGAAAGTCATCAGTGGTGGAAATTGATCAAGAATATGAATCCAGAGTAAGATATCAAAGCATCAGAGTGGTAGGAATTCTAGAATTTTTTTTGATAAATATTTTCCTCAAACTCTCTGAATTAAAATGGAAAGGTATTTCCTTTACCCCAAGAAAAAAGATGATGAATATATTAGCATATATGAGGAAAACTTTACAATAATTTCATGATACGCCTCTGGTGTTGTCGTTACCCTCGAATGCAAGGTTAAACACTTATTTGGTGGGCTAAAACCTAGTCTACAAAAAGCCCTAGTGATCCATGACTTTGATAGATCTGAGGAAATTGTTAGATGTGCCTTCAAAGTTAAAATGGATATTAGAGAATATAAATGGTATCATGGGGATAAGAATCATAAAGTTGAGTTTAATTATAGTTATCCTATAGAGAAATAAAATGGTGCCATGAAATTTTAACATCCCACTTGTCAAAGGTGCAAGAAGATGCACCCCAAAAATTGCCTTAGGGTAATGAAGAAATGATTTATGTATGGGAAGGAAGGACACCTAGCTAGAAATATTTGATAGGAGAAACACACTATTGAAATGGAGTAAACTAATGCTCTGGTGAACCCTCAGTGCATTTTCCATTTCTTAAAATTTAAGTAACCATGACACTTTTCAAACCAATGCACTAAGTCAAGGGTTTTTGGAGATAACCAACAATGTCCAAGGTAGTAAAGGATATCTTTTTCCATGACTACCACTGAAGTGGATTTTCATAATGAAGTGGTGATAGGTACTTTAGTTATTCATTCAATAATAGACATACTTTGTGATTCTAGTTCTATGCATTCCTTCATATCATGAAAGTTTATTAGAACTATCCAAACACCACCACAAATCATGGAAGTAGAGCTATTAGTGAAAATGGAAAGTGGGGAAATTATTTCATCCCAAGTATATAACTCCTCCCCAATCAAATTTTGTGGGATGAAATTCTAGATGAACCTTTTTATACTCCCTTTGGTGGAATTTTATTCAATTATAGGCATGGATTAGCTTTCCTTACATTGATCCAACATAAATTTCCATGAGAAGGAAATCACTCTTCATATTGTGAATCGACCCTCGATTATGTACAAGTGTAAGGAGGAGGACGAATCTTCTTTAGGACCAATATCTCAAGAATGGATATGGTTTCCCTATAAGTGATCATATCTAGCTCAAATGATTGAGTCTAAGGAAATAATCATCCTCAAAGACATTACTATTGTGAGGGAATACACTAATGTGTTTCCTAAGGAATTTTCTTACCTTCCTCATGGTTGAGAGGTTTAATTTTAATTCCAGTATATACCTGGGGAATTACCATTATCCAAGACTCCATATAGAATGGTTATTATGGAACTTTAGGATTTGAAGAAATAACTACAAGATAATATGGATAAAGGGTTCATATTCCCAAGTGCTTCACCATGGGGTGCACCAGTCCTCTTCATCAATAACAAGGATGGGTTAATGTGCCTTTGCATTAATTATCATGACCTCAAAAGGATCATGATATGAAAAAATATCTTATACCTCAGATTAATGACTTTTTTTATTAGCTACGTGGGGAACAATACTTATCCAAGGTGGATATTTGGTCAGGATATTATCAAGTAAGGTTGAAGAAGTAATATATCACCAAGAATTCCTTTCATACAAGGTAAGGGCACTATGAGTTCATAATGATTCCATTCAAACTCACTAATGCTCGAAAAATCTTCATGTACATTATTAATAGAGTCTTTAGAGATTAACTCAAAAAATTTGTGGCAATATTATAGATGATATTCTATTATAATCCAAAATAAAGGAGGATCAAGAAGATCATATGAAAACTATGCTAAAAACCCTTCAAAAGGATATTCTTTATTCCAAGTAAAATAAATGTGAGTTCTAGTTGATGAAATTATCTTTCATGGTGAATACCATCATAAGAAATGAGATATCTATGGACCCTTCAAAGACAGAAGCAATTGAAGGATGGCTCAGGCCAATATCTGTGACAAATATACATAGTTTCCTTGGGTTAACTAGGTATTATCCCTGATTTGTGATAAATTTATCATGATTTTCAAACCCTCTAACCAAGAATTTCTCAGAAGGGAGTCAAGTTTTCTTGGAATGATGAATGTGAGGAAAGCTTCAAAGAGCTGAAAATTAGGCATATCACTGCCCCTATACTCACACTACCCACAAGTGGAGAACTCTTTATAGTATTCAGTGATGCATAAAATAAGGGATTATGATGTGTGTTGATACAGAATGAAAAAGTCATAGCTTATTCTTTAAGGCAGTTGAAATTTCACGAACATAACTATCCAATGCATGATCTAGTGTTGGATGTAGTGATATTCACTTTAAAAATATTTCAACATTATCTCTTTGGGGATAAGTGTGAAATATATAAAAATCACAAAAGCCTTAAGTATATATTCACATAGAAATAGTTGAATATGAACTAATGAAGATGGTTATATCT